>OY743104.1:18383494-19633494 GCA_963555685.1 Acrobasis consociella
GTCAGGTTCAATCATTTTTTTCATTTGTGTCTATTTTATATCGGTTTAAGTATACTTATTTAAAACAGTTTTTCAAACTAACAATCTAAAATTATAACTAAGTAATTTAATCGTGTAAAACTTCAGAAAAATTAGTTAACATCCATTCACTGGTTTAATTAAAACATATTAGAATAAAAGCTAATAATCAACTGTTTAGTGACAACAGTAGCAAGAAAGTGTGGGACTAGTGAATCACAAGTCAACCTCTATGGTATGAAGAAAATAGAAGTTTAGATAGAGGGTGTGCCAGTCAATGAATCAAAGCATCTATACCGACGTCACTATCCATCAACTAAATAAGTCACATACTTTTAACGTATCGTACAGGTACGTTTAGTTGATTGATAATAATGGATGACTGAGTCAATCGCGTCGCGTTAGCAGTAGCAATGATAATTCAGAGCATTTACCTTTTAAAGTTGACGTGCCTCACCCGAATGAGTATGATGGATAGTAATCGCTCAATGTGAGTGCGTTGTGTGGATGTGTGTCAATGATCATCGTTCTTTTTTATTTAACTTGTTTTTAACAAATCCTGATTGCTCAGAATTTTTCACTGTTTGGGATAATTTGTGTTCGTTCTCATTTATATTTGAATAATGCGAATATATCAATAATTTATAGCGTTTATTAAACATTTTACACATAAAGGTAACATACAAAAATCATAAATATATTAAATAATATGGATAGGCACTGAAAATATTTAGTGATAAAATATTGCCACGACTAATAACTTAATACAATTAGGTGAAACATACAACACAATTTAATTTAACAATATCGTGCACTTAAATCAAACTAAGTTAAAGATCACTGTACGTTAAACTAAAAAATCTCATTCAATTCGGATTTGTACTTGCAGAAAACAATTAGGTCATCAACATAGGCAGTGTTTACCAAAACATAGAAACTGGCAAGGCAAGAATTGCGTGCGTACTTCAAGTGTGGAGGCTTGTCGACGCCTTAACCGAATGTTTCTTTGTCACAGAAGAGTTGACAGCGGAACGAGAGGCACCGCGCGGTACAACCACGATTAACTTTGAGAGAACGACCCCCCCAGAGCCCGGGCACCTAACATACGAGAATTTCGGAACTTAACGTAACGTCGCATAAGGAAGATGCGTTGACAAAGTTAGTCGTAGCTGTTAGGTGATAACGAGTGACGGCGTGGAGCACCGCAACCTACGTGCACTATTTGTTAGGTGTGACGGGTCTTAACAGTAAACTCAAAATCTCAATTGGATAATACAAACAATAATCATGCTTAAGGATAAAGCTAAAGCGAGGACTCTCCGAATTCTAAGCGGGCTTTTGTGGTCCGTCGGAACTATATTTACACATAGTTGCAAAACAAAATAATCCACATATCACAGACCACAGAAGCGAACGCGAGTCCCAAAAATTACGACCACCTGATAAACTTCGCTAAAATGAATTGTCTATACGGACATAAGTGAGATCAGTTGCATAAGTTTCACAGGTCAGATCTCAACACAAAAAGCTTAGTGACTCGAATTCTTAAGGTTAATAGGCCAAATAAGTAATTATTTTTTAGCGCAGGCTTAAAATTACTTTTCAAAGAGTATTGGGTGAAAAATACATTTGACGATTCGCCAAAGGACGCGTCTTTTACGTAGTATTCTAATCAACAATAAGATCGATAATAATGACATTTAGTAAACATCGTAGCGGTAAAGCAAAACAAAACAGTCGTAGGATGTCTCGTGTTCGTGTTAATCACATGTTACGTGTGTCTTCTGTCCAGATCTAGGGACCTCCTGGCGCGTCGCTCGATGATCCGCTGGGGCAGTCAGTCTCGGCGCATGACTAGGACTATTTACACAAAAAGCTCAATGTACAGCATTGTTAGATGCGGAAATTCGCCCAAAATATACTACTGAGTTAAGTTTACACTTGATTCCAGTTGAAAGTAATGTTAGGTGGTGCGCGCAGTGTAGTTGAATGTCCGCGCGGTTTTGTCCTATAGGTATTAAGTATAACGCAACCATGGGGCGAGTCGTTCAGGATTAGGTTTGTGGTAATCACGTCGTCTATGTGCCATAACATCATGACTTGCAATCACGGGGTGTATCTAGGAAGCGGGCGAAAGTCGTTATTGCGGTAACCGCTACGATTTTACGAAGCCATCTTGGAAACATTGTATTCGCTTGTCAACTTTCGAATTTTTAAAAAGTAGTTTTCACCCGATCTCAGTGGAATAAAGATGAAACAAAGAAACACTACATTAATGGATTAAAAGTGCGCGACGCGAGCTCGCTGCCTGTATCTATGTCTTACTTTTGACGACTAGTTTTGCCGAGGTCTCGGCTTGGCCGGCGGCGGTGGTGGCGCGGCACGTGAAGATACCGGTGTCCTCCTCGTACGTGTTACCAATCAGGAGCACTGCGTTGTTGCCCTCGTGAATCATCTGGAAATTAAATATACACAATGAATATTTTATTTATATTGCAAATGTTTTATAGATTTCCGTTTTGTTATTGTGTAGTCTATATTAAACATGTAGCTATACATGTTTAATTTTATAGGACATAATATCTATGGCAATATTAAAATTATGGATCCCAAATTTATGTTTATGAGTCTCTGTTTTTAACTATATTCTTACTTACAACTATACCATCGAAAAAAACTGTCATAAACAAAAACACTGCGTTATTTATTTAATTACCTGAAAATCAGGAGTCTCAGGAATAAGAGCGCCTTCGCGAAGCCATTGAATCGTTGGCTTGGTCTTGCTGGTTATATTCGTCTTAAACTGAGCGGGTTGTCCTTCATAAACGACGACATCGCGAAGAGGTGTCAAAGTCGGCAGGGTATCTCCCTGATCTGGCTGTGTTACTTTCAGCTTCGCAGCGACCGTCACCCTTCCGGCGGAATTATATGCGACACATTTATAGTCGCCTTCGTCTTCGGGGAAAGCCTCGGATATGCGTAGAGTATATTCATCAGCTGCTCTAGACATTTGGAAGTATTTCGATGGTTTTATCAGTTTGTCACCTTTATACCACTGGACAGTAGGCGTTGGTTTTCCAACTATTTTACAACTGAACTCTATAGCTTGTCCCTCAGTGACAATTTTGTCTTTAAGAGGTTCAATTATTTCAGGTGGGGCATTGGCAGCCTTAGATTGAGGTTTAGGCTTTTCTTTGGTTGCCGGAGCATTTACCAAACATTCAGCATCACACCTTGCTTCACCAGCACTGTTTATTGCTACACATTCATACTTTCCTGAGTCTTGTGGATATGCCTCTAAAATAAGGAGAGTATATGTACCATCTTCTTCCAAAATCTTGTTTCTGATGTCTGGTTGTACCTTCTTACCATTCTTAAGCCAATAAACATCAATTGGCTTCGTTCCTGTAACTTTAGTATCGAACCTGACAAGTTGCCCAGCTGCAACATTAACATTTTGTGCTGTAAGTGTAAAACTTGGTGTTATAACTCCACCCCTGCCTTGACGTTTGCGTTCTTCTACTACCAAGTTGGCACTGCATTTAGCAGTGCCTCCTCTATTTTCTGCAACAGCTGCAAATACGGCAGAATCTTCGACAAATACTTGTCTGATTATAAGTATAGATTTCGTGCTGAATGTATGAATTTGGAAGTCTGGAGAGTTCTTGATTGGGAAATTTTCGCGATACCATTTAATAGTAGGTAACGGATCGCCGTCAAATTCTACTTCAAATCTTGCTTGCTCGTGTTCAAATACACGACATGGTTGCATCTTTTTAGTGAACACTGGGGGTTTGCTTGGTTTCACCGGACCTTCTACTACTCTTTCTTGAGTTTGAGCTTTGTGTTCCACTTCCGTTGTCTCTGTTGACGTTATTTTTCTAGTTATCTCCGTATCGCCGACAACTTCTTTTTGCACTTGCTTTTGTTTAGCAACATGCACTTCTTTGCCGTGAACTGTAGATTCTGAGGGGTCTGGAATCCTAGGCTTCTTTGCTACTTTCTTCTGAACTTGCTGCTCTACTACTTCGTCGCTTTGTTCCCTACGAACAAATATTATATCAAAAATCTTTTATTAATTTACGATGTAATTTGTCAAGATGTATATAAGCATTCGCCTTTATTTATAAATATTAAAATATGAAATATTTTTCACTGATCATATCAGTTTTTATATCGTATCAAATATAGCCCTGTCTCCTGTCAGGGGTTCTTCATATAATATAATAGGGAAAGTTTCTTCATAATTAGAGGATTTTATCCTAAAACCTAGATTATAAATTTTGTCTATGTACTTAACTACAAAAAATCTTAAATTTTAGATAGTATTGCTGATAGCTGAGTAACCGTGAGTTATATATTTAGCTTAATACCAAAGAAATAATTCTTATTTTAATGATGTACATGTCTGTGATGCGAAAATAATTCAGCAGGGCTTTTCTAAAAGCATGGGAAATCGTTGACCATGTTATAATTAATAAACAACAGTAATTATGGCAACCTTAAGGTCTAACTATTTAAAAGATACGTAAGAAAAAGTTTGCTGTATTACTCTCGGTAGGCCGAAATAAAAACTAATTTATTTTTAAATTGTACTTACAGGGTAGTCTCATATTTCTGGGCCATTCCTTTAGCCAGAGAGCTGCTTGCAATCTTTTCCCCTGGGATAGCGTATTGGTGCGTTGATTCTCTTAATCTACTTTCTTTCACCACCTGTTCATTTTCAAGTTCCTGAAGCTTGTTGTAATACTCTTCACTCTTCTTCTTCTTTACCGTCTGTTGCCACTCTGTATCTGGTTCTTTTATTACTTTAGGTTTTAGTTCAGGCCTATGATCAATAACGCCTTGGCGTTGCAAGGTTTGCCTTTCTTCAAATGTCTTTTCTAGTTCCGTTTCAGAACGTTGATACTGTGTCGTTTCATCGTACCACGCTGTATCAAATTGATAAAACACATTAGAATAAGATTCATCAAACAAGTCAACAAAATAGTATGACATACCTCTTTAAGATTCCGATGTTAAGCCGGTAGAAGCAGGTGATATAGCTGCACACTTCTTTTAGATAAAGAGGAAGGGTAAAGGAGAGCAAGACAGGGTTTTATTTGTGCTTAAGCGGTCTGTTGGTGTTCGCGTGAATCGGTGATGTGTGTTAAATAGCAGTGTAGGAAGCAATTTCTTATAAGATTGAGTAAGATGTAAAACCACCCAGTAGAGTATTAGGCATATTCTATTATTATTTTATGTAGTTGTTGCCAAAGTGGATAAGAAGCATTGTAGTAATGTTGATATAACTGTGTTTATTGAATGAATAACAAAGTACTTACGTCTAGGTGCGTTTTTCAATACTCCTCTGTAATCATCGTGTCGTGGGATGACCTTTAGTTCAGTCGTGGCTAATGCTTCACCCACTGAGCTTCTGGCAATCACTTCTATTTTGCCAGTGTCATATTGTCTTGTCTTTGGAATATCGAAGTGGTACATTCCATCGTAAGTTAGTTTGTATCTAGAACCCTAGAAATATGTAAATGATAATAATTAAAAATTAATTACACGGATCACACATACCTAGAATGATGTACATTGAATATTCTTTACATATTTATTTTTCAGTTATTCCGTGCTACTGTAGTACTCACATTGACAATTGTATTTCCGTTAATAAGCCACATTACACGAGGTTTAGGATGTCCAGTTACACGACAGCAGAAACGAGCCCATTCTCCCTCTTCAACAGTTACTGGGTCAGGTCGGCTTACGAAAACAGGAGCTGATCGAGCCTTTTCTGCTTCCACTGCTTGTTCTGGGGCTCTGAAATAAATATATGCACTGTAAGTGTGGGTTCAAATTGATGAAGGAGTACTGAGTCATTTAAGTAATTCAAATTCTCACATCTGCCAAGAAGCTTCCATCTCTCTGATCTTCTCGATACTCTTCATATGCTTGGGTAGCTGAGAGTCATACACGATGCCCGGTTTTCCTGCGGTTTTTATGACCGCTCTTGTTTCGTCCATACCGTACAGGTTTGTGGCCCGGCATACATATTCTCCACTGTCCTCTGGATACACCCAGCCAAAGTTCATCGCCACATACCCGAAGTCATAAATCGGTGTGAATCGATTTTCTGCAAGGGAAAATTATTTTTATGCATCTTGAATCATCTAATGTATAAAATACTCATTAAAGTATGTACTTACTGTGCAGCAATGGTTTTCCGTTAAAGAACCATTCTACTTTCATATTAGGATCTCCTACAGGTGCCAACTGACATTCGAACTTAGTGGATTCCATTTCAACAAGAGTTGTCTGACTTTGAATCTGAGTGACAAAACGAGGAGGCTGTTTCTTATCAGCGTCATAGAGATCATCTTCGGTGAGGAATATCTCTGAGGTATATTTTTTAATGGTAGCTTCCATCTGTGTAAGTGCTTCAGATCTCTTCATACCACGCGGTACTTGGTTTTGCAGAATAATATCTGGTAGTTCTGTAAATTATTATTGGTGTTAAAAATAATAATTCTAATGGAAATAATAGACAATTGGGTACTACTGTGTCTGTGTACTTACGTTTACATGAAACTGTTCCTTTGGTGAAGTCTTCGCCGAAATCATTTACAGCACGGCACACATATTCACCCGAATCCTCTGCGTACACGTATAAAATATCAAGGGAAACGAATCCCATATCATATACAGTTCGATATCTATGTCCAGAAGGTAAAAGTTTTCCATTGCGGTACCACTCGATTCTTAATTTAGGATCTTCCTTAGGTTCTACACGGCACTCAAAACGAACTCCTTCAGACTCTTCTACGGTGTGCGACTGAATTTGAGTTATAAATTTAGGCGGAGAACTAACCACAGGCTCTTCTTTAGGTGCTTCACTAATGCGTCCTCTTTCGAGCTCTTTGATCTTCTCTCCGCTCATTCCCTGCGGTAACTGTGACTCCAAAACGATGTCCCGCTTAGAGCTGCAGGTGATTTTTGCAGTAGTAGTGGCGGAGCCCCATCGATTAGTAGCCCGGCAAGTGTATTCACCTGCATCACGTGTATAAATGTAGTCAATGTCCAAGGCAATAAAACCAAAGTCATTAAGCATGTGTACACGAGATCCAGTAGCAAAAGGTCTTCCATTATAGAACCAATCAATTCTCATTGTAGGATCTCCGACTGGCTCAACACGACAATCAAAGTGTATCGGCCCGCCTTCTGGAACATCTAGATTGTCTTTGATTTCAACCGTGAATTTAGGTGGATTAGGTTTCTCATCTTCAATTGTGATTTCTTCACGTTTGTGTAACGTTTCTTCTAACTTTTGAATACTTTCCGTTCCTGATTTGAAGTGTGAAGGTAATTGTGGTTCAAGAATAATACCTTGCCTACCCTTGACTTGCAATTTGCAAGACACTGTAGCTTCACCGTGACGGTTGGTGGCTTTGCAAGTATACAAACCAGCATCACGTTGGTAGACTCCGCCAATCTCTAATATGACAAATCCGAAGTCGTTAATGGTCTTGACTCTGGATCCAGTTAATAAAGGTTTACCGTTGTGGAACCATTCCACTCTCATACTAGAGTCGTTTATTGGCACAAGGCGACACTCAAAGTGTGCCGAAGAATTTTCTGATAAAATAAGATCAGAAGGTGTAGTTGTAAACTCAGGTGGGTTTCCAGTCTCAGCTTCAGGCGTCAGAGAATCAACAGCGCCAGTATAGCCTTCCAAAGCAGCAATCTTATCAATGGTTCCTTCCATTCCCTTGGGTAGTTGAGATTCAAGTATGATATTACGTTTTCCTTGAACTTTCATTGTTGCCGTTGTAACTGCTTCTCCGTAGTTGTTATATGCTCTACATAGGTATTCACCAGAATCTTCAGGGTAAGTTGGTGATATTTCAAGAATAACAAATCCAAAGTCACAGAACGTTCTGAATCGTGATCCAGCCTTCAAAGACTTTCCATTCCAGTACCACTCCACCTAGACAAATAGAATTTCAAATTATTATTGGTATTGCGAACATTGGTTTAGATTATTTAGATTTTTTTTCAAACCGGCAAAATAAAAGTACCTAAAATAAAAATAAACACTCACTTTTAGGTTAGGATCATCTGTTGGCGTCAAGCGAGCTTCAAAATGCGCATTTTCGCCTTCTCTGAGATTTTCGATGTTGGATAATGGAACAGTGAAGACAGGAGCCTTGCCTCTTTCTTCTTCTACGGTAGTATCCTTTCTGCGAACCATTGAATCTTCCAAGGTTTGTAGTTTTTCTAATCCACCTTCCATGCCCTAAAATTTTAACATTGATTAATTTAGAGGTTACGTTTAGTATTACACTATTAATTTATCTAACCCACTATTGTATGTACCTAACATTAACAGCTGTGGCATGGGCGGCCGGCATAAAAAGTAGACTTTACGAAGCGTGAATAAGGTTTAAAAGTTGAGTGGGGAATTGCGACGTCATTCGACCGCTTAAGGATAGGTAGGTAATTCAACCTTTAGTTTGAAGTAGGAGGGATTGTTAGTTACTGCGGAATCTTCAACGATGATAATCTTTTTTTTTTCTTGTAAGTTTTTTATTTATATTATTATTGCAGTAATGGTGCCAGTAAAAGACGCATGTTTAGAGGTTTTCTAATATAACAAATACGACTATTGATTGACGTAATGTTAGTCTTAAAATACTTTGTATCATGCATGGGTATAATGGATATTTAACACGTTCACTGCGCGCCGTGTCATAAGAATGTCAACGAATTCAATTCCACCCTGTATATTATTTCATTACAAGATTATAATGCTATGTGTATAAATGAACTTACCCGCGGCAGTTGCGAGTCCAAGATTAAATTCTCCTTCGACGTACATTTCAGGGTAGCCTTGGTTGTGTCTCGGCCCAATTTGTTTGTTGCAACACATTCATAAACACCTGAATTCTCTTCGTAACAATAAAGAATATCTAAAATAACAATACCAAAGTCATGGAAAGTTCTGTATCTGTGTCCATGTGGTAATTTTTTACCATTATAGAACCATTCGACCTTTAGATCGGGATCGTCTACGGGTATCAATCGAGCTTCAAAATGAGCACTCTGTCCCTCAACTAATTTAGTGACATCTTGTATCTGTGTCAAAAACTTCGGTGGTTCAGCTGATGCAGCAGATGGAGTTTGTTGTTGAACTCCTTGCATACTTTCTAACTCTCTAATCTTAGTCAATGAGTCAGGCTGTAAGCTGTCGTAATAAACTCCACTGCGGCCGTAACAATTAATGGTAGCCTTGGTAAAGTCTTCGCCATATTTGTTGTAGGCTCTGCATACGTATTCTCCTGTGTCATGATTCTGAGTATAAGCTATATCCATAACCACAAAACCGAAATCTGACACAGTTTTTATTCTATTTGAGTGACGTAGAGGTTGACCATTGTGATACCATTCAATTTTCATATCAGGGTCATCTACAGGAACCACAGTGCATTCAAAGTGAGCTGATTGACCATCTTTAAGTCCATCGATGCTCTGAATATGGGTAGTAAATCTCGGTTTCTGACCTTTACTCTTGTCAACACACTCAAGTTTAACACTTATCTCAGCTTGACCCCATCTATTAGTAGCCCGGCAAGAGTAAATTCCAGAGTCAGTTGTTTTGGTTCCAAGAATTTCGAGAACCACCATTCCGAATGCATATACAGTTCTAATTCGATGACTAGCTTCTATAGTCTTTCCATTATAGAACCACTCAATGACCATACTTTGGTCACCCGTAGGTATTAATGACGCCTCATAATGAGCAATTTGGCCTTCGCTTATATCAACTATATCTTGGAAGACACTTGTGAATTCAGGCGGTCTACCAGTATCATCATCGGGCTTTTGACCAGGCTCTCTGCGCAAAGACTCTTCCAGATTCTGAATCTTCTCCAAGCCTTCTGTTCCTTTCGGATGTTGAGTTCTTTCAATTAGATTTTCTTTGCTACTGCAATACACTGTAGATGAAGTAAAGGCTTCACCCCGTTTGTTGTATGCCTTACATGTATAAATGCCGCTATCTCTTTCATATACGTCAATTAAATCAAGTGTGACAAAGCCGAAGTCACTAGTTAACTTAAATCTTGATCCTTGTTCTAAAACTTTTCCGTTGAAATACCATTCTATCTTCAGGTTCGGATCGTTCTTAGGTTCAACTTGACCTTCCAGGTGAAGTGCTTGTCCTTCAACCAATTGATGTTCAGCAGCGATCGGAACAACCCATTCTGGTTTAGGATATTCAGCATCTGGAACTGATGGTCTTCTTCCTTTAGATAGCCTTGCTTCTTCGGCTTGTTCCACTGCATCTAACCCGGCTTTTCCTTGCGGGTGTTGGGTGTCCAAATAAATATGTTTATCGCCTGTACACCTAAGGGATCCAGAAGTTGTGGCTGAACTCTTGCTATTTGTAGCCTTACAAGTATAAATACCGGAATCCTCTTCGTATGTATGTGTTATATCCAGGGATACATAACTGAAGTCATGTGTACTCTTGTACCTTGTGCCTGATGGTAATGGTTTGTTATTGAAGAACCATTCAATTGTAAGGGTTGGATCCCTAGACGGTTCTACATTACATTCAAAGTGTATATTATCGCCTTCTTTGCATAATATATTATTCAAGTGAGAAATAAACACGGGTGTCTCATAAACTGGGTCAGGAGACTCAGGCTTGGTTGGTTTAGGTTGTTCCAGTGCACCAATTCTATCCAAAGATTCAGGGTGCAGAGATTCACCTAGAAGCCAGTGGCGATCTTCGATCTTAATAGATGCTGTAGAAACAGCTTCTCCCATAAGATTAGTTGCTTTACAGGTATATATGCCAGAATCGTCGATCCTCAACCCATTAACAGACAGTGTCACCAAACCAAAATCGAAGGTGCTCTTTAATCTTGCGCCAGTGGTAAGAGAGACTCCGTTCTTGAACCATTCAATCTTCAAATTAGGATCAGTTCGTGGCTCAACTTGGGCTTCTAGGTACACATGCTGCCCTTCAACTAATTTATCGTAGCTCTTCAAGTGAGTTGTGAAAATAGGGGCTTGCTGAACACCAGTATCTACAAACATTTCTGGAACTTTGTTCATAGCTGCTTCTTTTAGTTGGATCTGTTCCCAAGATTCAGGTCTCATTGCTTGATCTACAATAGTTGATTTAGTTTTGACTTTAAGAGCGGCGGAAGATACTGTGCTACCTGCTCTATTAATGGCTTTACACATGTATAATCCGGCATCCTCAGCTACTACGGAATTGATATCTAATGTAACAAATCCAAAGTCATGTGTCGTCCGGAACCTGGAGCCTGCAATATTACGTTTATAAATTATTATTAAAAACTAACAGTTCTTGTATGTGAATTCTACATATCATGTAAAAAAAATCTTACCCATCTTAAGCTCTACGCCATTTATGTACCATTCGAAACGCAAGCTAGGATCACCTACAGGTACAACGCGAGCTTCGTAATGAGCATGCTGGCCTTCCCAAAGCTCAGAAGGTCCTGTGAGCACTTGTGTGAATATTGGTTTTTCAAATTCACGATCAGGTTCTTCGCGTCTTTTAGGTTGCGGTTCCTCCAGCTGTTGAATCTTCCTCATTCCTTCTGGATGTTGTGTGTCCATTTGAATGGCCGCTTTAGCTGTTCGAAAATAACTTTGTTTTAGTAATAACAAACTTTTAATTTATAAAATGTCAAAATGAAAATTTTATTACAATAGGAAGACATTTAAATCAATTAAAATATTTATAATATTTCCGTGTAACATGTGTGTTTTGGTATTAATAAATACCCATCCATCTATCATCTACTTACTTTTAATTCTCATAGCCGCAGTGGTAACAGCTTCTCCTAATAAGTTCGATGCTCTACACATGTACACGCCTTCATCTTCATCACGCACATGAGTGATGGTCATAGACACATAACCAAAGTCATATGTTTTAGTGATTCTGGAACTGTCTTCTATAAGTTTCTCATTTCTGAACCATTCCACTTTAAGTGTAGGATCACCAACAGGAATTAGTCTGCAGTCAAAGTGTGCAGTCTGTCCTTCTTGAATATTGTCGATATTTTGAAGAGGCTGAGTGAAAACTGGCCTCTGCCTTGTAACAGGTTCCGGTATTTCTGGACGTTTGAATGGTTCCGCAGATTCTAATTCTCGGATCTTCTCTAAACCTTCAGGACGTTGAGATTCCGATATAATACTACCTTTTGCGGTTACAGTCATGGATATCGCTGATGTACATTGTCCAAGAGCGTTAATGGCTTTAACGGAATATTCACCGGCATCTTCAGGTACACAGTGCTGAATATCCAATGACACATAACCAAAATCAAAAGTGATATGGAACCGTGACGCAGATTGCAGGGCTTTACCATTATGATAAAATTCTATACGTAGATTAGGATCTTGCACTGGCTCTACTTGACATTCAAAGTGAGCCGTCTTGCCTTCAAATACATGAGTTGTGCCTCTCAACTCGGTAACAAACCTAGGGGGACTAATCTTTGGTTCTTCCACTTCTAATCTGGTGTGATGACCTTGTGCTTCTAATTGTCTTATTTTTTCCAAGCCATTAGGATGCTGAGTATCGAGAATTATGCTCCTATGCCCTGTGTAAAAAAAAGTCAATATTTAAAAATGTATTGCTATTTGTAATATAGTCATGAAGTAAACTGCAGATTTTATGATAATCATAGAGAAGACAATCAAAATCCGCAAGTTTATTGAATAAATATTACATACCTGCAACCTTCAACGTGCATGTATTAACAGCTTCTCCGAGTTTGTTAGTAGCTTTACACATGTACGTTCCGGAGTCTTCAGAATAGGAGTACAGAATGTCCAAAGCAACATAACCGAAGTCATGCGTTGTTCTGTACCTATGACCTGTTCTAAGTTTCTGTCCGTTATGAAACCATTCAATTTTCAAATCAGGGTCATTAATCGGTTCGACTCTACATTCGAAATGAGCGTGGTCACCCTCCTTTAAGTTTTCTAGACTGGTTAATGCAGTTAAGAATACTGGCCTCTGGCCTGGTCTTTCTTCTTCAACTGCTTTCGGTCTTTCATATTTCTCAAGCTCTTGGATCTTCCTTAATCTTTGTTCATCCAGAGTGTCAAGATAAAGCCCAGATTTGGCTAAAAGAAAAAATTAAATAGATTAAGTAGAATAAATTATATTTGATCAAAACAATGCGATTTATCTGATAATCATTTGAGGAAACATACCATTCACTTTAATTGAGCTCGTCGTGACAGCTTCACCTACAGCGTTAGTTGCCTTACACATATAGGTACCAGTGTCTTCAGCATACGCATACAGTATATCAAGCGCCACGTAACCAAAGTCGTATGTTGTCTTAAAACGATGGCCTTGCTGAATAGGTCGTCCGTTGCAATACCACTCGACACGCATTGTAGGATCATTTACTGGCGTGAGGGTCGCTTCGAGATGCACAGGCTTTCCTTCAGCAACTTCAGCGTTCTTAAGAGGTTTTCCAAACTGAGGTTTCTCAGCAACAAAACTTTCATCGCGCACGACTTTCCTGTATCTGCTGTCATCTTCAAGATACTGTATTTTTTCTAATGCGCTTTCGTGTTGAGTATCTCTGATAATGGATTCCTTAGCTGTAATTTAAAAAAGGTTTATAATTTTTCAGTTTCTTAAATGCAATACTTTGTTTTCTATTAATAAAATAATAGTAATCATAAATAGTCACTTTATTAATATTCTGGTCATTTTAAATAGTCAACATTTACTAACGTTCTCGTTAATAAAGAGTCAACTGTTTAATACAATATTGTACTTACATTGGACATTTAATTTAATGGATGATGTAGCCTGTCCCAAGTTGTTTATAACTTTGCAAGTGTATTCACCCGAGTCCTCTCCATAGACTGTGAGGATATCTAGGGCAGCGAATCCGAAGTCGTATGCTGTGCGGTAACGGTGACCACTTTGCAGGACTTTGCCGTTGAAATACCACTCCACCCGCATGTTGGGGTCTGGGTATGGCTCAATGCGACATTCGTAATGGGCACTCTGGCCTTCCACTAGCCTCGAAGGCCCGTTTAGTTGCGTTACAAATCGTGGAGCTTGATTAACTGCAACATCAACGTCTTCTCTACGCTGATAACGAGATGAATCTTCCAATTGTTGAATCTTTTCTAATGCACTCTCGTGTTGTGATTCCAGTTGCAGAGATGCCTTGGCTGTAAAAGGAAAAATGAAGTAAGTATTTTTATTATACTATAATATACTATATATACGAGTAGTATAATCAACTTTGTATTGCATTGATTATTATGTACTTACATTGTACGAAGAGTGTAGATGATGTTACTGCCTCTCCTAGTTCATTAATAGCCCGGCAAGTGTAGGTTCCTGAATCCTCGGGGTTAACGTATTTCATGTTAAGGGCTACATATCCAAAATCGTGCATTGTTGTCAGTCGATTTGCTAAAAAAGTAGGTAACCAAGAATATTAGATCAAAATAATGGAATGGGTGTCGTGGTTGACCCGGTGAGAACGAAGTTCTTTCCGCAAAACCGAAAACTTTATGAACACTTTACTCAAAACCTAATTAAACGATGTATTGTAAAAAAAATCATTTCCAGACGCCATTTTTGATTCAACTAAAGTTTAAATTCGGATTCCGCGACCCTAAAAACTCTGAATACAAATGAGTTTTAGTCAAATTGCATGCAGAAATATGATAAAGAAATGCTCAGCCTGTGAACGGAGTGACTCGCGCCAGCTCAACCTTCGGCCATTGGCCTTAAGCTTTGCTTAGTTATTCCTTCCGGAGTCAAACCTTTTACCTTTAGTTTAACGATAGAACTTAGCTAACAGGCGAGGCGAAATTACCTTGAAATTGTAATACCTTTTTACAAAATCATCATTTATTAAATGTTAATTCATGTGCAATGTAAATTTGAATAAGGTTTCCTCCACGTAACCTGCGAGAAAGAACTTCATTCTAAAAATAAAAATAAAACCGGCCAAGTACTACGCGCAGTGTAGGGTTCCATAGTTACGAGTACAATTGTCGACTTTGAGTTCACGAGACTAACGTTATTTTCTATTGAATTTGTATGTAATTTTACTTTTCCGAATACATTTTATAAGTTTGTTGCCTATAAATTTTTGATTTGTCAACAAGGATGTTGTATAATGTTTTGTTATATATAGCCCGCTAACGGGTCTCGTGTCCATTTTGAAAACTAGATTTAAGTTGCACAATTATATCCACATGCAAACATGAAATATATTTTTTTTTTCACGTGTCCATATATGCTTGTATATGGACACGTGTTCAGTAGATAGAATAAAAAAAGTTTGCAGTATAAAACCAAACATTTCAGAAACGAATCCCTAAATCAAAAAATAGTTTAAACGAGCTTACAATATTTTTGAAAAATTATCACTCACGATGGGTTAGTCAATGACTCCCACTTTACATGTATGGAAGCTAACCCAAATAATTTTTTTCTTGATTTTATTTTACTACATTTATTACAAAGGAACTACGGAACCCTAAACACGACAGCATCAATACATTAATAAACACATTTATGTATACTTACAAGCTTCAATTGGTACGCCATTACGCAACCATTCTACCCGAAGCTTCGGATCACCCACAGGAATAAGTCTTGCTTCGAAGTGTGCAGCTTGATTCTCTGCTACTTTGATGTCTTTCATTGGCATTGTAAATACTGGCGCCTGAGTGATCATTTCATCCTGGGCACTGTGTCTTTGATATCTAGAACTATCCTCAAGTTGGTTCAGCCTTGTCAGAGCACCTTCATGCTGCGATTCTAAGTAAATAGATTTCTTGGAATGTACAATAGCGATGCCAGAAGTGACAGCTTCACCAAGGGCATTAATAGCTCTACATGTGTAAGTCCCAGAGTCTTCAGGCAAACATGACATAATATCAAGTGCAACAAATCCAAAGTTGTTGGTTTCTGTAAATCTGGAGCCACTCTTAAGTGGTTTATTGTTATGATACCATTCCACTTTCATAGTTGGGTCAGAAACAGGAATTAATCTGCATTCAAAATGTGCTCTTTGTCCTTCTTTAATTTCAATGTTTTTCAAGGAAGTAGTAAATATCGGAGCTTGTGTTGAGATTTCGTCAACAACATCCGTCCTGTGATATCTAGACCTATCCTCCAGATGATGAATTTGTTCAAGACCAGCTTCGTTTTGTGTTGCCCTGACAATATCAGCTGTACTTCTGCAAGTCAATTTACAACTCACTTCATCAGTACCCACTAGATTTACAGCTCTGCAAGTATAAATTCCTGAATCTTCAGCAATCAGATCAATAATGTCTAATGCAACGTACCCAAAGTCGTGTATAGGTCGGAATCTGTGGCCTATAGTAACTGGCTGGCCATTTTTAAACCACTCCACTTTTAGATTTGAATCTGTCACTGGTTCTAGTTTACATTCAAAGTGAACATGATTACCTTCAATGACATTGTCAATTGATTTGGGTTTTGTTACAAAATGTGGCTTAATATTAATAGACTCATCGATGACTTCAGATTTCTTGTATCGCGAAGCATCTTCTAAATATTGGATTTTCTCAAGTCCTGATGGGTGTTGGGAATCAAAAATCAAATCTTTCTTCGCAATAACACGTAGAGCGCATGATGTTACTGCTTCACCAAGCTGATTAGTAGCCTGGCACGTGTACACTCCAGAATCCTCTGGATAAACACTCAATAAATCAAGTGCTACATAATCGAATTCATAAGCAGGCCTGAACCTATGGCCGGTCTTAATAGGTCTACCATTGCAGAACCATTCAACTCTCATCGTTGGATCACCAACGGGTTGCAATCTGCACTCTAAATGAACGTTGGTTCCTTCAACAGTCTCAATGTTATGTAATGCTCTTGAGAATTGGGGTGCTTGCATAACTGTAATGTCTTCTTGTACTTGCCTGCCCCTTCGTGCTGCATCTTCTAGCATTTGAATTTGTTCAACAGCTTGTTCATTTTGTGTTTCAGTTAAAATATCTGAACGTTCGATAACACGCACCATAGCTGACGTATGTGCTGAGCCTAGGTGGTTTACTGCTCTAACAGTGTACTCACCAGTGTCTACTGACGTAGCGTGAATTATATCTAATGCTACAAATCCGAAGTCATAATATGTTCTAAATCTAGATCCAACTGTTATCGCTCTACCATTGTGGAACCATTCTACTCTCATAGTTGGGTCACCCATTGGTTCCAATCTACATTCTAGATGAATATTCTTTCCTTCAGATATAGGTTTTGGATCAGACAAAGGTTGTACAAAAACTGGTTTAGATTTTGAGATCTCTTCGATCTGGTACATAGGCTCTACAAATTTGGACTCTTCCATTTGACGTGTTTTCTCATAAAGACCACGATGTATACTTGAAGTATCTATACTCGATCGTGCTGAAAGTAATAATAAAAATTATATGGACGAGAACTACTTACACCTACTTTAACACTAACATAAATTTACTTAAAGATACATTACTTACTTTCCACTGTCATAGATGCACTGAGTTGAGCTTCGCCGGCAGCGTTGCGAGCTACCACTGTGTAAACACCGGTATCTTCTGATCGCACATTAGAGATATCTAAGGCGACGTAACCAAAGTCGTGATATGTCTGAATGCGATTTGCAGTCTTGATAACTTTTCCATTAAAGTACCATTCAATAGACATGGTCAAATCACTCTGTGGCTCTACTCTTGCTTCAAAGTGAGCACTTTGTCCTTCAACAATCTTGTTCGTGCCTTTTAATGGTCCCAAAAACCGTGGCTTCTGAGTTACTTTGACTTCTTCCTCAGCTCGCCTCATATATTTGCTGGAATCTTCGAGGTGTTGTATCTTTTCTAATCCACCAGGATGTTGAGATTCCGCAATGATATCTTTTTTAGTGACAATTGAAAGATTGGCACTAGTCGTAGCTTGACCAAGAGCGTTATAGGCTCTGCAAGTATAGTGACCGGCATCATGGACAGTCACAGATTTAATAGTCAACGCGACATAACCGAAGTTAAAGAATGTAGTAATTCTTGAACTAGCTTCTACAGCGCGTCCATCCTTTAACCATTCTACTCTTAATGTTGAGTCTCCTACTGGCTCCAAACGAGCCTCAAAGTGAGCGAAACCTCCTTCCTTAATATTAATTTGATCCCTTATTGGTGTTTTGAATTCTGGTCGCTGTGTACTCTCAGGAGCTTCCTGATAGTATTTCTGATGCTGTTGTTGTTGATACGCTTCTAGCTGCTCAGTCTTCTCAATATATCGTCGCTGTTCTGGTATACCTAGATCAGCAGTCACAGTACTCCTAGCTGCTACTCTGATCGAAGCGGTGCTAATGGCTTCACCTAATTTATTTACAGCTCTCACTGTGTACGAACCTGCATCTTCAGCCCGTAGGTGCATGATGTTAAGGGAGACGTAACCGAAGTTGAAGATTGACGTGATTCGCGAGCTGGCTGTAATAGGTCTGCCATCTTTGTACCACTCCACTCTCATAGTAGGGTCACTGACCGGAGTCAATTGAGCCTCAAAGTGTGCATTCCTTCCTTCTTGAAGTTCGCCTAAGTCTTGCAAAGGCCTGATAAACTGCGGTCTCTGCGAAGATTGCTCTTCAATCGACTCTTGGTGTTGATACCTGGAGTAATCTTCTAACTGCTGAATATATTGCAAACTTTCTGGATGTTGACTAGTTCTTTCGATTGTAGCTCTGGGAGTTACTTGTAATACAGCTTTAGTTTCAGCAAATCCTGTTGCACTGACAGCTCTGCATGTATATTCTCCACTGTCTTGTATATTTAAACTGAGCATATCGAGAGAAATGTAACCAAAGCGGAATATTGAGGTAAACCTAGAACCTGTAACAAAATTAAACAACGTGTTTTTTTAGTAAGTGTAATTGTTTTGCACTTCTTAACAAAACAGCGTCAATATATTTTTGTAGCTTGGCCGTGACCGCCATGCAGATAACCCTAAGAAACAACTTGAAATGTTCGGCAAACGGCAGCCATTTGGCTG
Organism: Acrobasis consociella; assembly: GCA_963555685.1. Taxonomy (NCBI): domain Eukaryota; kingdom Metazoa; phylum Arthropoda; class Insecta; order Lepidoptera; family Pyralidae; genus Acrobasis; species Acrobasis consociella. Next base: position 18,402,594 of record OY743104.1, read on the forward strand.
ACGAAGGACTTTAAGAAGATCGTTAACTATAGTAAGAAACAAAGTGGGACCCAGCAAACTTCCTTGACTGACTCCAGATCTGAGGCTGTACTTTCGGAACCTACTGTTGTTACAGTACCGAAAGTACAGCCTCCCAGTTTTACTGAATATTAATCAACTTGCCCTCCATCACTTAATTTAACACCGCAATAGTCGAACCAAATTGAGTTTTGGACCTTCCACTTCGGAAAATGCTGAGATTCGGCAAGACCCGCATCAATCTACCAACGCAGATGAGAGCCAATTATACCCTCGACGATTTCGCCAAGTATAGACATAACTGCAATAGACATAGCGACACGGGGTGAGGTCCGCACTTGGATGGGTGACCACAACTGGCATAAAAATTTCTCGAGCTCCTCCGTGCTTCGAATGGCACGTATAAGTCGTTGGTCCTGGCTGTCATTGTATGACAGTCGTCAAGCTATGTCAGATGCCTTTAGGCAGCCTGAAAAATCTGACACCAGTGTTGGCCGCTTACACACACGAAAAACAAGAACTGCAAGAGCGCGGAAGTTTGAGATATCATTGACAGAGCCTTCTTTGGGGTATCCGCCGCTTGGTAAAGTTCGTGTTTAATAAACGTAGAAGCCCTTAAATATAATATTATACCTCTATATTCGTCCTAACAATTAACTCATACGTTGTAAGGGTAGTCGTAGTCATGGGATGACTAGTATTGCTCATTATGCTTGAAAATTTAATTTTGGCGTTATCTACTACTTAAGCTTACGGGAAGAAGAAAAAGACGTCCTAAAAGAAATACATTCGCATTATAATCCGGTCAATTTAGCTCAAATAATTTTATATTTAACGCATTAAGCGTTTTCTTAGTTAAACAACTCCGGTGTTGCATGAGTGACCACTAGTTGTATAAACATTTCTCGAGCTCCTCTGTGTTCCAGCCTGTCATTATTTTATAACAGTGGTCTTTAAGCTACGTCAGATGTAGAGTAGTAAGCAGATTGATAAATCCGATACCAGTTTTGACCACTTACACATATGATAACATAACAAGGTAACTTTGAATATCTATTTTCACCAAACTATTGAATAAATTATTAATTATTACATAATTACTTACTTGCTTCAATACTTTGACCATTTCTTAACCATTCTATTTTCATCGTTGGATCGCCGACCGGCTCTATCCTCGTTTCAAAGTGAATTTTGCCACCTTCCATCTGCGTCACACTCTTCAGTGGCACAATAAACTGTGGTGGAGGATAAATCCGGTCTTCCTCTCCTGGAGGAACGTAAGGTCTTGCTCTTTCCACGTGCCTTAAATATATAATTTCTGGACCAGGAGCTGGCCTGTGTAGATAAAGTTAAATTTGTGTAAGCAAAGATTGTGGAAACGCCAGGTAAACCCAAATTAAATATTTCTTATAATCAAAAATTTACAAACTTACTCTGGTTCAATGATCTTCGTAGGCCGAGGTAAGTGCAGACGCTTTTGCTCGGGCGCAGGCTCTTTTGGTACTTCGACGTAGAGCCTAGCCCGAGTAGCGGTGGAACCTGCGACGTTCTGGGCGGTGCACTGGTACCATGCCGCATCCGACGCCTTGGCTCGCGAAATGTCCAGTGTCGAGGCTCCACCATCGGTATTTATTCGTAGCTCTGGATTGGGTATAATCTGGACGCCGTCCTTCTGCCATGTGATACGTGGTGTAGGTGTCCCCAATGCTCGCGCGTTCAGCGATACAGGTTCCCCTTCACGGACACTCAATGTGCTGAAACGCTCGATGAATTTAGGTGCGACTACTTGTTCCTTTTCGATAACATTCAGTCTACACTGGAACGAAGTTTCCCCACTCTTGTTGCGGGCGACACACGTAACTACGCCACTGTCTCTAAGTTCGACGTTTGTAATCATAAGCGCATGATTACCAGATTCGTTTACTAATATCTTATGATTATAATCGTCTCGAATTTGTCTATCGTTAATGAACCACGTGACTTCTGGGTAAGGTCTGCCGGTGACGCGGCAATCGAATCGCGTCATTTTGCCCTCCGTTACATCGCGATCTTGGCAAACTCTTACAAACTGCGGAGCGAGAGCTTTTTCAGTTATTTCTACTCTTTCTTCGATCCCAGTTTGTTGTGAATCTATGACATATTGTGATTTATCTTGAACAAATGTTTCTTGAGGTGATTCCACGGCGAGATAAGCCGAAGTTACGATGCATCCGTTAGGATTTTCAGCCAATAATGTATAATGGCCAGAATCAGACTTTTGTGTATTCCTTACCCTAAGTGTCGTTGAATTATGTGTCGTTGTGATTTCGTGTTTATTCGAGTTGACTATCCTCTGCCCGTTTTTGAACCACGTGACCCGCGGCCTGGGGTTGCCCGACAGCATAACCTGGAATTGTGCGTCACTACCTTCCTGGAGTTTTGAGTTTCGAGGTTTCTGTGAAATTTTTGGCGGTGCGGCAGTACCAAGAGATCTATCGATTTCTGTGTTTACTTGTATATCAGTCTCACCAATATATCTTTTGGTAATAGATTCTCTGAACGAAACTTCTCTCAGGAGTCGGTATTCGAACGTATCCACTTTGAAATCCTCAGTGGAAGAATAATCGGTGCCGTTTGTGTAGGCTAATTTCTGTGTTTGTCGGGACTGTTCTGTACTGTATCCCTGCGTACCATAGGATTTGTGTTCAACGCTTTCACTAACATGTTGATAGCTTTGTTGGTGTGATGCCTGGTGTGCTGGTACGGGAACACCTTCGGGCTGTATGTAAACCGAGCAAATTGCTTCTCCGTACTGGTTTCGAGCTGTGCATGTGTATTCACCTTCATCACCAGGGCCTATTTGTTTGATAAGTAATGACACATCGCCTGTTTGTTCATTATAACTCATACTGTATTTATTGCATTCTACCAGTGGTGCTTTCTTTCTCGTCCATGATACTACAGGTGTTGGGTTGCCTCTTAATTTTCCTTCAAATTTTGCATTGCCGCCTTGCGCGAACCTCGCATTTTTGAAAATCTGTTCGAAGATCGGTGGCGATGGATCACCAGGCCTCCCCATTGTGATGGGCAAACGATCACCGCCAGTGCTCTCCACTGTAACAAAAAAAAAATATTGCTTACTACAAAATATTTTTATAGCATAAAATAGTTAGTAGGTACCTAATGATATATACAGTATAAAAATATAGTACCTGGGCGACCGAGCTTTGCTCGGTTACATCTCCAACATAAACTACATTTTTTTAAACTTGTCTAAAAGCAATACAAAATAAAAAATGATATATAAACTTGAACATAAAAAAAAACAAAAGTAAGTCACCGAGTGGTATTCGAGTTCATATCTTAAACCGCTGAGCCAAACGGATAGCGGCCGGTGCGACGAAATTAGCGACCACATTCTGCGTGGAATAAAAAACGCATGAAAACTCGAAAACACGCGTTTTCCTAAACGTAAGACTAATCTAGATCAATTGTTTACCCTTGAAAACCCCCATATACCAATTTTCAGCAAAATCGTTAGAGCCGTTTTCGAAATCACAGATATTTATAAATAAATATACAAGGATTGCTCGTTTAAAGGTATAAGATTATAGAACGTAGTTTATCAGATAAGTACAAATAAATTAATTTAAATAAATTATCAAAATAAAGTAGCATCTTCATGTAAATACTTGAGATGAATGCATGGTAGTCGTATACTGTACAAGATTTCATTTTACTTGATGCTTTAGTGGATGTTTGAATAGTAGGTATATATGTTAGATCAAATATTGACCCGTTTGGTTAAGCTTGAATAAGGTAAATTTGCATAACTTTAGCGGCAATAGCCATGACAATAGAAAAATATTTTTGGCCCATTGGTTAGATTATTAAAAAATATTGTACTCGTATTTTTTCTTTTCTCTAAGAATCAAAGAATGACAAAGATACAACGCATTCAAATTGTGCATAACGTCACGGCTGGGTACGATTTTTACTTAACGGTGACGTTGCAAGCCCACACTTCGGAGCTTTGATGCTCCGTATCTTTGTGAATTTTTACTTTTTTGGTAAACTAAAAAATATAGGTCCATTATCTATGGATAATCTAAAAGACGGACTAACCATAATCATACTTTTCTGATCCTGTCGTCACCCCTATTCAATAACACGGTACCATGGAGCTGGTTTGAGGATGGAGCCGGAAGGTGTTACTCAATATTGAAATTAGCTTGAAACTCAAATAATGAAAAGACGAAAACCTATCGTCTTTGGATTTATTTTACTTGTCGTGACAGGTACTACGGTCTTACAAAACTTATTATTTTTACAATGTATATTCACAAAAAAAATATGTTTACCTATGTCCTACTCTAAAAAAATTGCCGATCTGGGTAAAAAAGCATTTCTCAGCAATAACTAAGGTTTTATAATCCTAAGTATATTATCATATATGTAATTAATTATTACATTACACATGTAAACATGAAGCTTTGTTTATTTCAAACCAAATTTTATTTTGGCTTATATGAAGCTTCCGTCACCTGACAAATAATGAAAATACTACCTAGGTACCTAATTTTGCTAATATACAGTCCTGGAATTTAATTTCCATTATGCTTTTTTATTTTCGGGTCCCAGTCTAAATACTTTCTCCTTAATTATATCAGATACTTTTCTGATGGTGTTTATGTCTACATAAAATATAAATAGGTACTGTTCTAACAATATTATTTTCCGCAATACCCTTAAGCTTTTGAGTTGTAATTGCAGAGTCAACTTTTCTTTCTAATATTTAACCGACTTCAAAAAAGGGGAAGGTATATGTTTTTTAATGTATGTTACCCCATTAATTCAGAAAATTATTTTTCGTTTGAAAGGCATACTTATCAGGTGGTCCCATAGAATTATCAAAATCGGTGTGTAGTTTGGTGTTACAAACACCAAACTACACACCGATTTTTCGTCGGTTTTTAGTTTTGGAAAATTATTATATTACCGTTTAGTGATCATTGGCTAGTACTAATATTACATACCATACTAACATTTCATTGTGATAAGTACTGTCAGGTTCTGATAAGGTTAGTCCGGTGAACTCTGGTGGCTGGATCATGGAACCGGAATGCGTTCCGTTGCGTTCCAGCGTCCATGCGTGACTCACGGCCAGCACTGGCACGCGCACGCGCGCTGTTTGCGCGCTGCTATTTTAATACGTGCACCACGGGATCCTATTACGATGGCCATTTTAAATTCACAATGTGTTTTATCGTACTAACGTAATAGTCTTTTAGATTATCCAAAACTACTCCAGTTTTCGTTGACCCAAAATAAAACATAAAGTTTGGCAATCGAGTAGATAAGGTATCAATACTAAACTAAGTACTTACTCGTGAATCTTGTTATTCGCTTTTTTTGCGATAGATTAATTAAGTTTTTTTTATTTATAAATACTTATTAATTCATTCTAGTATCACCAAGGTATTCCTAACTACAGCCTGTACTAAGCTTATGTTATTGTAGGTACGTCAATAAAGTGGACCCAGCTTATCTTTATATGGGTATTGTAAGCAGTTCCAGGATATTCGCATCTGCTTTATTATAATGAGAGTACATTCGAAATGGGCTAAAACCATCTCAGAAAATCAAGAACGCATAAAGCAATAATAGCATAGACGGATCTTTGTATATCCATTTATGTTTTGCAGCAGCGAACTACTTATCGTTTTATTTAAAAATAAAAAGCTAGAGACGGCCGTTTCATTGTTTGCAACTATACACAGCCTGTGACTGCGACGTCATGGAATTATTATTAAATCCGAATTCTACTTATACTTGAATAAAGTACCGAAATCAGTAGAGTTAGATCAGATATTACAGTTTTTAGGCCTCCTTAGTAAATAAGCGGCCGAGTGTGAGACGGACTCGCCCATGAAGGGTTCCGTAGCAGCAAGTAACTAATATATGTCTTATAGTATGTTTTATTTGAGTTGATTAAATGAAAATAAATTGCGGTTTACAATTAATGACACATCAAAAAAAACTACTGGCTAGATCTCATTCAAACCAATTTTTGCTGGTTGTTTTCTTGGTAATAAACATCATATATTTTTTTTAGTTTTATCATTTTCTTATTTTAGAAGTTACAGGGGGCACACATTTTTTCACTTTGGAAGTGTCTCTCGCGCAAACTATTTAGTTAAGAAAAAAATGATATAAGAAATCTCAAAATCATTTTTGAAGACCTATCCATAGATAGGTCACGTACACGACACGTATGGGTTTGATGAAAAATATTTTTTTTGATGCGGTTCACAGAATACATCTACTTACCAAGTTTTAACAGTATAATTCTTATAGTTTCGGAAAAAAGTGACATACGGACGGACAGACAGACAGACAGACCGACAGACATGACGAATCTACAAGGGTCCCGTTTTTGCCATTTGGCTACGGAACCCTAAAAAGTCACCATTGTAGTTTCATCAAGTCTGCCTGTCTGTCTAACCGCCTACGGTTTTACGCAGAGACTATACACGTACTAGAAAACTGATGATTTGGCTGAGTATTTATAGTAATCATGGCGAAAGAGTGGTAAAATAAAATCTTGAAAAAAGTTTCTGGGTCGCTCCCATGCAAGTAAAGTGGGAGTAAATTTTCTCGACTCACCCATCATATGGGGTTGTTTAATAGGTCTTTTTAAAATATTATGAGCTTGTGAACATCATTTTTCGATTTAGGGATTCATTTCTGAAATATTTCGTTTTATAGCAAATATAGAGTCAAGTGTCCCCCCAACGGCCCCAACACATTCTGTCTCCTAAATAGTAATATAAACACGTGAAAAAAAATCACAGCAACAGTATATATAACGAAGTTTAAAGCACAACTATCAATTAAAAAGTTATAGGCGACCAACTTATAAAATGTACTCGGAAAATGTAAATTTCATACAAATTTAGACGTTTTTAGTGGCGTAAACTTAAAGTCGGCATTCAAAACTACGGAACCACACACTGCGTATGTCCCAACAGGCACTTGGTCGGTTATTTTTATGAAAAACAAAGACTAACTACAACTTTTTCTTTTTTGTAGTTTAGACTCGTTTATAAATTATAGAAAATATTCTTAATTCCTCATCATGCTACTTCCTAGATCTTTTGATTTGGAATGGGTATATAGAGAAAATAATTAGGTATCCTTGTTTAAATTTCCATCATATTAAACAGTTCATCAAAGTTCATCGGTTTTGTTTGCGTAAAATGTTGTTTATTTGTAGGTCAAGGTCACGCTTTAAGCATTTAAAATATAAACGCCTTCGTTTCTACGGCAAAACTATATTTTTACATAAAAAATCAAAGTAAATTATATATTCAATAACGCAGCTATGATTATTAGATAAAATAAGTTTAACTTAAATAAAAATAAAGGTAAATTACTATACAACTTGGAAGGGACATACCCGTAATAAATCGAACACGGGCTATACTAGATAACTACCTACAGCATAATAAAATCAAAATAATAGTAAAAAAACCAAACAAAATTCGACATTCCCATACAAATTGCCCGGGCGGCTGCACACTTTACAATGGAAATTCCATTTTTTATGTTTTTTTAATTCCATTATACTATATAGTGATCTAATATAGCTCGTGGTTTGATTTATTACGGGTATGTCCGTTCTACGTTGTATAACTTACCTAAGTTATAATAAACCAACATATTTCTGATAGTCAATCATATATTCGTTTCTTTATAAAATTGCACACATAATTTGTGATAAAAAATTCTAGTCGACATGCATTGTACCAATATTTAAAAAAGTAGGTATTGATTGAACGTTAAATAATAATGTACAATACGCACGTCCGAGAGTTTGGCAGTCGACCAAACTCAAGCAGGCAGTGGGTCACTCCGCAAATAAAGGTTACGAAACAACCTCAAGCCTCACAGCTGCTGTACTTTTCTGGAGGTAATGCATTTTGGTCAGTCAAGTTGTTCGAGATTTAATCGAGATTTATCTAGAACACTATATGTATAAATATATATACTTGCTTTCATAGATTTTTTCATTAGTGTAACTGTGTCGTTATGTGTTTACATTTTTTTAAACTTTAACTACATTTTGTCATTTTACATCCTACTAATATTATAAACGCAAAAGTTTGTAAGTAAGGATGGATGTTTGTTACTCTTTCACGTAAAAACTACTGAATGGATTTTAATGAAACTTTACAAAAATATAGCTTATACCTCAGAATAACACATAGGCTGACTGTGCAGACGAAGTCGCGGACACCAGCTGGTACTAAATAAAAATAGGTTCTTGACGAAATCTAATTTTACTCCCAAATGCAGAAATGTATGTTTAGGCTTTATATTCCACATACATGCACAAAAGGCAGCAGAAAGTATATTCGTAACGGACCCGGCGCGACAGAGGCAAAACCGCAGACCATATCGAACCGATTTCACCACATATTGGATACATATGATTTATTTTCATGTGCTTTTATTGTTTAGAAATAAAGCTACTGACGACTGAACATTCACACAAGTTCATCATCATCAAGAGCTTAAACAATAAATCATTTTTCTGTATCTATAACCTTTAACACGAGTGACTTTAATAGCTTAAACGAATTTTGAAATTTTATAAAGTATGATATGTTATTGTCCTTAGTTAAATCGCATGCCATTAGTTACAGCTTTTAGTGACACTCCTAAGCTAAATTAGCAGGGGAATAGCATTTTACGCTACTTTTCAACGACGTATTATGTAAATTGTTTTCTTTATGTTTGTGCCGGCGCCAGCTCCTAAAAATTTCACTATTGGGAACCGGCGGTTATACTGCCGGCAGCCGGCAGTAAAATACCGGCGCCAGCACTCACAATGTTGCCGTTTAGGTTCGTTAGGTTTTCTGTGACCAAAACACGAGGGAGCGAGCGAGCGACTCAAGCTAAGGGCGAAAGTAACACAGACACAGATCGTGTTATGCCAGCGCCGGCAGCGGAGGCACTCCCTAAACAAAAACACTTCTTTTCATTTGTTTTATTATTTTGGCCAAAACGTATTTGCCCTTATTCATACTGACCGGAAAAAGCGAATGGGCATGAAATTTTAATCAAATTGCCCACGTGTCATGGGCATCATGTATACAGGCCGATCAATATTCATAGGGACCAGACTTCTCAAGTTGCCCTTATCATATGTGTATAATCCAGATAGCAATAATGACACATTACTGAATTGAATATCCATAATAAATAATCGATATTATATACTGTCTCGGTGTATTTGACTAGATGGATTATCAGATCACATTTGGAATTGGCGATAAATTGGGCCACCAGTTCTACGAAATCATGTGCAGGTATTGTATAATTTTTCAAAACCAAAAACCTACTTTCTCAAACTATACAACTAATTTTGATAAAATTTCTATGGGACCACCTTGAAAGTATACCCTTTTAAACAAAAAAGAATTTTCCAAATTGGTCCAGGCGTCTTCGAATAATCGGTGAACATAAAAATAAGATCGCGACGAATTGATAACCTCCTCCTTTTTTGGAAGTCGGTTAAAATAGTGTTAACAGCCAGCGAGCCGAGCTACTGCGCCTGACCCACTAGCGCCATATGGTCAGTGGCCCTCTATGAATCATAATATCACTGAGTACTACATACTAGCGTAATAAACTCTACTTGCAGCCCTAATGAACACACACGGTGAAACTATAGGAAAAAATACGAAACTATACGAAATTAAACACTTACGGAAAAATATTTCACATGAATCTTATTTTGTGTTCCTATTTTGTATAACATCCAAAATGATAACCTTATTTTAAATTATATTAACATCACCATTCGCAAATCGCAACGTCTAATTGATCAATATTTTACAGATTTTAGTTGAATATTGTTTAAAGAATATAAGGAAAGCAAAAGATTAACTTTCACTGTACCGACTGAACAGATATTTATGATATGATTATCCATTTATTGTTACGTCATTTCATTATTTGACATACTTATATAATGTTATATGATGCTATAATCGTAATTCTTATAAGTTTTTTTGCCAGGCAAATTAAAAAGTCAATGACTTTAAAGAACGCCATCTAGTGATGAGTAGCGGAACTACATATTCCAATTGATATCCCTAAGGCCATCTATTATTTTTATTATATTAATTATATTATACCCTTACTTTCAAGCATTAACCCCCATTTTTTATATTTGCTTGTTTATTTGTTTGTTGTTACCTCTTCACGCTTCAACTACTGAACCGATTTGGATGAAATTTGGTATGGACATAGTTTGAGATTCGAGGAAGGACAAAGGGTATTCTTTATCCCGAAATTCCCATGGGAGCGAAGCCTGCGAGCACAGCTAGTAACTTATAAAAGACTAAACCGATTTTCATCAAAAGATTAAAAGCGAATATTCAAAAATAATATTCGCTTTCAATCTGTTTAACGTGTCTTAACGTAAAGTGCCTTGTGAACCGGAGGTCATGGGTTCGAATCCCACTGGGAAGCATACTTTTTAGGGTTCCGTACCCAAAGGGTAAAAACGGGACCCTATTACTAAGACTTCGCTGTCTGTCCGTCTGTCCGTCTGTCTGTCACCAGGCTGTATCTCAAGAACCGCGATAGCTAGCCAGTTGAAATTTTCACAAATTATGTATTTCTGTTGCCGCTATAACAACAAATACTAAAAATAAAATAAAACAAATATATAAGGGGGGCTCCCAAACAAAAAAACTTGATTTTTATAGATAATGGTACGGAACCCTTCGTGCGCGAGTCCGACTCGCACTTGGCCGTTTATTGAAAAATTGTTTCCAGTCTAGTTAGGATATTGCAGGCTTGAATCACCTAATTACCCGGAAAGAAAGGTGATTCCGTATCCGTGGGAACCCACAGTTTATACGTGCCTTCCAACACGTATAGACTCATCATCATCAAACTACCCAAGGATCGGTTCTGGTTTACCCTTTGGGTTGCGGAGATCAGACGGCAGTCGTCTGTGTAAAAACCAGTAACCCCGACAAATATTGTTGGTTAGGTAGCGGATCAGGGGCTCTGAAGCGTTAGTGCTGAGAATGCAACCGGGAAAATCCTCTCGGATGATGATGATTCCGCTTTTTTTAATCTTTAAAGTTTAGTTTCATACCTGTTCCGTCATATTTACGTGCAATTCTATTAATACATTTGTAGCGATCCATCAAAGGTGAAATAAACTTTCTTGATGCACCCGATATGATTTTATCGTCAAAAGTCAAATAAAACGTAGCACAGTAATCTTTTCATGGCTGCCAGTAATTAAAACATTTAATTACACTTCAAAAGTCTCTGATGCGCTAAGAGATAAGGTGGACGCACATCGGGAAGTGTTTTGATGCACTAAAATAGGAAGTATAATTACTTACTATCAAGTATAATTAAATTTATACAAGGGTATACTTAATTGGTCAGAGTTAATTACATAAAGTTGATTTGTTTAATAGGTTACATATTAAAATATCAAGAGACGAGGAACGTTTTGAATACGCTCGTATACTGATATAAATGGAAATCCAAACAAAATCAGATGAGTAGCGAAGCACATCATGATATTAGAGAACAAATTTACTTTTAAATTGCATATTATTTCAAGAAACGAGCAATTATTATTACCAATAATTGACGTTCACTTGCCGCAAAGAAAAAAAATAGGTAATCGATCCAAGGCAATTTATTTGCTTTTTTACATGTACTTATCTGCCTTCACGTCGTTTGCTCGCTACCGATCACTATAATAAGTGGATATATGTATCCAATTTCATTATACTTACGTACCTAGTTATAATTACTGAGATTAAAGACCCGTTTTGTTCTTATTCCGTTAACTCGGTGCCTACTAAGACAATATAATTCGAGTGATTAATTACAGATACAGTAGTTGCACTTACTTTGTATTTACGAAGCACATGTTAAAACGCCCTAAGGATAAAAAGCTATGATAGAAATTCGACGCGTCTTAGTTTCCAGATTGGCCAAAAAATCTGTCTGCCTCTCTACGTTCTCGCCTACAGGTCGGATTTCTCAACTAATCCGGGAGCCGATAGCAACAAACTCTACCTGATAAAAAAGAGAAAATACGTACTCTGTGGGGGAAGCTGACTTTTAGTAACTGCAAATGCTCTTGGTCAGTCGCGGCTTACCTTGGCAAATTTTGCGCAAATGGCAAAAAAGTGGTACAAAAAATCATCAAATAAAAACCTCATCGAAAAATAGAATGAACCTTTTATAGCAGGATAGAGGCTTTGGAGGACAGTAAAAAAAAGTTGTCGGCCCAATCCTGTGTTGGCAGGTTCTTGTGTCCTACAACATTAAGGCCTTAAAATCTTTACTTAGCCAATAAGATGAGTAGATTTTTATCATTTCATTAGCGGTCGCGGTGTTAGTGCGCTCGCTTGTACTCACGATACTACTCAGATTAATTAACCTGAACGATACAAGGTGAAGCGGGCGGCAGAAACCAAGACAAGAGAAATGTATAAAGAATGGACCTAAAAACTCAACAAAAGCTGAACAGGCCAGATACAGTCTTATTTGGCCTGACAAACGACTAACGAACTAAAAAGACTAACCAGAGGGATAAAGGTGCTGTGTATTTTTTTTATGGGTAAATTTCTGGTAAGTACACCTTTTATATGAAAAAATATAGAAGTATTTTAAGTATAATTTCACAACATAAAGTAACATAGTAACGGAAGCAAATAACGAGATAATTTGTTTTATTTTCTACGCTCAGAGAAAAAGAAATTATTCGTCGGGCCACGCGCAGTACCTATAGGGATCCGTAGTTGTAAGTGCTGACTTTGAGTTCAGGCACGCCACAAAAAAAAATATTTATTTAATTTTGTATGAAATTTTTCTTTCAGAGTCCATTTATAAGTTGCTAGCCTGCAACTTTTTAATTTGCAAACCCTGATTATATCTGACAGTTTTTCTTTAAACTTCGTTATGTAATACTTGTGCTAGAATTTTTTTACCAGATTTTTTCTTTTACCACTTTATCGCCATGGTTGATGGTACCTATGCCAAATTACAGTATTCTAATACTTATAGGCTCTGAGTAAAACCACGGACGGATAAACAGACTTGGCGAAACAATAAGAGTTACTACGGAATGCTAAAAAGGAAAAACTATAAGTGAATTTAGGTATCCTATAATGTCAACGCAGTATTACGCAGGCAAAAAATGAAACGCATCTGACGGCTCACGCAAGTATTTTGTGCGTGGAATAACTCATTCGAGATACATTAGAAATTGATTTCTACGCACGACAGATAGCTGCGAATTCCAAGATGCTTTTAGAAGACGAATAGTTTCTTACAATCGTAAATGAAAGACATGTAAACAAAACGATTAGAATTGTTTGCGCTTGTCGTACGAAACAGTGTTTATTTCATTGCGAAATTGATTTAGAAATGATACTTACAGAAAATAATTCATCTTTTTAGAGTTCTGTAAATACCAAAAGGTTAAAAACGTAACTCTATTACTAAGATTCCGCTGTTTGTCTGTCTATCCCTCTGTATGTTTGTATTTCTGTCTGTTTGTCTATCTGTCTTTCACCAGGCTTTGTCCTCATGATCCGAGATAGAGACAGTTAATTCACAAAATGATGTATTTGATTTTTCGCCGTTTTTGCTCGATATTAATAACGGCAGCAGACAATAGAAAAATATATACAAAATATTTACTTTAAAAATAAATGATTACATTAAAATTAAATAAATATTTTAAAGGCTTATCAAATTCGGCGTGATTTTTTATAGATAATGTTTCGGAACCCTTCGTGCGCTAGTCCAACTCGCACTTGGCCGGTTACTTCGATGTGGTTCAGTTGGATGAAACTATATATGTAGCTACACTAGCAACTCTCAGTTTCTACAATCTTTTTTTAGAAAAAAATTATGAGTACCTATTTATGAAGATAATTTTTGGTGAGAATATTTTATGAGATAATCCCATAGTTATGTAATCACTTGGTCGGCATCCATTGTTGTCATGTGAAGTGTATGCTGCGAGCGTGCCTCGCTGCCGACGCCGGCTGGTCACGATCCCCGAATGTTGACATTCCATTAGACGCTTTCGATTAGGTTCAGCTATGTTCCGAGGTACACCGAGTAACGAAGAGAAAATGCGAGTTAATAATATGTATATCACAAATTTCATATTGTACAATCATATCGACCGTTGTGTATTATATGTACATTTATTAACGTCTTTATCTCTAACAGGATAGACTGGGGCAGCGGATTCTTGTTTTCTGATGTCTTATAGTCACCCCGGACCATAGCCGAAGGCATCAGCACAATTTGAGCAGGGCAGACTATTTATAGATCTGACGTAAGAAATAAGCACATCTTAAATTGGTATAGCATTGTATCATATGACCGACTAACTAATACCAATGGCGCGCCTTGCTGGCGTGGCGGGGTAAAGTTTTTGTCAACACTTCGGGAACCCCACATTTTCCCGACATAAAAGTATCCTATGTGATCATTCAGGTAATAAGTTATCTACTTGCCAAATTTTATTCCAAACCTGTGCAGCCGCCGCGTTTTGACGTGATAACGGGACAAACATCAATACATTGACATATCCATACAAACTTTCGCATTTATTATTATTTATATTATTTTAAAAAACCTTTTTTTTTTGATCAGCGAATAAGCATATATCTGCCACGTGATGATGGGCGTGTAAATGGAAAAGTAAATGAAAATACTAACGGGTTCACCAATTGGCATGTTTCCTCTAGTGTTCGCTTATATTGGCTTTCACGACCTGCGTGGGAAAAGAAGCAGCTGCCACATTTAATGCTTTTTCCTTTTACATAGACACGACCGAGATCACACGCCAAATAACTTTGGGCTTTACTTAAAATATTCTGGACAGCCGCCACGCCCTGGAACATTTTATAAGCAAAACCGGTTTACAGTAGCATACGACAACCGCGTTATTTATAAATAATCAAAAATAACACCAAGTCTCGCAAAAATATATATAAGTACCTATTGATTTTCTGACAAAAATAAAAACTTATTTCTTTGTTACTGGAAAAGACATAAACGAGCTCGAATAATCTCGTTTTACACGTTCAAGTTATAATATAACAATAACTAAAGAAATAAAATATTTACATATTTAAGAAAGTAAAGCGCTGCAAGTTACATATCCCATCAAAAACAATACTTGTCAAAAAAACCAAGTCTCGCAACTCAGTTGTTCTGCGGTAAAAAGTTGTGAGATCCATGTAATACCAAGTCGGTTATTAATTTATTCAGTCTCTACTTAAGCGACTTTCTGTCTTAATACGTCCAGTCTCTAAGACCACGATCGTGGTCCATAACAATTGAAAATCAATTGTGTCTGGAATCTCCGTACTCGAAGCATTAAGTTGTTACGTAATAATTAACAGCATCTTATAGTGACGCATATCAATATTAAAATTCTTTAATGTTTTATATAAATATATCGAGACTTGGCCATCGCACTAAATAATTGAATTTACATGTGTTTTCAGGCGATTGAATTTACACGTGTTTTCAGGCGATGGCCAAGTCTCAATATATCTATGTAAAACATTAAAGAATTTTAATATTGATATGCGTCACTATAAGATGCTGTTAATTATTACGTAACAACTTAATGCTTCGAGTACGGAGATTCCAGACACAATTGATTTTCAATTGTTATGGACCACGATCGTGGTCTTAGAGACTGGACGTATTAAGACAGAAAGTCGCTTAAGTAGAGACTGAATAAATTAATAACCGACTTGGTATTACATGGATCTCACAACTTTTTACCGCAGAACAACTGAGTTGCGAGACTTGGTTTTTTTGACAAGTATTGTTTTTGATGGGATCTCATTTCTTTTTGTATTTTGTAGACAGTTCTACTTTTTTCCTTTTCGGTACCTTCTACTTATTGTATATATGTATATCTACCAGCAACGAATTTTCTTAAAGCCCTCTCTCTGACTTATGAACTTTTCTTATTTTTGTAGGTAGCCTTCCGTTTTCTCTTTTCCGGTACTACTTCTTGAGTTTCTCTCCGCGCCCTCGCGCTAGCACCACGCAGCGCGTAGTAACGGCCCGCGCTCACTCGCTAGCATCGCAGCGCGTGGTATAATAATTAATTTACAACCTTACGCACTCGTAATAAGTACGAATACGCACGTAGGTACGTTTTTTGCATTAAATAATTTAATTTACACGTGTTTTCATGACGGGAATACCCATTTTTTGCTCGATTTGGCAGGGGCACTACCATGCGCCTATATTTATATGGGACTAGCTTAAACCCGCAGCTTCGCACGCAATAATAATAACTGCCGTAAAACATCGTTACGAATAAAGCCAATATTTAAAAATTTAACTGAAGACTTGGCTGTATGGGCTTAATTTTCTTTGCGGTCTTTTCTAGATTTTTTAGTTTTTCCTTGATTCATACACCAAACACTACTTATATTCCAAATTTGAAGCTTCTAGGTCTGCTAGAAGTGCCTTAGAATTTTGATGATCGGTGAGTCAGTGAGTGACAAAATTAAGAAATTTGACCCGTTATAATTCTTAAAATACTGGTTCAAATTGAATGAAATTTGAAATATACCGTGTCTTTACAATGCCTGCATGGTTACTGAAAATTTCAGTCGTCTAGTTTTATCCACAACGAAGTTACAGGGGGTCGAAAATGGTCTGAATTGCTTCGAGAAAAGGATGGTACGGCCGTGACGCTTTTTTGCTCGACTTGGTGGGGGCACTGCCGTGCCCCCAGATCAATCATCGATAACATTCGAAAGTTGCCTCCGATACAGATATATCGATACGCTTAAACTTCATTGTTACGTCAGCGTGGCCGATGATATTAAATTTACGCCCCGCTAATTACTTTGAAAACACGAGACTCCGATACCAGTCAATATCTTTCAGCTACCTTTTAGCATCGGTGCAGTCATGCATACTAGTAACCGATCCGAAATGGAAATGTTATTATCACGCACGTCGATATACATACGTACGTACATATTCACACGCTTCATTTTTTCTACAGTTTCGTAACGTAATAATTTGTAAACAATAACCAAAACGATTAGATAAATTCACAAAGTTATTGATTTAAAGATGAATGAACCGTAGATGTTTATTTCAATAAAAAATAAAAGTTGTGCTATCTTGTAACGAAATTGTCCTCTTGTTCGCATGGGATATGTTATAGCTAATACAAAACATACATAGAGGTTTTTTATCAATATTAATTGTCTTATTTATGATTATGTATTGCGATCATTGAGTTTATGTAATTAGCTTAAGGGACCCTATGTTTTTTTTTATTTATTTGCTTTTTAGTCCCATATTTTGCTATGGTACTTCGCCAAAAGCCTATATTTTATCAGTTTAAATAAAATTATGATATAGTAAATGTGCCATTTGCTAAAACTCTATAAGAAAAAATATTCTTAACAAACTTAACTTAAAGTATCCTCAATTTACATTTTTATCGGAAAGATTATGTTGAAAACAGTAACAAATTATAGTTTTACGCGTTTGAGATTGCTTTTATTGCAGTAACAGTTCATCTAAACATGTCATTATTAATAAATTAGGGAGAGAGCGAAATCTGCGTAGACGCAGGTTTAATGGAAGGTTACGACGTAATGACAGGAGATGCGGTGCGTACCGCCGGGTGGCCGTTAGTGAAACCAGATGGCGTTAGATGCACTTGCATGGAGTGGATGTAGACCATGCTTCAAAGCTTCAAACAGGAAGTTCTGAGAAGTAACAACTTAATGTGCTCCTTTCAACTACTGGTAGGTCCAGTGGCGGATTTATTGTAGGAAGAGTAGGTAAATTGCACACCCACCTCTGTGCATCGCGGCATTCGAGAAAGTTGGGTGCTTTTATTGAGACATTTCAGTGAACGCAGCTTAGGGGCGGCAAAATCCTGAGTAACTCTAGGTCATCGTAAGTGATAGTCTAACTTAGTAGTTTTACTGGCAATCTTACTAGTGAGCCTAAAATATTATTATTAGTCATCTTTTGTAATTGGTTATAACTCCCTACCTCCCTATCTACCTATCCAAGGATTAGTTATAGGTAATTGAATGATTTTATAGTTACACCGATTTAGTTTAAAACAAAGTTTAAAAAAAACACTTGTTTTGCACCAAAAAAATATTTTTCTTTCAAAACATAAATTACTTACTCCTACAGCAAGTTTCGTTAGTAGATGTATGTAAATGTAATCAAAATCATGTAAAACATTTTAATTGCGCGTGCTTCTATCAAAATAGTTTTTACTATCTTAAAACCAAAGAAACGTTGCTCAGTGTGATTGTTTATGAACACTCAACGCTTAGCGTTAGATATTATGCACTGGTAAATGTTGCTCAGCTGGAGACTGATACTAATTATACACGCGCACGCAGTCGTAAATGACGCTTGGCTGGGAGCATATTGTGGCAGTCGAAACAAAAAGGCGACACGTTCCGAGTCAACTCGCCGCATAGGAACCGGGGAAACTACTCATACTTTAAGATAACGATCCTAAATTTTAATATAAAAGTACCTTACTGGATTTTTTAAGATATATTGTAGAGAAAAGGGCTATTTCCTTATAATTCCTTATTTCAAACATTGGAAATGACAGATAGAGGGAATATATAGTACTACTATCACGTATCGACAACACGTACAGAGAGATAAGACTATGACAAGGTGAGACAGAAGATTTATTAGCGGTATACCAAGTCGTCCATTTTCTAGAAACATAAATTGCAATTCCGCTATGAGAAAAATATTTGACGCGAAAGTCTACAAACAATGAAAATAGTAAATTGCTGCATTGAACTCTATGAACTTTTGACCAGAGCATTATTACTAAAGCTCGAGTAATGAGTCGGCATTTTAGTTGAACATTTGTAGTAATTGCACTTTGTTCAAGCGTGGCCGAAAGTTTTGACTTGCGCTTTCATTGTGAAACTTGATTGGCGTCGACCGGCCCCGGCTCGGGTGGCAGCGACAACGTGATGTCAGAATTTTGCATGTTGTTTCGTTCATTTGGGCATAAAATCTCGGTTGGCGAGCAGTAACCGAGTGTGCAGATTAGGTTGTTACATTTTTCTTGTTAGAGGTAAGCCGAGGGCAGGCACCGCGACGTGCTACAGTTAGTGTTACGTTTTAATGAGCGCCGCTCCAGCTACGCGCTAGACGGAACCGCACCAAGATGACCATCTAGCTGTTTTGCCGACTGTCGGCCGTTGCCCATGACGCACAACATAATTTCATTAGATCTATGTAGTTCACTAGGAAAATTACAGGTTACTGCGAAAAGTAAGTAACTTATTTTACCAGCCAGCCTTTAAATGAATTTGTTAAGAATTTCATCTGGAATCCTAAACTCAAGTTTTCCCGTTATTAAATTAAAGCAATCAATAATAGATTGTATTTCGCATTAGCAATTTGGTATTCCAAAGTTTTACTTTACTTGAATCGATTACATTACCTACACCTGAATGACTTCTGTTTATTCAAAGATGCAAAAAGTGAATGTGATACGTAAATAAGTATTATACCGTTTCTATTCCGCGCCGATCGTGAAGAAAGAGTGAAAACGCATCCAATGTCAATTCGCGTGCGTTTTTCACGTCGCAAAGTGTAATGGCGCTATTATTGTGCAGTTCTCAGTCTTACATAGAAATAGAAAACTGACAATTAAGCCGATGGAGCGCAAAAAGCCTGAACGCCCCGTTACGTCTTGAACACCGAGGGCTTTGTGCGCGTCTGTTATGACATCGACCGACGTGTTTGTTTGTGTATTTATTTTAATTTCCTCGTTGCTTCCTTCGTTCGTGATTCAATCAAACGTTCTATTTTCCATCTCTCTGTTAGTTTTGTCTCTCCAGGAGATGACTGCAATGTTGTATAAAGATTCACAAAGATTTTCTTCATTGAAAACTAACAGAATTGGAATAGTCGTAATTGTATATAATTGCGACTACATGTTTTGTAAGTACATTTCATTGAACGTAGCCTCACAGCTAAAATTGATAATCAACATCAATTAACAACTTTATTGAATGAGACGGGTTTACCAATATATTGCTACATAAGTACTTACAATATTTATTTATTATGACACGCTAATTAACAGACGACCTAATTTAGATTCTTTTTTAAATTTAAGGTGAAAGATCTAAGTGTTAAGTTTATTTTTAAGTAGCACACTCTAAAACCACATACGCCTACTCGAATGGAAAGGATCAATCACTACTAATATCGCACAAGTTATTATTTAGGTTGGAATTGCAAATTTCGTATTGTCAAATATGAGTCACGGTTGTAGTCTCGCGTGTTGAAGCAAGGATAGTTTATACAACTGCTTCTCGCCAGCCATGTTTCATTGTTACAATAAAATTCAGTATGACAAAGTAAGTAGTTTCAATTAATTATCCTAATTTTTATTTCATAGAACATGTATTAGTAGATTTAATAACTACTCAATAAATTGCACAATGTTGACAACATTTCTAACGTTTTGTTAAAATTACGTAATGAAAAAATGAATTTAGTGTGATGCATGGCACCATGGCTCAAAGTGCGAAGTTCAATGAACTCAGAGTAAACTAGGCATTGTATTAACTGGAGGACGTGACGATAAAATCCTAACTAAATAACATATTGTTGATGTGAGCAATCATAATCAGATCTTCAGAGGAATGCGGAGAAAGAGCCATCCGGAATGATCAAGATCAAAAGCTGTTACACGCACACCCGTGGACCGTGGAGTATCACAATACTTTTTCCATTGCATGAAAACGCTCAAATGTTATGTTTCGGGTCTGATGCATTTTGCTGGCCAATTAGCGACTGTCGCGTTTCGTGAGGTGTTTTCCTAACATACCGTTGAAGAATCGCTGTTCTACGAGGTTTCTTTCATATTTGTTTTTATAGGACCAACTAGGTACACCAAATGCAATTTTAATGTTATTGTTTAGGTATATATAAATTGTTATCAGGACAGATACTAATTAGTTCATTTTGTTTTTTTAATTATCTACGAGTATGTTTATTTATAAGATTTCTAGAAATTTGTTATTATAATGTTTTATATAACAAACCATGTTTTTAAATCTTAAGTTTGACCTAGTTCCTTACTTCATCCTGCCTCTACTATAAATTTATAAAAAAATAATCCTTGAATGGACACATATTTGTTCAACTTCCATATAGGGATTCGTGTTTGCGCCTTATAAGTAAACATGCTGTCAATGTGTGAGTTCGCGCTGCAACCTCAATGGAGGAGGTCGAGAGGACTCGCGGCGCAGGTCGCGGGCTCGGCGCTGCCCATTTACGATTTAAATATTCCATAAAAAAGCGCCGGATCGAGGCCAAGCCGCATGTGCAGCCTCGAGCTCGACTCTTATTTTTAAAAGTCGCGAATTCTCTCGTACCCGATGTTTATGAAATGTAGGTGAAATTCGCTTCCAATTTTTAGGTACCTACGTCGAGCGGAGACAGTGAGATCATTCTTCAAAGTGTAATGAAAATAAAAACAAGTGTGAAAAAATGCGAATGGTAGCGAGAGCGCATTCCTGTAACCCGGGCGGGCGGCGGGCGGAGCGGGCCCGGCGCCCACGCACGCCCCAGAATAGCCGCACTATCTCGCTCACGGAGGAAAAGCGCTATGCACAAATAAAGTTACGCACCAGGAAACCAAAGTCACTCGCAGGCGGGACGTCGGGCTGGCCGCCTCGCCGGCAGCCACCGACTTACATCACTGGCATGCACTATGATGGATTACTGAATGATGACCTACCCTTACATTAAATACATTCGCTTAGCAATTTTGATGAACTTGAAGTGAAGTGATAATTGTATACGAATTATAGGACACAAACCTTGTTGCTGTGTGAGCATCTGGCGGGTGTAATGGTGCTCGGTGCGCTGGACGCTCTCCTGCTGCTGCACGATCTGCTCGCGCCGCTCGGAGCGCTGCTCGGAGCGCTGCTCCGACCGCTGCTCCGACCGCTGCTCCGACCACCTCGACTGCTTCTCCATCACGCCGCAACCGCAGCACAACGCACAATAAAAACTGTCACTAGACGCTACTGGTCCTTATACAAACGTCGTAACGGCGTTCGCCCAATAAGAAATAAATACGCCACTGCGAAAAACTTATACTAGTCCACGGGTTCATTTAGCAGAAGTCAAGTCATTATAACCCAAGTCCAACAACCAAGACGTCGGTCGATTGCGAATAGTTAGCGGATAGTGCGCAGCTGAAGGAGCGCGCGCTGCGCCGGCGGCGTTCGCGGCGGCGGGGGGCGCTTCGACCGAAATACGCTGGTTATTTCGAGACGAGCACTCCCGCGCGCCCTCCTCCAGCGGTGTCCCCTGCACACCCGCGCGCTCCTCCCCGCGTCCCGCAAATTTCGCATGCCGCCTCCACGCTAACCCAGTACAGCTATTTGTCCATCCACTTTTCCAGCCATTCCATTTCGCAATACGTTGATTAAATTTCAAAAGCATCCCCGATCGTTAACGTGCATGTCGAAGTCGAATATATGATTAGAAAATTTAAATTGTAGCTCCACATTTCGAATTAGGAATTTAAATCCACCGAGCTTAAACGCTAACGGAATATGAAATCAATGCGGGGATTGTGGTAGAGTATGTGTGAGATTGAACTAACTATATCAAATTGCAATAACGCTAACAGAAATTGAATTGACTACCTTTATGGATAAAGAATTTCTGAACCTAATTACATACTAGCACACGTATAGCATAACACAATCATTTTAAAAAACTACACAATGATTTTGTTAAAAAATGTATGGGACCACCTAACAAGTATTCCAAACAAAAAAAGGATTTTTCAAATCGATCCAGGCTTCTTCGAATAATCAGTGAATGGTGAATTCTAGTACTAGACACTATAAAAGTTCTTGTTTACTACGAAAACCAAAAATGAAAAGATAAAGATAGAAACAAACAAAAAGCTAAGTACATAGAAACAATACCTGTGTGTGTATCTTGTGTTCATTACGACTGCGTCCAAAATGTCCCAGCCTATTGAATTAGTACTTGAATAATCCGGGTGATTTGTACTGTAAATTGGCAATGCACGCTCGATATGTATAGCAGACCTCATTATTGCCAATCATTTCATTTGTACTCTAAGTATAAGTAACTAATATACATATAGTAATTACTTATATTATAGTTACCTTTATAAGCTGATATAATATTCTGAAGTCTGGTCCGATGTTATTTATTAAGTAAAAATTCTGTTCATTATTATGGACCTCTACGATACAAGCCGCGCTTAGTGCAGGATAAAAAAAAGTTAGCTGTAAGTTGAAACAATTTGTAAACTTTTTCTGGCTAATAAATATTATTTTTAAGTAAATAAACGATTTCCATATGGAAAAGTTTAGCTTTTTAGCCTTGCATTTATCAGATTAGCTATTACATGCGACTTTCTTCGCGCGCTTTTACTTTTACCTATATCAGGAAAATGTACCTATACCTGAAATAAAAGTATGTATATTGTAAACATATATATTTTATTGTCCCTAGTAGAGAACACATAAAAAATTAGGTAAGTACCTAAAAAGTGCAATACACTCTGAGACACGAGTTACATCCTCACTAGGTACGGCTTGTACGTCTGGACTTGTTCTTAGGTATCTCGCTATTATTATAATGGATAAAATAATTACATATGTATTTTTAATTATTTATGCATTATATAATTGTTTTGTCTATTTATGTTTCATTTTAGATCGAAAATAAAAACATTAATTACGGTCCACTCATGCTTGTTTTCACACGATTCTATAAGCGCGGCGGTATGTAATTTCCCTCTTGGTAACTTTCTGTTCGGTTCAGCGGACGGCAGATCAGTGCTGACGTGTGTTCAATATTCATACCAGCAGCGACAGCACTGGAGAATCTCTTGAATGGCGCTAGCTGGAGGTAAAGATAATATAATTACTAACGTAACAGATACCCAATGCCACAGAAATTATATGAGAGGGCCGAAAGGTAGGTAATTAGGCAAAACTGGGAGTTGCGGGTGCGGCACAGAGATGGAGGCACACTCGACTGTCAAAATGTGACCAAATAAGTGTTGCATATGCTTTAAAAATATTTATTGCACTTCATTTAAGTCATATTTAATTAATTAGATTTCTACTCTATTTAAATAATAGTAATAAAATATTTTAAAGTTTTATTATTACCTATAGCGCCATCTAGTGACAAGAAAGAGAAATAATTATGTTAGTATGGCGATGGGTAGGCATGCCGCAGGCATTGAGAGGACCGGCTGCCGCTCCATTAGGTACAACATTGTTGCCAGTAGTTAGAGCAACCAATCGGCTGTCGCAAGAATAGGAACCTACCTACTAAACTAAGTTTACGTACTCACGTACCGCAAAAATAATAGACGGCACGCCATGCGCCACTAGCGTACATTGGCATTTGCAGCAGCCAAAGGTCGCGCCGCGACTTCATTCAAGCTGTGTGGGTATGTGCTGTTTCTTATAACCACTGATATTAAATTATTGACATATCAAAGAAATTTTAGATTTGATCAGTGACATCGGAATCCAAACAACTTTTAAAACAAAACACATCCTTGCTCAGCTTGATTTGAGTGACGACCAAATGCTGCCATAAAGTTAAATTAAATTACTCTGTCCACTTTGAATTTGCGTGTACGATACTGTTACCTCTCATGAAATTGTTCCGATTGTACCCAAGAATGTGTGTTAATTCGAGAGAACTGGTAATGCAATGGGTATGCTCGATAATGATGCGGATCGAATGCCAGTGACCACCGCGCTACAAAATACGGACAGATCAAAATTTATTCTTCGTATTTGTGTACACCACGTAATCTTTTTGTGCTTTTTGTGCAATGCTTTTTGTGTCACAAATCAAACGAGTAGGTATATACCTACTCGTTTGATTTGTGACACAAAAAGCAATCAAACTTCGACGTCTTATAAAAAATCAATATAATATCTTTTTCTAGCTTATGTACTTATTGAACACCATAAACAGTGCAAACTAGATGCTATCAATTGTCTTTGAGCTGATGATCAGCTGGAAGTAAAAGAACAAACAAGAGCTAACACTTTGAAAGAAATGCAGACTTTGATACACAATACCCACAAATTATTCTTCCACCACTTAAGGAAAGGATCGAGGAGGAGAGTAGCAAAACAGCGCAGACTTGAATTTTGGCAAATACCTAATTTAAGACAGCGCCCGGGTTTTATTACAAAATACGGGAGCGCATGAAAGAAGAAAAGGAAATGGAAGATAAGAATGGACTTAAAAAACAAATAAAAGTAGGTAATAAATGTCATGCTAAAAATTCTTCAAACGCACTACATAACCCTTATTTTCGAAAGTTATATTTGTAAGACTAATGATTGTGATTGTCAGATTAATCATCCTAATAATGAGAAAAGATAGCTCACGTTCTAATTACTCATTCCAAAGCGCAACATGCCCTTCAAATTCACTAATACAGAATCACATCCAAAAATATCGCTGCGTCAACGCATGAAATATACTTGCAGCAATTGATTCATCGGTCACAGTGTCGGTGTAGAAAACTAAATTATTATAAGTAAGAGTGGGATCTGGGAGCAGTCAGTTGCTGACGCATATTTTGCAGTTATTTTGGGCACTGCATGAGTGTGTCGCTCAGCGGGGGTATGCATATGCAACACAGGGTGTGCATTTTGGCTTTTATTAACCTTTTCACCGTGAAACTTTATAACAGTTGTCGTGCCCCCAGTGCGAGGCATAGTAAATCTAAAATAAAATACCTACGATCAAAAAGGGATATACGTACATACCTACTTAAGGTATCTGCAACTCGAGCAGTGGTTTGTTGTCGGAGAAATATCCGACGCTCGTGAAATGGGCACGAGTGACAATGTTTTTCGGATAAATCCGACGTAGTTGATTTTTGGAAGCACAGGACAAGAATATTAAATAAGATTAAAGTACATTCGTTCCTAGAATTAGGTATATGCACAGGAAATGCTTTAGCTCTTTTATTTTTAAATAAGATCTCAAAGACGCACAAAGGGGCCGGACGGGATGTAGAAAATTAATTTTTGGAGCTATATAGCCTAACCGTGCACATCGTAAAAGTCAATTAAGAAAATGGGCGTGAATGTGAGTCATGTCAATACAAATAGGCAATGTGGCTAGCAACCCATCACGCATTTTTTTTTATTTATTGCTTTATTTTTGGCAACAAAAGAGTTTCAAGACATCTAGGCCCATATCAATATATACCTTAACCTAATATATATATTATATAACTTAAACTAATGGCACACGTTGAGGCTGTGACGTAATCTATAGCTTTATTTAAAAAAAATAAAGTAAGTAGTATGAGGCATCCTGTATATAAATGAGTTCATGTGTTTAATTGAGCTTTCTTGCCAGAAGTCATCACGTTTTAAACTAATTAAACAAAGTGGATTGTTGGTAAGAAGACAAGAATATTCACCTTATCGAGAATACAATATCATGATGTCTTGATGAAGCATAAGTATTGTTTATCCTTCCATGCTGCTCTGGAAGAAAAGAAAAAACTTAGTGTACCAGTATAGAGTATCTTCCTGCGCATATTGAGGAAGCTAACCAAGGGAATAGGCGAGAATGCAAATCATATTAATAGGCGAAGCGGCTAGCCTACATGTATATTAGATGAAGATCTAAATAACGAAAGGCGTGCGCATTGCACATCATTTCAAAGTTTTGTCACATATTGGTCACGTAAATATAGTCGTAAAAAGGTCTAATAGGTACTGTTTTACCTCTTATGTACTGGGTACTGGGCCGTCTTCGGTGCGCCGCGTGAATCAGTGGTGCCGTCAGGTATATAAAAACAGGCACTTGTCAAGTATGCAATGCATTCACCAACTCAATTTTAATTTCTCATAGAGGAATCTAAAACGATGTTTTCACTCTTGTTCTTTTTCTTTACCATTAACCACTCTAGGTTGTGGTGGGTTCATTGTGCATAACTACCTTTTATTAATTTTCTTCCTATTTTATCGTCTTATATTCCATATTAATCATCATCATCATCATCAGGCCTATTTACTCTCCACTGCAGTAGCACAACCCTCTCTATAATACTAGAGCCATATTTGGTCAGAGCAGCCAGAGGATTTGATCTACACTCTCCACACTAGACGGGTTGGAGAGGCTGAGGTTTATATTTCCTAAGTCGCCTTCTCCGACATCCATGGGAAGACTTAGAGTGGTCCTATTATGCTCTGCCGGAAATCACACAGCAAGTTCCATATTAAATTCATATTTAATTACCATAAGTTCTTGCTGAAATTGAATATTTTAGGATTACACTGCCTAATTTAGTTTCTTATTTATTCATACTCGTTAATCATCAACAGCGTATGAGCCACTCGCCGTAAATGACGTATTCCGAGCCTCGCCCGGTGCCTTACAGCGGCTGACATCGAACGTCCTCCATTTTTACATACCCATAAAACAATGACTCAATTTCAGACAAAGTCGTGCCAAAAAGCAGCCAGATCACAATAGCAACTGGAGATATATGTTCGTAGGCTATTTTAGATTCGGGATGATTCTACATCGCTGTTACAACACCTGTGAGTTTTGAAATGCACTCAAGATCTTCTATTGATAGAATGAAAGACAATATTATTTTACTTGACATTAACGAATCTTGATTATACACACACAACATACACAATTTTTTAATATTTATCCTCCCTTTATCGTGAGAGGCATTTAGTCCAAGTGTCAGTACGGCTTTTATTAAGACTACTAGCGGCAAAGATGCGGGTAAATCGGATATTTTGAAAGACTCTAAATATACTTCATATCTCAAATCAATACTACAAACAAACAGTACATAGCCAAACATATTACAAATAATAATTTATATTTTAAGGCCCATTTACACTCTGCAAGTTCGTGCCTGTTGCATTGGTTGGATGTTAGACTGAACTCGTCGTAATTTATGCACTTAAAATAATTAACAAGTCTATCTTTGCTATAGGCAAAATAAAAAAAACACCGACGATATTAATATCGTAGCGCCATCTATTATTTGTCAGGTAAATTACAAAACCCCGAATCTGAAGCGTTATTATTATGACCGAAATTTATAAACGACTGAACCGATTTTCATCATGGCTAAGAATCACCGCAAAAAGTTGCTTTCACTAAAAAAAACCGCATCGAAATTTGTCCATCCGTTTAAGCACTACGATGTCACAGACAGACACATAAATTGACAGACAGGCAATAGCTACAAACTTATAAAACCTCTCTTTTTGGGGGGGTTGAAATAACGACCTCTTACTGTCAACGATTCAGCCCTTTAATTTCATCAAATTTAGCGCTCTAATCTTAACATTTGTTCCTTAGAAATCGTTGTTCAGGTGTTTTGCCCGAACTTTAAGAGCGCAGAATATTATCTATTACCGTGTTTGTAAGTACCCGGTTTGACAGAGAATCTTGACAACAATGCGCTATAGATGGTGCTACGTGGCTAACCGTAGAGCTCCGCCAGATTAATTAATCACAATGAAAAAAACTGAAAATCTCCGTACCTGCATACCGCTGCTAGACGTAGCGGCATACAGGTAGACTCCCAGTCGCTAGGTGTTGCGATATTATTACGCGGGCTATATTAAAACATCTCTGAATCACGGGCCGCATCGCGTTACACTTTATTTTTCCATTTTATTGCACTGTTTACTGTTCGTTTCGAGTGATTTAGCTCCTGTTGATATTTCTGCACTGTACTTTACTTACGTACAATACCTACAATTTTATTAACCTTACTGTTCTTAATTTAAATAATATGTATGATTAAACTATTGTAATTTCTCTTTAGTTTTATCACCTATTTTTCTTGCAGTATCTTTTAAAGAAAAGCAGATTATGCGCCTCACATGAAGTAAGTTATTTAAGTGACATATGAAGTAAGATATAAGTGTTTATTGTTCTAGAGCTTTTTAGAGCCCCCGATAGCGCTCGGGCTCTAAATAAACACTCTTATGCAATAATAACTTACTTTCTGCTCAGTGCAACAATCCATGAAACAAGTATTTTGTGACGTACCTTAATCGCACATTGGTGTGTATGTACTACATACAAAAACAAATATCGCTTAAAAATTTAGCACATTACACTACTGTTAGATTGTTGCTACATTATAATTCACAACAAAGCACCAAGAATTTAATAGTTATTCCAGTATACCTCCATGTCATAAAGATTGATGTTGTATTGAATGAATACACATACATTACCTCGTCTGTATCCTTCAAGGGGCAGACAGAGCCATGGCTGCAAAACCCAAAGGCCACGCTTAGCATGATGGTGAACGTTAAGATGAAAAGATTTAAAAAGTAACGACAGTACTTACACAATTCTGTAAAAGTTATCTGCGGAAACTTGATTGGTAGCATTATTTAAGTTTATTGTTACTGATAATTTATGTAATTAACTGTTTTGTTCCGCAAATAAAATAAAATAAAAATTGGAATGGCTAGCAAATATTTTTATAATTAAATTATTATTTTCTGGAAAATGTGGAATGCGAACGTCATCTTGAATGAAAGCTTCTCTTACTTCCTCCTTTGCTCTTTTACAGTTACGTTATAACTAAACGTCATAGTATGTATTTTGTTTCTCTTTTATTTTTCGTTTAGATATAAATCGGAACATTTCTTGTCAACGACATTTGCATCTACTTACAACGCAACACACTTGCAATTTTTTACGAACCAAATTAACTTAATTGATATATGAAAGTAGAGTGCTGGCAGGATATGCACATCCAATTAGAAAATCGTCAAAAATAAAATAATCATAAAGCGTTAATTGTAAATCAGTCCTCTCGGGACATTAGCCAATTTGGCAAAGAAACGATATCATAATAATGTAAATAAATACATAAACAGAAATAATAAATAAACATTGTTTATTTTATAAGTCATATTACAGTTTTTACAACTAACGCTATGAGGATGTCTTATATATTTTTATTATTATTGTAATATAAATAGTTTTTATTCAAGGAAGAAGACGAAAATTAACCATTCCCTAAAATCCTCAAAACCTCCCTACAATTTAAAAAAAAAATATGATTCATTGCTTGTAGATCACAGAAAAATCTATAAAAACATATACATCAATTGAAAATAAAGTGGTAGATAAAATGGTGGTGGTGATAGGTAGGTATTAGACTAATTAGTTGGTGGTAGCCGGTTTATGATAACTCATAGTTAAGAAGGAGCAGTTAGTTTCTTAGTCTAAAAGCCATATATTTCCATATTCGGCGAATCTTTAGTAAAAAGAATACACTGCATCCTGCCTGGTGATTTCGAAAAGACATCGTTTCAGGATTTAGCATGAAAAATGACTGCAGTGTTATCTCCAAAAGTAAAAGTACGAGCATTGGTAATTGACATTGAACACAGGTCTCTTATATAGACTAGGAAAAGAGTTGGACCCAAAATACTGCCCTGTGGCACGCCAAATTCAAAATGTGAATAATCACTGTAATTATTCCCTATAAACAGAATATCGTATTCATTGTCTGGTAGTAAAAAAATTCTATGGTATTTAATGGTTTTCAGGTCATCTTCTTCAACATTTTACTAGTATATTTTTTTTCTCTTTAGTTGTAGTACTATTGACACTTCTGGAGCAAATTGTCAGTAGCTTCTTAGATAAGTATTTTAGAAGGATCAATATCAGGTCGAATTCTTGGGAATGGTGTCACGGAGATGGTATTACGCAAAACACTCCGGCGGTTAGTCACAGGTGCGGTGGGCGATGCTGTTTTTCAGTTTTTCGCCCAGAATACTGCCCACCCACGGGCGAGAGCTGCCAACAACGCATTCGTACTTACCTGTTGCTGATGCAGTTTAGCGTTACATTGGACGGCACGGCGATGCCCACGTGGTAAAAAAAATTACAATCCCACGAGAACTACCTTTTTACGGTATATAAGTAGCCTATGTGTTAATCCAGGTTGAGCTATCTACATACCAAATATGATTTCAATCTGTTTGATCGTTTTAGTATGAAAGTGGAACAAAAGCCCATACATTCGATATTGGTAATTAACATAGATACATATGCAGGCCGCTTCCGATCGGTCGTTTTGGAAATCCTTGGAGGAGGCCTATGTCCAGCAGTGGACTTCCTGTGGCTGATATGATGATGATGATGATAGATACATATGTTCGTAGGTTTGCATTGTGTTATATTTATAAACAAGTATATAAGTGTTTTCAGATTCTAATATTAGAGATTGTCCATATACTTCCGAAATGTCCGCATATCAACACTATCTATGGATTGACTGGTAAAAAAGGCCTACGGCCTTAAGTCCGCCGCTTACATATATAATTAAATAAATAAAATAAAAACATTCATAAAACTTTTGCATTTATATAATGTATTATTTCATACGTTGTATACTATTCATTGCATCATTACTTAGTACTTTTTTCTTACAAACATAGATTTTAATTTAAAATGACACGTGACAGATTTAGGCAAAATTACTCTTAAGTGATTTTGGAGAAAATGCAGTCTAGGCTTAAAACTGGTTTTTTCACTATCCCTTTTCATATACTCGAAAATAAAAAATAAATAAGCATTTTGACGGAAGTTTAGAGGGCTTTTGTACTAATAAACTCCGATTGTTTAGACTATTTGAAGCTTTTCTGTCAAAGGAACGCATACAAGAAAATCGACAAAAGAGTTCGGATTAACATTTACCACTGGAACGGGAGGTACAGAGAGTATTTCAGACCGAAATCTGGGGGCACGGCAGTGCCCCCACCAAGTCGAGCAAAAAAGCGTCACGGCCGTACCATCCTTTTCTCGAAGCAATTCAGACCATTTTCGACCCCCTGTAACTTCGTTGTGGATAAAACTAGAAGACTGAAATTTTCAGTAACCATGCAGGCATTGTAAAGACACGGTATATTTCAAATTTCATTCAATTTGAACCAGTATTTTAAGAATTATAACGGGTCAAATTTCTTAATTTTGTCACTCACTGACTCACCGATCATCAAAATTCTAAGGCACTTCTAGCAGACCTAGAAGCTTCAAATTTGGAATATAAGTAGTGTTTGGTGTATGAATCAAGGAAAAACTAAAAAATCTAGAAAAGACCGCAAAGAAAATTAAGCCCATACAGCCAAGTCTTCAGTTAAATTTTTCAATATTGGCTTTATTCGTAACGATGTTTTACGGCAGTTATTATTATTGCGTGCGAAGCCGCGGGTTTAAGCTAGTCCCATATAAATATAGGCGCATGGTAGTGCCCCTGCCAAATCGAGCAAAAAATGGGTATTCCCGTCATGAAAACACGTGTAAATTAAATTATTTAATGCAAAAAACGTACCTACGTGCGTATTCGTACTTATTACGAGTGCGTAAGGTTGTAAATTAATTATTATACCACGCGCTGCGATGCTAGCGAGTGAGCGCGGGCCGTTACTACGCGCTGCGCGGTGCAATATACATATATACAATAAGTAGAAGGTACCGAAAAGGAAAAAAGTAGAACTGTCTACAAAATACAAAAAGAAATGAGATCCCATCAAAAACAATACTTGTCAAAAAAACCAAGTCTCGCAACTCAGTTGTTCTGCGGTAAAAAGTTGTGAGATCCATGTAATACCAAGTCGGTTATTAATTTATTCAGTCTCTACTTAAGCGACTTTCCGTCTTAATACGTCCAATCTCTAAGACCACGATCGTGGTCCATAACAATTGAAAATCAATTGTGTCTGGAATCTCCGTACTCGAAGCATTAAGTTGTTACGTAATAATTAACAGCATCTTATAGTGACGCATATCAATATTAAAATTCTTTAATGTTTTATATAAATATATTGAGACTTGGCCATCGCCTGAAAACACGTGTAAATTCAATCGCCTGAAAACACATGTAAATTCAATTATTTAGTGCGATGGCCAAGTCTCGATATATTTATATAAAACATTAAAGAATTTTAATATTGATATGCGTCACTATAAGATGCTGTTAATTATTACGTAACAACTTAATGCTTCGAGTACGGAGATTCCAGACACAATTGATTTTTAATTGTTATGGACCACGATCGTGGTCTTAGAGACTGGACGTATTAAGACGGAAAGTCGCTTAAGTAGAGACTGAATAAATTAATAACCGACTTGGTATTACATGGATCTCACAACTTTTTACCGCAGAACAACTGTGTTGCGAGACTTGGTTTTTTTGACAAGTATTGTTTTTGATGGGATATTTACTTATATTTTGAATTAGCAAATTTAAAGTTAGTCCCATACTGAATCTCAGTAGGTCAGGTCTAAGTGGGTATTCAAATTCAGTTGTACACTTATGATTTATAAAAATATACAAGGTGGAAGGGACATACCCGTAATGAATCAAACCACACTACATCACTATAGTATAATGATAATAAAATAATGGCAAAAAGAAATAAAAAAAAATCGACATTCCCATACAAATTGCCTGAAAGGATACACACTTTAGTATGGAAATGCCGATGTTTTTTTTTAATTTTTTACTTTTATTTTAATTTCATTATGCTATAGTGTTATATTAATATTATATTACAAAGTGGAAGCGGCATACCTATGTTTATCCCTTCCACGTTGAATATAGTGTTTGCGCAGCCTCAAGATTTCTCACTCGAATGTATGTAAGTACTTCTTACAAATGCTGTCGGAATTTCACACATCACTCAACGAATTGGTAGTTAGATAGTTTTATCTGCACAGCTTATATCACTGGCTAGACCATCTGTTCCAGTGTTAAAATGTTTACTGCCGATTTTATTGCGATGCCTAGGTACAGTCTGATCGCACAACATAATAATAATTAGTAAGAGTTGGAGCTACTAAATAGCAACCAAAAAATTGAAACCTGCCCCGATTTACTTTCAGTCCACTTTTGTCTATTTGTCACAATTGGGTAGATGACTGGGTCAAAAATTTATTATTTGGTACAGTTAATAAAATAAAACGTCACAAAATAGTATTAATTTTCATTGATCATATCCATTATAAACATGATTTAATGCAGAAAACTTTAATTAAAACTAAAAAAATAATGATTTTAAGAGCGCTATTTGACTTCAAAAAAGTATGACGTCACGCTTTCGTATTTCATACAAATCCACTGTTTGGGGTATCGTTGAATACGTTTGTTCCCACTAGTTCTATTGAACAGTTCTATGGTAGAACTAATGGTATTTATTTTTTTCTAGTCCTATGATCTAAAATAGTAGAACTATGGGACTCAAGGTCTTTCAAAAACATCGTTAGTTCCACTCTACATGTTTCTGAAGTATTTGGTTGTACAGTGCAAATTTTTGTTGGAGTCAAGTGTCAGGTCTTGCACACTTAAATGCGGCTGTATCTTTGCCATTTTTTGTTTCACAGAGAAAAGAAAAAAGACGTGTCTAATGTTTTTTAATAATGTAACCGTAGAGCCAAAAATATTTTTCTATTTTTTGTAATGCCTATTAAAGAGTTACAGAGAACTCATAAAATGCACTCGGAAAAATAAAATTTCAATAGCAAATCCGTTTTTTACCATTTTTGGTCCCGTGAAATTAAAAAAACGGCATTACGCATGGCCGTCAGGCACTGGGCTGGTTAGTTTTAATCAGTAATTGTTGGGTATTAAAAACCTACCCGCACTTGGCTTATATTAAATTGTTGAACACGTTTTTTTCATATTTCAATAGCTTGTCAAATCTAAATGTGCAAAATTAAACAAACTGTAAACAGTGGAAGTGCGCTGTGTTACAAATATTACGAAATATGTTTGTTATTCTATCGAAAATAGCTTGTACGACCTAGACAAAAGCTTTCTAGAAGCCAGTCGGAAATGACTACGGCTCTTTGCAGATGCCTACCTGTCTCGTATAGCTGTTATATTACTTTAGACACTTGTACCTACTATTTCATGAACTTTATCAATCTCATTCATAAAAATTAACAACCGTTTATTTATATATAACCGCTAAACCTGTTTTAGTTAAAACATCTTTTTCAACACACTTGCTCATAAAGTGGCTCTATGGTCACCGCAATTAGGCACATAATGACACCCATAATCAAACTGTGACTTTTTCATTGCTATAACTCACTAGTGAGTTATAGATTTTTTTTTAATTTTATTCGTTGAGTTGCGTTGAGTTGCTTTGTTCTTATTAAAAAAGTTTTTATTCAAAAAAAGATCGTGTTCAATAGAACAAACAAAGTAATGTTCCTATTGCTTGCTCATTTCATGCAACTTCTTATTTAAATAGATAATTTTAATATATTGTTTAATATATACAACTTTACTCAAATATAACTTTTGTTTTCTCTGTAATAAAAGAAAACTTTAAATACCCCATTTTGTACGTGGCAGAATAGGCGCAAATCTTATGCGCGAAAAAAAAACCTTATCTCTTTACTCTGTGGCCGATCGCAATGCGCGCGCATAGGAAAACTGATTAATTTTTCCCGCCATAGCGAAACATTTTTTACAACTCGTTTTCACTGTTGAAATTATTTATTAATTAAAATGTCTACAAGTACTAGTTACGAAGAAAATGATTTATGTTGTACACCGCCCGATATAAGATGTGAAGCCCTTAACGTTGTAGAAAGTTTACTACCTTAAAACTCCAAGGAAAAATATCTATTAGCCAAAATTTCATAAAATGGCAAAACAGTAAGAATACGCATTCTTTTTCAGAAAATGTGTTCATGGCGTACTTTAAAGAATTATCTTCTAAGTACAAGCCTATCTTTGTGGTGTTTATACTCAATGTTAAAAAGTACAGTCCGAACAAAGAATGGAGTGGACTTAAAAACATACTCTAATTTGTAAGCTTATCTAAAGATACTATCCGATGGATTTAGAAGCAAGAAATAAAAGGTTTAATCGTCTGACAATATTGAAAAATTTATAAAAGATTGACTGACGAAACAATTAGTACATCCAATGATTGGATTTCACCTACCTACACGAATAATGAGCCATCTCAAATTACAATAGAACATGAAGTATTTCAAGAAATAATCTATCTGTTGAGACCGCTATGTCATCAAAAACAGTTAATTATAATTTTATTAACTGTACATTTACTAATTGTTTCTCTAAATAAACTTTTTTCTACTAAATAAAATAAGTTTTTATTGTTATTTTATTCACAAGTGTGTTGAAAAACGTCGTATGATACACGTGTGTATTGATGATTACCGTCCTTGGCTCTCTTAATGGCGCCGCGGCGGTAATCACCAATGTTACACACTAGTACCATAATGTACTATTATTCCTTTCCCGTTTTCGATATTTGATATAGTGAGAACGAGACAACAGACATTTTAACTAAAAGAGGTTTAGCAAAGGTTTCATAGCTTTTATTGTGTCTACATACTCTACGTCCTAACTTTTGCCATATAAAGTGTAAAATAGTAGTTTATGATACAAGTGTGATAAATTGTTCATTACAGCAGTCGAGGCGGGTTGACAAACTAGCGGGCGAAGCCCGCGCGTTTGTCTATGGAGCCGAGACTTGTAATGGACAATACAACACGTGTGCCATACTATGTTTTTCAACACATTAGTGAGGAAAAAATAACTTCATTATAATATAACAATTTTAAAATTTTGCTAAAGAAAATTTGAAATATGGCGCGCTTCGCTTTTCTTTTTCCAGGCGCATTTCGCGCATGCGCGAATATGTGGTGATACTAGAGGCACAGAAATCAATCCACCAACAACCAAACGATCATTTTTAAAAATCTTTTTCTTTTAAACAGGGCAGATTTATAAATTCGTTTTAGTGTTATTACACGTATTTTACTTACTTACTACTTATATAAAATGGAATGATTTAAGTTAAACAAGGTTTCAGTATAAGTCTAGGCTGTCTGCATGCAGAGATTTAATGTTTCAAAAATATTAGGTATTCGATATTTTGGCATTATAGAAACTTATTCCTAAACATTTAAAAAAACACTTTACCGCACTAGTGCGGTAAGTAATTTTTCAACACACTTGCTCATAAAGTGGCTCTATGGTCACCGCAATTAGGCACATAATGACACCCATAATCAAACTGTGACTTTTTCATTGCTATAACTCACTAGTGAGTTATAGATTTTTTTTTTAATTTTATTGGTTGAGTTGCTTTTTTTCTTAAAAAGATCGTGTTTAATAGAACAAACAAATTAATGTTCCTTTTGCTTGCTCATTTCATGCAACTTCTTATTTAAATAGATAATCTTAACTCGTACGTGTTTAATAAGTAAAACTTTCACTCAAATATAACTTTTGTTTTCTCTGTAATAAAAGAAAACTTTAAATTCCCCATTTTGTACTTGGCAGAATAGGCGCAAATCCTTTGCGTGAAAAATAAAAAAAAACCTCATCTCTTTAGTCTGTGGCCGATCGCAATGCGCGCGCATACGAAAACTGATTAATTTTTACCGCCATAGCGAAACATTTTTCACAACTCGTTTTCACTGTTGAAATTATAGTTATTTATTAATTAAAATGTCTACAAGTACTAGTTACGAAGAAAATTATTTATGTTGTACACCGCCCGATATAAGATGTGAAGCCCTTAACGTTATAGAAAGTTTACTACCTGAAAACTCCAAGGAAAAATATCTATTAGCGTACCAAAATTTCATAAAATGGCTAAACAGCAAGAATACGCATTCTTTTTCATAAAAAAGTGTTCATGGCGTACTTTAAATAATTATCTTCTAAGTACAAACCTAGCTCTTTGTGGTGTTTATACTCAATGTTAAAAAGTACAGTCCGAACAAAGAATGGAGTGGACTTAAAAACATACTTTTATTTGTCAGCTTATTTATAGAGACTATCCGAATTAACCGATGGATTTAGAAGCAAGAAATCAAAGGTTTTATCGTCTGACGATATTGAAAAATTTATAAAAGATTCCTACTGACGAAACACCAAGTAAGTACATCCAATGATTGGATTTCACCTACCTACACGAATAATGAGCCACCTCAAATTACAATAGAACATGAAAGTATTTCAATAAATAATCTATCGATGAGACCGCTATGCCATCAAAAACAGTTAATTATAATTTTACTAACTGCACATTTACTAATTGTTTCTCTAAATAAACTTTTTATTTACTAAATAAAATGAGTTTTTATTGTTATTTTATTCACAAGTGTGTTGAAAAACGTCGTATGATACACGTGTGTATTGATGATTACCGTCCTTGGCTCTCTTAAGACCCGAGCCTACGGCTCGGGTCTCAATGGCGCCACGGCGGTAATCACCAATGTTACACACTAGTACCATAATGTGCTATACCGCACGATTTCGAATGTGTGCGTAATGAATGGCATTACATTTGTAAAATCAGTGTGGTAAGTAGCACTTTCCGAGCGAATGTGTTGAAAATACTTTTTACCATACAATTAAGTTATTATTTCTTAATAAAAGTTAAAAACTTATGTAGGAACCTACTCGGAAGCTGTTATTTGTCCATTAATGTATTTATGGACAAACAGACTCGCTATGCTGTTGAATTTTGATCTATATTCATAATCGTGCAAGTAAAAATAATGTACCCAAACCTACATGATATCAAAAAGTGACGCCAAAACACAAACATTAACTTTGTAAGTATATTTATAACGTGATCAAATGCGTCAAACGAAACCGGGGCAGTAATATTTACGAACAACATTATTATGCTCCTCAAACACATTTTTTCGCAAAATATTCTGAAGCATTGCTCGGTCGACACTTGATTTTATGAGTTATTAGAACACTTTATGCATTTGGCCCAAATAATTTGGGTTATGATAAAAAATAGCCGTTTGTTTGTTTTTCGTGTGTAAAGTAAGCCAACACTGGTCTCAGATTTTTCAGGCTGCCTAAAAGCTTCTGACGTAGCTTGACGACTGGCACGCCTTCCATAGCACGGAAGAGCTCGATACATTTTTATGCCATTTATGTTCACCCATCCAAGTGCAGGCCAAGCCCAGTGTCGCTTTGCTTGCGACAATGCGCACGCCCGCCGAGCAACCGAGCTCCTCAATAAATTCAAAGTAATAAGTCCAAAATAGATGTGACTTCTTCTTACAAACAAATGATTGTTGAATGTCATCCACACAAAAATTCTTATTAAGTGGCATGTTATGAATATGACACATCTTCTCATTAAGGCGGAATGAGCGCCCTTAATTGTTTAAAAGTAAATATGTTGATAATAAATGAATAACCAACGAGTTTTCGCCAAAAATGACCACTTTTGGCTGGCGTGATAAAATTCGTGAATATGTAAACTAAATAAATAAAAATCTACGTAAGTATCCAAAAGTACATAAACAAGAATAAACGATTCGGCTACGACTGCTTAGAAAGACTTGGAAAGTTTGTAGTCTGTGATATGATGAGTAGAATTTATAGTAATATAATGTATTGTAGTTACATTAGTATTTATTATCTTCCCCAATAGTATTCTGCAAGCGACCTGTCGTAACAACACAGCCTGGACAAATTCGGCTTCTTCTGTACTTACTACGCTATCTTCGACAATGTTAGAGAGATCATTGATTTGTAAGGTACCTGTACCTTACCACAGATTACTAATAAGTTACTACGTAAACCGTAAATACGAGGCTATACCTATATTCCAAAAACCGAAAAGGAGACAATGAAATACCACTCATTGTAACAAACGTATGATATGATCAGTCAGGTCCCTATTGATCTCATGGTTTTTAAGGTTCTCATTTTAGATCCAGACACATTTCTGTGTCTGATTCTGTAAGCATTCTAGATAGACTAGTTACCATAGACGTATGTGAATTTTAGGAAGTTTCTTCTTTGACAAAGCAATACCAGATTCTCTAGGTTGATGTTTGATAGTCTTCTTTTAATTAGAATTTGGTTTAGAAGGATTTATTAAAATAATGCTGTTACCAGTGACTTCATCTGCGCAAATTTACTACTTTGTAATAAAGTCGACTTTTGATACTTTGATGTTTCCTTTTCCGGGTCTCAAGCTGTATTGATAGCTAATTTTATCTAAATCGGTTCATCAGTGAAGGCTGAAGGGGTTACAGACAGATTAGAATTTCTTTCGCATTTATATATTAGTAAGGCCAAAGAAGTGAGTAGGTATGTACGCCATGATCACGCAGATTTTACGCCATAAAGTTGGCGTCGTAATAATTTTAAGAACCTGCAGTTCATCTGCAGTCTGACTGTATTAACCAGCCCGGGTTCAGCTCAACTGCAGCTTGACCATATTTACCAGCCCTGTTCAGCTCGACTGCAGCATGACTGTAATTACCAGCCCTGTTCAGCTCAACTGCAGCATCAATCTAATTACCAGCCCGGTTAAGGTCAACTGCAGTGCAACTAGTTATATCTATCAGTCCCGAGTATTTTGATAATTTACGTCTGCGTTGGATATCCATTATCCCCAAGAGACATAAAACGCGTTTGGTGTTTACCTAACCTAACGTCGAAAATATTCTAGTGTGACCGCCAAGTCGGTTGCAAGGCTGGCAAACATCCTACCGGCCACCACATCAAAGTTTATGGCCACAGAAAGATAATAACAAAACAAAACATGACGCACCGACGGATTTTTATTTTACTAGCGCAAATAAATACATGGGCCAAGAACCAAGAATTAATCAAAATGTTTCTATTGGGATATTTTTAATAAGTATATGTGCTGTGTGGTTTCCGGCAAAGAATAAAAATCTATATCTCTTCCCATCCACCGGAAGAACGAAGCCGACAAGTCGGTAACCACAGCAAAATCGTCTTATTTTTTTTTACATTTGTTTCCTTTACTAGGCATAGTCTTTGGCAGTGGCATGCACATCAATTGTGAAGAAGAAAAATCCGAAAAGTGCGTCATTGACTCGCAAGCAGTACAACTAAAGGGTCTAAAGAAGAGGTTTCAATAAAAGTTAGTCGTATTATCAAATCTCTACAATTAAATCACGTGTCATTTAGTACTTAATAAATATTAAATCATGATCACACGTAAAGTCAAAAAATATATAACCAACAAAATACTTATTAATTAAAAAGAAAAATTTTATCACATTAGTGCGCATGTCTCGGAATGTTTGAAAACCGCGCCCTCGCTAGCTCGCTACGCGCTCGGTATCTGCGTTTCTAAACCTTTATCTATCACAGCGCGCAGCACGTCGAGTATCCACACTTCTTGTATTTTATTGGATAATTTGCTCATCTTTAAAGCACCTTTTTAGGGTTTCATAGTAAACAAAGAAGTAAGAACCCTTATACCCTCTGTCTGTATGACTGTCTGTCTCCGGTTCTACTCAGAGACTATATGTAGTAGAAAGCTGTAGTTTGGCATGGGTATGTATATTAACCATGCCGACAAAGTAGTAAAATAAAATTATAAAAAAAAATGTTTTTTTGGTTTGTCTCCCCATACATGCAAAGTGGGAGTAAATTTTTTTCTCCTCTAGGCTATCGAGTAAGGTATCATTGAATAGGCCTTTCAAAAATATTGCGATCCTGTCAACAATATATTTCGATTTAGAGATCCGTTTCTGAAATATTTTGTTTTATGGTGCAATTTTTTGTAAGCGTCACGTGTCTCCCTCTATCTACTAAATGTTTTTATATAGGCATATGAAAAAAAAATGGCATTTATATAAACTTACAACGAAGTTAAAAAGAAATCTATCAGAGCTAAGTAGGATTTACTAATTAGAGTTATAAGATAAGCGGATAACTTATTAAATGTACCCGGAAAATAAGGAACAATAGAAAATAAGTTATTATCCCGTGAACTCCTGGTAGGCATTCGCATCTACAGAACTTTACATTTGTAACGAGAAGCGATTACTGAGTGCCCCTTTCAATATGAAACTGATTTACCAGTCAACCTGTATATTCTATTCATACACTACATTTATTTTGGCTGGCTCTCCTCCGTCCCGTACGTAAACATGGAAAAGTTGATAATTTATAAATTTATGCAACGTGACCGGTCACGTACTGGGGAGAGAAATTCTAAGAGTGTATACAATTTCCGCCAAGATTTTCTAGCAATATTCCTTTGCATCAGTAATAGTAGAAAATACAAGTAGTGGTATAGCGATGTGCCGTTCCCGGGAACGTTCCCACGTTCCCCAGATTTCCAAAATCATTCCCGGGAACGTTCCCAATAATTAGAAATGTCAGGGAAAGTTATAGTTCTATTTATCAGACTATTTTTTATCAATGCAAATGTATTAAACTTATGTAAATGCATTTCTTAATATGTTTATAGTACAAATAAGTATTTCCAATAATCCATAACATTTCCAAAAAATTTAGGAACGTTCCCTTGTTACCGGGAACGTTTCCTTGATGACGGGATCGAGACCCGTTTCCATAGGATATACATCTTATTTATCAAGAAAAAAAAACATTTTTATTGTTTTATGGTCATTCATATGTTATACAATTATTTAAAAATCTAAAATGGGCCCTTTGAACGTGCCGACTTTCTTGGTAATAGGTTAAAAATGATGGGGTAAAAATCAATTATTTTGATATTTGATCTGCTGATGAATATACATATTAAGAATACTTAACAAACTATAGCAGAAACATTCATTTGATGAAAAAATAAAATTGAATGGGATGAGGAAATGGGAACGTTCCCCTGAAATTGGGAATGTTCCTGGGAACATTCCCGTAAACGGGAATGAGGAACGTTCCCCGGAAACGGGAATTGGGGAACGGCACATCATCAGTGGTACGACTGGTAGGTACGAGTGTTTTCGTAAAATGTATCTTACCGGAGGCTAATATACCTATACAATTATACAATCTGTATTAGCATAATAAAAATGTGCAAATATTTAAATTGCGGACGTTTAATTTTTTACGACAAAAGGTATCTACCAGGATTCGTTTTATTTTATTTTTTAATAAATACATACATAGATAAACACCTGATCTCAGGCCAATTTGAAATAGGCCATTTTTCAACTTGCCCTGGCCGGAATCGAACCCGGAACCTCCAAATTGCGAACTAGTGTAGTTAACACTAGGCCACGGAGGACGTCATCAAAATTTAATACATACTCGTAAACATAGGGATGAGCAGCAGTAATTACTCGAGTACGGTGAAGCTTTTGGCTTCGCCCCAGTCGGTGAGGATTATGTGTGTTCGCCGCTATATATGTGTAATATAGGTATATTAGAGCCGTTACATGTTCCACGGCTGCGCAAAGGCCTAATTATGTATGTAATGTAATAGTAGAGTAGGTATATAAATATGTTTATCTGTTCCATTGTACATCAATTAAGAAATATTGAATCGACACAAAATCTATATAATTTTTGAAATTTTTCACAAAATTTCACCAAAATCGGTTGAGAAATGCAATCTATAGGCGAGAACAGCCGGACAAACTGACAAACGGATAAATGCATTTTTGGCCAATGTCGAAACTGAGACGCTTCGCTGACTCGGTCAATTAAAATAACTTTAAAATACTTACATCACATTTGTGTAGACAATGTGTGGAGTCTCCGATTTCCTGCAATAAAAGTTTTCATCCTAGATTAAAATCTTTAAAACGTTGGAAATCTGCCCGTTTGCTTGGCATTAGTTCAAACTATTTTGCGTTGTTCTAAGGTGGTCCTCTAAAATTACTTCGATGATTTGTGGCGAGAACTTTCCGAATAATTATACCAAACTTTACAAGTCGAATATTGTTTACGAGCCTTAGAACAGCTCTCTAACAGAAAATTCAATGAATGTGTACTTTGACGATCGCTATGATATTGTGATGTTAGTA
Source organism: Acrobasis consociella (assembly GCA_963555685.1). Classification (NCBI taxonomy): domain Eukaryota; kingdom Metazoa; phylum Arthropoda; class Insecta; order Lepidoptera; family Pyralidae; genus Acrobasis; species Acrobasis consociella. The sequence continues at coordinate 18,446,580 of OY743104.1, forward strand.
TAAGTGTGAACGGATGAAAGAGTATCTCATTGTGAAATAAATGGGTAATTTGTCAGGTGCCTGTCCTCTGTTTGCTGGTATTTTTTAGGTAGTGCGCGGTACAATACATAGAAAATCGATTATTTACTTATAAAAATACGAACTACGATGTTCTCATATATTTAATTCCAATACGAAATCAAACACGAAATGAAAATTCCTATCTGATTTATCCAGATGCGCTGAAGTTTTTTAATTTGGAATCCAGGTCTATCTTAGGTCATTTAATATTAAATTATCTGAGAGTTCGTATTATATAAGGGGTTCTCATACAACAATTGTGATTTATCGTTACTAATGATATTAAGGATCCCTTCGTGCGTGAGTCCGACTCGCACTTGGCCTGTTTTTAACTACACAACCTCTGTAGTTGCCGATGCAGTTTCTGATTGCACTTGCATTATCGCGTCGGGCTTAAACGACCACCCTAAGTACTTGGCCGTAAGTTTCAGTTTCTGATGTGATTCTGGAGGTGGCGTAAAACAGTTGAACAAATGACCTTGCTGGAAGATATAAATAAGCAGTGTCACCTGTATTGCTAAAGAAATTATGTGTTTTAGAGAAAATCGAAGGTGCATATTTGTTAGGTTACGTCTAGTCAGTTTAAAATTGGATTATGAATTTTATGCAATACGGTATTTTAATCAAATATTTTATTATTCATATCAATAAATAACATAATTCGATACCGAAAACAAAATGTTTTTTTATTCTGATGGAAAGGGAAAATGGTAAGGACCTAACAAAAAACGACGCACGAACAGCACTATTGAAGTCATGCTGTCTTGCGTTTACGAAAGAGATAGTCAGATATCCCCACCACGTTACATGACGTTACCAGTCTTACATTTTAAATTATAATATTTTCGTGATGTTTTCAATTTGTTTGTTTTATACCTATACAAAATATTAACCAAGAACAAAAACAGTACCTATATACAACAGCCTATTTAAAGGTCCCCCTTTAAATAGGCTGTTGTAATGTAAGGTTATATTACCCTCAGGCGATTAGGCGACTAATCTACTCTCTAAATAGGTTTCTTTTGCCGTTTCTCCTGAAATGTTGGCAGTTTTTTTTTTGTCTCGTACTTCGAAAAGCGCGTTAAACCCTTGGGACCGGCTGTCATCATTAGTTTGCCGACGACAAGCTGCATCAGTTTGCTTTAGGCAGCTTAAGAAATCTAACACCATGTAGTAGTTTGTCGCTCTTTTCTTATACTTGTACATTTTGCAGAGCCTATACTTACACTACGTAATCAACATCATTTATTACATCTTTATTGACCACTGCTGCGCCCAGTGGTGTTAACCGCGCCTTAAGTAGCCTATGTGTTAATCCGGGATACCAAATTTTATCAAAATTGGTCCAGCTGTTTGCGCGTGAAGAAGTTACAAACATACAAACGCACACTCACGAACTTTCGCTTTTATAATATTAGTGTGATAATGGTACAAAAAGTAGACTTAATGCTGATGTATTCTCTATTAGTCTCAGCTTTTAGAAAAAAACTATTAAACTATTTTATGTACATACATTGTAACTTCACACTTAGTTATGGTACAAACACTGACGACATTCTTCATTCTAGACAACAATCATTCTTGTTGCTGTTTTTTATGAGCCATGAACCTTGTCGGTCCTACAGCTGAACAAAGATCTCTAACAGATGTTTCCATATGAATTATTATGAAATAAAAAAATTATTCCTATTGTTCATATACTTTTCAGAATATGAGGTCAGTTGGAGAAGGACATGTCTCATTTTCTATTATTACCATCGTGCTGCTCGCTGGAGAATAAATAATAAACGTTCGGTTATTTGTTAGGATTAGTATTGGCGTGATTCAGTGCTAAAATTAGGCGGGGCGGTACGTTAAGTCAAGCCCACTCGCGTGCGCTAATTTTAGATCCCGCTGTAACTTGAGAATTATGTTCAAACTTTTAATAAATACCTACCTTCTCTGCTCATAGGGTTCTAGGATACTCATTTGAACCCTATTTCTTGTTGCAGCCTATACAGAGAAGGTTTAGTCCATTATAATAAATACCTACATATACAACGTGGAAGGGACATTCCGGTAATAAATCGAACCATGACCTCTACTAGATTATTTTATTATCATTTTAAGTACTATAGTGATCTAGCAGTCCGTGGTTCGATTCATTACGGTTATGTCCCTTCGACGTTGTATAGCGGGGTCGCTTCTAAGATCATATGGTAATATTTCAGCTCGATAAAAAGAAGCGAAATATAAAGAAGAACGGATTTTTAAAGATTAGGTGTACTCTTTTTTATTAGAATTGTGTGTAAATCTGATTTGGTCTGAGTCTGATTGATTAAATACTGAAATATAAATCGCCTTAGCGGAGGCCTCAGGCGGAGGCACTCCCGTGCCCTCAGACAAACAAGTTTATTTTCCAGGCAATTTAAAAACCCTCGACTTTAAAACTTTTACAGCCCCCTCAAACCTTGAAGACTGCAGAATTGATTTCCATTAAACATAGCTAAGAACCATCTCGATCAAGTAACCTTTTAAACAAAAAAAAAACTGAGTGTCGTTAAACGCTCAGTTGAAACGGAGTTACAAAAATTGATTCCCCCAAAAAACGGGACGGAAAAATGTTATGCCTTTTTTTTGTTCAAACTTCGTTCAAAAAGAACCCGTACCTACCTGTATCTTCAGGTGCTACGATGCCACAGACATTCATAGACGCATAGACCGTCAGACTTATAACACCTCTCATTTTCGTCGGGGGTCTAAAATATTTCGAACGACTCTTAACAATTTCGACATAATTGAACTTTTACCTTTACTGGCATCACGAGGTCGACCAATTCTTGCAATTACACATGATTCGAAGTCACAAGCTAGAACACCAGGGATTTTATTTTTTATAATTACATGTTATACTTAACTGTAATGATTATGATTTTTGTCGCCTATCTGTCGATATCCGTAAAAATTTTCCATTAAACTTTAATACATAGGTATGGAAATTCTTAAATAAATATTTTTTTAGCTAACAGCTTTGTTTTAAATAAGTATTTAAAGTTCAAGCGTTCGACTCCGATAACGTTCGAATTGTTGGACCGATTTTCGTCCAATATAGCTTGGAACCACCGCAAGAGGGCCTTGCATTTTTGTATAAAAACCGCATCGAAATCGGTCCATCCGTGCCAGAGCTACGATGCCACAGACAGACATAGGCGTCAAACTTATAACAGCCTTCTTTTTGCGTTCATGGATTAAAAACATAAGTAAGTATATATAGGTTAAAATGAAATGGAGAGTCGAGAGGGAGGCCTCTGCCCATCAGTGGGATCTAACGGGCTCTAAATAATGATAATGTAGGTTAATGCCAAACAAAGAGGTTACAAGTTTATTTCGTTTATAGGTAACTATGTTTACTTAGGTTAACTAGTTTTTTTGGGCTGTTCTCGCCTACGGGTCGCATTTCTCAACCGATAATATACCCGATAATTAAATAAAAATCCAAATCGATTCAGTCTTTCAAAATTTTAAAAGTGGCGGGTGTTTGTTTTTATAAACTTACAAGTACAAGTAAAAGTTCAAGTAGTCTGGGTGTGATACAAATATAGACTTGCAAAGTCTGCAACTTACAGAGTTATTTGTTATAAAATAAGTATATGGGAACGTAGAGTTAGTATCCCATAATACATGTTTAAACTTACTTTGCTAGCTCAATTTGTGTGATTTGTCAATACTTACCAATTATTTATCCTTAAAAATTTGAAAAAGTAATAAATACCCTAAATTGGATTAGAATGTCAAGATAAAATGTGTTATTTTCCTGATTTTAATGTCAAATTATATTCGCAAGCAAGCGAAGCAAGCCGTTTATTAGACTTGACAGAGAGAACGAAACAAATGTACTGAAGTGAAATTATCTCTCGACGATATACTTGTATGTAAATAGTTCAGCTACTACTCCAATAAACCCGTTCCGTCACACACATCTACACGTACGTTAACAAACCCTAATCACTTGTATAAATCATATTTATAATGTCAAATTCTACACAGCTAACACGCTAAGTACTGAAACTCATCTGCTAAATCTAATTATAAATGGAGAAATAGAGCGATGCTCTATCACTAAAGTAACCTACATACTTACATCTGGGCACAGGTATGGCACTTCATACAAACGGAGCAGCATATATACCTAGTACTACTACAAACGAAACAATCCGTCCGTGCACACGTCAAATGTGTGAGTTAAACAATCAGGGTCGCCGCCACAGAATTTGTTGCTTAGCTTACCTGTTTTTATCACTCGGAAATCTATAAAATTTTCGTTATTTTTTGTTTTCCGTGAATAAACAATGATAATGTGCGCAGTTTCTCACCATTATAATTCAATAATCCTAAGTGACTTGCGTAATGTCAACGTGCAACTACCAATAACCCTGTTTTACTGCCACTTACACCTCACAATAACGGGGGAAGGGTTGCGGGGACACCAGATTGCGGGGGACGGTGCGAGTTTCCGTTCTGTATGTAATACTATTATTAATTCTGTGATCTGGGTATAAATCACAATGCTGGATTTCGTTACTCATGTTGGCTGTATTAAAGATACTATTTTTAATACAAGCTTACGTTTAAGTTTACATGTAGGTAGTCGTATTTGTAGGTCGTACTTTGCAACCGATTTTATCAGTTCCAATGATATAAGAGATATATCCAATCATGGTATAAAAAAGAAGGTATTCTTTTCCCGTGACAGCTGATGACGTAGGTGGAACTTGACTACGTCATCAATTTAATGTGTTGTCACTATGTGAAATTGAATTACCCGAGCATAATGCATTTTTGAACTTTATATACCAATTTCGACTTAATAATCCATTATATCAATTTATTAAATATTAAATGGATGAATCACGCGAGATACTGAATAGCTAAGTTACTTATTATTTTATTTAATATTCATGAACTAATTGAGAAAGTCCTTAAATTTACTGAAAAGTACAACCAGTGGCAACACATCGTGACGTAGTCAATTTCCATCTCGGGAAGAGAATATCTTGTTTTTTAAACCATGTATCCAATGATGTTATTCTTAACAAGTTATATAACCGCTATGGAGTGGTTGGAATTAACATGTAATTATAGTCACGCAATTAGCATTGTGCATCCCTTATAAGTCTTAGTTATATTTATGATTTAATAACTAACAGTCATTTTTATAAAAACTGCACTCTCATAAGTCTTATACCTATAATTTATAACAGACATATATTGAGTAAGCTTTAAGAGCATAGAGTACCTATATACTACAAATATAAGGATGTATACAGCGTATGTCCTGTTCTTCAAAAAGGGAGATAACACCCTATTGAAAAAGTCTATGCTCGGTGTTTCTCTACATGATCTAATCAAAAATAAGAAAATTCGTAGGAGCACAAATGTTCACTGTTCAAGTTTGTCGAATGTCGCTGGATGCAGGCCGCTCTTGATCAGTCATTTTGGAAATCTTGAGAGGCCTATGTCTATTGGACGTTATAGCTGCGGAAATGATAATGATTACGATACCGGACGGACCAGATCTGGCACTATTTGTTTCAGTGTAGATTTACACATATTTATGATTTTAGAGTTTCGCGGTCCCAATTACTGTTAAGTATTACGGGACTTACCGCGATTAATATCTTTATTTTTCAGACATTTCGACGATCCTTCTGCCGTTATGGTCGCTGGCCGACTCAGGGACTCAGTCGGCAGAAGGGTCGTCGAAGTATTTGGCAAAAAACGATAGTAATCGCGGTAAGTCCCGTAATACAAATTTACACATATTCTATGATAGGTACTATACCTACATATTTGAAAATGCTACTAGGTACTGCTACCTATGAGAATGTAATCTCTTGCTGACTAAAGGTATGATAGAAGTAGTCTACTTTCTCTCCGTCATTGAGAAGCCATATTTGAATATACTTATATGCTTAGCTCATAGTAATTGTTTTATGTATCTCCACCATGATACACACCAACTTTGTTATACTCTCCTTTCATGTATCGTAAGATTGATTTAGCTCGTTAGTAATAATCAGTCTCTGTGTAGGTATATACTTAACTATTTATACAGTTTTAAATACTTAACTTTTAAGTTTTCGTTTCCTTCTATAAACAAAAAAAATCCGTTGTTTAATTTAATCTATCAACTAAGCCGAGAAACGTTGAATTTTACCGTCAGTAAAAAGACGTCAACCATCCTTATCTTTAAGAGTATACTTAAAGAGTTTAAAATGGCGTAGATGTGGTAAAAGTTTCGAGTTGATACGCAATGTCACCTTGAGAGAGTGGTCTCCTTCGGTATTTGGGCGCTGGCACGCGTCCAGCTGGATTTAGGTCGCCTGCGCGCGCGCATCACACGAGACTGACAAAAAGCATAAACTCGTATTTTTGACTTATTTATTAATTAATTCACTTGAACCATATCTATTATCGTTAGTGCTATTGAAAAAATCTTAGCGACCTTTTTTTATAAGCCTTTACTGAGCAGAGGCCTCCCCCCTCCAGCCTTCCATATGTCTCTATCCATAGTGGTAGTTTGCCATACTTTATCAAATTTTAATGTTGTTTAGGGTTCCGTACCGAAAGGGTTAAAACGGGACCCTATTACTGAGACTTCGCTGACTGTTCGTCTGTCCGTCTGTCCGTCTGTCTGTCACCAGGCTGTATCTCAGGAACCGCGATAGATAGACAGTTGAAATTTTCACAAGTTATGTATTTCTGTTGCAGCTATAACAACAAATACTAAAAACAAAATAAAATAAATATTGAAGGGTGGCTCCCATACAACAAACACGATTTTTTTACAGATAATCGAATCCGAGAAGCGAATCCGATACGCACTTGGCCGGTTATTTTAAATTTCTTTAGCCACCTAATTTTGAAAAACCTGCTTTTACGAGCGGACCTTACAGAGGAGTTACCTACTTATGTGTACTGTGTTCTTATTGACAAGTAAAGTCGACCTTACACTTAGACCCAGTATGTAAAATAAGTTAAGTAAATAGTCCTGTTAGCGCGATAAAAAAGTGAATACAAATTCACCTTTTACTTCAACATTCGACCTCGAAGCGATTTTCCAGTGTAAACAAGATTCTAAATTAGCCAAACAAATAAACGTCGCAGACTTTCCGCGCGTCGGAATGTCGGGTATTCGCGATACTCTGATTAAATGTATTGCAATCAAAGAATCCAAAAGATCCCGAAGTAACTTGAAACAATCAAAGCAATTAGAGACACTACGTCACAATAGAAATGCCGGACGACAAGAAACAAAGATTTGCGACCTTTTCTTTCCAAGCTAACTTCTTAAAGATCCTATTTAATTTACCTATATAAGAAGGAACATAAGTTCATAAACATGATTATTTCTTTAACTAAAATATAAAACGACTTTTTTTAAAAGAAGTGTTTCAATCGTTTTAAAAAAATTCTAATCCTATAATTAGGTACCTTTGTATTTTGAAGGAGTGAAGCGTCACAGTTTCCACTGGCCGAAAATTCTCGAAGTTCTCGCACAGAGCTACTAGTGTATATAAGGTAGTTCTGCCATGCTTACTAGAAAGCTATAACTTAGCATGGGTATGTCGCCGACAAAGCGGTTATATAAAAACATAAAAAATGGTGGTGCTTCCATTCTTGTAAAGTTTTGTTTGTAAAATTTTGTTTCTACCAATTAAGTAATTTTTCAACACACTTGCTCATAAAGTGGCTCTATGGTCACCGCAATTAGGCACATAATGACACCCCTATTCAAACTGTGACTTTTTCATTGCTATAACTCACTAGTGAGGTATAGATTTTTTTTTAATTTTATTGGTTGAGTTGCTTTGTTCGTATTAAAAAAGTTTTTATTCAAAAAAAAGATCGTGTTCAATAGAACAAACAAATTAATGTTCCTTTTGCTTGCTCATTTCATGCAACTATTTAAATAGATAAATTTAACTCGTACGTGTTTAATAAGTATAACTTTCACTCAAATATAACTTTGTTTTCTCTGTAATAAAAGAAAACTTTAAATACCCCATTTTTTACTTGGCAGAATAGGCGCAAATCCTATGCGCGGAAAATAAAAAAAAAACCTCATCTCTTTAGTCTGTGGCCGATCGCAATGCGCGCGCATTCGAAAACTGATTAATTTTTACCGCCATAGCGAAACATTTTCACAACTCGTTTTCACTGTTGGAATTATAGTTATTTATTAATTAAAATGTCTACAAGTACTAGTTACGAAGAAAATGATTTATGTTCTACACCGCCCGATATAAGATGTGAAGCCCTTAACGTTACAGAAAGTTTACTACCTGAAAACTCCAAGGAAAAATATCTATTAGTGTACCAAAATTTCATAAAATGGCGAAACAGCAAGAATACGCATTCTTTTTCATAAAAAAGTGTTTATTTGTGTACTTTATCTTCTAAGTACAAACCTAGCTCTTTGTGGTGTTTATACTCAATGTTAAAAAGTACAGTCCGAACAAAGAATGGAGTGGACTTAAAAACATACTTTCATTTGTCAGCTTATCTAAAGAGACTATCCGAATTAACCGATGGATTTAGAAGCAAGAAGTCAAAGGTTTTATCGTCTGACGATATTGAAAAATTTATAAAAGATTCCTACTGACGAAACACCAAGTACAATCCAATGATTGGATTTCACCTACCTACACGAATAATGAGCCACCTCAAATTACAATAGAACATGAAAGTATTTCAATAAATAATCTATCGATGAGACCGCTATGCCATCAAAAACAGTTAATTATAATTTTACTAACTGCACATTTACTAATTGTTTCTCTAAATAAACTTTTTATTTACTAAATAAAATGAGTTTTTATTGTTATTTTATTCACAAGTGTGTTGAAAAACGTCGTATGATACACGTGTGTATTGATGATTACCGTCCTTGGCTCTCTTAAGACCCTCGCCTTCGGCTCGGGTCTCAATGGCGCCACGGCGGTAATCACCAATGTTACACACTAGTACCATAATGTACTATTAAAATTCCTCTTCCCCCCATGCAGGTCTTGGAATGGATGAAAAAAGGGGATCGCTCAACATAAATGACGTGCGATCGAGCAGCTACTCGTATCACTACTTACGGTTAGCGTTTTGACACGTGGCTTTTCAGTATTTGTAAGGATAAGTACGTAACTATGTACTTATGTCTGTAAATTATAGTCCATATTTGTGTATACAGTTTGTTCGTTCAAATAGTTTACAAACTGTCAGCACGCCGACCATAGCGGCACAGGCTCCTTAAAAGTCGTGGCCTTTGTCGGTGCGCAATTTGTCTACAAACAAATAATTTAATTTCTGTGTTCTCTATTATCTATCTTCAGAGCACTCGGCTAGTACGATTATGTACCAACCGAAGCAAAGATATCGCACACACATAAATAATGGCCGAATGGGCTCTGTCTATCATGTAATGAATATAACAATACCGAACAGTAAAAAAAAATTACAAATTCAAATGTTTATTCAATAATTAGACCTTTACAGGCACTTTTACACGTCAATAAGAATTTACATAACGTGTAGTTTATGTATAAGACTAAAACTTAATGTGTAAAAAAGAAAAGCTACCGATTCCTGCGCTAACGACTGCTGAGAAGAAACACCGAAAGAAACATCCATCTAATGCATCCTGTACCAGTCGACCTTAAGGAAAATCGAAAATAAAGGACCTTGCGACATTTTGGTCCAACCCCTCAACAACTTTGAAAGTTATACCAAATGAAAGGTTTTGGAATACACTTTATATTATGACGGCTAAGTCGATATCTAGCGCGAATATGGAGTTTCGACGCATTTTTTATTCCAAGAAAGCATGCATTCCAAAAATCATAAACCGTAAACAAAAGCAATTTTCTATTCTTTGTGTACCTTCGCGTACGCTACCTTTTCTGCCGCACCCCGCCGCTATGCACATTCCTTTTCTCTCCCCTCTCCTATACCCTGTCCGCCATTGGGTAACTATGTAATGGCGGTTTTTTATTAAGATATACCCTTTTGCTCCACTGGAACCCTAAAAATAATGTAATATGTAGATAGTCTCAAGAATATAATCGCTAGGTGAAACTCCGATCAAAAATACTTGACATTTTTAATAAGTAAGTACATTTTTAAAGGTAATAAATGAAACAAGGCATGTAAAAAAACACCATGTTGGCGCTCGATTTCGGCTTGGTGCTAATAGAATGAAATGATCTACACTTTAAATGCTTTCATTTGGCATAGTTTTTATCACTGTTGAGCAAAGTTATTGGTATTTGGACCAGGGTCCATAAATTTTTGCGCATGGTCCTTTATTAGTGACAATTGTTTTTATTACTTCTACTAAATTGTATTGCCGAGCGTGTGGTTTCCGGCAGATTAGTATAGAGCCACTCCAAGTTCTCCCATGGATATCGCAGAAGGCGACTCAGGAAATACAAGCTAAACAAAGCTTATAAACATCAAAGAGACCTCTTCAACCCGACTGGCCAGCAAGGAGAGTGTAGGCCAAGTCCTCTAGCTGCTCTGGCCAAGTATGATTCTGTTGGTAGAGAGAGCTGATCATGCTCCTGCAGGAGAGACAAAAAGAAAGGACCTATGAAGACTAAATTGTATGCGACAGTGTAGAAGAATCTTGCACTTTGTAAATGGGCACCTACACGAACAGTGATGCGGATAGGTTGTGGTGAAACCCAAGCAAAGTCAGTCGCGTTACTAGTATGTACAAAATAAAATAAAATAAGTGATGTTTAACTACCTAATCCCATTCTTTTCTACTCAAACAAGACTAGCAAAAAATCGTAGACTTCTTGTAGAACGTGCTACACAGAGATGCATGAGCTCTAAATGAGAGTATGGTGTATAGAGCCGATCGCGCCGACGGCGTGCCATCCAGTCCGAATAGACTGTTTCTGTCACAATTAAGGTTTTCGTAGACTTCTTGTAGAACGTGCTACGTGTAAGCTACGAAAATCTATTTCGATAGAAAATGAAAGTTGAGATGCACGAGTTAAATTATATAATTTATGATATTTGTCACGATTATAGATTTCTGATATCGATTCTAAGCGTGTAAGTAGCCAAAACTAGTGTCACATTTTTCAACATGCCTAAAGGGTGCAATGCCTGACATGGCTTGAGTCTTGACGCACGGATCCTTTTATAAAAGAAGAAATCAAGAATCAGCAATCTAATGAAGCCTCAGCCAACTTGATAATACAGTTACAGCTGGGAGATGGGGAGATACGAGCCAGTCATGTCACATCCAATCTGGATAGAAAAGCTTTACTAATGGCTTCATTATAGGGTAGGACTTAGATGGGCGGATTACTTACAAAAGCTACGTAAATACTTACGTGTATTCTACGTAAGTTCTTATATATACTTAGATCTATAAGTAAAATTATCTTTTGTACATATATTATCTCATAAGCATGCTAAAATATTATCAACATTTCCTATATACATCACTAGTTTTGTACCATCTAGCTCCATCTATGAAATTCAGATTTAACTTCTCACTAACTATATTATTGCCATCTATCCTTTTGACTAGAGATCGTAGAGATATTCAGATTCAAACCCATTCCATTTGTAACTAGTTTAACACATAATCAAGAGATGGCGGTAGCTTCAGTTCTCTCAATATTTATAAAAATAAGCTGACGTAAACGATGAATAATTTAGTTTTTTTATATGGTCAAATCACGCCAAATACTTTTACGTAACAAAACATAACTAAAAATCGAGTATTTAAATAACAATTAATCAATTTGGCATGAATTAGGTATTGAGGTATGATTAGTTGATTTTTATTAATAGATTGTTTTCGCCAAAGATCGAAAGCCATTGGCGGCATTAATGAAAGCTATCGATCAAACGGATCAAGATCACATCCGGACGGTGTGCGGCTGCGCGGCGGCGGCGGCGTGCGGTGCTGCGCATAGTTATTCCCAGAGCGTGCGGAGCGGCGGGTGTGCGGGCGGGGGTGGGGTGCGCGGGAGTAGCGCTCAGTGTGTCGGCGCGCGCCGCCGCCGCCATGGGCAACCAACACTCCGCCTCACACACTGCGCTTAAGCCCAGGAAGAACGTGCACTGGAAGTCCGCAGGTAAACACCCTCTGACCTTAAAACCCGTCACGAACCCAACACGAAGGCTGTCGCATATCGCAGCGCATCGCACGCGACCTGAGGCCCCTGTCTACGTTTCTATTTTTAAAAAGACTGCGCGCTGCGATTCCTAAAGCATGGCACAACAAAACAAATCGTAAGACCGTCCGCGTTCATGTAACGATTATCACGCATCTAATTTTGTTAAAGAGTTTTATGCCAAATGATTTTATACAGGAGCCGGTTGGCTTCCGTTACTGAAACGATGCAAATTCGACCAACTTTAACGTTTATGTTGTTACATTTTCAGGGCGGCCGGCACCGCCAGGAAAACCGGATATTATTCCGATACTAACTGATGATGAGCCGAACGCAATCACGTTACGATGGGCCCCTTCAGCTCACGACGGAGGCGCCCCTTTGCATGGCTACCAGGTGGAATGTAACCGCTTGGGTTCGGCCGACTGGATCCGCACATCGCCGCCGGTCGTGCTGCGTCCCGAGCTGGTGCTTACGGGCCTGGAGCCACCGCATCGCTACCAGTTCCGCGTGGCAGCCTTGAATGCCGTCGGTCGGTCCGAATACAGCGAACTCTCCGACGTACTTACGGTTAGCTTCGAACGAGGTGCCCAAGAAGCACCCATTTTTCTGCAGCATGTCAACGATGTCACCGCCCTCGAGAATGATAAAACTGAATTCCGTGTGTCGTTTACCGGCGCGCCTACACCAACAATAGCTTGGTTCAAAGACGACTACGAAATATTCAGCAGCAGACGAACAGCCATTACAACGACAGAGTCTTCTAGCGTTCTGGTCTTCCACCAAACCTTGGCCAGCGATGAGGGCGAAATCAAATGTACAGCCACTAATCGCGCTGGACACGCTGTTACCAAAGCGCGGCTCTCTCTGGAAGCCGCACCTAAGTTACGCTATCCACGTCAGTACGAAGATGGATTACTTTACGAAATAAACGAAACGGTTTACTTAAAAACCACAATCGTAGGAAAGCCAACGCCATCTATAGAATGGCGACACGATGGTCAACCGATAGTTGTAGATAATCGCGTAGAGATTTCTAGCACGCCTAAGTTCTCCGTGCTAAAGATTCACTCAGCGCGAAGAAGCGACCGAGGAGAATATCAAGTGCATGCGAGAAACAACATAGGCGAGGACACTGCCGCCTTCTTGGTTACGATAACGGCGCCGCCGGACCCACCCAAGAGCGTGTCAGTGACGCGGCAGGTAGACAAATCGGTGACACTAGACTGGGAACCGCCTGAAGACGATGGTGGTTGTCGTATCGGCAATTACGTAGTGGAGTACTACCGCACCGGATGGAATGTGTGGCTGAAAGCGACGACTAGTCGAAAGACGAGTGTGACGCTCTTCGATCTAATCGAGGGTAGCGAGTATCGCTTTCGCGTGAAAGCTGAGAGTCCTTATGGTATGAGTTCTCCGAGCGTGGAGTCCGCGCCTGTGAAGATACCCGGCCGAGCTGTCGACGTAGAGTTCTTAGCGGTGGAGTCGCGAATCATCAATGAAGCGTTGACAAAGGAGGAAGGCGAGATGCCGCGGGTGTCGCCTGTGCCGCGCCGCAAGCGAGCCAATACGGCACCGGAGGCAGCTCCCCCAGCACGAATGCCGCGCAACGAGAACAAGGATCCGGCCGGCAGCAACGAGTTCATGCTCGTGTTGTATCCGGACAAAAATGCAGACGATAAAGCTGGTAATTATCATACCTTCTCGTACATTCTATATATATTTATATAAATCTTGATCTGATGCGAACTATGCGAAACTTCCCTAATTTGTTAAATTCAAGACTAAGTTACGGGAGACGATAAAGTGCAATGCAGCTGTTCGTATTGGGTAAGAAAATGGCTTCCCATATTCTGAATGAAGTATTTCACGAGATAACAGACAATCAACAACATAGCCAATTAAAATCTAGTAAAGATTTGAACTGGCTATGTTGATGATGTAAGTTGCAGTCTCTGCTAACTTTACAATTGGAAAGTTTCCTGCGTTCTTAGTTCACCTTGTCTCTTATCTCGTAATTTCTAATAATAACCTGCAGAGGTATTCAGGCGATTGTTATTTTATGCGCTCTATCAATAAACACTAACATCGTTATTTTACAATCTTGTGAGGCGAATTATAATGCGTTCGTAATTTAAAGCAAATACACCTAGGTATACATTCTGTTTTCAGCAAAAAAGCTTTGCGAAGTAAAGGTATTTGATTTTGATATCTATATCAAAACTTTCTCTGTCTAATGTATCCATCTCTATTTTTTATAACACGAGTCCTGTACTTGAATACACTTAAGTGATAAAGTTATTTATTGAAGGACAAGAAAATGTACCTCTTGTGTTAAAGCAAGATGTGGAAGTTACTTATCTACAAGCAAAGAATATCTTTCAAACTTGTCAGATGATTATTGGTGCAGATTGTAAAATCTAACTAAGAAATAGAAGTCACTGGGTGGGCTAGCAATTAGAAGGTTTCAGATGATTGATGGTAAGTTCAGGCACTAAACTTAGCGTGAGTTCTATTGCTCTAAACTCTTATGTCGTATGGACACGTGTCACTTAAATTTCTTAGCTGAGCGAAAGACATAATTTTAGAGGATGTAGGTATATTGTTTGGGGATAGTATCCGGGTCGTCGCGTGCGCATATTTAGACTATAAATACGCGGCAATGGCGTCGCTAACTGCTTGGAAGCAACCGATCAGACGCAGGGCGTTTGTTGATAATTTCAAGCTAATCTGACACAAGTATTTTATATTTTATGCAACATTTATCCTGTATACACACTAATATATAGGTAATGTATATTGGAAAATTAATTTTGCATAAATATGTACCCACACCACATATACCTACTCCATTTGTTTAGGTATTTAAGTAAATGTAAACAATCTTGACATGTCTTTTTATTGAAATATACACTTTATTAATCAATACCTTTGTAAATTACAAAGTAATTATGTAATTTATAACTTAATTAATTTGTAATTTGCAAAGGTGTTGATTTATGAAGTGTATATTTCAATAAAAGACATGTCAAAATTGTTTACATTTATATAAATACCTAACCGAAAAGAGTATAGGTACCTAGTAAGCCAACAAATAAGCATACGATACGCAAGAAATATACTAGGAATTAAATACGTGTAGATAGGTACACAGTAATTTTAGTCAGCGCAACGCACAAGAATTTTGGTTAAAAAAAAATTAATATAGTGAGCAACAGATCAAACAATAATGTGTCACAGGTACTATACATATTTTCAAGGATATGTAAAGTAACTAATTATCTTGAAAAAGCGATTGTGTTTTTAGAGAAACAATATTAATATGATTTCCTTCATAAATATAAATAGTTGTAGATAAGTATTAAGTACTACCTAACACTAACTAACATCTAATATCATCATCATCATCAGGTATTTTTGTCTCCACCGCAGAAGCACGACCCTCTCTGTACAACCAGAGCCATACTTGGCCAAAGCAGTTAGGAGACTTGGCCTACACCCTCCTCGCTGGCCAGATCTCGGAAAGGTCTCATATTATGTTTAACGCTTGGTTTAGCTTTTATTTCCTAAGTCGCCTTCTACGACATCCACGGGAGGACTTAGAGTGGCCTTATTCTACTCTGCCGGAAACCACACGGCAACATGTTCAATAGGGGTGACGTGACGACGATGTACCAAAAATATTTTTCCATTCGTCATGCCTATTCGAATTCAAAATATTTAACTAGTGTTATAGGAAGCAATAAGACGAGGTAATTTTAAGATTGACGTCTTGTAGTACCATAATGCCTGCCAAATATTCGTCTGTAATTATGCCAAATATTCGATTTATTACTAAATTTATACTCGTCTATTAGATACATACATATTAGGCATTTATACTGAAATATGTTAAAAATGTCCTTGTTACTTAATACTATTACATAGTATGTAATAGTATTAAGTAGTAGTAGATATGAGAGTATACATACTAATAAAATTTTTTTTTTTTTCATAATTTAATCATAGGTAATTATTGTCCAAATGCGAAATGAGAGTGCTTCGAAGAAAAACGTACAGGGATGCAAATTACGTAGGTAGTTAAAATGTGATACGTAGAATAATATGTAGTAAATTTGATTTTTCAGAAAAAAGGAAGTCGTTCCAATTAGACCTGGAGGACGCGCTGTCCCCGCCGCCGATATCGCTGTCGGCGCCCGAGCTCAGCTCGCGCTGCATCATGCCGTTCAAGGCGCTGCGCAACGCCGTCAGCTCCACCGAGCTGCTGCACGAGCGCGCCATGGCTCGCTTCTACAAGGCCGTGCAGATGAAGGAGGAACAGACCAAACACAGACACGACAAACCCGCACAAGTCGAACACAACACTGACATTCCGTACATTAGCCACGACAAGACTAACGACATCGCCGGCACCAAAAAACCAATAACCGTAGAACTGGCACCGAAGACGCCGGAGATCTACATAAAAACTGATTCTGTCGAAGACAGGGAGTACAGATACAACTCCCGACAAGCTTCCCACGATTCTGAATCCTCGGAAAATAAATGGCAGCAAAATATGTCATTCGATGAAGATTACACCGCGAGTACTGTGTCTACAGATGGAGAGTACTCTGACGAAGAAGCTAGTCTCAACGGTGAACTAGATAGGAGTCAGTACTTAAACGAAGAAGATACATACAATCCTAGAGACAAAATGGCACGACGTTCCCCGTCTTATTTAAAAGAAGAAGTTGAAGAGGAGGAGGAAGAATCAGAGAGGGAAGTACTTAAACCTTTACCTCTTCCTGACCCTAATTTTGTGCCAAAACCAATCTTAAAACGAAGAGATTTAGACTTGCCTGAGGTTAAACAGCAGGAAGCAAAACAACCAGAAATCAATACTGTTGCAACAAACTCCCTGAACTCGATAGAAGATAAAATAAAACCCGAAGAAAAAGCAAAAAAAGAACAAAAAAAGACAATATTTAAGAAATTTACTAAAATGCCTGTGCAGAAGCCTTTCCAATTTCCGAAATTACTTTCTAAAAAGGAACCAAAAAGTAATGAGGAAGAAAATTTGTCAAATAATACTAATAAAAAACCAAACCAAATTGAGAAAGTTCAATACAAAGTAAGTGATGAGGGTCGGACAGTTATAGACTATTATACGAACATTGTCAAAGAATATGGCGGGCAAAAAAAACCTACTACCACTCTTTACACGACAACTGAAGATTTAAAAAATGTAGCGGAGAGACAAGAGAAAACAGAGACGGCTGTAAAAAAATCCTCAACCAGCGAAAAGAAGGTTGCGAAGCAGAAGAAAACACAAGCAAATAAAGCTAACGCAAACAAAACGTCTGCAGCAATAAAACCTAAGCAAACAAATTCTATTGTAAAATCCAACATGAAGCAGCAACCTAATAATGAAAAACAAAAAGTCATAAAAAAGGTAAACAATGCACTAAATACGCAAGTAAAACCAAACAAGTTGCAAGAAGAAAACAAAAAATGTACCCAGCAAATAGTTTTGAAAAAAACCGAGCGAGCCACGATTGTAATACCGATAGATTACCAAGAACTAGAAGAGAAAGCTAAAGTGACGGTGAGATCTGTAATCGACTACACCGTAGACATGTGCCTACTACTTTTGGCGTTCTGGGTGTACTTCTTTAAGGACGAGAGGCTCGCCATCCCCTTTCTGATACTCATCATCTACCGGCAGCTGCAAGAAACCTTCCTGATGAACATCCCCGAGTGGGTCAGGAGCCACACCTGGATCAAGAAGAAAACTTCTTGACCATTTCCAAAAGACATTGTGCGATAATCTGATTGAAATGTGAACATTGTATGTTGTGTGATATGTGATTTACTTATGTACTTAATTATATAAACTACTCTTATTGTGTTTACGAATTCGTTCTAAAATAATAATACAAACATATCTAAAACTAGTCGGTCATGCCTTCGTAACTATAAGCCATATTTTTGAAAATCTGTTTTTATAATACTCACAATGTTAGAATCTCGTATTTTTGTCTACTTTTTTCCAAAATTAACACGTACAATAGCACAGTTTCGTCTTCCGCTTAATGATTGTGTCCCCTATGCCCCGAAGCGCAAAGTTGTAGATCCCAAGTTATGTCATGTCCGAGATAGGGGACTCGTTCTCGGTGTGTATTACAACGAAAGTGTATCTAAAGGCGAAAAGGCAATCCTTACCGCTAGTGCTCAGAAATATGACAAACTGACAAAGGGTAAACTATCGAAAGTGTTAAAGCTGGCTCCAATACCTAGGCTGGGGGAACATAGAGTATTCTACGACTTAGATCCAGAGTACGCCTATGTCGCTGTGGCCGGACTCGGCAGCGAATGTCTGACCTACAACGTCACGGAACGGTTGGACGAGAGCAAGGAGGCTATTAGAGTAGCTGCGGGCACCGGCGCCAAGGCGCTGTCGGGACTGCACCCAAAGCAAATCCACGTGGAGTCGTTCGGCAACGCAGAGGCAGCGGCGGAGGGCGCCACACTCGCCACGTGGGGATTCCACGAATATAGAGCTAAAGATCAACACCAAAGAAGTCCCAAATCATCGTTACATCTTTATGACGACTGCGACTTACTGGGATGGAAGATGGGGATGGTAAAAGCTGAAGCACAAAACTTGGCTCGATTCCTTCAAGAGATGCCCCCTAACATGCTTAATCCTACAGCATTCGCTAAGATCGCAGTCGATTTACTGTGTGAATTAGACATAAATGTAGAAGTTAAAACACAGGGTTGGGCGGCTAGTAGAGACATGGGAGGATTTGTTGGAATAGGAAAGTCGTCAGTGCAGCCACCACTTTTTGTAGAAATCGGATATTTTGGGGGTGACCCATGCTCCAGACCCGTCGTGTTGATAGGCAAAGGAGTCACCTTCGATAGTGGAAGTCTACATTTGAAATCGCCGAAAGAGTTGAAATACATGAGGGGCGACATGGCGGGTGCCGCTTGCGTGTTAGCAGTAACGAGAGCTGCTGCGAGGCTCAAGCTACCCATCAACATACGAGGCATTCTACCGATGTGCGAGATCATGCCAAACGGAAGAAGCCCAAAGTTCGGGGACGTCCTATACAGCGCCAACGGTAGATCTATTCATTTGAGATTGCCTTCTAAGGAAGGGCGCCTCGTCATTGCAGATAGCTTGGTGTACGCGAGAAAATACTGGCCCAAATTCATTGTGGACATAGGAACAATGTCTAAAGAGCTGTTGGATACGTTGGGCGGCGCGGCGTGCGGGTTCTATACAAACTCGGAGGAGTTGATGTGCTACACGCAGGCCGCGAGCAGTCAGACGGGAGACCGTATTTGGCGGATGCCGCTGTGGAAGTACTACGAGCAGCGCATTCTCGACTGTGACACCGCGGACATGGGCAACACGGCCAAGCACCAGTACGGAGACTCGCCCAACTGCGCTGCTTTCCTCAAGCAGTTCATCTGCGACAGTCAGTGGATGCACTTTGACACTTACAACATCATGTATAGCAAGGGCCACGACTTCGCTTACCTAGGGCCCGGCATGACGGGCCGCCCCACCCGTACCATCATCGAACTTATGTGCCAAATGGTAGCTGACGCTAAATTGTAATTTATGTATTAAATCCCTGTCTGTCTTGTGAGTAAAAAACAAATTTTCGAAAGTAGTCTCTATTAAAATTGTAATAAATGCCTTAAAAACATAACTGAGAAAATGTGTTATTTTATCCCAAATGAGATTATGCGCAAAGGACAGAAGTAAAGCGATGTCTACACATTACCAGGTCCTCGGCCTGGACGGAGCCCGGCGGAGACGGCGAAAAATCGGTTACATACAATTTCTATGAACTCGTTCACACAGTTCAGGGCCACCAGGTCGTCAGGGTCCCGAAGGTCGCCCTTGACAGTGTAGGTATCCGATTTTTACCTACCGGGACAATATTTTGTTTATGTGCGTAACATGAACGCATGATATGAATGCATGTCATGAACTTCTTCTTCATCGAGCTCTATCTCAAATCATTGCCAATTCCTCAGTGTTAAATTTCACAGATTTCCCTGACACCGAGTTTCCAGATTTGTGTGAACACAGAACGGACGGAACGGCCTTGGCGAGAATACGGACACGGGTGGTCCGTCCCGTCCGGGATGGAAACCCGGTAATGTGTGGATAGCGCTTAGTACATTGATGTTCCTCAAACCTTAAAAATCATAAAACCAAAGCTTTCATTAGGGCATATCAAACAAGGTTAGACGAGATCGTTGGTGGCTCTACCAAACAATCAGCAACAACGTTCCTATTTAGAAACCCACAACTAATATACTGTTTACCGCACATTACCGTTCTAAAACTACCAGAAGCCCAATAAAAACTGACTAATAATTTGAAAATATTATATTGTAATGAATTGCACAGACGGATGATGTTCCATCGTGATATAAAAACAGCTATTGAGTGTTCGAGTTGTTTAAGTGCAACTGTTTGTCGGCGTGGTAGCGCGCGCACGCGGCCAGCCGCCGCAGAGCGCGCCGGCAGCACGGCGGCTCCCCCGGGTGCCGGCCGTAGCACTTCTCCAAAGCCAGCCTGAACGCCTCGCAAGGGTTGCTGTACTCGGGTACCCTACCACCCACACTATCACTCAAAGGATCCAACTCTGCAGCGGTGGGCCGCATCTCTTTGTAGAAACATTTCAATTTCAATGCACTTTTACAAACAAACACACGCTCACATTTTTCACTATTGGGATTTTTATCGTATCCAGCCAAAGTTGCAAAAAAATCAGAAAATTCTTCGCAGTTGCACATTACTTGATAATTTTGATATTATTATAATATTTTTTTTTGTTGGAATGTTTAAAATGACAAGTGCTTAGGTATTTAAAAGACCGAAATCATAGTGGCAATGAAAAGCTTGGGCTTCATTGATTTAGACTATATATTTCAATAAATTACTTATACAAAAATATATTTGACAAGATAATATGGCACGCAATGTTATACTTAATGATAAATAAAATTAAAAAATTACGATCCTAAAATTGTAATATATACCTAATATACATTCGTTGCGAGTTTATACTGTTGAGAAATTGTAATAAAATGTAATACAGAGGCCATTTGTACACAAAGCATCTGTGAAAATGTAGCTAAAAGACCAAGTTCACAAAAATGCACGAAGGAATGTGTTATGTACTTTAAAAGCGATTATGTACCTTTTAATAAACTTTTTACAATATAATAAAGTATGTAAAGCATTTCTAGTACTCGTTAATTTAATCGATAACGCACGAAAATTGCACTTAAATCATTAGTCAAAATATGATAAAGGTAAAATTTGTCAATTCTATTATAACTAAGTACTATTATTATGTAGTCATAGGAACTATGCAACTCAATACTACTTAACGTAACTAAAGTACTTATAACATTTTTGGTGTAAACTAAAAAAGAAGTAACAATGGAAATAAGATTATTTGATACGAATTTGTATGGCACATAGATGACACATAAAATAATGAAAAGTGTATGTTCATTTTCAAATTATTCAAATATTTGCCCGGTTTCGTAAAGGCACTTCCACAAAATGACTTAATATCCGTGATTGTGATTCATAAAATGTAGATATATTAGATTTTTATCTCCATTTTTGTAAAAATATATTATCGTATAAGTTGTATATTTTGTCATTTTTACAAAAAGTCGCGCCTATAGCCTGTAGCCACGCTGGATTCAGTTTATGTCTATTCCAGGCATGTCTTATGACTGAGACGGGCCGAATTCATCGCATTCATCCGCAACATAT
Source organism: Acrobasis consociella (assembly GCA_963555685.1). Classification (NCBI taxonomy): domain Eukaryota; kingdom Metazoa; phylum Arthropoda; class Insecta; order Lepidoptera; family Pyralidae; genus Acrobasis; species Acrobasis consociella. The sequence goes on from OY743104.1 coordinate 18,468,612, forward strand.
GTATATATACATAAATCGTACTAACAGATTAGAGTTCGCTATGCAGGTCGGCGTTTAGCTCTACGACGTCAGAGTTCTCAGTGTCGCTGATGTAGCCCTCCTCGCCCGTATAGTAGGTGGGGTAGACCAGGAGCGGCGCTGCGGAGAGGGCCACTATGTTGCGCTTCGGAAAGTGCGATTTCCAGGTGTCACTGTGAAGATAAATCTACTATAATTTCCTTTATAAATAATTAATTCGTACCTAAGTGTTTATGTGCGTGAGTTTGTTTGTGTGTGTAATGGACAACCGCACTACATAACGATTTCGATTAAATTTATTTAGTATGCAGGTAAATTCGAGGATTAAAATTGATCTGGTATTTTGATTGAGTTTTATCAGATTGAGTGAAGTTCGGTCGTACAGGTGCAATAAATTTGCTTGCTAGTCTAAACAACTAGTTTAAAATTCTATACAATGTTCTAGCAGTGTCTTTTTCCGTTAGAATATGTAGAATTGGGCAGTTCTATGCAATTCTGTGGCAGCAATCGGTTTTTATGCGTCACGCAGTAGGAACACAGATTTTTATTACTACCGTTTGCTAAATCTATATTCGTTAAAACATGTTTTATCCCTTTTGCTCTTATGAATCGTCATCATCATCAGGTCTTTTTGTCTCCTCTGCAGGAGCACGACCCTCTCTGTACCACCAGAACCATACTCAGCTAGAGCAGCCAGAGGACTTGGACTACACTGGCCAGACGGGCTGGAGAGGTCTCATGATGTTTATAAGCTTTGTTTAGCTTGTATTTTCTACGACAAATCGCCTACTACGACATCCCCGGGAGGACTTGGAGTGGCCCTATTCTATTCTGCCGGAAACCACACGGCAACCAGAAACCCCAGGCCACACGGCTCTTATGAATATTTGACATTTAAAGAACTAGACAAAACAAATTTAACTAAAATAGCTTAAGCAAAAGTCTGTACTTTTTTATTAATAAGGGAGCTATAGTGAACGTACTTGGGATGTTGGTCAAACATGATGGGCAGGAACTCGTCGACGGGCAGCATGTTGGCGAGCGGTTGTGCGGCGACCAGTTTGTGTGCACCGCGCAGGGTCACCACGTAGCCCAGTGTCCAGTACGAGTACAGATAGGTTTAGCAAACGTCTGCATTTTTTTATTAATAAGGTAGCTATAGTGTACGTACTTGGGATGTTGGTCAAACATGATGGGCAGGAACTCGTCGACGGGCAGCATGTTGGAGAGCGGTTGTGCGGCGACCAGTTTGTGTGCGCCGCGCAGGGTCACCACGTAGCCCAGTGTCCAGTACGAGTACAGCGGCCGGGTCGTGTGCTCTGTTATGTATTCCTCGTCACCGCCTAACATCACTTTCCGGCCGAGATACCTGCGAATCGTGCAGTCATTTACCCCGTTATACAACGTGGAAGGGACTCGTAATAAATCCAACCACAGGCTATACCAGATCTCTAAAAAAAAAAAACTAAATTGTTTTTTCAAATGGTTAGCACTGCACCCAAATATTTTGGAAACAATATGAACATAATAAATAAATATATTTTAATAATTCATATCAAAATGCATGGTAAATATCCTCCAAATCACTGTCGGCGCGACGCACCAATGTACTCTGCGAGTGTACAGCACGGGCGGCGTCTTTGTGGGAGATGGTGCCTACTCCGCGCCAACGGCAAAGTGTGCAAACCATTGAATTTAACTGTGAAAGCTAATATTTTTCTCTTTTGAGGGTTCCGTACCCAAAGGGTAAAAACGGGACCCTATTACTAAGATTTCGCTGTCTGTCCGTCTGGCTGTCACCAGGCTGTATCAAAAGAACCGCGATAGATTTTTATAGATAATGGTACGGAACCCTTGGTGCGCGAATCCGATTCGCACTTGGCCGGTTATTATATCTTGTATCTTGTAAACTTACAGAAGGTCCCAATCAATATCCTTGATCTCATCCATGAGTGCAAGGAGCCTGTGCCGGAAATATGGCACGAAGTGTACGTCGTCTTCCAAAACCAACGTCTTCGCATAATTATTCTTGATTATCTAAAAAAATCACATTACACAATGTACCACACGTAGGTACTCGAGATGCTAAGGGAATAACATCGCCGGATGGCATTTACAAAAACGGTTTATTTTAGTGCTTGCCTGATAGCCTCTATGTCTCTATATAATTTATATCAATATAATCAATCTAATAAATCTGACTAGTGTCACTTTTAAACCAAAGAAATTTTTGCCAAAACGTGGGTAACACTTGTCAGATTTATTAAGCTGTAAGTTAACTTCTGAATCGGGGCATATGACACTATCATAACTGTTATATAATGAAGGGTATTAAAATAGAAATAGGTGCGGATTTTATTATCGAACAACACTGTACTGGTCATTAAAATAGTCGTCTGATATAATTAAACAATTAAAATTGAAGTGTAACATTACCTCTTTCCAAATGTAATAATGACTGAGGAAACAACCGACTTCGCCAGCTTTCATAGGCCTGTAATGAAAAAATATCTTTTTTCAAAAGTCTGCTCATAAAGTATCATGTTAATATTTATTTTTCATCTCATCTACTCAAAAAACGGTATTTTCATCCCAAAATATTTGGTGCTAAAGATACTGGTTATTCTCGCGGGATTCAAACGTGAAAACGAAAATCTTACGGGATTAAAACACGATTTGAAAACGGAACACGAGTGGAATCTATGTAAAATCAGCCAAAAACAAAAGAATTTAGTTTTAATAAAATATTTTTTTTTAATTTGGAATACATATCATCGTCAACATGGATGAATGTAAGTAAAAATGTTTATGTCCTTTGCTTCGAAAAAAGAAAAAGGAATAATTTAAAAAAAAGCTTGGTTATATTGTGTTGAAATTAATTATTTGTGTAAATTTGAATACTTTTTCGTAAGTTAAGCCGATAGTGAACATCAAGTTTATAGTTATTATAAAAATAAAAAAATATACGACCAAAGTAATAAGCTTATGAGTGAACATTATTTTAGAAGTTGGTTCTGAAAAAATATTTCTATTATTTTATTCATGTTAAAAATTAAAAAATGTATATACAGTCGATTTTACAAAATAATATATACTAGACTAAACTATATTAAACTATAAATAAACGTTAAACTAAACTATAATGATTATATATAAATTAAAACTAAATTATGTAAAAACTAAATAGAATCAAAAATTCCGCCTCGGATAGTACCTGGTTCAAAGGTGCCCATCACACTAGCTGCGTTTCCTCTTCGTATTGTGATGGCAATTCTTTGAACCAGATACCATCCAGAGCGAGGGTCGAAACCTTTTTCGGCTAAGCGGCGTCCTATCTCACTTATAAAGCTTTTTGCTTCTGAACACCACGGACCAGCAGTTTCAACAGCTACAGGAACGAAATCATAATTTGTAGAAAGGACCGAATATTTTTGTATTTTTTGTGTGGCTGCCAACCTGGCTGCTGCTCCGGGTGACCTAACCGAATTGTTGAGATAAGACGCCGCATAGGTGTTCACACAGGTGGCATCCCATAAAAGACAACGTCCCCTCTGCCACGGTATTAAAGAGAGACCATCTGGCCTTTTCCCATCAGTACGGGAAAGCCCCGGTGGTTCCAGCTGACAAGGAACGTTGATCGATATTAAGGCTCTACGTATTAATTCATTGATGGAATGATGGCGAGATAAACGGCCAGCGCAACGAGAGCAGCCAAGAGCATGGTGACCGTCCGCTTCAACCATCTTGCCACAGACGCAGCGATGAGGCTCACACACCGCGCAAATATTTCTTAGTATTTATTGAATGAAAACTACACTAAATAAGGGTTAGTACTGGTCGGAGCTTTGATTAGGTACTGTAAATGTGCTATTTATCTTCATATTCTGTTTTGTGTATATTTGCTAGTTTTTCTCATAGATGGCGATGTAAGTAGAGTGTGCTACTCGCGTACGGTAATATTTTTATCTCGGGCGTTATACGTGAATCCCTCGCTTCACTCAGGATTCCACTATAGAATCACTCGCTACGCTCGTGATTCAACTTTCGAATCCTTCGTTTCGCTCTGGATTCAAAGTAGCGCCCTCGACTTAAAAGTATTACCTTTACCCCTTGTAGCACAATCTACTATTTAGGGCTTTTATTTATATATTAGCTTGATTTTGTTAGTATTTGTGACCCTTGTTAGTATTTGTGATGGCGTAACATATAAGTAGGTCAGGTAAATGCAATTTTTTTTTCGATATTTGAATAGATTTCTTCATGTATTAGAATTACCGTATAAATACCTTTTATGGTAGGGATCTTCGTAATTGGGCATCAAAGTAACTGAGTATTCTCGTAAATCATTCAAGTCCAAATTTCTGAAACAGATTTAAGTAATTACACTATATTGTTTTTTGTTTCGATGTCGAGTCAGGTGTCAAATGAAAACTAATTAGCAGACTTTAAAAATATATAGCTGCTATTTCGCTGGTAGTTTTCATGGTAATGAACATCATATATATTTTTTTTAGTTTTATCATTCTCTTATTTTAGAAGTTACGGGGGGGGGGGGGGGAGGGGACACACACTTTTTTCCACTTTGGAAGTGTCTCTCGCGCAAAGTATTCGGTTTAGAAAAAAATGCTATTAGAAACCTCAATATCATTTTTGAAGACCTATCCATAGATGGGTTTGATGAAAAATATTTTTTTGAGTTTTTGTTCTAAATATGGGGAACCCCCAAAATTTACTGTTTTTTTTTTCTATTTTTGTGTCAAAACCTTAATGCGGTTCACACAATACATCTACTTACCAAGTTTCAACAGTATAGGTCTTATAGTTTCGGAAAAAAGTGCCTGTGACATACGGACGGACAGACAGACAGACAGACATGACGAATCTATAAGGGTTCCGTTTTTGCCATTTGGCTACGGAACCCTAAAAATTGTAATAAGAAAAAAAATTGAAAATTTCAAAGAGCATGTAAGGGAAAGGAACGTATTACGATAGACAAATACAGAATGTATGGTAAAACTGGTATGAGTGGAAGAGTATATAAGAAAGTTTGACAGTCGTGTGTGAGCAAGATAGATTGATGTAAATTATGTACGTGAAAAAGGGAGAAAAATTAATAGACTTCGAACATAGGTAATCGTAGTTTCACTTACAGTTTCATACTACTTATTAAGATTTTTCCTGTAGTCAAGTATTACAGGTCTAGCGTCTAACTCAGTCAGTTCCTGAGGTATGAGGCCGGTACGGGAGGGGTGACAAATGACGTGACATGACGTGTCCTAACTGTCTTGCTATACACGTGATACATTTAATGCAAATATCTCTTACGATATCCTTATGATATTTACGAGCGTGTACCTAAGTCAAATAGATCAATATTAAGGCGTGTGAAATAATAACAAAAAAAAAACCGAACAAGTGCGAGTCGGGCTCGCCTACCAAGGTTATAAATTTGTAGGTAAATATTATAAATATCTTGTGATATATATTTTTACATTGCCGTAATGTATTTGGCTCCCCATTGCTGTATTGAATGGCGTTCTATCAACATGTTCCTCTCTGATTGGCATTTTCTGTATCGGAATCCTAATTCACGAAATAAAAGTCTAAAGTACTTATGTATAACCACATTTAATAAATCCAGCTTCCTCTAAAACTTTTCTTAATTTATTGGTCGTGGGAATTTCCTTTCTTACTGCGGATTACGCTTCTTCCTGGAAATCCTGCAGCCATGGCAATGGTTTTTTGTATATTAAACTCTGCAGAATTGGGATTTAATATTCTTGTTTTAAAATATTCTTACACTTTATAAACTACTTGTTTCGTTCGAGTTCTTATTGGAGGACTCATCTTTGGTTGTAAATACCGTGTGCGTTTTACTTGAAGCGACCTGTCCCAATAACACGCATTGACGACAGCAAGCCTGACGCCCGACTGAAGTAAGACTGAAGTTACGCGTCGTTTGACGTTTCGTAAACACACCCTTCCCGTACCGCTCCCATACCTCAGGAACTGCCACAGTTAGGTGCTATACCTGTAGTTTTTTTATTAAACGTTGCTATTACAAAGAAAAAAACCTTGTGGTAGGCCAGCACTGCTAGCAAACTATCACATATTGTATGTGAAAACATACATACATTCACCATCTTGCATTCACAATAGTGTAATGCTATGATTTAACATTTGAAATTCTTAGAAAAATTTAGACTAGGAATTGCGTTGACTTGAACTCAAAAACAATATGAGTACCTTCCATCAACAGCTTTAAAGAGCTTGGCGTCCATCCCAAGCTCTTTGAAACTCAATTCCATCAACTGCCTCCTCTCTGGTCTTCGTTCTAAGTTGATCATGTATATGTCATCAAAGCCGAATTTCCACTTCTCAGGATACGTGACGTACTCTTCTAGAAGAGCGTCCACGCTCAAGGGTATGCTGCGGCTTACAGCCTCTAACTTGATGTTCAGTAGCTGTTCCTTGTCTTTCGAAATGGCATCTGTTTCTTCGAGAGGAACGAGGACGAATCCGTAGAGGCGGTCATTACAAATATTTAGAGTGATACCTGAAAAACAAAAAGGTTAAACTTTTAACATACTTGTAATACATATCTTGATAAGCCTAATTATAATTAGTAGCCTGCAAAAATCTGTAACCAGTGCTGGCGTCTTACACACACGACAAAAAAAAAACAAAAGCCTCATTTTCAAGCCAGTGGTTTTGCGGAGACTTATGACCGCATATAAGTAAAATTACGGGTATTTTTGGTTGATTGTCCTGCAACATGTTAAGTTTTAAACCTTTTTAAAATTTACTTCAAATTCATGCAGCACGCGTGGTAATTCCTATCTATTGTTCTGGTAGGATATCTTTAATAATGTCGCGAACGAGATAGATGTAGAATATTCGCAAGTACTATGCTGGCGAGATAGACTCGGAATGTTCGTGAGTGGAATCGTATAGAAACACGTCAGGATAATGCAAGCGAAACTAGGCCTTCTATTCTTACAGCATAAAGGCTAGAATTCTCTGAATGGTCGTCGGCTTAGTCGCACTCACACAAACATACCGGCGTCTCGATGTTTCCCGTCAATCAAAATACATTCGTCAAGTGATTAGAATATTCGAGAAAAGTGTAGATCTCTGTATCGGCGCATATAAAAAGGCGATCGAGTGCGCGTCCTGCCAGTTCAGTACGAGCTACGAAAGCGATAACTTTGAAGCGAACCGAAGCGAAGGAAACCTACCTAAGTGCGACAAGTGGAAGTACCTGCGACTACTTTGGCGAGATACCTGGACCTCAGCTGCTACGCGACTTGGACTTGGACATCAGGAAGACCATCTTCACGTGTCAACCTTTGGGTTCCGTAGTGAATAAAAATCCTCATACGAACTTTGGCGTTTTTCTCCAAATCTCGAACCCAGTTTCGTAACAATAAGTTATTGAGAACTATTTTAAAAATAATTACCGTTATTTTTAGCGCTAATGGCGAATGCTATGATGTCATCCTGTGGTCCATTATATCCCTTAATTTTCTCGGGATCATAAGTAAGATGGTCAGTAGCAATGTGGCGCAGTGAGATGAAAACTGCTGTGTTCACCATTGGAACTTCGTGGCAGGACTGGTTCTCTCGCCGCAAGATCGGCTGGTACTCGTCTGTTCTTTGATAGTAGTACTTCTCAGTCATGCCACACCTGCAAACAATATGTTTTGACAAATATTAGTTAACTTGTCGTCTGTTCAGACCGGAATCCGGTCGGCATGCATTGATTTACTATTGTGTCTAGTGTTTTGCACTGACAGCAGATTATCTAGCTGCACCCCGCGGTGTTACCCACGGAAAATAGTCTATGTATTAATCAAGGGTGTGAGCTTCCTGCATACCAAATTTTATCGAAATTGGTCCAGCCGTTTGAGCGTGGAGAAATAACAAACACACACACACACAAACTTTCACTTTATAATATTAGTGTTATACTCTGTATGCAGGTGCCTTTTTACTTTATACTACGTACTGAGTATAAATACACCATTATATTTTCGCAGAAATGTCGAAATCCTATTAGCGAGAGTGAGATGATAAAATGACGAGTTTTAAACATAATTCTTTTAGATTGACATTTTGTCATTTAATTCTATATGTATATAGATGGTAAAGTAATTTACAACATCCATATTTTTTATCATATTTGCGCAAATATGTAAAACCTTCCATAGGCTAGAACAGTTGGGCTAAACAAAACTAAAAGTAAATAATAAAAATTATACTTATTTTAGTGAGAAAACCAAATTACATTCCTAAAATCAGTAATAAGATAAAGAATGTGTTATTATCGAATACTGAAATGTGGGTGTTCTAGATTTGATACATCATTTTCATGCAAATGTCGCGATTTGAGAAGCCAAGCACATAACTTATCCAATGAGGATACGTCGCAACTCGTGTTATCTTCGATATAATCACTTAAGTCATAAGTTAAAGCACGATCCTTTCTCCTACATCCTCATTAAATGAGGATGCCACTGGACCATGCCCTACACCCTAAGTAAAAGTTTATTTTATACACAAACTTCGTATAAGTACATGAAGTTAGGTAACGTAGTGTGACGTAGCTGCCTGCATAACATTTGCGCCACTACTGATTCACAGCAGTGGTTTATTATTAGTGCAAATAAAAAAATATTCACAACAAGAAAAGCACCTTTTTATTGAGCATGCTCAAGCATAACATAGCAAGCACGTGCAAGTGGCGCTAACCAAAAGTTGGAGTAAAGTCCGTCGGACAGCAGCATTGGCGCTGCTACTGTCAGGTTTTTCCTCACAAGCGTCTTGATAGTGTCTGGGTCAGTGAGGAACACATCAGCATCAATCATCTGAAATTGTTAATATTCTTTCTTTCAAATCATGAGTTATAAAATCCCCTGTTATTCGTATAGTCGTGGGTAGAAAAGCAGCCCAAAACCCTTTAGCCGTCGGATTTATCCGACTAACATTGTCGGGCCCATTCCGCAAACGTCGGATATTTCCGACAAAAAAATGCTCGCTTGGCACGTAACTAACGTATCCATATGCGTTTTTAATGGTAGGTATTTATTTTAGATTTACCATGCATCGCGCTATGGGAAATTTCGCGGTGAAAGGGTCAATCGGGGCTGGGCTGGGAATGTATTTACGCTGGCTGTAGGATGCATCCAGATAGATGGCCTTGAATTGCTAAAGAATGGGTGCCTGTAGACTGGCGTCACAAGAGAGGTCGCTAAGGGCAAGGTGGTGTGATGATCTGGCACTTTTCGACCAGACTTGGAAGTCCAACGCGCGTGATAGAGAGGGGAGGTTTTTGCCCGGCAGTGGGAGAATAAAGATAGAGAAAACATGGTATTTTAACTTATACCTGGGCATAAGGAAAAAACAAAACATGCAAAAAGTATTCTAGATTACTATAGATAAAAATATTACAAAGGTTGAGCACATCTGTAATATGACTCATACAAGAGATATTTTGTGTGTCATGGTTCATTGAACTTACCTAAAAATCGACCAACAATAACGGTGCTTTATCAGGCTGAACTTACTGCCTGTCTCAGAAAAGATAAAAGCAAATTGATAACTCAGAGAAATAGTAAAATAAATTACATTATTGATTGATAGTCTGGGAGAAAAGAAAAAACTTAGAATGTAGGTACCAGCTGCTTTTCTTCCCACGCAAATCGGAAAAGCCGGTCGAGCGAATGGGCGACTATTTCGATTCCTTTGGAGCAGGACACATAGAAAAGACGTGCGTCGCGGACGGGCCGCAGAGGTGCTAGGAGTCACTAAACATGCACTAAACGAACGGTTTTTTGTATAGAAAAAAATCTTCATTTAGGTGACTCCACGTTTAAAAAATGGCACTTCATTATGTCTGTTCCGCGAAGGCAAGCGACGGTTTTATACAAAATGTATAGAAACGTCGCAAAGCAGAACACATAGAAAAGACGCGCGCCCCGTCCTTACCCTGTCCTTTCAGTGTGTTCTGCCCGCGACGTTTCTATTCATATTGTATGAAACCGTCGCTTGCCGTCGCGGAAAAGACAAATGTCTACGCCCCGTCCACGTCCACCGTCTTTTCTTTGTGTCCAGCGCTTTTCAATTTCCTCGTCCACCAAAACACTAAAAGTGTCCTTTGGATCTTGCGGCCTTGGGATATCTTCTTAGAATTGCTCCTTACTGCTACTTAGATTTTGTGCCATTCATTAGCAAGCTCATTTTTTAGGAAAGGCAAAGCTTTTCGTACATATGCATTCCTAGATAATTGATAAGCATCAAACCAGTAGTCGTAAAATCGATGCTGTGTGGTTTCCGGCAGGGTAGAATAGGGCGACTCCAAGTCTTCCCGTGGATCTGGTACAAGGCGACTTAGGGAATACAAGCTGAACAAAGCTTATAAACATCAATGAGACCTTTCCAACCTGTCAGGTCAACGAGGACAGTGTAGGCCAAAGTCTTCTGGCTGCTTTGGCCAAATATGGCTCTGGTAGTACAGAGAGGGTCGTGCTCCCCCAGTGGAAACTAAGAGACCTGATGATGATGATGAACTAAAAACTTCTGTTACAACTGCATATCCAAAAAGTTGTCAAACTTTTCACACATATGCATTCCTAAATAATTGGTAAGCATCAAAAAATGGGTCGTAAAACTGCAGCTAAATCATTTAATAGTAAAGGAGCCCAGGCTCAGCAGCAAGCATATCAACTAGGGAACACTAACATACTCATATAAAAGAGATATTAGATAAATGAGAATATATTGGGAATTTGAAAATATGCTTACCAATAAATAATCAGCCCACATACTCTTAGCAAACTCAAGTGCTTTCTCTCTAAGTGTGATGACATGTCGAAACCGTTCTTTACTCCAATGAGTTGCTGAATTCTCGTCTACATGCAGATGTTCATTTGTAGCATTTTTTGTTATATAAATCCCATAGAATTCCGATGCGTAACTCTCAGACCATTTCTCTATTATTTCAACACTGTTATCTTCATTATAATCACTGTACATCCTGTAAACAATACCAAACTTTTTAACAAACCATTGAATACATATTTTTGACTATCATGTCTGTAGGTAGACAATCTGTAGATAGGTTAACGATATGTACTTAAAAAAAAGAGTAGAATTTACAAATTCACTCTCGAAAAGTAGGAACAAAACTTATATGTTCTTAATGTCCATTGGGAATCATCACTATTCCGACTGTTCATTTCATTAAAAAATTATTGTATATGCTGAAGAGCTCAAGAAAATATCTTTTATTATTGTTTTACTTATGCAAACAGAAAGTTGTTAACTACAATGAACAACTGTTAGATTTTCAAATTTCAATAGTGTAGCTCAAACAGTTATTAACTAGTGGCTCTGTGAGCTGTAGACCTCGCAAGAGATGGCAGAGCGAAGAAACTTTTTACACCATATGTTTTTCATAAACTATTAAAATCTCGATAATGTTCGTTCCGCTAATGTTTTCAGCCTTTTTTCCTTCTCTGTTCTTAACACAAGGAGTTTCATAGACCTGATTCTTGTCAAACGATCAAAATCGAACGGCTCTAACATGACATCAGTAAGTCTTTTGAGCCTGAGTTCTCTAGACCCAAGGTCAACCACTATGGTTAAAGTCAATCCCTGCGACTTATGTACGGTGACTGCCCATGCTAATGTGAGAGGAAATTGAATCCTAGAAAATGTACTCTCTTTAAAACACCAATGAAAGTTCGCGTGACAGCGACAATAGGCACTGGTCCCGTTATGGTTGGGCCAGTGTAGTTATCAAATCTAACCATAACTACCAAAGGGCAATCAATAGGTGATGCATAATCAGGAGCATACACCAAATCAGTAACAGTTCCAACAGAACCATTTATTAACCCTTTTTTTACCCACAAGTTAGTTTTCTGGCGCCACGCAGAAATACTGAGTTTTCTCTAAACCTTGTGCTTGTTGATCGGCACATGCCTGTACATCCTCTTTGTTGTTATGGTCAGCCGACACCTTAGCCGTAGGCATGTGATGGTTCTTTAGTTTAGCAAAGTTATATATAGCCTCATGGCATCGATAAAAAGCCGTTCTGAAAATGTATTCTTATAAAATTTTGGTAAAGTGATAATTTTGGTAAAGTAGACTATAACTACTGTAAGCACCTGAACGAATATTTCGTGTAGTTACATAATTCCCAAGAATACAAATAAGTACCTATACTTACAATGCAATAACGAACAGCTACGAACAATCATGCCCATTAGGCATTCCAGCATGTGGGAAAAATAAGGACAGAGTCTTTGGCCCAGAACTTCAACGCAGAAAGAAACATGTTGGCAAACTATTCAATAGAGCAATGAACACCAGCAGCGACTATGACTGGGACAACTACTCCAGCTCCAACATGCGTACAACGCAGGAAAATCAACAGAGTCAGCCCTACATGAAGTGGTTCACATTGCTGAAAAATCCATACAGAACAAAGACCTCTGCCTCGGCACATTCATTGATGTCGAAGGAGCCTTCGATAAGACCAACTTTGGCAGCATCTGCGAAGCCCTAAGACGCCATGGGGTTCCAGAGACCATTATCGGCTGGATAAACAACATGCTAAGGCTCAGGAATATACAAACAACGGTAGGTGGAACAACAAAGGCACTAGCTACAAGAGGATGCCCACAGGGAGGTGTTCTCTCACCAATCCTATGTAGCCTAGTTGTAAACGACCTTATTACTGATCTAAACAAAAACAACTACCACACGGTAGGATATGCAGATGACTTGGCAATAATGATCCCAGGGAAGACTGCGGATACAGCTTGCAATCGTACCAGAGGTGCTCTAATAATTGTAGAGGAATGGTGCAATAAACATGAACTAAACGTCAACGCCAACAAGACAGAAACTGTGATGTTTACAAACAAATGACAGCAAGGACGTTTTAACATGCCAAAATTGTTCGGCACAAAACTAAACTTATCAGAGGAAGTGAAATATCTCGAAATCACACTGGATAGCAAGCTTATCTGGGCGAAACTCCTGGACGATAAGCTGAAAAACAAAAAATGTTTGAAAAAGGCTGGACTGGCACTATGGCACTGCCGGAGGATGGTGGGAAAAAGATGGGGGCTAAGTCCAAAAATCATGAAATGGCTGTACACAGCTGAAATAAGACCTACCATAACCTACGGGGCGATCGTATGGTGGACCCACACAAACCTAAAAACAGCTCAGGATGAACTGCAAAGCTTCCAAAGGACGGCATGCCTGGCCATAAGTGGCGGGATGAAAACGTGCCCCACAGCCGCCTTAGAAGTAATACTATCCAGTATTACTCCATTACACATAAAACAAGAGGCAGAAACTGCAGCCATGAGACTCTGGACTTCAGGTCTCTGGAAAAAGAACTCGAACTCTCCTCATTCAAGAATACTTGCGCAAGCCATGAACTCATCCAGGAGGCAATAAACGACAGAATCAAAAAACAGTTTGTGTTCGACAAAAAATACAAAGTACATTTACATGAAGACCAAACTAACAACTCAAGCATTAATGAGGTAAGAGTGTATGCAGACGGCTCCAAGATGAGCTCAGGAGTGGGTGCCGGTGTATTCTCACACGACCTCAACATTCACTACACCACGGCTCTGGGTAAAGAAAACTCCATCTTCCAAGCTGAATGCGTAGCTACAACCCATGCCGCGGTAAAAATCAACAGGCTAAGGTAAAAAACATGTCTATTCGTATCTTAACCGACAGCGCAGCAGTCCTTCATGCTCTGAGAAATCCGATGATCGACTCTGAACTAATCCTAGAATACCATAGGGCGCAACTCTGTAAGTATACAACAATATCACCATCCAATGGATCAAAGGCCATAGCTGCTCACTAGGCAATGACGCAGCGGACGAACTGGCTAGAAGGGGGTCGAACATGGTACCGATAAGACCGTCACCTCAAGTCCCCATTCCATTCAACCAGATTCGTTCCTGGATCAGAGCCAAGACCAACAAAGAAAAACAACAAGCCTGAAACACCCTAGGAACATGTCGACAAACAAGGGAGACCATCCCGGCGTGGAACCCACGCTACTCACGTCGACTACTCACACTTCCAAGGGTAAAACTCAGAAAAATGGTAGGCTTACTAACAGGACACTGTACTCTTAATAAACATCTATTCGTTATAGGTATAACCGACAGCCCTCTATGTAGAGGATGTATGGAAACAGAAGAAACAGCGAAGCAGGTGATACTAGAGTGTCTGTGCGTTGCATCAACACGAGAGGAGTACCTGGGATCTCCAAGTACGATGCCGGAGGCCTGCAGCACACCCTCTGCACTACTCCGCTACCTCAACGAGCTGGGCTGGCTCGAATGAAAAAGAACAATAATTTCCAGTCCACAATAGGGAGGCAAAGAAGAATGTCGCTGTCTCCCTCACGTGCAAGGGGCTTATTAGAATAGCCTAGGCGCGGAAAAATGCCCACGGAACCAGGCGAACCAGGTGAAGTACCTATACTTTAAAAACACTTGTAAAATAAACTTTCCGTTTGTAAAATAAAAATTAATACATCGCACTAAAAAAAGAACACCTTCTGGTGGGATTCAAACTCTAGACGCTCAAGTCAATCAGATCTCTATAAAAACAAAGTGGAGTATTTACCCTTGACAATGCTGGTGAAAAAATCCGTCTATTGTATGTCATAATAGAAAATAAAATTCCTTTGTTATTTAGTTGTCACTACAAATACAAAATGGTCATAAGAGCCATATAATCCAAAGGCGCATAGGCCCTTTGTGCCAACTCCGCCTACTACAAAAAATTTAAAAAATGGCTCGACTCTCGATTTTCATGTTTTTCGAAAATGCTCCCAAAATTTCACGGGAATAGAACACAGACATACGAAAGCATTTTTGGCCAAGCTAATACAGAGAACTCTCACGCTTCGCTTGCTCAGTCAATAAAATAAATAATATCATTTAAAAAACCATAAAAATATCATGCACCCCTTATCAATGATCTAAATGATAACCTACTTTCACATGACCTGGAAAGTTTATATTTGGCATCTATGTAAACTATTACGCATATACAAAGGAAATATAAAAATTATTGTGAATTTCATAGTTTTTTTTGATTCTGCTGTGAAAAAAGTAATGATATCCCACCATAAAACACAAAAAGTCAAAAAGAGAGCCAAGTCCAAAAATTAATTAAAATAATAGATGATCTATAGTACCGCCACGTTGGTTATCAATTCGCCTGCGATCGCGTGGTAAAGGCACGCACAATGATAGGACAATTTTAAGGTCTTTCACAACATGTGAGAATATTGGTGGTTTCCAGCATAGTAGAATAGAACCACTTCAAGTCTTCCCATGGATGTTGTAGAAGGCTAGACTTAGGAAATATGCTAAACAAAGCTTATAAACATCATGAGACCTCTCCAACCCATCTGGCCGACATGGAGAATGTGGGCCGGATCCTCTGTTTGACCAGTGTGACCAGGTATGACTCTGGTAAAACAAAGTAGATCGTGCTCCTGCAGTAGAGACCTGATGATGATTATGAATAGTAATTAAAAAACACATGTACCTATGTAGTAAAAGTAAATTTTCTGGAAAAAACCGAAAATTATTAGTTAAATATTTGTTAATTTAGAATATCACAACAACTTACCAAACATATATGCGATCTTTGGGATAATCCAGGTTTCGTAAACAAGTCAAAAAATACGGTAAAGTGTGACCTTTATTCCGAATGAGCACTGATATACCGATAGTAGGCCATTTATATTGAGCAAAACATTGCAACAGATACAGTTGCAAGAAATTAATAAATACAAGTAACCGCATATTTAGAAATGGTTAGTAATTGTTTTGATTTAACAACATCAATTCAGTTGATTCAGTAAGTCAGTATTTAATATATATAAATTCGTCGGAAATGTTGTGTCGGTCGATAGGCACCTATTCTGCGTTCGGCATTTTTTGTTGATAATGTTGACTGACGGACGTGTGACGTGTGGTGTGTGACTGCCTACCGTGACGTTTGACGTTTACTATTTTGACGTTGGTGACGGTCCGAGGTGACAGTGGTCAATTTACATTATAGGCTACTACCCTGACCATGACCCTATTACCCTGTGATCTACATGCTTAAAGTGAAAATTCAGATTCAGAAAAAGCTACAATACTATTGGGTGTTTCTTCAGAGTGCCATTTTTTACTGTCACACGGTCTTTACTCCTAACTTAACCTATGTACGGTTTTAAAACCGATTGCCGGAGTTACTTTGATTATACCTCTATACAAAATCATAATTAAATAAGATGTGTAATATACAGTAATTTTTTTAATAATATTTGAATGCCAAAATCGGGAGCAAATTTGCTGTTCTCCGCGTGTCGCACTTGCGCGCGCGCTTTTGCCTTCTCGTTTAACTTCACCTAATAAGTAAATTTTGTATTTCCAACTATTGACGTTTAAACAAAGCATAGTTGTACAAAAAATGGTTATTGTATCTCTTAAATAAAAAAACTTATGAAGCATTTAGTCTCTGTCACACGATTTTGTTAGTTTTCGAAAAACGATACAAAACAGCTCATAACTTCAGAACGAGTTGAATCATAGGTACAAATTTTAGTTGCGCGGATAAACAGTAGCGACCCGTCATCGGTAGGGAACTCTCGCGCTGCTCATCGGGTGATTACAAATAAATAAATTTGCTATATATTCAGAAGAGCCATTTTTGAAACGCGGAGTCTCCAAAACGAATGATCTTTCCATACAAAACACAGTTCGTGTAGTGACTCCGCGTTTCAAAAATGGCACTTCTGATATGAACATAAAAGAAATATTTCTTAAAACGTGATACTCTTTACTCCAGCATTTTCTTTTTTCCTTTTTTTTACATTTACACCCGCAGGTGCGTTAACAGCGATACCAATTTTTTGGGTTGCGTAGTAAACAAGGAACCCTTATAGTTTCGCCATAGGTATCTGTCTGTCTGTCCGTCCGCGGTTTTACTTAGCGGCCAAAAGTGCTAGAGAGCTGTAATTCGGTATGGATGGATATGTATATTAATCATGGCAAAAAAGTCGTAAAGTAAAAGCTTGAAATTTTTTTTTTATAATCCCTTTTAACTGTTAAACGGTTATATACGGATACGTCAAAATATTCACAGCAGTGGTATTTATCGAAGTTTAAAGGAAAACTTTAACTTAAGTAGGGTTTACAAATTAAAAAGTTACAGGTGACATACTTATAAAATGTACTCGAAAAAGGAAATTTCATACAAATTCAATAGAAAATTAGTTTTTAGACATTTTTATTTACTTGCACACATTGCATTGACACGCACTTGGCCAATTATTTGATATTTGGAAAGCACAGGTGCCATCCTTTCGACATCAAGTTCGGCTGACAACTGAGTTAGGGAGGCGATCTAGTGCAGTGTAATCACAACGCCCTGTCTGTCGCCCCTGCTCATCGGCCCGACGGATCGTGAAGTGTAATCGCCGCTTTACACATTCGCGCGAATCGCGAGGCAAATGACGAAGCGAATAACAAACACGAATGTGTTAATGCGGTATGGTATTACACATAAACTATGCGACAAACGACAAAAAATAATGTTGTCCACACACGGCCCTAAAATCAGAGGCAATATCGGGGCAGTAGGGGGGAGCGCCCTAAATCGCTCCCTTAATCGCGTCGTGTGTAGGCAAATCGTAACGATTTATTATTATTACTGCCCCTAAAATCGGCTCGGGCAAGCTCACGATTTAGGGACAAAAATCGTCTAGGAAGCGTTGTCGTGTCGTGTGTAGCGAAATCGGGGACGATTTCGCCGCAGTATGCGTGCGAGAGCGGCGGCAGCAGGACGTTTTTTACTGATTTTGTTTTAAGCGTAGAAAAATAGCGAATGAGAAGGAGCGAGAAGCTTGGACGAAAACCCTTGACCTTTACAAGGAGTTGCCATACCTATGGAACAAAAAACACAAGCAGTATTTTAACCAATATATGGTGCAGGCAGGGGGCTTTTAAAATGCTTTTATAAATAAATATATGTATAGGTACCGATTGAGCTAGCCCCAAAGAAAGTTCGAGACTTGTACAGATACAGATACATTTTCACGTCTATATCCCTGACGGGGTAAATAGAGCAAATAGAGCCCAGGGCCGTTAGGCCAAAAAGCCACGCTTAGCGTGGTGGTGGGCGTTAAGATGGAAAAGGAATCAAAATAGTGATGGGTTGCTATCCGCATAGCCTATTACCATGATTCAAATCTCGCCCATTCCCTCGATCGGCTCTTACGATCTGCGCGGAAAGAGAAGCAGCTGGTACATTCTACTTTTTTTTCTCCCAGACCAGCATGGAAGATTCGAGATTTGTGTTATGGGATATTAACTCAACGATACTAAGTATACTTATTTTATAACAAATACATATGATATAGATAAACATTCAAGACCCAGGAGAATTTGAAAAAGGTCATTTTCCAACTTGCCCTGACCGGGGATCGAACCCGGGATCTCTAGGTGGCGGACTAGCATGGTGACCACTACGCCACGGAGGTCACCTAAATGTTTTCAAGTTTAAAATTTTTTAGTTTCACTGTAGAAAGTTTTTAGTTTTTTAGAATTTGTAGAGATGGCGCACTACATGCTTTCTCAGTCCTAATTTCACGGTGTTAAAGTATAGTGTAACCAATAATTTCGCATGCTCAGTACTAAGTCTTAATGGTGTAATGGTTTAAGCGTTCGAAACTACCCATGAGTCCTTGGGTTCAAATCCCCTCGAAGGATTAAAAAATTAAAATCTTTTTTCGTTTTCCTATAAGTTTTATCTTAAACGATAAGCAAAGCAAAAACGAGCACACGGTACCAAGCCTGAATGGCGAAGCGGTTACCGCATTGGAAATGATTCACCTAAGATCTCACTCAGGAATCATAGGTTCTAATCCCACTTCATTAAGAAGTTTAAATATTTTATATTTGTTATTTATTTGGTTTTGGAATAAGATTAATTAGATGACACTACGTTTGCAGCTTAAAGTGTTGGCAGACAAATTACGTTAGATGGCTCTCTATTTCAGAATATTCAGATGGTTCTGTTGCACGGTCGATTACGTGCTAAGCATAGAGTACTATAATATATCGTAAATAGAGAGCCATCTCGCTTCGCCACTCGGGCTTGGTACCGAATGCGCGAAACTTTCAATTATACTTAAATAATAAATTTATGGAAAACTGAATTTATTGTTAAAGTATAAGTGAAAATTTCGCGCACACGGTACCAAGCCCGAGTGGCGAAGCGGTTAACGTATTCGAAACAATTCAACTAAGCTAACAGTGATATCACCCAGGAATCTCAGGTTCAAATTCCACATCGAGCAAGTCAATTTTAATATTTTATATTTGTTATTTATGTTGTATTGGAATAAGAATAATAGATGGCACTACGTTTGAAGCTTAAAGTGTTGGCAGACAAAGTACGCGAGATGGCTCTCTATTTCAGATATATTATAGTACTCTATTACTAACGCCGCATTTACATATTCGCGCGAATCGCGAGGCGAATGACGAGGCGAATAACGAAGTAGCATATGTAAACAGTCAGTTCGTTATTCACCTCATGATTCGCCTCGCGATTGATGCCGCATTTACATATTCGCGCGAATCGCGAGGCGAATCACGAGGCGAATAACGAAGTAGCATATGTATACAGTCAGTTCGATTCGCGAGTTCGCGCTGAGGGCGGTTTTTCGGACGCGAATCAAAGCACACGAATAGCGAACACGAACTTGCTGTTTACACTTTCGCCTGCCGGCAGTTGGCAGCTAGCGCCCGACCCAACAGGACGTATATAATGTACCTGTTGTATGACTTGTATGGAAACATACGAATTGAAAGGTCTCAGTTAACATTCTTTGTGGGCAAATGTGTGTAGACCTAATTATATGTTAAAATAGGCAATCAGACATCAAATAAGATGATATCTCTATATTTAATAAGTACTTATAGCATCAGTGATTTTAATCTTTGTTATTTTCTCTTTTAGATATATTAATTGTTTTATACATTAAATGACCTTTTGATACATTTCTACATATAAATAGAGGACTCTCACTAAATTTATATCCTACTAATATTATAAATGCGAAAGTGAGTTTGTATATTTGTTTGTTAACTCTTCACGCTTAAACTACTGAACCGATATAGAACAAATTTGGTATAGGTATAATTTGAGACTCGGGGAAGGACATAGTGTACTCTTTATCACGAAATTCCCACGGGGAGCGAAGCCCGCGGGTACAGCTAGTCTGCGTTTTATAATAACACGGATAAAGTCCATTAGTCTATACAGTATACATATAAAACCGGCCAAGTGCGAATCGAATTTGCGCACTAAGGGTTCCGTACCATTATCTATAAAAAATCGCGTTGTATGGGAGCCCCAAATAAGCTAAAAGCTTTAATTTTTTTTATTTTGTTTTTAGTATTTGTTGTTATAGCGGCAACAGAAATACATAATATGTGAAAATTTCAACTGTCTAGCTATCGCGGTTCTTGAGATACAGCCTAATGACAGACAGACGGACAGACAGCGAAGTCTTCGTAATAGAGTCCCTTTTTTACCCTTTGGGTACGGAACCCTAAAAATGACATCTTAGCAAAAGTTATTCAGACTGATGAGCATTTTCCGAAGTCATAAAGTCTACGCGAACGAAGTCGCGGGCTTCGGTTGGTTTTAAATAAACATCCCAATCTACCCACCACATACAGGTATATACCTAAGCGTAGGTAAATACCCGGGTAGAAGACATAATTGTAAATGTAGCGTGCATGCCGCCATTATGTCCACGTCCTCCATATTCGTGTGCAAATCTCATAATGAATCAACACACTAATTTGAAAATAGCAGTTCGCGTCGGCATTCGTTCACGAATAGTTCGTGGAATGTTTCGTCGAATGACGAGGCGAATAGCGAACACGCAAGTGTAAATCCGGTATAAACAGCAGTTCGCGTCGGCATTCGTACACGAATAGTTCGTGGAATGTTTCGTCGAATGACGAGGCGAATAGCGAATACGCAAGTGTAAATCCGGTATCCCATCAAAAACAATACTTGTCAAAAAAACCAAGTCTCGCAACTCAGTTGTTCTGCGGTAAAAAGTTGTGAGATCCATGTAATACCAAGTCGGTTATTAATTTATTCAGTCTCTACTTAAGCGACTTTCTGTCTTAATACGTCCAGTCTCTAAGACCACGATCGTGGTCCATAACAATTGAAAATTAATTGTGTCTGGAATCTCCGTACTCGAAGCATTAAGTTGTTACGTAATAATTAACAGCATCTTATAGTGACGCATATCAATATTAAAATTCTTTAATGTTTTATATAGATATATCGAGACTTGGCCATCGCACTAAATAATTGAATTTACATGTGTATTCAGGCGATTGAATTTACACGTGTTTTCAGGCGATGGCCAAGTCTCAATATATCTATATAAAACATTAAAGAATTTTAATATTGATATGCGTCACTATAAGATGCTGTTAATTATTACGTAACAACTTAATGCTTCGAGTACGGAGATTCCAGACACAATTAATTTTCAATTGTTATGGACCACGATCGTGGTCTTAGAGACTGGACGTATTAAGACAGAAAGTTGCTTAAGTAGAGACTGAATAAATTAATAACCGACTTGGTATTACATGGATCTCACAACTTTTTACCGCAGAACAACTGAGTTGCGAGACTTGGTTTTTTTGACAAGTATTGTTTTTGATGGGATCTCATTTCTTTTTGTATTTTGTAGACAGTTCTACTTTTTCCCTTTTCGGTACCTTCTACTTATTGTATATATGTATATCTACCAGCAAGGAATTTTCTTAAAGCCCTCTCTCTGACTTATGAACTTTTCTTATTTTTGTAGGTAGCCTTCCGTTTTCTCTTTTCCGGTACTACTTCTTGAGCTTCTCTCAGCGCCCTCGCGCTAGCACCGCGCAGCGCGTAGTAACGGCCCGCGCTCACTCACTAGCATCGCAGCGCGTGGTATAATAATTAATTTACAACCTTACTCGTAATAAGTACGAATACGCACGTAGGTACGTTTTTTGCATTAAATAATTTAATTTACACGTGTTTTCATGACGGGAATACCCATTTTTGCTCGATTTGGCAGGGGCACTACCATGCGCCTATATTTATATGGGACTAGCTTAAACCCGCGGCTTCGCACGCAATAATAATAACTGCCGTAAAACATCGTTACGAATAAAGCCAATATTGAAAAATTTTACTGAAGACTTGGCTGTATGGGCTTAATTTTCTTTGCGGTCTTTTCTAGATTTTTTAGTTTTTCCTTGATTCATACACCAAACACTACTTATATTCCAAATTTGAAGCTTCTAGGTCTGCTAGAAGTGCCTTAGAATTTTGATGATCGGTGAGTCAGTGAGTGACAAAATTAAGAAATTTGACCCGTTATAATTCTTAAAATACTGGTTCAAATTGAATGAAATTTGAAATATACCGTGTCTTTACAATGCCTGCATGGTTACTGAAAATTTCAGTCTTCTAGTTTTATCCACAACGAAGTTACAGGGGGTCGAAAATGGTCTGAATTGCTTCGAGAAAAGGATGGTACGGCCGTGCACTTTTTTGCTCGACTTGGTGGGGGCACTGCCGTGCCCCCAGATAAGTGGTAGGGACGTGTGTAGGTCCTGCTTGCCTGATTTTATCCCCACCCACAATCGCACTCCCGATATTGCCTCTGATTTTAGGGCCGTGTGTGGTGTGGTGACTCAATGACTCCAACCAAGTGACTCCGCCTTTCAAAAATAGCACTTCACTTCAGTAGTTCGTGAGTTTCGTGACTAAAAAGATATCTATCATGTTGTGTTGATCTATGTATAGAAGTATTTATTTACGTCTGCGCTAATTGCGCTTACCTACATATTTGCTGGGACTTGGGAATGTAGGGACACCGAAAATTTCATTTTAATTGACTAAGAAGTGTTTTAGAATATAAAAGTGCATTTAAACTACACAAAATGTACTCGATATTTCTACTCCTGCTTTTAACTGCGTTTGTCTGGTGTGAGAACGAAGTTAATGCAACATATCCTTCGGGTAAGTAAATTGATTTGTTCTAAATAAATAATCATCAAATATTGAAGGCCGTTGAATCAAATTGTAATGTTATAGGTACACATGAATATTATTTTATTATTATATTGTTGGCTAGGCCACTAAAGTGACTTTGGTTTTGTTTGCCACTCGATTTCCTATATGTATTGTCATTTTATTGATTACAAAAGTTACGTAATCTCATGAAATGAAATGCCTGCTTTGTGCGAAATCAGCATGTAATGACAGGTATTGCTACAGCTTTATTCGCGATTTCATTACTGAAGTTAATTATTATTGTGCTAAGACTGTCAAAGGAAAGAATCATGACATGAAACATTATTTACTTTTGTTACGCACCTTTCACTTAACGCTTCCTGTGGGTCTCATAACCAGATGGAAAAGGTCGAGCTGCAGCCAGTGTGAAACTTTCTCACAAATGTATGATAAGAAAAGTTGACCTCAGGCATTCTTCTGGTTGTCAAACCACAGGCTTTAGATTCTCCAGTTTGCATGGTCTTTGTCATCTTTGGATTCGCAAAAGGCTGGAGACCCCCTCTGTTTTTTTTGTGTGCTGTACACAACATTAAATAAATATATAAATATAAATAAATAAGTTTTATTAAGTGGTTTCTGGCAGAGTAAAATAGAACGACTTAGAGTCTTCACATAGATGTGTGAGAAGTGTAAGGCAACTTAGGAAATACAAGATAAACATCAATGAGACCTCTCCAACCATCTGGCCAGCGAGGAGTGTATAGGCCAAATCCTCTGGCTGTTCTGGCCAAGTATGACTCTGCTAGTACAGAGAGGGTCATGCTCCTGCAGAGGGGACTAAAAAGAACTGATGATGACCATGATGATGATGAAGTATGATTATGAACCCAGTGAGATAATTTTAGTAATAAAATAGGAACAAATTGCTGGCTCAAATGTTATTATGATACTGGGCGGCATTGCCTCTCTGTATGGCATTATTATGAATATCTTGCTAAGCGATTTTGTTTTATTTACCCAATCACTACAAAGCCAAAAGTAGGGATATATTTTTTGGTGCTATGTAAATATTCATTTTTTGGAATATGTATGTAAATTCTCTGTATACTTTATATTTACTTAACTAGAACCTAAATAAATAAATATATAGGGACAAATTGCACTGATTGAACTAGCCCTAACGTAAGTTTGAGACTTGCTTTTTACATGAAAAAGTACATTTAGATAAACATCCAAGTCCCAGGACAATTTGAAAAATAAAGTGAATAATAATGATATACACATTATAATAATAAGTTTTGGCTGTGCGCTGGTTTAATCGCTAAGTAACATTACAATAGATTCAGTATATCTCTCTATATGCCAAAAGGTGACTAAAACAAAATAAATCAAATAATACCATGTTTTATATCAAATGAAAAGGCTAAGTTAGCAGACTATATACTTATATTTATATATAAATGTATATTTTTAGCTTTTGCTCATGGTTTTGCTTGCTTTCATTGGATAATTGATTTGACTGAGATATATTCATCTGTACCTTAGTATCTTCTATGATATCCATTCCATGGAACTTTAACAATTTAAATGAGCTAGCGTTGGAAGTGCTTGGCTGTCTGCTGGTTGAACTCAAGAATTTTTGAATTACTTATGGTCACTCATCCCAATTGCGGACCACACCTGAGATTGCTTATCTTGCGAAAGCGCTAGCAAATGTTGGCCACTGATGGAATTTTAGCATTAAAGTTTATGAAATAGAAATATGCGAATATGTAAAAAATTGTATTGCCAAAAAGGTAGAAAATAAATTTGCCATATCCACAGTCAGCAATGGTCAATATTACACTTAATTTTTGTATATATAGTTACTTAACTGTGTAGGCTTGCTTACAATCATAAAGTTAAACAAATGTAATTATTTGGTTGTTATCTGCATACAGAAAATAGAATATACAACCCATCACTTGTTTCAAAATTCATATTCCAGTTAGAAAGCATTGCGAATGCAGAATGTCAGTCTATCAAACAGTCAATCAATTAATATGTTTAAATTTTTTTGTGATAGAGGACACATGACATGTCTCCTGACTAAAAAGTAAAGAGAGGACACATGACATGTCTCCTGACTAAAAAGTATTATACCTTTAATAACGGAAGTTATAATTTTCAATGACCACCATGTATGTGGCGTTTTGCTTGACGCGCTAGTCACTCAGTCTGCAGGATCTGGGCTTGAACCTTTAGGACAAATTAGAAAATGATCTTTTTCAAATTGTTTTCTTGAAAATTATTGTAGTGCACTGCAATGAATTTATATATGTTTTTGGAAATAAATAATTGAACAATTGTTATCCTTTTTAGGGTTCCGTAGTAAACAAGGAACCCTTATAGTTTCGCCATGTCTGTCTGTCGGTCTGTCCGTCCACGGTCCTACTCAGAAACTATAAGTACTAGAAAGCTGTAATTTGGCATGGATATGTATATCAATCATGGCGAAAAAGTCGTGAAATAAAAATGGAAACAAATTTTTTTTTAGGGTAGCAGCCATACATGTAAAGAGGAAGTCATTATTTTTTTTTCTACAAACACATTGTGTAAGGTATCGTTGAATTGGTCTTTCAAAAATATTGTGAGCTTGGGAACACCATTTTACGATTTAGGGTCCGTCTGGAATATTTAGGTTTAAAGTGAAATTTTTTGTTAAAGTCACGTGTCCCCCCTCTATCTATCTGCTAAACGGTTGGACACGTGAAAAAAATCACAGCTATAGTATACATAATGTAGTTCATAGGAAAACTGTCAGAGCTAAGTAGGGTTAACAAATTAAAAAGTTATAGGCGATCAACTTATAAAATGTATATATAGACTTAGACTTTTTAGTGGTATGAACTCAAAGTTGGCATTTACAACTACGGAACCCTACACTGCGCGTGGCCCGACATGCACTTGGCAAATTATTTATATTCCCTAGAGTTTCTTTTTAGGGTTCCATACCCAAAGGGTAAAAACGGGACCCTGTTACTAAGACTTCGCTGTCTGGCCGTCTGTCCGTTTGTCCGTCTGTCCGACTGTCCGTCTATCTGTATCTGTCACCAGGTTGTCTCAAGAACCGCTAGACAGTTGAAATTTTCACAAATTATGTACTTCTGTTCCCGCTAAAAACAAAATAAAATAAATATTTAAGGGGGGCTGCCATACAACACGATTTTTTATAGATAATGATACGGAACCCTTAGTGCCCGAATCCGATTCGCACTTGGCCGGTTATTTCTAATTTTGACAATACAGCTGAACGACTCAACTGTTTTGTGAAACCGAACTGTAATGCCAAACAGCTAGAGGTTTTGTCAAACAACGGATTATACAATCCTGACTGCGACATATATATATATATATATATATATATATATATATATCGAATTTAAAAACACAAAATCCACCAATTTCCATATCAATCAAATCAACAATGAGTCGAATGACAGCATGCAGCTGGGTTTTCACGCATCTTTACAAATTAATAAACCATTATGTAATGTAAATATTAAATCTTATCTCATACGTTTTGAAGTACCTATTTGTATACTTAACTCGTTTTTAATAATAATTTTGTATGGTATAGTCCGTTTCAAAAGTTCGTATTCATATAGGTCATAATATTTTTTGATTGATATTTAGGTACAACGAGCGTTGCTCAGAAGCTTTCGGCAAAAATTACAAAACAGGAAGTGGCCATTTATCGCAAGGTTGACGTGCCGGAAATGTGACTTGATACATTTTTATAGCAGGACTTCCTTAACTACCTATGGTCGCACAGCCGCATCATGTCGCATAGTAGCAGACGCGTGCGTCAGCCGTGCACTCGTCCAAGATTGGCCGGATTGGCCGCGATGCACAATATCGAAGTCAAGCTCTAATGAGGTTCACTTATTTATTTTCAGATGATTTCAAGTGCACTCTGCCCGACGTCACCAGCCAAGATGTTGATTTGGATCTAACAAGATTCAGATCAGAATTCTCCAAAATATCTGAAGTAAGTATTCACTGTTTTTCTATGACTACTACGATCCTAGAAAGTGTGACAGGCAAAATGCTCGTTGCTACACTGTTTTACCGGTTTCAAATTGCTTTTTGATTGTTTATGTGTTTTTATAGGATGTTTGTCCTGATGATATTTAAATTAATGTTCACAATGTTATTTTTTGTGATAGACAAGGAAATCTTGTACAATGTGTCCAGGCATGACATACCATTAATTTAAGGTCACCATGCTGTATTCCCAAATACATTTTACGATTTCCTTATGATTTTGTGAAAATTTCCCCTTACAAACCTTGACCTTGGCTCATGTTACAACTCAAAAGGTTTTTTATCCCGTGAATCTGGTCATAGGGATTTTCTCTCATCTTCTTGCTTATCTGAAGTTACGATCGAAGCTACTCAACTGTCAACCTTTTAGTTGAACACAAATGCTGCATTTAAGTACCTCATCATTGCCTTTTATGCTCTGCTATAACTAGAACATGGGTAGTAGTGGAGTCAGTATGTGCATTAAATGTATGGGAACCAATATTTTTCGGATTAAAGAGTTAGCCTTGGCACACTTGTTCCTTAGGTAGACTGGTGTGGAAAACGCCCGGGAGGCAGCGGGTAACACCCCGCTGGGGGGTAGGGGGAGGGGTGAAGTATTCTTACTCCGCGCGCACTGTGACTCGACATAACTGCTAACTTAAAGTTACTAGGGCAAGTTTGGTATCGTTTTTATCTAAATAAAAGATGGTCGATTGATTTCTGAAACAAAAAAAGAGCATTTCAATACAAAAAAATTGAATGGCATTCAAAAATAAAAAAATAAAGTGTAAATTTTTTTTCTTAGTGACCATAAATTTTAATTGCGGACCAGTATCTTCTTTAAAAAAATATATTTCAAAAGGCGCATTCATATATATTCTAAAAGTATAACTTTTGTTGAAAAATGTAATAATGAATTTGTTAAAAAAAATATTCAACTCGGCGCGGCATAGACGAAAATTCTTAGAAAAATACAGGAAAACAAACATACTTTTAGATGGTGCTAAGAAACTGTAACTAGTAAGTATAGAATATTGTTTTTTAAAGAATAGAGCGAAATTGTAATGTTATTTTAAATATTTAGTATAAACCTATATATATATATATATATATATATTATATATATAAAATACCTAAAACTACATGTATATTTTGTCTCTTAAATACATTTGTTTTCACAATCGCACAACTCCGGCTGCAAACACATGCTTTCTTTCTGCAACTGCACCGGATCATTTCAATACATGCAGCGACGGCCGCTGGCATGTCCGTCCATGTAGGTTACCCGTTATCGCAGACTTTGGTCCATGCCCAGTTAGATGGATCAGGAAGATTTTGAGTCGGTGACATCTGACCCCACCCCATACATAGCTTGAAACACCACACTAAGGAAATTTTTGTATAGAGCGGCTTTTGCCGGAGGTTTATTTTCTATGGCGGTCTTTTTTTTTATTGAATGCTTTCAGGCTTCGTTCCCTGTAAAAAATGAACTGGGTCTATAAGAAAAAGTATTAATGATAATATTGAGTAGTTGTTTAATTAGGCACCTAGTTTCATAATGTTTATAATACTATAGGCTGCCAAAAAACCTTCTGTGGCATAAGGGAAAGCTTTCTCTGTTTCTAACGCACTATATTTACCTTTAGCATTGAAGCTGAAAACAGTACCACGCCCCGTGAAGGCATGGAACAAAGGAAGGACTGTTGCTATTTGTGGTCATGTAAAAAGAAAAATAAAGTCTATCTTGCATCCCAGGACGTGTTAATTAAGAGGTGATGGTGAAATCGGTTAATCCTTATTAATTTTTACCAAGAGTACGTGCTCAAAAAGTGCCTGGGCTAAAGGAGCTATGGTAATGGGAAACACAACTAGTACCTGCCTTGTTTTGAGATAACAAATACTCTTGGTAAAAATTAATAAGTATTAACCGATTTCACCATTTTTTGTAACACGTCCTGGGAGGAAATATAGACTGTTTTTCTTTTTACATGACAGTGCATTAGAAACATAGAACGCCTTCTCTTATGCCACAGCAGGTTTTTTGACAGCCTATAGTATTATAAACATTATGAAACTAGGTAACTAATTAAACAACTACTCAATATTATCGTTAATACCTTTTCTTATAGACCCAGTTCATTTTTACGGGGAACGAAGCCTGAAAGCAGTCATTTACAAAAAAAAAGACCGCCATAAAAAATAAAACTTCCGGCAAAAGCCGCTCTATAAAAAAAATTCCTGAGTGTGGTGTTTCAAGGTTTATGTATGGGGTGGGGTCAGATGTCACTGACTCAAAATCTTCCTGATCCATCTTACTGGGCATGGACCAGAGTCGGCGATAACGGGTAACCTACATGGACAGACATACCAGCGGCCGTCGCAGCATGTATTGAAATGATCCGGTGCAGTTGCAAAAAGAAAGCAGGTGTTTGCGCCGGAGTTGTGCGATTGTGAAGGCAAATGTATATAAAAGACAAAATATACATGTAGTTGTAGGTATTTTATACAACGTGTAACGGAAAGGGTATATCAATAAGAAGTGGAAAAATACTGTACCTTGCATAGATCCTTTATACCAAATTTCAAGTTAAAATATAAACTTTAACTTATACGTGAAATTATAAAATATTTAACCACAAAAAAAAATTGCACGTAAACAAACATGGCACAACACTATTCAGGTCAATGTCTCCTCACTTGCACTATTCACTATGGAGCCTAGTACTCTTGGTATACCAAGAAAGAGGAAAGAGAGCATTGCACTACTCTCCTCACACGCCATGAAATCCTAGTACTCGGCGTCAACACGCGCTTTTGATGCAAACACCGCCACTTGCGGTGTTGTTTGGCGGCAAACCAACAAAGGATATGCCGCGGCCAAGCGGCGGCGGTAGCACCTACGGCGGCGATCGTTTGACGAAGTCTGTAACAAACAAATTTCGATTTAATGGCACTATTCCTAAGAATTATTTTACTTTAACAAAGTCGTCTTTTTTAATGCGAAAATTAGATAGGTAAAAATAGTAGGTACTTACTTTTCAAAGGAAAGGTTCAAAATGTCGCCCTTGTTGCTGGATGCACAGGCCAGCTCGCCGGTACATGGATGCACGGACGTTACGCAGCATCTCTGGCGTCACAGTACTGAAGGCGGCCTTTATGCGTTCTATCATTTCGTCCCGTGACGAGCACTCCACAGCATACACGGTATTTTTTATGTATCCCCATAAGAAAAAGTCCAGGGGAGTGAGGTCTGGTGACCGCGCTGGCCATGCGACTCTGCCTCCTCGCCCTATCCACTGGGAGAAGCGAGCATTTAAGTGACTTCGCACATCACGAGCGAAGTGTGCTGGAGCACCGTCGTGTTGAAATATTAGATTGTTGTTCATCACGAGGTCGATGTAACTGGACACTGGCATAGCTGTTAACTCTTCATTTAATGTGTTACTTAAAAACTCTAAGTAATTTTCACCATTTAAAGTTTGTGGCAAAAAGTATGGTCCAGCGACAACATCTCCCACTATTCCTGCCCACACATTTATCCGCCACTGGTGCTGAAATGACGACTCCGAAGAAACGTGTGGATTGGAGTGCGACCAGTAGTGTTCGTTGTGGATGTTGCTTATGCCACCTCGTGTGAAAGAAGCTTCATCCGTCCACAGCACTTTTGAGGCAAACTCCGGTGAGGCTTCAACCTGGTTCCGGTACCACTCGCAGAAAGTGACGCGAGGTAAAAAATCAGCAGGTATTAATTCCTGTGTGCGACGAAAGTGGTATGGATGTTGGCCGTCGGCGTGCATCACTCGCCACACTTGCATGTGATTCGTGGCCCCCAGCTCTAAGGCGGCACGACGCGTGCTGCTCCTCGGGTTATCCTCGAAATGTTGCAGTACGGCTTCTTCAAATTCCGGGTCTTGAGTGGACGGGCGGCCCGTAGGTACTGGGGCGTGGAAAGAGCCAGTTGAGTACAAGCGATGCACCATCCGCCTGAAGCAAGCCAGTGAAGGCAGACGCCTGGCTTCAACAAGTGGTCGACCATCAATGAATCGCTGATGGTACAGCTCTCGAGCGGCACTGAGACTGCCGTCTGCTGCTCCGACACAGAGCATCATTTCGTAATATTCTCGATTACTCAAAGACATCACGAAGACACAAGTAGGTAGGTAGGTAGTCGAAATCAAGAACAAAAGTCGAAACACAAAACACGGTCTGATCACTAGAACGCAAAGAGAACGACTAAAGCAAATTACCTAATGAACAATTTGTAACTTTTCGTTGTAGCATCCTAGTTTCCTAGTACAGGGTAGATGTACCAAAAACCAGCCAGCTTTAAAAATCAACATTGTTTATTTGTATTTCTTTATTGAAGTGAAAACTTCTTTAGCGGCGTTGTGCACTTTTTTTGGAATGGGTAAAAATTTTTAAACTCGCGTCAGGACACGTGGCCTGATCGAAAATTCGTAAGACGGCGCAGGGCGCTTGCGCGAATGTTCGTGTGTGTTTATGTTACAGCGTGCTACGCACATCCATGGATGGTGACAGCTGATGGCTCGACCGTCTGTGTAGTGGCCATACTGCTGTGTATTTGAAAATGAATTTGGTCATGCTTGTGACATTTGTGACAGACTGTGGTTCAGAAAAGATTTGAAATATTTTATACTGATAATTAAAGCAATTCGTGCAAAATTATTCCCTAACCATTCCAAAATATCAAAAATGCACAACGTTAATATTCAAGTTTTCACTTCTGCCGGCACTCCCAGAGTGCAACCCGTCGTTTTTTTTAGTTCTGACGACGACTGCAAAAATGTATGGAATATTCTATCTAATAAATAATAAAATAATATTCAATCCCGTCATTCCGGGACTGTCCCGTGGAATGCTAAACAGTTAGCAGCTTTCATCTCTTAATATCAATACGGTCAAAGATGGTAGTCAAGGAAGTCACAAAATCCCAAGTAGTCACTGGCATCAGGATTCTGGGCCAAGAATTGGACCACTCTGTCTTTCGAAGTCGTAGTAATGTCGTAGTAACGTAAATGATACAAGAAAGGTTTGTGCAACCGGTCGTAAAAACTTTAGTCACAAGAAGTTAATCATTCGTAGCGAACGCGCATGTGAAAAACTATGAGTGTGGTGCCTTTGTGCATGGGATGCCACTAGCATCATCCTCCATCATCCAGAAAATAGTTTGGAAATCTGACACAAATTCACGATCTGTCCTCTCCTCACGCACGAAAAGTAAACAAACAAGCACTGAGGTGGGCGTGTATTGGCACTTCTACCCTATTTTGGTTAAAAAGTGCGAAAAGTATAGGAATATCATACTTGCCTGCTTTAATAATTAGGGATCTGTTTCGTTTTTACATACGTAATTCAATAAACCTCCTCATGACTTATGGACTCCTAGTAATATTTGGACAATTTATTTAGAAAAATTAAGATTTTAGGTAGGTAAAATAGCTTATCAAAATTCCTAAAAAACTTCAATTTAGTGACGACATCGAAAAAAATTAAACACATCCGGAACCATTACTCAAAATTAAAATAAAAAGTACCAGGCGCATAGTTGAGAGTGATGTTCGGGAGCCACGCCTATTTCGGGGTTCATTTGAAAAGTTAAAAAACTTCTCTTTATTTAATAAAATATTTTTTTGTTCAGTTTAATTTTTTTTTTGGGCATTTGGCCTGAAAATTTAAATGAAAAATTTAACATTTGTGATGATTAATAAAGTCTTAAACATACTATCTACTTGGTTAATACGAGTTACAATAATGTCATACCGCATTTACACATTCGTGTTCGTTATTCGCCTCGCGATTCGCACGAATGTGAAACCGCGGTACGACGACGGGAATCGCGAATGACGAGACGAATAGCGAACTCACTGTTTACATATGCGTGTTCGTTATTCGCCTCGCGATTCGCGCGAATGTGTAAATGCGGATCAGAGGTTTTCGTATGCGAATCAACGTCTTTTTAGCACCCGACACAAACGAAGGGTGTTTTAAATTTGACCGCTATCTTAAATAGGTGAACCAATTTGGTTGCTTTTTTATTTTATTTGAAAGCAGATTTTTAACGGTGGTTCTTAGAAATGTTTTATTAAAGACGGGTGTCGGTGCATTTTTTGAAATTTTATTTCAATTAAATACTAACAAATTTTACTTTATTGTGTGTCCGTGCTTCAAAATGCACGTTAAGTCTTTAATCCCATCTAGCATACGAGTATTATGGTCAGTTGTTTTTATGTAGCTAGAAACATCTTGACACTAGTGTTGACCAGTCTGACCACTTACTAACACATAGAAAACATTTTGTGCTAAGTCAGTACGTACATTTATCAGAGACAGGATGAGATAACATCTTAAGAAACAATGAAGATGTTACCGTTCTCATATCAGAACATTTTCCCGATTGCATACTTTACTGTGATGCTTCAAGGCCCGTGTCCACTTCCCGGCTTTACAAGATTTGGGCAGGGCCGTTATGCGATTGCCCTGCGCTTGAATACTTTTTTTGATTTAGGTCAATTTTATGACAGGCCGTGTGGCTGACCTCACCTCTCCATCAAAATGTTTACTCCTTTATTCGCCTCTTACGTCATTCAAGGAGAGAAAAGACTGGTCTCAATCTTAGCCGAAAATCAAACCGCAAAAAAAAATATTAAGATGTTAACTTTTACGAAAAATAAATCTGGAACCCATCTTTGTAAATAATATTCATTTTAATACCAGGAGCACAGGGTAAGTGATGTAAAAGAGGTGGAAACTTATTCTGATAGGCATGGTTGTAGGTGATTGACCCATGATTGACCCCACAGCTGTTTATTGTCATAGTGATGTGCGAATGTAAATTAATAAAATGTATACTCATATTTCAAAAAAATATTTAAAATCGACACGTAAACTTACAAGGCAAAACAATGCACCATGCGGTTTCTTACAGTTGCCCGTATTGATGCACTCGTTATTGATATACCCTTTCCGTTACACGTTGTATATTATATATATATATATGTATATGTTGTTCGATTTACAGACCTTTAATTCATTCTAAATTATTACTAAGTCTAGTTTAGCTGTAAGTTTTTAAATATGACGATATACGTATATATAAGTAGGGTTTATACTAAATATTTAAAAAAAACATTACAATTTCGCTCTATTCTATAAAAAACAATATTCTATACTTACTAGTTACAGTTTCTTAGCACCATCTAAAAGTATGTTTGATTTCCTGTATTTCTCTAAGAATTTTCGTCTCTGCCGCGCCGAGTTAAATATTTTTTTAACAAATTCATTATTACATTTTTCAACAAAACTTGTATTTTTAGAATCTATATGAATGTGCCTTTTGAAATATATTTTTTTAAAGAAGATACTGTTTCGCATTTAAAATTTAAGGTCATTATGAAAAAAAAATTACTCTTTATTTTTTTTATTTTTGAATGCCATTCAATTTTTTTGTATGGAAATGCTCTTTTTTCGTTTCAGAAATCAATCGACCATCCTTTATTTAGATAAAAACGATACCAAACTTGCCCTAGTAACTTTAAGTTAGCAGTTATGTCGAGTCACAGTGCGCGCGGAATAAGAAAACTTCACCCCCTCCCCCTACCCCCCAGCGGGGTGTTACCCGCTGCCTCCCAGGCGTTTTCCACACCAGTCTACCTAAGGAACAAGTGTGCCAAGGCTCACTCTTTAATCCGAAAAATATTGGTGTTGGCGTATAACTCCCCAACTATAGTAGAAGAAACAATTCTTTGTTACAGGTTAAATTCCCTGGACTCATTGGACCTTTAAATGAACGGCTGATTTGCAAAATCAAATGTATTGACGGCAACTGGGTTGGACCTCTCTGTTCAACAACACCAGGTCGGTAATTAATAGGCAACACTTACCAAATTTCAATTTTGGCTTCATTTTAGATAAAGAAAAAAAAGTCAAACAAAAAAGTTTCCATAGGTTAGGTTTCCTGTGAGCATAATTCTTTACTGTTAGTATAGTGCTGTACTATATTTAAAGAATGCTGTATTTTCTTTCATTTATTCATATAGACTGTTGATCTTTTTTAAACGTGGACTATTTGTAGATATTTTTAGGAGTATACTAGTTTATAAATTAATCATAATTTACTATTATTACAGCCACAATTAGCAGCCACAGGAAGTCCATAACTGAATATAGGCTTCTCCCTAGTCTGGGATTTCCAAAATGACCGAATGGAAGAGGCCTGCATCCAGCGTCTTCCTGCAAGCTCAGGTCTCAGCAGGTGTTGAACGCGGGCACCAGAACCTGTCTGTTCCAGCGGCCATTGGTTCGCCGTGCTTTGTCACGCCCAGTGCCACTTCAAAGAACTAATTCGCTGGTCTTTGTCAGTGGCTTGTGTTATTTTGTGAATCTCATAGTTACACCGATCTTTATTGCTCCATAGCCTATTAAGAGACCTTGAGCCTTCTTATGAGAACTAGTAGGCGCCCACGTTTCAAAGCCATTAGTCAACACTGGTAACACATCGTATTGATTATATTACTACTACCGTTGCTAAATTAACGGATACTAATACGTTGTAGAATATTACCGTACTGTACCGTACTAAAGACCTAGGCTGAAAATGTATAAGTGTATTGCTCACTGCACTGTTTTTTCTCAGATGGTAGATTTCAACCGATTCTTCGGAAATGTTTTTACCGTAATGATCACCCACTCTTGGCAATTTCATTCAAGAATTCATCAATAGATGTAAGTCCATTCGGTAGACTTGCTGGTCATGTCCATGCTTACAGGATAAGATGGTAAAACGTTAAATGTGCTAGTTCTTAATCCTCCTTCACAGATCGATAAGTCAACTAAAATAAGTACTACAACAGGGAAGTGTTATCAATAGTAGGCTTTCCCTAATTTACTTCCTATTTTATACCCCCATTCTTACACTTTCGTATCTTACACCTTTCCACCTCTTTCTATTTAATTGAAAGATTTCTTAGCCAGATGTTCGGCATCTCTCCTCAACTATATCCGCTATTTTGCTAAAATGGCCGTTAGTACTGTGCTTCAGCCTTGTGGTCAATGTCTAGCTGTTCTATATGTATGTTTCAATAATGGATAAGTGTGTTTACTGTGCAAATATAGTAGGTACCTGATTAAGACACATCTACCACTGCGTTAAGCAAACCGCTACAGGTTCTTGTGTCTCTCACAAACCAATGTGCGGCGGAGACTGTCAACCTGCGACTATCTCTTTCGCACGTAGGTGTAGGGATTTTCACAAAGTAAATTCGTCGGGGTAGCTTAACGCAGTGGATTTATCTTAATTCCTACTGGCTATTTGGCTTTATATGTTCCAACATGAATGTTTAATTGTTTATGTTTCGTAGAACTATGAAAAGAATTTAACTATTTCCAGAAAGAAACACATTTCCCACACGGCTCCGTGATAGTAGCTAGGTGCAGGAACTACGGGTTGTACAAACTGAAAGGAGATAATATTTTGCGCTGTGAGAATGGAGAATGGACGCCGAAACTGCCAGAATGCGTCCCCACAACTCTTATAACGAATTATACAGGTAATGTATATATTTTTACTGAAGTTTTGAAACGTTGCATTTAGGTAAACCTAATAGCATGTTGCGGGTACTGAGTTACATAGGTAATCTCACGGTCGCCTTTCGTGAGCTTCCGTTCTGTATGTAAGTACTTACATTCGTTTCGTTTGGTAGGTGACGCTCCGCCCACAATACAGTATACAGTGGTGAGTGGTTCCGCCGTGGTGGTGCCGTCGGGGGAGCTGTTCGTGTTCCCCGATAGCACCATCCGACTGGACTGCCTGTCGCCGCGGGCCTTGGGCGACCCGGAATGGAGTTGGACGCAAGCTCTGGGGCAACACAGTGCTGGTGAGTGTTGTTATATTTTATACCCCTCCCCCTCCCCCCACCCCCTTACCTTCATATTCATAAAAAACTATTTTAGTCTAAACGTGTTTTGTCCCTTACCTTCTTTATATTTAACATTAAAAGAACGGGGCGAAACATATTTTTAATTAATTCCATTTTTCAATATGATAAGGTTCCGTAAATATTTTGGTAGAGACGTATATACGAGTACAGATCTATGTGTTGACCTACAATTGAACCTAAATATTTTAACTACCTATGTTCTATGTAGCTAATTTTGCTTTTTTAGGTACGAATTGAATTAATACTCTTGTTTTGCTTATGCTTCTTTAACGTAGTTGTTGTTAGAGGGGACATTCCAAAGTTAGAACATTTATGATTATTAAGATGAAAATAACGTTATTCCTGCGTTTTTCCAGCATGGTCACCCGATGATGGTGAAAAAGACACTCATTTCCGACTCACGCTTAGCAAGATGTCAGCTCGCCACAGTGACCAGTACACGTGCACTGCCCCCGGTGGTCACACCAACACCGTCCTCGTTAAAGTTGTTAGTGAGTCCCTTACGTGATGTTGTAAACAGAAAGGTCACGTGTCACGACTGACGTCAGCAAGAAGTCATTTCACAGCGATTTCACGAGCCCCGCGTCCGGCGGCCACACCAACCCGTGCGGGTAAGTCCCTTACCTGTTCTTGAAAACAGAGTCATGACGGACGTCGGCAAGATGTCAGCTCGGCGGCGACCAGTTCCGACGGACACCATATACCATCACCAATCTACGCATAATGGAGACTTAACGCAGGTATTTAAATTAGTTTACGAAAACTTCGAAAATAAAAAGTTCAAATTAAAACTACATCATCTTTTCAGCCGTACAACGTCCACTGCTAGACAAAAGCCTCTCCCAAAGATTTCCAAAATGACCGATCTAGAGCGGCTTGCATCCAGTTATAAGATATGTAACTCCTGTAAATATAAGATCCATCGATACCGTCTTGTGTTACGAAGAAGTCCCAGTCGTAAAGTATTTATTTGATAATTATTGTTGGAAGGGTTTGTTTAGTGGCATGGCCACTTGAGGTGGGGCACCTAGGGCCAGGGTGCCGGATCTTTCTCTGTTTCAGAACTTATAAGTTCTAATACAGTATACTGTATCAGTTTGGTTTAATTTTTTTGCCTATATCGTAACTAATTGCAACTTGATATCAGGCCCACTCAAACTGGGCACCGCCTAACAGGTGCCTCGGCTCTATGACCAGTCCGACTCTAGTTGGTACTAGGAAAAGACTGGAATGTACTTAATAATAGATTTTTCAACCTACATACGAATATGCACTATCCTTAAAACCTTAACACGCCTGCGGGTGTTTATTATTATTAGTTTAACGATTTTTTTTTACAAGCATTTATTTCACTTGCAATGTATCTGGTATGTATGAAAATT
Organism: Acrobasis consociella; assembly: GCA_963555685.1. NCBI lineage: Eukaryota > Metazoa > Arthropoda > Insecta > Lepidoptera > Pyralidae > Acrobasis > Acrobasis consociella. The sequence goes on from OY743104.1 coordinate 18,507,190, forward strand.
TGTTCAGGTCAAATCTTACAACTTAATTTTCAACCAGTTATCCTCAACCGATTTAGCTGAAATTTTGCATACTTGTGTAAATCGAATGACAATACAATATTATGAGTCAATGAGGTGTTCTGATGATGGAGCCAGAAGATATTCGATGGAACTCAGTTATGAAACAAAATAACATAATTGTGTAGGACTCGTTTCATTTGTCTTGAGCACTATATGGTAGACGATGCCATGGGTCTAATGACAGAGACGAAAGGTGGTCGATGGAACTCAGTAATAAAACGACGCAACTCCATAGAGTTTGGGCTTATTTCATTTGTCTTAATAAGTTTTCGGCCTCACAATAAAGCTTATACAAAAAAATTTAATCAGCAACTTATTTATTATTTACAGACGTAGTGTGCCCTCCAGCGAACGTGTCGGCGGCGCACGTTCGTCAGTTCGCGCAAGGAAACCGCCTCGGCCATTCGGTGCACTTCAGTTGTCAACCCGGCTATCACCTTAACGGCTCTGCCATTCTTACTTGTATGGGGGATGGTAAGCGCCAGTAATATTCAACAGATTATATAGCGCAAATAACATTCGTGATTGCGTTACGACCTGACTCCAACTTGTAGGTTTAATGGACTCGAGTCTTCTTCTACTTTTAAGAGCCAGGCTCTGTCGCTTCACGTTATCATTGTATGGAAATAAACGCATACAATGACGATTTATGGTGGTTTGTTATTCCTTTTACATCTCACACACAGTCACGTTTGAAATCCTCACAGTAAGACTCGTTAACTACTACTAGCACTATCTAATGGTGTTTTAGTAAACTATTTTCCGAAAGTGAACGTATTATAACATTTATAACTATATTTTGTAATTTTTTCATAATTTCAGGCTAAGTATTTTCGGTGTACATTTTCGTCTTCTTTCATGAATAAAATCAGAACGATTTATTTTACAATAATAACAAGAATATATATAAGTCCTCATAACAAGCCCTTGACACAGACGATGTTTTCATTTCAAAACATTTGGAGCTAAAGTTACTGCGGATTCTCTCGGGATTAAAAGTTGAAAAAGAAAATCTCTAGGGATTAAAACACAATTTGAAAACTGAATTCGAACATAATCTATGTAGAATCAAAAATAAAGCTGTTGTGCGTTAATTTTTTTGAACTAAATTTTACTTTTTTTTTGCTAGACTGCGCAAAAAAAGTAAAATTTTATTTTAAAATAACAAATAAAGAGCACAGGCGTCGTATTTTTTATAAAGGCATTGCTTAAAATTGGTGCCTTTTCTTTTTAGCACGGCGGTCAACCATTTTTTGTATGCTTGTACAAAAAAATACAAGAAGCAATATTTGTTAAGGAATGATATTTGTAAACCCAGTCGGGACGGAGTTATATCGGCTCGAAGATGAAGAAAAAAATATTTTTAATAAATTAAATTATGGACACCATATATTTTCCTGAGCTATTGATGCTATGCTAGCTATTATATAAGATTATTATTGTAATGACACATGATTAAGTCACGATTACAAATATTTTTTCCCATTAGTTATGAGCGCTATAACATGTGAGCAGGAACCAAGTGTTCTTTTTCCGACTATGCAGCTGCAATAGTGTCCTATCAACGCACGTATTGCTGATGCCACATCAGCATTTCCTTAATATTAAATGTACACATAGTAAGTTCGAGCCTGTCTGTCTTGATTGTATCCTTCCTCTTAATAATATAGGTGTATTAGCTACAATCTGATGTTCTTGAATATAGTTAATGCCCATCTCTCTGCATACTTCAATTAGGTATTGTCCATGGCGTTTTAGGTAATAATATATTATAATATAATAAATAATATGTTATAATAATTATATTTCATTTTTTGTTTGCAATAACTTTTTCTGTAAATAATCTTTATTTTTTACAAGATTCATCAAATGCGCTCCAAAAAAAGGAAGGGAACAAACATCACACTTTACATAACTATAGATGGAAAAAAACATTTTTAATCGTGACTTAATCATGTGTCATTACAATAATCATCTAATATAATAAATAGCATAGCATCAATAGCTCAGGAAATTATATGGTGTCCATAATTTAATTTATTAAAAATATTTTTTTCTTTATCTTCGAGCCGATATAACTCCGTCCCGACTGAGTTTACAAATTTCATTCCTTTACAAATATAGCTTCTTGTATTTTTTTGTACAAGCATACAAAAAATAGTTGACCGCCGCGCTAAAAAGAAAAGGCACCATTCCTCCATTCCTCCTTTGGAATACATATCGTCTTCAACATGGGTGAATGTAGGTAAACATTTTAATGATCTTCGATTCGAAAAAAGAAATAATTATAATTAAAAAACATTTTTTTTAGTAATAACAGAAGTTGTAGGTTATATTAAAATTTACACAAATTATTACAAAACAATACAAATGTATTGTTTTGTAATAAATTGTGCAAATTTGAATACTTTTTCGTGAGTTTAAGCTGATAGTGAATATTTAGTCTGATAAGGTATATGTAGGTGTTCTACTTTTGTTTATATTCTGTTTTGTATTTGCTAGTTTTTCTCATAGATGGAGATGAAAAGTAGAGTGTGCTACTCGGGTACGGTAATATTTTTACTTCGGGTGAAATACTTGAAACCCTCGCTTCACTTAGGATTCCACAGATGAATCACGAGCGTAGCGAGTGATTCTACGGTTTCTACGGTGATTCTAGCACTGATGTTTGTTCGTTTCGCTCTGGATTCAAAGTAGCGCCCTCGCGTTAAAAGTATTACCTTTACACCTTGTAGCACAATCTACATACAATCTTCTTGCACATCTGTTTGGGCCAAAGGATTACACCATGATTTCACCTGATTTGATCCAGTAGATTCGTAACAAATTGGCTGTGACAGACACACGCACGAGTTATCCAATAAAAAGGTTCCGTGTTTTCATTTTTTGTACGCAACCCTAAAAATGTTAAAATATCATTTTAAACGCTGATCACCTAAAACATGAGCTAATGGAAAATTGGAGTTTTGATCAGTTCTACATATATTTCCTATTTTTGAACTATGGTACCATTGAGTTTGATTTTGTGTGTCCAGGTCACTGGTCAGCTCTTCCCCCGACTTGTGTAGAGACCTTCTGCCCTATGCTGAAGTCTTTAGGTGCCCACCTTAGTCTGGTGGAGTACAATTCATCCTTTGGCGGGCGAGCCGTGTTCCAGTGTTCATGGGGTTACAGACTTGTCGGCGCCCCAGGGCTAGAGTGTGAACTGGACGGTCGCTGGTCCGGCGAAACACCAATATGCATTCGTAAGTCTACTCAGTTGCTCAATCAACGGCTAACACTGTTTGAAATAACAGCTTTTTTTCTTGGCCTTGGCGAATTAGATTTTCGTGTTCGTGGTGAACCTATGTAAAGCTGTATACACACGACACAACATGCCGTGCAATCTGCAGTTGCGGCATGTTGGTGTTGCGGTCGGCTGTTCACTGTTCACTACACTAGGGAAATTGGGTGTGACGCAAATCGTCCCATTCGCAACTCGTTACACATTCGTAACTCGTCCCGTTCGCAGCTCGTCCCATTCCCAAACTGGTTCCATTACCAACTTGTCCCATTCGCAACTTGTCCCATTCGCAGTTCGTCCAATTCGCAGCTCGTCCCATTGTAAACTCGTCCCATTCGCAGGTCGTCCCATTTGTATTTCACAACCCGTTGGGTTTTTTTAGTAATGAAAGAATTTGAATATTATTTTTTGTAAATGTTAGTTAAACAACATGATCTTTGATAAGGCATACGAGTATGTTTGTATGTGGGCTTATTTTTTTCTGAAAAAAATAATTTGTATTTTCTTTTATAGAAAAAAAAAATATGTTAGGTAACATCAAACGGCTTAATTTTACTAAGAGTAAAATAGATATCTTTTTTATCATTTATATTATGTAACTATTTATGAAAATTACATAGTAGTTAATATTTAAGAATGATTATACAAACTGTAAAACTGTCTTTATGTGGTGCCTTACTGGCCTTACTTTTATATGCAGATTGAAGTTAATTTTTAAGAAAATGAATTTCTTGCAGCATTTTTTTATCTTATACCTTTAAACGAGCAATTCTTGTATATTTATTTATATATTTATATGTATATAAATTTCTGTGATCTCGAAAACGGCTCTAACGATTTTGCTGAAAATTGGTATATGGGGGTTTTCGTGGGGGTATTTTAAACAATCGATCTAGATTAGTCTTATATTTGGGAAAACGCGTGTTTTCGAGTTTTCATGCGTTTTTCTTTCCACGCAGAATATGATCGCTAATTTCGTCGCGCCGGCTGCCATCCATTTTGGCTTAGGACCGCTAGAGTGTTACGGGTTCGAATCCCACTCGGGGACCTACTTTTGTTTTTTTTATGTTTAAGTTTATGTATAATTTTTTATTTTGTATTGTTTTTAGACATTTTAAAAAAATTTAGTTATTGTTTGAGATGTAACCGAGCAAAGCTCGGTCGCCCAGGTACTTATATACTCAATGCGAGCTTTGAACGGTACAAAAAATGCGAATGGGACGAGTTGCGAAAAAAAATAGAGAACGGGATGAGTTGCGAATAGGACGAGATGCGAACGGGACGAGCTGCGTACGGAACAATCTGCGATTTGGACGAGTTGCGAACGGGACGACTTGCGTCACACCCGGGAAATAGTATGCATTTTTTAAATCTTTTTAGTCGAAGGTTCTCGTCGATAAATTGCCGCATAAATCAGTGTCGAAAAACATGTACTTATATGGTCTAGAAAATTTTAGAAGACTTTTTTTTTGAAATGGTATACTTGCGAGGTGGTCTCGTATAAATTTTATCAAAATCCGTTGTGTACTTTGGCGGTGAATTTAATCAAAGTATACAATATCCGCTGACATTTGGACGACATAGAAACTTCTTGTGACAAATTAGCTGGAAACAGAAGCTGTTAACGCATGTTTTTTAGGGTTCTGTAGTAAACAAGGAACCCTTATAGTTTCGCCATGTCTGTCTGTCCGTCCGTCCGCGGTTTTACTCAGAGACCATAAGTACAAGAAAGCTGTAATTTGGCATAGGTAGGTAAGTGGTAAAATAAAATCTTAAAAAAATATTTTTTTCATGAAAGCTCCCGCAGTATACAAGGAAAGAGAAACTCAGTTTTTTTTCTCTCGGTTTGTGTCGTCTCATCGTGTGGGGTATCGTTGAATAGGTCTTTCACAATATTTTAAGCTTGCAAACACCATTTTTCGATTTAGGGATCCGTTTCTGAAATATTTGGTTTCTATAGTGCAAATTTTTGTTAGAGTCAAGTGTCCCCCTCACTATCTACTAAACGGTGTGAATTTTTTCACGTGTCCATATATAAATATGGACACGTGAAAAAATTCACAGCTGAAGTATATATAACGAAATATAAAGGAAAACTATCAGAGCTAAGTAGGGTTTACAAAAGTTATAGGCGATCAACTTATAACATGTACTCGGAAAAAGAAAATTACTTTTTAGACTGTCTTAGTGGCGTGAACTTAAAGTTGGCATTAGCAACTACGGAACCCTACACTGCGCGTGGCCCAACACGCACATGGCCAATTTTATTTTTAGGTAAGCTCGATATTATCAGCCAGTTTTGCTATGCATTCCTGGTGTTGTATAACCTGTGAAAGCATGGCCACCCTTCATATTAGTAACTACGTCTAGAGTTGCTTAACCTGTGATAGCGTGGTCACCCATCCAAGTTGCGACCACGATAGATAGATAACATTTGCCTACTATACAACGATAGCACTGATGTCAGATTGTTCAATCTGCGTGAAGGCATTTCACATAGCTTGATGACTTATTATTATGATAGCCGGGACCATCGGTTAGTCGTGTCGTCTTCAGAGGCACGGAGTTTCTCTGAATATGTCTATATTATAAATCGCTTGTGTCCACCAATCAAAGTGAACCATGCCCGAAGTTGTTTATTATGTGTCAGCGCTATTGACAAGACAAAGGAGCATAATGAAGGGACCCAACCACATATACAAATCTGAATAAATTAAATATGCATGTGTCGTGATAACTTTGGCTTATAGAAAAAAATAAAAAATAAAGCACAGCTGCAGCTTTATTTTTTTCTGCAAATGTACTTTTTTTTTACCCTGACAGCTGAGATTGCTTTACAACCTTTTCATTACAAATGTTTCCAGCTATATACTGCCCAGACCCGATCGTCCCAGAGAAAGGCAAGCTGGTTACAGGACCATCATCCAAGCAAGGCAAGTACATAGTGGGGGATCTCATGATCTACTCCTGTGAAGATGGTTACGAAGTCGTCGGGGAATCTTCCATCGTGTGCACTGAGAACGGTTTTTGGTCACATCCGCCCCCGTTTTGTATGCCGCCTTCGAAAATATTAAAATCTGACACTATCTTCATAGAGAATACTACTCTTGTACACATAGAAAATTAATGCAGGATTTTTAATTTTACCACGTTTTTAGGTTTATATTGGCTGTTTTTTGTCGCGTCACATTAGGTGTGTGTGTGGCACACACCTAAAGTTGTGTTTACGGATGGATAAAAAACGTGGTAAATGAAAAAAAATGGCCCGTTTGATAATTCCAAATAAAAATGTATTTTGTTTTTTGTGGCTCAGCATTGTGTCAAAAAATCAAATTATTGTATTTCGATATATTCCATAAAGATCTTCAAAATCCATAATAAATGTTAAATATTATATTAGACCATGCAAGTAATCTATGGCCCTTAAATTAATTGTACGCCATGCTACAGCCTAAACTTGCATTGTGTAATTAGGCTGTTCTGAGGGTTATTACCCTCTTTGTAGTAAAAATAAATCATTCTGTAGCTTAACTGATACATTATATTTAAATATAAACGTATTCTGTGTTTGTAGTTAATGCTCAGTACTAAAACTCGTAGTAAATGTTGAGACATGACATGAATACTGTGAAAAAATACCAAAAAAATATGAACGTTTCATTTGAAATGTTAGTTTTAATGAAAAATAAATTCTAAATTTAACGTGTTCAATGTTATAGTTAGGTAATTCTTAATATTATTAACAATGTCAAAACTATATTATTAAAAAATTATTAAAATATGGCTGTTTATGTGCCATATTAATATGTACTATAATTTTATTGTTCTATTGAATGAAAAATTTATCGTTGTCTTGCCTTTCTTTTGCCAAGAAGTTAGCGTTATGTTAGAAATATAAGGATTTTTTTGTATCTAGTATACAATTTGTATAGGTACAGAATTTGTTTTGTAAGTTGCTTTTTTATTTTTACGGCGATTGCCATCAGCCTTTTATCTATATACGTACCTATGTTTGTATTTATATTTAAATAAAGTCAATATTGAACATTTATCATTGTACTTTTATTCTTTAACTTAATTAGCTGTAATAATTGTTCCTGGATTAAGTTAAACATAGTTTTGGAATTTTAGGTCTATGACATTAAATAATTAATGCGCGCTGCGCGTATTAAGGGCATTTGTTCGGCACGTTTCCATTGAAGCTAGGTTTGGGCAAAACGAATGCTCTTACAGATGTCGGGAAATGATCTTAGAAAGGATGGTAGTAATACCTGAACAAGTGTCATTTTAATAAAATGTCGGCAGGATTTTTAGATTAGATTATCGAAACACGTAATTACTAGATTTTGGTACCATTTTTTGCTAGAATAATAATAAAATGATTTAAGCTTGTGCTTTATTGTCGCAATTGGATTATATAATTAGTTGTTTGACAAAACGTCTAGCTGTTTGGCATTACCAAAGAAAATGAATTTGAAATTACGGCTCGGTTTTGTAAAACAGCTGAAAATCGTTCCGGATTGTCAGTGCGTTTACCGGACGTTCGGAACACGAGTAGGCTTACCATGATCGAACAAAATTGTGTAGTATCCAGCTCATGAAGTTTTTTTACCCTCTAACTTCGATATTATAGTAGTTCTTTTTTTTAATCACGCGGGGCATGGAAGTAAAACCTCAATTCAACGTCTTATTCTTACCATGGTTCTTACTATGTAATCGAGTCTCCAACATCATAGAACACGAAAAGGGGTTGAGTTGAGACTTATTTGGCAGCACGGAACAGCACTTTGCTGCTTTCGTTTTCTGTCGCTCAGAACCTTTATTGTTAGCGATAGAAAAGGATAGGAGAAGGCGAATGTTCCTTTCCGAGCAGACAAATGAGATCCGAAAGCGGGCTTCATTCGCGCCGCGAACCGCAAGTGGAAGTGAATCGCTTTTGCGCCCGTTCACGGTATTCGCGTTTGCGGGGCGCGAATCTCCCGTGAACGCGAACGCATCCACATACGCGTGTGAAAACTATATCGCGCGCTTGGTGCCGTAAGATTGTTATTTATACCATTCCTCCTCTAAAAAGTTTATTTTATTCACTTAAAACAGTGAATAAAATGCATTTGCTCACTATTTTTGTGTTTGAATTCAGAACAATTAGGCCTCGTGTCCACGTATCCAATTTGCGCCGTGACACGGAACACCTCCTACAGGCTTCATACTTGACATGCCTGACCGAACGGACGCTGGTCCGGCGCGCCGGCACGGCGCAAACTGGATACGTGGACACGAGGCCTCACTTTTAATTTTAGCAATTATTTCAATTTACATGTGAATTTTAACTAATTGACCGAGCGAGCGAAGCGAGCGAAGCGTCTCAGTTTCGAGATTAGCCAAGGTCGAATTTCTTAACCGATTCTCTTGAAATTTTGTAAGCAGGTTCAACAACTAAATAGAATTTTTTTGTCGAGTCATTTTTTAGAAATTTTTCAAAATGGCGGAAATATGGGGGTTAAAAATTTTAAAACTGTCCCATATCCGCCATTTCATAATATTTTCAAAAATGTCATTAGACTTTTTTGTTGCCATTATAAAAACGATATTTTTTTATTTTAACAACTTTTTTATACATTATACTTACTTAAACGGGTTAAGGGTGACTCGCGAAGTCTAGCTGACTAAGTCGTGACGGATATACAATACAAATCTTCTTACAAAATATACTGAAACTATTTAAGGGTGAATTCAGTCCGGGTTACTGAACAACTTTCTTAAAAATACATATCTCCCCTGGGGTCCACGAAATAATTTCTCTGAATAACTATTATGGTTTTTATTTTGTGGTTCATAAGTAGTTCTATAAATTTTATCATATTTAACCGACTAAAAAAAAAGTGCTTCTGTAGTGGTATTAGTAGGTAATTATGCTACGAACTAACAAGAGATCATCAGCAACCAAAGCCCGCGAAGTAGCTTTACGAAGAGAGTAAGAAACCAATGAGCAGCGCCATAGAGCCATGGCAATACAAATAAGCATTTATTTTCTGGTTTTTTCAACAACGAGCTGACTTTGTCATTTGAAAAATGATGGGTCATTTTTCGGTAAAAGACTACTGGTACAGAACTGAATTTCAGCATCACGGTAGACCTCATATCCATGGGATTGTATGGTTGGAAGGTGCTCCTGACATTTCAGAGCTAGATCGAAAGTCATTTGAAGAAAGGGCTGTAATTGGTAACTATTTTGGAAATTTGGTCACAACCATGAATCCGCATATCGGTAAACCTGCACCGATAATTCATCCAAATCAGGTACATCATTCTGAAATAATAATCGCGAGGTCTAAGTTCGTGGCGAACTACTAGTTTAACCTTCCTTTTCTTCACTAAATTTCTATTTTCGCTTAAATCTTTCTTTTTCTCGTAGTCATGGTATATAGTATGCAACTCTTGAATAAAACGGATTTATATCGAGGGCCATGAATCACTCGCGTCGCTCAGGATTCTAACACTTGAATAATCATATCAATTATTTGAAATTTCAATCGTTAGAATCCTTTGCTTGTTCGTGATTCATCTATACATATAAGTATATAGATAGGTAGATAAAGATAGGTGTAACAAAAATTGGGATGCGTACAAGAGAGCTCGTACGTAACTTATGTAATCGAATGGTAAGAGCAGCTAAAAAGAAGTATTTTTATGACCAACTCTCTAATTCTTCTTCGGCTAATATATGGAAGTTCTTCTCTCCAAACCTCTTCGTCTTATTCTCTTGACGAATTTAATAATCATTTCGCAAACTCTAATTCTTTCGATCCTTTCGTCAAACTCCGTACTATTTCTAAGATTTCTTCCATGGCAAATTTTCACATACTTAGATTATTTTTCATTTTCTTCACTAGCTGAGGATGAAATCCGGAAAATCATCATATCCCTACAGTCCAATGCTGTTGGTTGTGATGATTTCAGTAGGCAAACGATTATTTATATTGTGATGAAGTCCTCTGGTGCTTCCCTCCTTACCCCGCTCTCCACCCCGCGCGCCCATATAAATACGGAGGCGTGAGGACCCTCGTCCTCTTTCGACCACGACTGGGCGCCGGGCTGCTTCAAAGCTGAGTACTTTTGGAAATCTCTTCTGGAACAACGAATCTCGTGGCTGTGAACCTACGACTCTTACCTGTGACTTCTTTCTCATTGTATAATTGTTAAAAATTAATTAAAGAGTTTGGTCTTTTCAAATATTGTTTCTTTCAAAATAATCACTACGTCACAGTGGCGCCACAACAGAGGAGTTACCACGAGATTCGTTGATCTTCTAAATTTTATAACTGTGTTTTGAGTGCTTTATTTCGTTCAATATATTGACGTGTTAATTCCGATCATTACACTTTATTCCCCTTTCCACTGGCACTTTTCCCACTCTTTGGGGAAAGGCATATGTTACGCCTTTACCAAAAATTTCTAAACCGCAGTCCTGAAACAATTTCCGTTCAGTTTCAATTTTACTTTATCATTCTAAAGTGTTAGAAGCGGCTGCCCACGTTCAGGTTTCCGCGTTCATACTTGATAATTGTCTTCTTACTCCACTACAGTCGGGTTTCCGTCCTGGGCACAGTACCGCTACTGCTCTTCTCAATGTTACCGAAGATATTTGCCTTGGTATGGAGAATTCGTTAATTACCATTCTTGTACTTATTGATTTCTCTAATGCTTTTAACATGGTTGATCACGATATTCTCCTGGCAATCCTTCAATATATGAAATTCTCATCCTCAGCTATGGATTGGTTTTCTTCATATCTCCATGGCAGGCAACAAGCAGTTATATCTTATCTCCTTTGTTGTTTGCTGTATTTATTAATTTATTGTCAATCTATATATTAGCTGTTCTTACCATTTTTATGCTGATGACCTGTAAATTTATACACAAACCAGTGCTGAAAACATTGACGCTGGTATCAGTCAGTTAAACGCGTCCTTAGCTAACATTTCGTCTTGGTCAGATGATTTTGGTATTAAAATTAATGCGTCCAAATGCCAGGCAATAATGATCGGTAGTCCTAGACAGCTAGCAAAGATTGATATAAGCTCTGTTCCCACAATTACCCTTAATAATACAATCATATCACTTTCTCCATCTGTTAAAAATCTTTGATTTGTGATGGACTCAATAAATTTTAATCCATGAAAATGTCGATAAATTAGAAAATTTATCGACATTTTCATGGATTAATACTCGTTTAGCTGGAGAGATCAGGTCACTGAGATCAGTAGAAAAGTCACTCTTTCCTTACAATACCTAAACGGTTTTATACTTTTTCTTCAGATCAAAACTAAAATCACTAATCCCTTGTTTTACCTGTTATTAATTATGTTGATGTGTGTTATCCTGATCTAAACTCAGATCTTAATAAACTAGATCGTCTTATTAATAATTGCATTCGCTTTATCTTCTGTGTTCGTAAAAACGACCACATATCTTCTTTTCGATCTAAGCTTATATGGCTTCCTGTTCGTCAGTGTCGACAGTAGAGAATGCTATGTTCTCTTTTCTCTATACTTAAGAACCCTCTTTCTCCCCAATATGAAAACCAAATTTCGCTTTCAGTCTGAAAGCCATGACCGTGAGCTTCGTTCCAGTCATACTCTTCAGCTTCATCTACCGTTATTTCGGTCTGAATTTATGTCTAAATCTTTTACTCTTCAAGTTACGCGACTCTGGAATGCCTTACCTGAAGACATCAGAAGTATCTCAAACAGATTTCTATTTAAGCAAAAAGTTCACGTACCTTTCTGTTAATTTGTTGCAGCAGAACTAGTCATTAAATCAAAACTTTGTATGAATTTGTATTATGTACACTCGTATGTATGTGTATGTATTTATGTGTATTGTACTGTACGTATGTATCTAAGTAAATTTGTATTAGTATATAGTGTATTTTTAATACATCTTTAAGCACCTATCCCATTTAGATTAAAATTTTCTGATTTCCTATTGACTGGTAGAGAATGCATTAGCATTAGGTTCAGCTTTTTTACCATTGTGGTCAATAAAGATTTTAATAAATAAATAGCCCTCGATTTAAATCCGTCGTTTATTCAGTAATATTATTGCATTATATACTATTGTTCTCCACACGTTCTCGTTTTTAATTTTTTTAAGCCGCAACCTTTTGTCGTCAGCGACAGCAGTGCATGTTTTGGCGTCCATTCCTCCATTTAAGGAATCTACCACTTTAGTAAAAATGTGCGGCCTGGTCGTTTGTGAGGTGTGACACTGGCATGTGGCCAAAGAGGGAAGAATAAGTCAAGATGTGGCGGATAAGATTTCCATGCAATTTATTAACATAAGTATGTTTATTAATCTGTGATTTTAATCATTACAGGACTATTTCGTCAATAAATTTTTAAACTCCATGTTCAGAACATAAACAACCTCTGAAGACCACTATTCAGTATGCCAGGCTGCCGCTCCAGAGGTCCCGGGTTCGATCCCCAGTCAGGTCAAGATGGAAAATGATCTTTTACAGATTGACCTGTGTCTTGAATGTTTATCTGTTTATGTATTTGAACTTTTTAAGATATACTTAGTATCGTTGAGTCAGTATCCAATCAATCCCGAACTTACTTTGGAGCTAGCTAATCTGTGTGATTTGTCCGTATACATTTATTTATAAACGAATTCGGGTAATAATATCGAAAAAAAACTTTAATTATGTAAATATAAATTTTATTTCCATTGATCTGACTGGTTACAGGGAGGACCAATTACTAAAGCCCGCTGCCATAGTGTAATAAGAGCGTTTGAACTGAGCACTCGTAGCACGAGTACAGATAGATATCATATCATAATATAAAAACAGAAAGTAATTAGTTACCAACTTTAGGCGGAAGGCATGGTCGTATGGCGACCTTATTTAAAATGCCTAAATAGTTTATTCGTACAAAGGTGATTAATACGTTGGTAAATAAAATTCTGCTAACCTTTAAACGTTTAACGAACTACAGTTGTAATTGATTGTTCACATCTTTTTGAGGTTTATTTAGCTTTTAAATGGCCATTTCAGCGTAGGTACACGCTCTACCATGCCAAGCCCGTGCCTTTCGCCTTAAATATATAAAAGTGGTTATAAAAAACAGTTTATTATTTTAATTATTCAATGCTTTATCCACTACATACAGCGTTGAATAACTTATTGTATCGGAATTAACTTTTGTAATTAGCTGTCTCATTTATTTAGTTCATTCATGGACTGCTCATTCCGTAGCAGTATTTTATTTAAAGATTGAGATCGTAATTAGCGAAACGCAAAATAAAGTAATTACGTATTTACGACAAAGGTACACACACTGCACTATATCGTAAGTAATTAGATAATGTAAATACAATTAGTTTTAGACATAAATAGCATACGACAACGTATAAATAAATTCTTAGCTCACAATGAATGAACACTACCTACTAGGATTGTCAGATAAAGAATTTTCTTCAGTAAGTATAAGTACTTAGGTAATTACTAATAGAGAGAAAATATATTTTCGAACCATTTCAGTAAATAAATTATGAGAAAATATACAATGGAACATACTGCATGAAGACGGAAATCACTAATTTTATAGACGACTAAATGTATTCTGAACATCTCTGACAATCCCGTTCACAACACAAGGCTAAACACAAGATAAAATTATCAGCATACATTTGTTTAAAATTTACACTAGGTACATGACATAACACAATAAAACATTCTTATACTTACTAAGTTTCTAATGCTTATCATAAACATTGTAAAGGCTCTCAAGCACAAAATATAATAAAAATGATTACAAAACATCTTCACAACTAAGTATATACTTATTGTATGTATATCAATCAAGAGATAGGTATTGGTTTAGCAATATAACAAACATATTCACAGATTCATGTTTAGGCACATTGGAAAATAAATATTGTATGTTAAACTAATCAGTCTTACAATAGGCACCGCATTATTCACAACATTTTAAATAGACATTTTATACATTCCGATTTATTTAATACATAGTAAGTAAATGGCACAGTAGCTGTGAAGTTTGCTCTTATGGTTATTTAAAAAAACCGTTGATGATAATTTTGCAGTGTCAAGATTAGATTCTCAACTAGAGACAACTTTTGAATCTGCTAGAGTAATGTAGGATTTAAAATAAAGACAATTTTTTAAAAGAAATGTATGATATATAATGTATCCATGTTAATGTATATAATATACAAAAATGATAATTTGTTTATAAAATGGAACTAAATTCAGTATTTTTTTAATAGGAAGCTACCGAGAAGCTTCTATAACTATACTATTATTATTCTTATTCGTTTTACTTAAACAGAACTGAATGCTGTAACTTTAGTGTACGTTTTGTACTTAAGTAGACTACAACGTATCATACATTATGTGGATAAGCTTTATTTTATGCAGATAATGCGGGTATATCCCATTTGCCACCACTGATGGCAGACGGGACAATTTTTATGTACACGTGTGCCAGATGCCACCACTTGCAACGCCCCCGCTGGTGGCGAACGGCAATCGCCAATCATTCACAGTCTCATTTGTCCCCAGTGGTGGCAAATAGAACAAACTCTGGTTTGTTCTTATTTATGTATTTGATAAACAGATGTGAAAAGGTTACCTAGATGTGTATGTAATTTCTACTAAATTACTTCAGTCTCTATGACTTCAGTTCAATTACTTTGGAGATCTAATGTTTATTTTTGATTTGTCCAACATGACCTATATGTTATTAAAACCCCAAATATCCTGTACAAAGTAGGAATAACTTAGGAATATGTAAGTATATTAGGTATAATTACTGCGCCCACCTAATTTCAATTTTTTTTTTGTTTATCATGGTACAATGAAGTTAGTTTGTATTGTAATAGAGTTTTACACAAACGAAATGGGCGATGATTCAGCCTTCAACTAGCGTCAAACATATAACACCCCTCTTTTTTTTGGGGGGTTTAAAATGAGTTTAGCGGCCCAGTTTCCCGAAAATCGGATAGTCCGAGTCGGAGCAGAACTCGTTCATACAAAGATGTTTACAAAATATTGACGCCCAAATCAAGATTTTGTACGTGTATAGTGCCACGAGAAAAAGCCGTGAGACAAACGCAAGTAAGTGTGTTGGCACAAGTTTATTATTGGTTGTGGGCCATAGGAACTAAAGCAAAATATATATTATAGAATTGTTAACACAGCTTGCTATTTCACCTTGAAGATAGTATTTTTCGAACTTTATGGAATAACATTCGAAGCAGTTAATGTTAATTTATTCATATGACATTTATTGTTAATATTTTAGTTCGGTTGGCATGCGGCTGACGTGGCCGGCCCAGTCCCATTTCAATTTAGTCGCGGTGACATTTACGTCAGCAAATTTACGTCCTGGAAAACCTAGGCGCAAATGGCTTGACGACCTAGACGCCTACTCAAAGGACTGGCACACGAAAGGACAAAACAGGAATAAATGGAGAGCCGAGAAGGAGGCCTTTGCCCAACAATGGGATCTAATGGGCTCTAAATAAATAACTAAAATATAAAATACGCTCATAAGCCTCGATGGACGTTTAATACGAATTGATACTATGTTTCTCACTTATGAAATAGAAACAGAGATGACTACATATAAATTATCACGTTTTTATCTCTTATGAGACAGATCTTAGGGCTGTAAGACCCAAAGGGCTTCGCTTAACGTATTAGTGGGCGTTAAGATGAAGGAACAAAGACTTGTATTACTAGGTAACAAGAAATAATTAAAGTTATTAAAATCGGCAACAAATTTACGTGCTGCAGTAAGTATATACTGTATTTTAAATTTTTTATATTAAAACAAATATTAAAGGCATTAAAGCTACCTATGTGTGATCGTACAAAAATAATATTTACTTAAAAATACCCTGTCTATAATAACTATACAAAACAGCATTACGATTTGAAACACGAATGGCTCGTTATAAATAACATTACAAAAATATAAGTCACTACTCTACTAGCTGCTACTAATGTTGTGCTTTAATATACCTACTTGTATACCAAGGAAAATTATAGCACATCATTATTATCAGTGTCTTATGTTTTATATTAATTGATAAATAGCAACTTTTAGTTCATAAATAAAACATAGTCCGTGGTCTGTAGTTATGCGTTTAGTTGATTTGTATTGTCATTTTTTAAGAAAATTACATGTACTTAACACATAGGAAAATACTTATCTTTTGCGCTATAAAGTATGAAATAATGTACCATAACGGGGCATTTGAAATAGTGATGTACAAGTCTCGAGTCCTCCGAGTCCTCTTACGTAGGACTCGGAGTCGTTTACAGGGCTCGACTCAATTAACGGAAGGCTCGACGACTGCGAGCTTAAGTGAGACTCGGAGCGTGAAATTAGAGCTCGAGTCTCTTTCTGAACCCGAGCCCTTTTCTGCGCTCGAGTCTTTTTACCTGCCTGCAAAGAGGGAGGGTTATGTTCTTGAGTCCATTTAAAAGCAATAATTTTTAATTTAAAAAAGTGATCTGTGTAATAAGGCGTAAAATATGATTGATTACAATAGAAATTAAAAGAATGTTTGCGTGCACACCTTGAATAACCAAAATTTTATCTGAAATCACGCCTCGAGTCTTGTAAGCTTTCAAGAACTGCTCGCGTTCATTTTAAGACTCGAGCTCTTTTAAAGGCTCGAGTCGTTACTCAGAGAACTCGCGCTCGCCTCGGCTCGGAACTCCAAGCCTATTGAGCTCATAGAGCCCTGCAAAACCGACTCGAGTCTTCAAAATTAGAACTCAAGGACTCGAGTCTTGTACATCACTAATTTTAAACCATATTGAAATGTTTAGTAATGCAAACGGGAATTAACGCAAAATGTGTGGTCTCATGCTAAAACCACATGCGGTGGTGCTACAACCCAGACGAAACGTCAACAATAAATAAATAAAGGATGTTTCGCGATAATTCCCATATGTATTAATTAGTTATGAGGCAACGCGATGGTTTAAAAGTGAAGGCTAAAAATAACAATTAAATAAAAGGTTCTTAAGTCCCGTTATTATGAAGAAATAAGGGACTGTATCATCTGACACTGGATATTGTAAAATATAAAACATTGTATTTATGTAAATAAATAAATAAACGAAAAGTAACATTCTCTTTATATCAGTTTCCAATGTTTATTACAGTACCTAATATTTGCAAGTTATTTGTGTGGCTCATAATGATTCCTCTTATCATTCTGACGACTGTAGTTCAATGCTGAATAGAGCTCTTGCCTTGACTGTTTAACAAGGCTAAATTGTTCATGCTTGCACTGCACAGATTGAGTGGGTGGATACTGTTAACTGTACCTACTGGTCTATTACATGTCATCACCATCATCTTCATTTCAGCCGCATAACGTACCTGCTGGACATAGGCCTCTCCCAAGGATTTCAAAAATGGCCGTTCTGGAGCAGCTTGCATCTAGCGCCTTTCAGCGAGCTTATTTAGTTCGAAAGACCACCTTGTGGGTGGGTGTCCTACGCTAGTCTTGTCAGTCAGTACGTGGTCGCCATTCGAGAACCTATTTGCCTCATTAGCCATAGGTTTGTATCGCTATGTGTGTTACATGTATGTCTATTACATGTCGCATTTATCTATTTGGACATTAATTTCTTTTCTACAAAGTAAAAAAGTCTAACAATTATATTGGAAGCAGAGAAGTTCCAATATTTCATTAAAATCTTTCAATTTTAAAAACGTTATACCATTATGTTTGTGGATATATACTTATAACATTTAATTAATTAGAAGCTACACATGCCATTAGAAGCCTCTGCCGTACATAGTATTTATAATTAATTAATCTAAAACAAATTGTTCAATACTAACCATAACTACCTAAGTAAATGAAATTCTATTGGTTGTAAATGTTTGTTTATAAATATTTCTTGCTTATATTTTTTCGTCTTACCCTCCTTATAAGAATTATATTATCTGGCATTGTACGTACTGTTAAGTAGTCAGCACCATACCTTACGCCTATCTAGTACATTCTCTTTCAATTATTGTGCAGTATTTTCTTATATTATATTGCCCAGCAGTGAGACAAATTATGGCTCGAAATAAAAATAATAAAATAGAAAATATATTCGTAAATAACTATGTATAAGTAGGTAGATACGAAATATCATATAGTAGGTTGTTATAAGAATCGTCACATTAATTAAGTCATAAATATGTTATTATTATTTGTGACATTTTTGATTTCTTTCCTAACTGAGTGCACTTACAAATTTGTTTAAATATATTTGACAGAGAGATGCTATAAATAAAAACCTATCAATATCAATTTAACAACTCCGCAAATCATTTTCACAGACTTTTAAAAGGGCCTGTAAAAATGATTAGTGAATTTGTGAAATATAAAAAAAAATAGATCATGTAAAAGTCAAAGAGCTATTATAAAGTAGGTGTTATTTTGTTCATTTACATTAGCTCAATTCCTACTAACGAAAGCTTTTTTTAAAAACCAGTTGCTCGGTGTTGTAATTAATACCTAGTCTAAAATACATATTTACCAATTTGTTGTCATGGAGAAAATACTAATTACATTTTCCTGTCAATGTAAATGTATGAGGCTATTCAAATTAACAGCAATGCACAATTTTTAACTGTTTTGATGTTTTCATATTCTTTTTACAGCGCAGTTTACTACTTTATGAGTTTAGCACACATAACATTGCAATATGATCAATAAAATAAAATACAATGAATGTAATTATAATATGTACTTTATGAGCAATAACCAAAAGGCTAATTCATAATTTTTTCTAACTGGTTTTTCAATAAAGTTATGAAGTCTATTTAGATATTCGAGTATTTAGATATTCTTATAAAAACATATTATATGTTATTAGATATTCAAAAAGATTTACAAGAGAATGCTTAAATGATGAGATAAAAAGACCAAGTTATGATGTGCATTACATTTTGCACAATAATAGGACGTATGTAAAAATGCTTTGTCCAAAAAAAACCTATCCTGAAAAAAACACTTTTTCCTTATATATCATATTATACATTATTAAGTAGATATTCAGAAAGATTTACAAGAGATTGCTTAAATGATGAGATAAAAACTCAAGTTATGATGTGCATTAGTACACAATAATATTATGTATGTAATAAATAATGCTTTGTTCAAAAAATTCCTTGAACAAAGGACTTTTTACTTTAACTTATTATAAACCAAAAAAATAGCTTGTTAATTATTTCATTTTACATTTTAAAATATAAATCAATACTTTAAGTGTAAGTAGCAACATGAAAATTTAGAATAAGTTACACTATTAAATGTGTAAATGTACCAAGACAAACTTGAGAATTTGAGATACCTTAATGGTAGTATACAAATCAAGAGAATATTCTACTACACATATGTTAAAAAAAATAGACCAGCTTTAGAGTAAATCACACTAAATTACATTTGAAATGTCCACACAAAAAATGCAAGTAAAATTTTACAGGAATGACAGGGTTTAGTAAATGCACAAGAAGTTTTAATAAATAATAAACTATACTCACATCACTTACAAGCTTTGATGGAAGTATTATAGATTACCCAAAATCCAATAGAATATGGTGGCATGGATATATGAGTACCATAGCGAATGACTGTCGGAGCCATGTCCAGTTGTGGTGACTCATAGTAAAGTGGCCAGCCATTCAGTAACACTGTCGTTGTCTTTCTATTGTTTGAAGGAGCACTAATAATGTACTCATCAATTCTTAAATTATCTCCGTGTAAAGCAGTTCCATTAAGAAGGAACCTTGCTTTAGCCATTTCTAAATTAACAGCATATATGGTTATGGCAGTGGTGTCATTAGTATAGTTTTTGTTGGCACAATGAGCATACATTCTTTGGTAGCGTGTGCAGTGGCAGTCCACATGCAGCACTTTATTTCCAACAAGTCTCTTGTACAGCACACTCACCCACCAATCCGGAAGTGGCTCTAACTCCTCATCAATAAGGCTGTAATTCCCTCCAAAGAAGCTTTGTCGGATCACTGTGGTAATATTGTTTTGTGCTGACAAACCCAGTTTGTCCACCCAGAGTGGAGTGGCAGCATACGAGTTAGATAATCCCGGAGCTCCACCTCCGTAGGAACTGCTGGTCTCACTCAGCCACATGGGAATGTGAGAGTACTTCTTTGTGTGGCTTCTCATAGCATGTATTTGCTGAGCTAATAAATCAAATGTGCCTGGATTCCAAAAATCTTCTAATTTTGCCACTCTGCTGTTTAAATAATACTGATGCCAAGAAGTCACGTTGATGTAATGAGAGGCATTATGTAAAAACTCTACCATATACTGAAGGCACTCTGGATGTTCTGGTTGAGGTCTGGTGGTGTCTGGGCCTGTCAACAAGGCGTGCTTATAACCATAATGATTTAATAGTTTACGCAACTTTTTGAAGTCATGAGCCAACATGGCCGGTGTAACAGTAGTGTTGAAGACATGATTGTATGAGTTGGGTTCATTGCCTAGCTGCCAATCAATATGATAGTTTCTCTTCTTAGAGAATTGAAGAAGCTCTTTAGCATTTACTTCATTCCATCCATGATCTTCTCGAATTAAAGCATTAAGAGTAAACAATAGCTTAATATTAACGGCTTTGCAGAATTCATTTATTTCAGTCCATTTGCTACCAGTCATAAGAAAGAACGGTAAAAACTTGTGTTTACATAACCTTCTAACGGCGGGGCAAACCGCCTTCGCTTCCTTGGGGCAATGGTCACATGTGGCTGGGATGTCCTCGGGGCTGAAGATGAGACGCTCTGACATGGTGCCGCCGAGTCGGAGCCGCGCCGGCGCCAGCGCCGCGGCCAGCTCTCGGAATCTTGGCTTTGAGAAGTCCACACGGTTGTCCTGAATCTCTGACGCATCGATGCCGATACTTACAAAATCTTCTGGTAAATGTGCTATTACTTTCTGGTGTTCGTTAATTGTAACATAACACTTCTCGCCAGAATTGTATTTAACAAATAATATCATGAGAGCCACATTGCAACAAAATGCAACTGCACACACTGCTACTAAATATTTTTCGGACATCATCTTCTGCCGATTTTTACGTCTCCAACTACACAAGACAGCAGCTCTCAAATTCTTAAATTCATAATATTCTAGAAATTGTCGCGCACTTGTGTTATGTATTTATTTTTAAAAAAAGGAAGGAACGATTGGAACCATCGAACGGATTACAGCTACGGACATTTACGGACTTACGGCGTCTTACGGTACGTCAAAGAGTAAAGTAACATAGAGGGAAGTACGTAACTACGGACTAGCAAATTTATAACAAACAAATCTGATAAGCGCTATAGGCTATAGCTCATAGCAGTCATAGCATAGCTAGTGTCGACTCAGTGTTACCAACACATACCAAAATTTACCCCCAATTTTTTTTCTTAATGGCCCTAAAAACCCCTAAATATAGAATTTTATACTTACTTATATGATGATTAGTGCTCAAATTGTTTCGCAAATGATAATGTTAAACGTTACACATTAGGTTAATAAATATTTAATTAAATTAACTTTTTAATATTATTAAAACTAACGGGATAGACATATGTAGCCATCATCGGTAGTATAGTCGTTCTCAGAGGTGCAATTTTTCAAACGCGGTTTTTTGTATGGAAAAACCACTCGACTAGGTGCGTCCGCGTTTCGCGAGTGTTAGAAGCAGCGACTAGGGTGGGGACGCAATTTTGAAATCACTTGTCACATTACGAATGGTTTGCGCGAGCGTTTTTAAACGGGCGCATTTTTGAATCGGTCGTATGCGAAGGATATGCAAGGTCTTGACCACTCGTTTTTTAATTCATGTTCGAATTTTAAGAAAAGCATAGACAAATAATTTATTATCGGTCTTTTTTGCATAAAACAATTTGTTTTTCGCTGACACGTCACACGATGGTTTAAAAAAATACGAATAATTTGTATTTTACGCGAGCGGGGGAGTTGGAAAACTACACGTTTTGTGTTTCGGTGAGCCCCTCAATGAAAAATAGCACTCCTGGACGCTTTCGCGGTCCTCAAAGCATTCAACTACTTACAATTTAAATCTGATCAAGTCGACCTTTTCCGTACTCTTACACTACGTGTGTAAAACCGTGTTTTATAGTAAAGTACAGTATACAGGATGCAATTAAAATCGTTAGCAATAATTCAACTTATTAACATACTCACATAAAGAATATTTGTACAGTAACAACCCTACAATTAAAGCAGTAATTAAAAAGAATCAAAAAGCAAGAAAAATAACCGGAGTATCAAAACACTTCGAGTCGTGCGCGCTCACTGATACCTACGAGCCGCAAGGTCAGCGACCCGCTGCAATACAGCTGCACGGCGGGCTCGGTCGGCATACAAAGTAGACTTTAAATTACATGAATAAGGTTGAAAGTCGAGTGGGGACAGGTTGTGTCACACGAACGCTTGAGGATAGTAGCTACGTTGAAGTAGGAACGAATGTTAGCGTACTACAACGCGACGAAATTGATACTATTGGAATTAATTTCTTTTACATGCATTTAATGACGATTAGTTATTTTATTTATAATTGCAGTAATGGTATCTATCAAAGAGTATAACGCATGTTCAGAGATTTTCTGTAATATAAAAATGACGACTCTTGATTGAAGTTTTATTAGTCTTTAATTACTTTGTATCATGGGTATAGTAGATACCTAAAATATTGCCAACGAATTCAATTACACCCTGTATAATGTTGTTCATTATGTCCATGTAAAAGCTAGACGTAATTAAATAAAAAATAACGTGCTCCGCGCCGTGCCGCATATCGTGCATTCCAGAAAAAAACCCCAAAAAAATCCAGCCCCTAAAAAAGTCCCATTAAACACCTTTCTTTTTCTGATTTGGGGGCAAAACCCCTAAGTTGGCAACCGTGAGTCGACTAGGTGGTAGCTACGTGACGTGCGTGAGTGAACGACAGCGACAGAGGTGCTATTTTTCAAACGCGGAGTCACTAAACGAACGATTTTTTGTATGGAAAAACCATTCGTTTAGGTGACTCCGCGTTTCAAAAATAGCACTTCAGGAGACGTATTTTGAAATCACTTGTCACATTACGAAGGGTTTGCGCGAGCGTTTCCAAACGGGCACATTTTTAAATCGGTAGTTTGCGAAGGACTTGCAACGAATGGTATTGTCCCCTCGTAATTTTGACATGTGTCAGCGAAAAACAATATTGTTTTACGCAGAAAAAAACGATAATTTGTCTATGCTTTTCTAAAAATTCGAACATGAATAAAAAAGCAACGTGAAATGGAACGGATTTCCGATGATTGGTTTCGATCGAATCGCTGACACGACGGTTTCAAAAATGTTGTATTTTACGCGAGCGATGAGTTGGAAAACTACACGTTTTGTGTTTTGCTGAGTCCCTCAATGAAAAATAGCACTTCTGGGCGACCGAGCTTTGCTCGGTTACATTTTAAACTTGTCTAAAAACAATAAAAAATTATATAAACGTGAACATAAAAAAAACAAAAGTAAGTCACTGAGTGGGATTCGAAACTGTAACACTCTTTCAACAAGCCGCGTCTAATATCGCTGGGCCGCGGACAGCGGCCGACAGGACGAATTAGCGACCATTTTCTGCGTGGAAAGAAAAACGCATGATATCTCGAAAACACGCGTTTTCCCAAACATAAGACCATAGATCAAAGATTATTACTAGATGGACATCCTCCATATGTCAAAGTGTACCAAAAAGGATAGTTTTTCCTTAACTAACTAGATGTCGCTACCGGTATTAATCTCAATTATTTTGTCAATATTTATCGTTAAAATTAGAACCATCAAAGCAAACCTCGCATGTCTACGAAATAGTACCACACATGTTATAATGCTAAGAAATTTCAAAATATTTTAATAATCCATGGCAAAAATTACTATTGTCGCTTATACGACGATAAATGACAATGTCAACATCACAAATTCAAACTAAAAAGAATTCATATAAAGGGAAATTTCACCACTTCCGTCATTACAAAATTGGCCTAGTGGTCTTGACGTTGGCCTATAAATCGAGAGACTCCAGGTTCAAATCACGATCTCGAATTAGTGTTTTAAAAGTTTTTCTAGATAAATCTAGACTAAATCTTATACCTTTAAACGAGCAATTCTTGTATGTATATATAAATATTTATAAATTTCTGTGATCTCGAAAACGGCTCTAACGATTTCGCTGAAAATTTGTATATTTGGGTTTTCGGGGGTAAACAATGGATCTAGATTAGTTTTATGTTTGGGAAAACGCGTGTTTTCGAGTTTTCATGCGTTTTTCTTTCCACGCAGAATATGGTCGCTAATTTCGTCGCGCCGCGACCGCCTTGATTTAGCTCAGTGGTTAAGGATAGCGACCGCTAGAAAGAGTGTTACGGGTTCGAATCCCACTCGGTGACTTACTTTTGTTTTTTTTTATGTTTAAGTTTATATATTTTTTTATTTTGCATTGTTTTTAGACAAGTTTAAAAAAAATTAGTTAATGTTTGAGATGTAACCGAGCAAAGCTCGGTCGCCCAGGTACTCTTATACCTTTAAACGAGCAATTCTTGTATGTATATTTATACATTTATTTATTTATTTATACATTTCTGTGATCTCGAAAACGGCTCTAACGTTTTCGCTGAAAATTTGTATATGGGGGTTTTCGGGGGTAAACTATCGATCTAGATTAGTTTTATGTTTGGGAAAACGCGTGTTTTCCAGTTTTCATGCGTTTTTCTTTCCACGCAGAATATGGTCGCTAATTTCGACGCGCCGGCCGCCATCGGCTTAGCTCAGTAGTTAAGGATGCTGACCGCTAGAAAGAGTGTTACGGGTTCGAATCCCACTCGGTGACTTACTTTTGTTTTTTTTATGTTCAAGTTTATATATAATTTTTTATTTTGTACTGTTTTTGGACAAGTTAAAAAAAATGTGGTTAATGTTTGAGATGTAACCGACCGAGCAAAGCTCGGTCACCCAGGTACTGGAAAATAAAATACGGGATAGAAAATGAGTGAGATGGAAGGCGATAGAATATTAGTGATTTGAGTTTGGAACATTTTGAGGCACAGTACAAACGTATTTGAGGGTATATAAGGGCCGCACTACACTGGATTGGCATGATGGCATGGCATCGGAAGCGACGCGTCATTTCAAAACAAGCTTTATGTCAAGTGATATAAGATGCATAACCGCTTGAACGCGGAGAGCCGGCCGGTGACCAGCCGCGGCCTGCTGCCGCGCACTCCCGCGGAAAGACGCCCTCGGTCGGTTATCTTATACCTTTAAACAAGCATTTCTTGTATACATACCTTTTTAATTAAGTACAAATATTTTAAGGGGTGGTTCAGTCCATCATTTTGAACAAATTTTCCCAATGAATGTATATCGAAATACGAAAAAAAATTTTTAGGTTCTCATACGAATCGAAGTAGTCACGTGATATCATTACTATGGAAAAAGATAAAAATTTTTTCGTATTTCGATATACATTTATTGGGAATAGTTGTTAGGAATGATGGACTGAATCACCTCTTTAAATATTTGTACTTAATTAAAAAGGACATTGTATATATATATATATATATATATATATATATATATATATATATATATATATATATTTTTATATATATTTATAAATTTCTCTGATCTCGAAAACGGCTCTTACGATTTCGCAGAAAATTTGTATATGGGGGTTTTCGGGGGTAAACAATCGATCTAGATTAGTTTTATGTTTGGGAAAACGCGTGTTTTCGAGTTTTCATGCGTTTTTCTTTCCACGCAGAATATGGTCGCTAATTTCGTCGCGCCGTCCGCCTTGTTTTTAGCTCAGCGGTTAAAGCCTAAACGTTGACCCGTGCAAGTTATTTGAATTACGATTTGGATTGAACAGTCCTTTTGGTATAGTCGGAAAAAAGGTTTTGCTGTGTTAATCTATTTATTGTAACCTACAGCATTAATAATTAAATTAACAATGTTTACTCTCTGCTTCAGCTTCATTTTAAAATTAACGTAAAAAATTTTGAAGCCATTAGTTCAAAAATTTTATAATGGCGGAAAAATGGAGATTGAAGACTTAAATAAAACATTTCAATAATTTAGAAAAATATTCAAAAATGTCATAAGATTTTTTAGTAACGCAGTTTTTTTATCTGAAAACTTATAAATAACCGATAAACTTCAAAGGATCAGGAGTTGGAGGGGCTATGTAAAGTCAGCCTCGAGAGGTCTACCAGCTCGCAGAGCAGAGCCACTAGATAAAGATGTTTTGTTAGTGGTCTATTAGATATTGTATTTTGTCTCGAACGATATGGCCATAGAGTACTATAATATAACCAACTTCTCGTGTGCAAAACTTGAAAATGTAGTGTCATATAATGTTATTCCAAAATAAAATAAAATAAAAAACACTAATACATTGAATTTTTTCGCAATGAAGTGGGAATTGAACCTGCGATTCTTTAATCCTGGATTGAACAATTTCGACTGCGTTAACCGCTTCGCCAATCCGACTTAGTACTATATGCGCGAAATTTCTGTTTATACTTAAACACTAAAATTAACAGAAAAACGTATAAAATTTTCAATTTTTAGCTATTGAGAGGATTTGAACTTGCGGACTTTTGATTAGTTTCGAATTCGAACACGTAATGGCTATGGCTAAATGTGTTCTTTTGTACTTGCCTACGAGTAGCGGCATGTAAGTTTAGCGTTGAGTGAAATGTAGAGGGGATACTGCGCACGGGTACACCGTACAGTACTAATTTTTGACTACTGCGCAATTTCGGTCAGCGCTAAAGTTTCGTGCCGCTACCTGTACCTACAAGATTATAATAGTCGGTGCGTGTGTGTAGACGTCTATGAATATTATTCGTATGTAGTTATTGAGAAAGTGGTGCCATCTATAGCTGCTGGATATAAACTAACTCGTATGTTATTCAAGTTACGACTGCAGCGACACTATATTGTTACGGAATTTTTATGGAAACCTATAACCAACAATTCTCAGTAGCGCCATCTAGATATAAGCCAAATTTGTTGAGGTACAGATTCAATATACGTGAGTAGCAATCTAGTAAAGTAATATATTGTCTTTGCTATTACCCAAAAATATGCTTAATTTTCGTATTAGCGTAAAATACGACTGTGCTGTATTATATGGGTTATTATACGTATTTGCAAAAAAACGCGATAAAGCAGAGCCCTTTTTCAGACCACGTAGTGATTAAATGGTGATAATATTGTATTTTCTTTGCAGTAAACATTGATTGCTTTCGGTAAATATTTGCATAGTTGGTTATTTCTTTAATTATTTCCTTACATTATTGAGAAAAGCACTATAATCGTTGTGTACTACTCGTCTAGCAATGCCACAGATATAGATGTAATAGATAACGCCCGTATCAAGATTTGTATGGAAACCAAGCGTGCCAACTTTTTTAATGCCTACTGTGACGTCACACGCAATTTTAGTGACGGGAAATTCAAACCGATTCAAAGAAACCGCTCACTACGATTTAAACGATTTATTGAAAACGCACGCCGCCGCCATGATCGTCTCGCTCATACTCATAGATTTTATAAAGTGAAATCATCATCATCATCATTCCCTGGTCATTTTTTGGTTATGGTGACCATGAAATTAGAGAATGGTGACTGTATTTGTTTGATACGAATTTAAATAGAAATTCACACAAAATATAATATCATATAAATATCTAATGCAATGGGCGGCTGGACATTTTAGTATGGAATTTTTTTGTTCCTTTACTGTTATTTTATTTTTATTTTAGTGATCTAATAAAGACCGTGGTTCGATTTATTACGGGGATGCCTCTTCCACGTTGTAGTAAGAATTAGAATATTCAGGGAACAGAACTCGATATGTACTAGTTTTTAGAGCCTATCTCCATTTTTCAATTGTTTATTCCTAACCCTAACTTTACGGTTATGAGCTTCGAAATTATTGCCGAAAATTGTCTTGATTCTACTATTATCAAAGTCATGTAAGTATCATACGATTCGAGAAAACATAAAAACACTACACAAAAACACACACAACACTTGGCAAGTCAAATTACACTGATTTCGACTCTTAAATCTATTTATCACAAGATATTACAATAAATAATTAGAAATAATCATTTGCATATGTCGCAGTTGAATGAATTGTATAATCCGTTGTTATTCAAAAACTCTAGCTGTTTGGCAATACAGCTCGGTAAAACAGTTGAAAATATTTCAGCTCGATTGTCAATGAGTTACGTAATAACGTTTAACAAAACAGCTAGCGTTGAGATAGCATACATGGTTACCATTACTAAATAAAACTGTGTTACCATAGGAAATAATATATGAGGAGACAATAGTTGTTCTTTATTATTTTTATATTACTCGTGGGATTGAAATAAAACCTCAATTCAACTCCTTACTAAATAATTCAGTCTCCAACATCATAAAACACCAATAAAGAATGATAATCAGCACGATGCAATTGGATTAGAAATATAGAAATTTTGTAAACCCGACAACTCAATGGCGCAGCGATTTCTTACGGCCAATTGATCCACGTGAATTTTCCATCTTGCCGGAAGGCGGGCGTCGAAATAACAATATGGGATCCAAGCTAAAGGTCTGCTTTATTCTTTTCAATCTTTTATACTCCGAAATCACAAACGATGCCCCCGATGTCTCTCGATAAAAAACAGCTTAGTCCCGGAACGCGGCGAAGAATTTACTTTATGGGAGGCCATATTTGGCAAGACCCACAAGTGGCAGAATTCCGAAATAATCGTTCTACAATCTTACGTAAGCCATTTTGTTAAACGTAACATATTGGACGATCTAGCTGAATGATTTTCAGCTATATAACAAAACCGAGCTGTAATGCCAAACAGCTAGAGTTTTTGAATAACAGCGGATTATACTATCCAACTGCGATGCGACACATACATTGCATTCGGCATTCAGAGAGCGCGCAATGACGGGATACAGTTTTCATTCAAATGAATATGATTGGCCACCCCACCCCCAATCAAATTCCATCAGTCTACGTGGACTAGCGACTTTAATGATATGCAGATAAAGTTTACTTATTTACTAATTTTTTATAAGCTGACGTTCTTCGGCTTATATTCGCTTTATTGCGACAGTATTTCTTATGTGTGAATGTTGTCGCTGTGTGCGTGTATTGCATACTGTCGAAATATTGGATTCCCGAAAGAAAAAGCGGGTAATTGCAGATTTTATAAGTACGTGAACGTATAGTACAATAATGAATGTGTGCGTGAGTGCGTTTGTTTTTGTGGATGTGAGCCGTGGGTAATGCCGCTTGATCCGGGCTTACGCTTGTGGAAAAATAGATATTTATAAATGCGTGGAGCACGGGGGTAAGCCATAATTGTTCATAATAAAAAAATGTATATATTAGGATCAATCAGCTAGGTCAAGCCGTAAGGAATCGAGTTATATGGAATCTTCGCTACTGGTAGGTCCTTTGATTGCTTCAAGGGAGCTTCTGGCGACAAATCTATAAGAGTAAGAGAGGTTTTTATAACCGATTGAGTGGCGGATTGCGCCTAAAGAAGCCCACCACTGTCCGCAAATAAATAAGTATCACTACAGCCGCACTGTCCACTTTAAACATTTTATACATTGCCTATCAGAATGAGCATTTATAACACGAAACTACACCAATTTAATTATTATAAAGTCAATTCAATTCAATTCAATTAAAATATATCTTTATTATCATAGGGTATTTATAATATCTTTTAATAATCGTCATTATTTTGTTGCACAATTGTTGACGTCAAATAATAAATAAATAAATAAATAATAAATATATAGGGACAAATTGCACACATTGAGCTAGCTCCAAAGTAAGTTTGAGACTTGTGTTATGGGATACTAACTCAACGATACTATATTTTATAACAAATACATATATAGAAAAACATCCAAGACCCAGGACAATTTGAAATGGTTACTTACAGCTAAGTTTACTACCTCTTCTAAAGCGCTAGTGCAGAAGAAGCGGTAACAAACTGCACTGCAGCATTTTCTCCATGGACGTCAACTCACAATTAAAATAATACTTAAAGTTAATGTGGACAGAGAATACATTATTTGTTATGTCAAATCATACTTAATTATAATTTTTTTTTAATGTCAAAATTTTAAAATCATGTCAAGTTGTAGATTCAGTTTGTACAAAATATATCTTTATTATCATAGGGTATTTATAATATCTTTTAATAATCGTCATTATTTTGTTGCACAATTGTTGACGTCAAATAATAAATAAATAAATAAATAATAAATATATAGGGACAAATTGCACACATTGAGCTAGCTCCAAAGTAAGTTTGAGACTTGTGTTATGGGATACTAACTCAACGATACTATATTTTATAACAAATACATATATAGAAAAACATCCAAGACCCAGGACAATTTGAAATGGTTACTTACAGCTAAGTTTACTACCTCTTCTAAAGCGCTAGTGCAGAAGAAGCGGTAACAAACTGCACTGCAGCATTTTCTCCATGGACGTCAACTCACAATTAAAATAATACTTAAAGTTAATGTGGACAGAGAATACATTATTTGTTATGTCAAATCATACTTAATTATAATTTTTTTTTAATGTCAAAATTTTAAAATCATGTCATGTTGTAGATTCAGTTTGTACAAAATGTACCAAATTATGACTTTTTCGAGTTCTTATATCACAAACTTTAGAGGGACCCGCGTCAAGCTCAAGCCAGACTTTTTGTCTTTAAGGTAGTCATCGTTCCTATAATAAGCCTTCTCACAAAGTACTTTCTTTACATAAATTTTGAATTTTTTGTCTGGCATATCAAGGATCGATTTTGGCAATTTATTAAAAAAAAGTATACAGTTCCCCATAAACGTCTTATTAATTGTTTTAAGCCTATAAAACGGGGCAACTAAGTCATTCTTATTACGTAAGTTTCTATCGGTCAAATCGCTTACTTTATTGTATCACGAAATATTTTTCCTTACATACATTATGATTTCAAAAATATACTGTGATGCTAAGGTAAGTATATCTATTTTCTTGATTAATTCTCTGAGCGAGTCTCTCGATCCTAACCCTTAAATAGCACGCATTGCCCGTTTTTGTAAAATGAAAATAGTCTGAATATCGGCCGCATTCCCCTACAGGAGTATGCCGTAAGACATTACACTATGAAAGTAACTAAAGTACACTAGTCTAGCAGTTGGTACATCTGTCAATTGTCTTATTCTCCTAACAGCATAAGCCGCAGAACTAAGCATATTTGAAAGTTTAGTTATATGAGCACCCCATTGAAGTTTCGAGTCTATTGTAATTCCTAAGAAGGTAGTACTTGCAACAAGATCAAGTTTTTCACCATCTATCATTATGTCAATGCAGCCCTGTCTCACATTGGGAAGAGAAAATCGAACGCATTGAGTCTTTTTCGCATTTAACATGAGGTTATTGGCAGAAAACCAATCAGAAATGGAAGACAAGGTGCTGTTCACCGCGCTAGCGTTTGTGCTATGTCGATCTCGTTTGTATATAAGCGAGGTGTCATCAGCAAACAGCACTATGCCAGCCTGCTTCTCAACCATGTAAGGCAAGTCATTGACATAAACCAAGAAAAGGAAAGGTCCAAGAATTGAACCTTTCGGTACGCCTATCTTAATTTAAATCAACAGTCTGATGCCTATCTGTTAAATAAGATTCTATAAGTTTGATTGAATTATCATCAACACGGTATTGACGAAATTTAAGCAAAAGTGTCAGATGATCTACGCAATCAAATGCTTTGGAGAGATCACAAAATGATCCAATTCCATCATTTTTGTTCTCCCATGCGTCGTATGAGTAACGAGTGCTACTCTCGCATCGGTGGTCGATTTTCCGCCAGTAAAGCCGAATTGTTGGCTATGGAAAAGGTTGTAGGTCTTAAAGTGAAGCAGCATTTGATTGAGCATTATTTTAAGTAAACTCCACTGAAGCTCGTTGAAGTGGCAGTGGGCGGGACACATAGCGCGACGAACCGATGGCCGATGGGGCAAAAAGGTTCTTGAATGGCGACCGCGTACTGGCAAGCGAAGCGTAGGGCACCCACCTACAAGGTGGTCAGATGACCTGACCAGGGTCACTGGAAAGCGCTGGATGCAGGCCGCTCTTGATCGGTCATTTTGGAAATCTTTGGGAGAGGCCTATGTCCAGCAGTGGACGTTATGCGGCTGAAATGATGAATGATGAAACTCCACTGAACCCGTTGATATCTCACCAAAAACTCCCAACGTCAAAGACAGTCGAATGTGATTATGGGCGTTTTTCCACTTGCTGGCACGCCCTTAGCACGGCGGCGGCGGCGGCTCCGTTTTTCCACTGGCCGGCGTGTTGCCTTGCCAGGCCTTGGCAAGCAACTCCGCAATGACAGGGGATCCAAAAGACGCAGCTGCGTAGTCGCAATTATTGGGTAAAGTAGAAGGCAGGATAAGCCGTAAGACGCCTAAAGCTAGAAAAATCTGATAAGCAACCTAAACTGTGTTTAAAATGGCAGTCGAGTTTTTTTTTATACCTTAGGTACTTACTTACTTTTTCGGTTTATGCAATACTTACCTAGATGAAACAAA
Source organism: Acrobasis consociella (assembly GCA_963555685.1). Classification (NCBI taxonomy): domain Eukaryota; kingdom Metazoa; phylum Arthropoda; class Insecta; order Lepidoptera; family Pyralidae; genus Acrobasis; species Acrobasis consociella. The sequence goes on from OY743104.1 coordinate 18,540,266, forward strand.
AACAGACCCACAAAACACAGTTAAATCTATTTTATTTATAATATGAGATAGTATAGACACAGTACAGACAGTATTGCAACTCGGCGCTGTCCTTGAAAAATATACCTACGCCACGCGGGCGCTAGGGCTGCCCGTCTACAGTATTTTAACCAGTCAAGACCCGCACGACATTAATAAATGTCCACGTTCATTGTCTTACTATTGTGTCTGGTATTGACGGTACGGTAAAGGAACGGTTAATTTCATGTACCTACTTGAGTAACTAGTTTTGTGATTGTAAGGTAAATGAAAAAGATAGCGTTAAATAAAAATACATGTTATGTTTTTGATTATTATCATATTTAATATCCCTTAAATATTTATTTTGTTTTGTTTTTAGTATTTGTTGTTATGGCGGCAACAGGAATACATACTTAATTTGTGAAAATTTCAACTGTCTAGCTATCGCGGTTCTTGAGATACAGCCTGGTGACAGACAGACGGACAGACGGACGGACAGACAGTGAAGTCTTAGTAATAGGGTCCCGTTTTTACCCTTTGGATACGGAACCCTAAAAAGATCGTGACGAATTGATTGCTTCCTTTTTTAAAGTCGGTTAAAAAGGAACGGTAAGTTATTCTGGTTTGTTCAGTCCGGTCGGATTACAATCCCTACATACAGCACGAAGCAACTCGAAACATTTTTTTTTTGTTTACCATCCCATATTGAAACGCTGCGAACGTAACCATATCATTTAACCATATCATCGCGTACGCTTCCTACAGCAATCAAAACCCTACTACAAAATCTCACTTAAAAATTATAGGTAGGTCTACTTAGCGTAAATCTTACTAGGTAGGTAACTAAAATGTAGGTAATAATTGTTATAATAACATTATAATCATTTGTAATGATATTTTATTTCAATAATATATGTAAGTAGCTAAGTACCCACATCAGTAAGTGTAGATATGTAGCCTAGGAAACCACTACCTAGCTAGTTTTTTTTTATCGAGAGCATAGGTAAGATAGCTTACTCGTGTTATGTATATATTTCAACATTATCACTTATTTATTTTTTAATCTAGGTATTTGTGGAAAAAGGGAAATACTTACCTATTTAAAAAAATAAACAACATACTAGTAGGTACATATATAAAAACTATTTTTATTAGTCTTACTTACCTTTCGGAGTTTTGAAGTAACCTAAAAAATGTTATCTCTGTGTGCTTAACCGACGAGTTTAAACAACCAAAAACAGCACAATATTACTGTTTTACGCTATATTATTAACGCACGACTACTGCTTGCATCAAAACACCGTTCGCCACAGCGACGCATTCTCGGCTGTTTGTATACCGAGTCACGGAACAAGTGTATACTGACCTTCGTGGCGCGTAGGTATAACTTGCGTTCCGTCCGACCGTTTGTATTAAGATACAATACTGTAAGATATCTATATTGTGGTATAGATTAACAATCTTGTTGCAAATAGGTAATATGTAACTAGTGGCTCTGTAAGTTGTAGACCTCGCGAATCACCCCTGACCCTGAACCATTGAAGTATATTATTATAATATATAATTTTTCAACTTCAACACCGAGCACAACATAACCGATTTAATTAAATTTCAATGGAATCGAATCATCTGACAAGTACCTATTTCGAACAAAAAATAATTTTCTATAGTACCTGGGCGTCCGAGCTTAGCTTGGTTACATCTCAAACATTAACTATTTTTTTAAACTTGTCTAAAAACAATATAAAATAAAAAAAATTAAAAACTTTAACAAAAAAAAAACAAAAGTAAGTCACCAAGTGGGATTCAAACCCTTAACACTCTTTCTAGCGGTCCGCATCTCTAAACCGCTGAACCAAACGGAAAGCGGCCAATACGATGAAATTAGCGACCATATTCTGCGTGGAATGAAAACGCATGAAATCTCAAAATCACGCGTTTTTCCAAACATAAGACTAATCTAGAGCGATTGTTTACCGCCCAAAAACCCCCATTTAACAATTTTCAGCGAAATCGTTAGAGCCGTTTTCGAGATCACAGAAATTTATATATAACTAGCTGTACCCGCGGGCTTCGCTCCCCGTGGGAATTTCGGGATGAATAGTACCCTATGTCCTTTCCCGAGTCTCAAACTATATCCATACCAAATTTCATCCAAATCGGTTTAGTAGTTTAAGCGTGAAGAGGTAACAAACAAACAAACAAACTCACTTTCGTGTTTATAATATTAGTAGGATAATACAATAATTGCTCGTTGAAAGGTATAAAATTTATCTAGGGTGGCACTGCGGGAGTGCCAACAGACGGCTGCTGCTGAAGCTGAAAACCGGACAGCCGGACAAAAGCATTTTTTGCCAATCTCGAGACTGTGACGCTTTGCTTACTCTATCATTGATTTTTAAAATAGAAAACGGGAGTATTAATTAAAACACTAATAACTAACTGTTTAATTTGATTTATTAATTCTCAACGGCATGAGCTATAGATATTAATATGTTGTAACTAGTCAGATTAAATATGCGAACACTTAGATATTGTAAATAGGTACTTACTTACTTGTCAAGTTACATATGTAGGTATTGATTAAGATTTGAATACTGTTGAATTATTCTAATGAATCATATATTTTTTAAAGTACGTGAACATTAAGTACTACTGCAACTATGACATTTAGATATTCAAAAAGTTATATTTTTTTAAGAAGTGTGGTATACTGATAAACTCGCACACTGTTGTAAAAGTTGTAAAGATTTTGAACAGTAAGTAGGTACCAAAAAGTGTAGACTCATTAGTAGAATAGACCCAAATGTATAAACTATAAGTACAGAGTAGATTGTCCAATCGATACAATGTTTAATTGACGAGGATTTAAGGCGTAAATTTCGAATGGGCCATCAATAAAATGGCACCCGTTCTAATGGTGGGAAGCGTAACTTTTCAATATAAAACATAACAAAATAGAACAGCTATTATGCTGGGAAATAACGTTTTTGTGCTAACAGTTAAACTAAATCGAAGATATACCAACAACTAAGTTTTAACTAAGTACAAAAGACTCAACAAAATTCGTTACAATGACTCTCACATAAACCTATAAATATTATAATATTTCCACATTCACCTGTTATATATATATGTATATTGATTAAAATTCACTACTTTAAAATTGTTATTTCGAAACAGAATTTAGACAGCGGTCCGAAACGGAATTTGGGGGCGTAAACACTCACTTCTACTTATTTGAAAGTCTTGCGGTCATCGTTTGCCAAGTGTATTGTGTAGGGATTTAGTATTTTTTTAGTATTTGATCCTGGTACATTCCCTAGTTACTACATTGGTCTCGACGACCACCTCCGTTATCTAGAGTTCATCATGCTTCGGTCCTGAAAACTCCTCGTGGCTGATGAAGCCATTCTTGTCCTTGTCCTCGTGTTGGAAGATTTCTTCGACGAGCTTGTCGTGAGACTCGAGCATCTGCTTGACGTCATCGCTCATCTCAGCACCATCGGGGGGTACCATCTGCTTCTTCAAGTATTCGCTCACCTGGACATAAACGGACAGAAACATTAGTTGGTAAGTACATTCCTTTAAAAACATGTACATTGAGCATGGAGCTGAGTGTGAGGATGACGATGACCAAGTCAAGTCATTCACTTTTACTTAGGTTTCTTTTGGCGTTGGTATTTTTCTCATGAGACTGCTTTGTTTTGGTGATAATGATGATCATTTCTGCTTCAATTTAATATAAAAAAATTAAAACACAGTTTATTTGCCAAAAATTTCGGTTTATAAACCGATAGTTTTAGAATACCGATAGTTTAAAAATGTTTTATGCCAATGTGTCCATCGAATTCAATGAACATACATGTCTTTAAGTCAGAGACAGAGCATTTAGGATCTTGCAACTCTAAGCAGACAGAACCACAGAATACATAATAGTACAAGACAGAGCCCAGGGCCGCAGGACTCAAGGGCCACTTTTAGCCCTTTTTTAATGGCGGGCGGGAAGGTGGAAAATGAAATCAAAATAGTGATGGTTTGCCGCATCACTTAGATTCTCGGCCGTTCCCTTAATTGTCTTTTACGATCTGCTCAGAATGAGAAGCAGCTGGTACATTCTAAGTTTTTTATTTTACCCTAAACCAGCATGGAAGGGAAACCTTTACTTAAATATTTAAGTAAAATATTTGCTGCTGCGCCAATTTGCGAATAGGGATGACCATATTCTCCAATGTAAGTAAGTCTGCGAATATACTACCTACTTGCTAAGCCGAGCCTATGCTTATATTCAAACCCTCTTATTCATAAAAATTAACAACCGTTTGCTAAACCTATTTTAGTTTAAACATATTGTGTCTCTTTCCCTCTTTTCATAATTTGACAGAAAAAGAACGAGACAAAACATATTTTACTCACTAAGATAGGTTTAGCAAACGTTTGTATCTTATAAGTAATGGGGAAATATATTACTTATGTACCAACTTACTGACCGAGCGAGCGAAGCGAGCAAGGTCTACAATTCAAGTTGGGGCGAAAAAAACATTGTTTGTATGTATGTTCGTATGTATCTATGTATGTTTCACGATAACTCTCGAACCGTTGAACTAATTTTCATGATTTTAAGAATGAGTGTAGCAACTATTCATAGAATTTTTAAGTTCGTTTGGCATCAAAATCGGCTTAGCCGTTTCTGAGATAAACGCATTTTGGTGAAAATAATTATTGGTCTATAACTTCCAAACCGTTAATCAGATTGGGGTAAAACTTGTCATGTCACGAGATAGTATTACTATATTTAACCGTATAAAATATTTTGGTCATTATTTCTATACGACATTATTAGCTTATGCGCGTTGTAGAAATGGATTAAATAAAACAGCACCATCTAGTGGATTCTTGAAGAATTAATAGGCATGTTATTTGGGGCATACCAAGATGTTACCAAACTGATTTTCGCTTATATTTATATGTTTATAGGTATAATGCTTTTGTATAAGGATGATGTATGGACTTTGTATTTAAAATTTCCTATGTAACTTATTTAAGATTGCTACATATTTGCAGGCAAACCCGTGCCTTGAGTTCATTCAAATGACGATAACTTTTTTTTAGAGAGTGCCTCCGCTGCCGGAGCCGGCTCCTTAAAATACCACTATTGGAAACCGGCGGTTATAATGCCGGCAGCCGAAATTTAAAACACCGGCTGCCGGCGGCAGCACTCAAAATTTGCCGTGAAGTGTAGGTTAGGTTCGTTAGGTTTCCTGTGACCAAAACACGAGCGAGCGAGCTAAGCGAGCGAGCGACTCAAGCTAAGGGCGAAAGTAACATACACACACAGATCGTGTTATACCGGCGCCGGCAGCCAATTCGGCAACCAGCACCGGCAACGGAGGCACCCTTCTTTTAATAGACGGATTTTGGTGAAACAAACTGTAAATATTTTTTTTTAATTTAAAACAATTCAATTGGAGAAAGTTTTAAGTGCTTAAATCAGTTCAGTACTTTCGGAGTTAAGCGTGATCATACATGCAGATAGACAGACAAAAAAATGCTTTCTATAATTCTTTTTAAGTGTCCCCCTATCCATTTCAGTCAAAAATACATTATGTACAGACTAAATATTTTAACTGTTTTATTTAATGACTGTACAGAATTGATTAAAATTGGTTTAAAAAGTTTTGGAGATATTTTGTTGAAACCTCAAAATTAAATGTGTTAAAAAAGTATCATAGTGTTAAAAACAGTTATATCTCCATCGATGAAGTTGGTAGATGTATTGTATATTCGACACTAAATTAATATTACTAAGCTACAAAAACTTTAAAATATAGGTTCCTTTTAGTTGCGTGTAAATTACTTCCAACATCAACATATATTTTACAAATATGTCACATACGAAAGTAATTTCTGCATAAAGTTCTATGTCTATGAATTTCTCTGAATGGATATTTTGGTGGTATGGTTATTTTTTGAGTTTAAACCGACTTTAAAAAAGGGTATTGCTTATTCTGCGATTTGAACATTATTTTCAGTTTTGGCTTAGTTTGATTGATTACCTACTAAATTTTGCAATTTTGTTGAGCAAACTTTGGTTTAATCGTTATCGCTGCTTGTCTGTGATTCTGAAGTAGTATTAGTGATTATGCCACGAACTAAAAAGAGATCAGCGTCAACTAAAGCCCGCGAAGTAGATTTACGTAGAGAGTTAGAAACCAATGAGAAGCGGCATGAGCGTCTTTCGCAACTGAAGGAAGATGCCAGTACTTCTCGTGCCAATGAGAGCTCATCAATCGATTAAATCAAGAAATCTTTCCCAATGTAAAAGGGAGCTTCGTCAGCAAGAAACTTCGCCCGAACGACGCTTGTGTTCACAGCGTGAGCACGCAAGGGAAGTAATAGAGTATGAACTGTTCCCTGAACGCTTTAAGCGCTTGCACTCAATTCGTGAGCACGCTGTGGAGGTTCAAGAGGAAGAATCTTTACCAGAACACGGATCCCATTCCACCCATGATCCGATCGCAGAAGACTGGCCAAGTTAATGCTCACGTACGCAATTTTCATTGACACTTGCCTGGGCAGTAACTGTGCACAAATCGCAAGGACTTTGAATAAAGTAGTCGTAGATATTGGCGTAAAAGAGTTGGCGACCGGGTGTATAATCGTACATACGTCGCTCTTTCAAGTTCCAAACGTTTTACTGATATTGTATTAGATCCAAAAAAAAATTTTAAAAAATGAACCTAGCAGCTCAGAATAGAAGAAGAAAGAAGGTTGGAAAATCTGAAAAAAAAAACACAGTTTCACTGGATATTAAAATTCATTTTAATCTGGGGGCACGGGAGTGAGTGAGCCAAGACGAGCCAAGCGGAGCGCAAGGGCACTACCTAATACTTCGTCGATTTTTTAACTCTCATAACTTTGGTTTGAATGATGCTAAATAGTTAAAATTTCAAGATATAAAGACATTAATACATTCATTAAACACACAAAGTTTAAATGTCGTAGCTATTATTGACCGAGCGAGCGAAGCGAGTGAGGTCTCTAAATCGAGTTGGGGGCGAAAACACATTGTATGTATGTATGTATGTATTTATTTTATGTATGTATGTATGTATGTATGTATGTATGTATGTATGTATGTATGTATGTATGTATGTATGTATGTATGTATGTATGTATGTATGTATGTATGTATGTATGTATGTATGTATGTATGTATGTATGTATGTATGTATGTATGTATGTATGTATGTATGTTTGTACCGCGATAGCAGCCGAACCGATGGTTTGATTTTGATGAAACTTGGTAGGCATGTAGGAAACATCAATAGAATTTTCAAGTTCGTTGGGCATCAAAATCGGTTCAGTAGTTTTTGAAATATTAATTAAAATGTCCGCGATTATCTAGCAAACGAAACCATAGCGTGTTCTAACTTTGGATACAGCCATCTAGGGGTTATTTAGGAAACTGAATAGCGAAAAATAATCGCGAGGTCTAAGTTCGCGGCGAACTACTAGTACTTTAGATTTTGTTAATGTCTGAAAACCCCGATTTCGTCACTGATTCACTTACTGACTCACTCACTGATCATCAAAATTCTTAAGGTATTTCCTGAAGTTCTAGAACGCTGAAATTTGGTGGGTAAACTAATATTACTACAAATACAACAAAAAAAATTAAAAACCAAACCAAACCTAACCTATCCCCTCGGAATAGAAGGTGAAAGTTTGTAGACGTGTGGCTTGGCCGTTTTATTTCAAACACGATGAACGAATCAGAGGCGTCTTTACCTATAGTGCAGGGTGTGCGGCGCACACGGGCGCCGGGTCTAAGGGGGCGCCGAGCGTCGAGCGCCCTACTTACTCCTTTTCCTACTCTATTTTAATAGGTATACACAATAGCTTTTGTTTCAGCGTGAAATCAGTCTTAAAACAGATTATCAAAGATTAAATTGGCGTAATGACGCATCGCTACCAAAGGCGCGAGTCGGCATCGGCACCTGTTTGGTTTGATTCGTATAGGGTCTTAACTACGGTATGCACTTTTTTTAAACTGTGGCTCCTGCTCATGATACTGAACAACTTTCCCCAAGGAACGCATGGTCAATTCTCAAAAAATTTGGATTTTGAATGGAGACTTGGTCAATCAGCTGATCGATCTTCATACTAAGTCCAATTTTTTTTTGTGAATTGACCATGTTTTCCTTGGGGAAAGTTGTTCAGTATTATCATGAGTAGGTTTAAAAAGGTGCAATCTTTGTGAACACCCTGTATAACTGTTAGTACTTATTCCATTTTGACCCCGCTCCTACTAGACTAGAGGGCGCCAGGGTACTGGTTGCACACAGGCGCCACAAGGGCTAAAGACGCCTCTGGAACGAATGCCTATGAAATCTTCGTAACAGTAGCAAAACGGCGAAGCATCACGATTTGACTAAAATGTAGAGTATGTGAAGTTAGACCTGGTAAAGTAAGGGCACATAGATCAAGAATCTTGGCTCTACATGTGATCTGACCACTTTTTCATAGATTTTGATTAAGGTGTAGTGTAGATCTTGTAGGTTCAGAGCGTGTAGTCTTTAGAGCTTGGCTTTATACGAGATCGGATAACTTTTTCACAGGGTAAGCTACTCGTCTTGGCAATATTTTTACATCAAAATGTTTTTGGTGGGTTTCTATTTTGGAATAATTATCGCGAGGTCTAAGTTCGCGGCGAACCACTAGTTAAACTTATATAGGACGTACTAGTTGTTCCCCTCTCAAATACTTTTTCTTCGTCTCCGGCGCATATCGATAGAGAGCACCACTCACTTGTAGCAAAGAATGGTTAGTATGATGGAAATTTTAAAACAGATACAAGACGAGATGAAAAGTCAGAAGCAATATATATTAGATATGGAAGAAAGAATAAAACATGATATAAATAAAAACACAGATGAAAAGTTTGATAAGATGGAAGAAAAACAAAACAAATAGAAAAAAAAGACCAGCAACAAATAAATAAATAGTAAATAAATAAATATATAGGGACAAATTACACTGATTGAGCTAGCCCCAAAGTAAGTTCGAGACTTGTGTTATGGGATACTAACTCAACGATACTATATTTTATAACAAATACATATATAGATAAACATCCAAGACCCAGGACAATTGAAAAAGGCCATTTTCCAACTTGCCCTGGCTGGGGATCGAACCCAGGACCTCCGGATTGGCGGTCAAGCGTGTTGACCATTAGATTACGCCACGGAGGTCGTCAACAATAGACTATTTGGAAAAAGTAATAAGAAAGAAAAATATTGTTATTTTTGGTGTTAGTGAAACCGAGCACAGCTATGAAGAGTTGCAAAATGCTATTTTGGTCATTTTCAGAAACCATATGAAAGTACAGTTGCAGAAGGAGGAAATTGAAGCAGTGAGAAGACTCGGAAAGAAAAATGGAAAAAATCGACCCATAGTAGTAACCCTGACTACCCTAGGAAGAAAAATAGAAATATTGAATAACAAGAAACGTCTGCAAAGCTCCGAATGGTACATCAAAGAAGATTTTCCACCTAGGGTGTTACAAAGAAAAGAACTCAAAGAATTAACTGATAAAAGCGAGAGAATCCGGGGAAAATGTTATTTTACGTTATGAAAAAATCATCAAGTTGGGAGAACGCAGACCCGCTAGCCAATATTCAGGAAAAAGATCAAATAAAAGACACATATCAGAGTCACCCAAGAACAGCGTAGGAAATACGAAAAAAAAAACAGAAATCAGCGTTCAACCAAACTCCAAGAAGAACAAGGGAGACATCACTACGTATATGCGTCAGGCTCCCGGCACTCTCGGCGTTTCATTATCATCATCTTTAACATCGCCTTCTATAACTATTTGGAGAATCTACATGTGGAAAAAGAAGCCCACACGGATTTAAACTAGTAGAGTTTGCACAAGCAAACAACTTAAAGATAGTTAATAGTATATTTAAAAGAAAACCACATAATAAATGGACGTGGCGACACCCAGACGGAAAAACTTTTAACGAAATTGATTATATACTTACAAACCAGCCTAAAGACATGCATAATTTTGACATAATAAATAAATTAAATTTTAATTCCGATCACAGAATGATAAGATGTATACTTGAATTCTAAACGCAAAAGAAGATATTTCAAAAAAATACCATGTACAAGAAATACACATACATACATACTATCACGTCTTTATCCCTAATGGGGCAGACAGAGCATTTTGTCTTGCGGTTGTATGCAGAGCCCAGGGCCGCAAGACCCAAAAGCCACTTTACAAGAAATCTGCCTATTTATATATATATATATATATCGCGCGAGGAGGGAAAACACTGGGAAGGGAGATTTGCTGCAGCAATAAACGAGGCACCTGATATCCAGACACAATATGAAAACCTGTTGAAAGAAATGGACATACTCATGGAGGAATATCCCAAAAAGAAATAAAAAGAAAAACGATTTGATAACTACCGAAACTCGACATTTATTAGAACAAAGAAAGATTTTATATAGACAGAAAAGAACAAGAGATACAAAGGCAACGATATCCGAAATAAGCAAACAAATAAACAGAAATATTACACGTGAAAAAAGTAGACATAGACAGGAAGTACTTGAAGATTTTATAATATATAAAGGAACCATAAAGAAAGCATACAAAGAAAGGAATGGACAGTAAATTTAAAAGACAAATCAGGGCCAATAATCTATTGTTCGATCTATTAGTTAACCAAGTAATTTATCAATAATTTTGCCGCCAGTCATAAGACGTTCTGTGGCTCGGTGGGAAATGATCCGACTCTCATGGGTGAGACGATGGATCAAATTACGTCTTATGATAGTAGATTTTTAAATTTTATATTTTTAAATATTTTTAAAAAATCTGAAATTGTATTGAGAAATATTTTAAACAACTTAGCAGCAATTATAACATTTAGGTTAAAACACTTAAAAGTGAAGGGTAGGGCACGACTAGCATGCCATAAGAACTCAAAAATTGACGGTAACCGATAAAATTACACAGTGATTGATTTTAACTTTGTCAAATGCTTTGTCGTTACTAGTTCGCTAGCGGAGGTGCCTGTATTGCTTAAATCGATCGAGTCGTATTGATAGTTCTAATAACTTTGTAATCTAATATTCATATGCAGATGGGATATAACATATCTAAATCGCTGATCAAACTGGATTTACTGTAAGTATTATTTTTATTCGCAATTAGTTTATTTTAAAAATAATGTTATTATTATCAGTAAGTTAATTTCTGTGAATTTGTTTCAGTGGATAACAGTTAAGCGGTGGATAAGTCGCTTTCAACAAGAAGGCGTTATAACCACACGGCCTCGTAGTGGGCGTCCGCGGCATATTAGTGCATCCCAGCGTAGCCACATGGTTCAGCAATATGAATCGAGTGGCTTTGTGCCGACGTCTGTGTTCGCGAGTATGGACACCGCCCGGCGAGCTTTGCATGCTGAAGGAATTCACCACAGAAAACCAGCTAAAAAGCCCTACCTATCCGAGAGCCACAAACAAAATAGATTTGCATTTGCAAGGGAGTATTTAGATTTCGACTGAAACGGTACTATATTTACCGACGAGAAATCGTTTATGTCAAGCCAGCACGGTAGATTACACCTATGGCGCAGGGATGGAACTCGTTACGATGAACAAAACGTAGTTGCAAATATGGAGTCTGGGCGCATTTCAGTGAATATGTGGGGGTGGATGAGTGCCGCTGGACCTGGCGAATTGGTATCGATAGTGGGCCGCGCTACAGGTGCTCATTATGTGCAAGTGCTGCAAGATCACATGTTACCAACTGTGCGATGTGTCTATCCAGCAACAGATATGCCACTATTGATAATATGTGCAAGATAACTGTCCTGTGCATCGAGCTCAAGTAGTGCGTGAATGGTTCAGACAAAATAGTGACATAAACGTTATTCCCTGGCCAGCAAAGTCTCCGGATTTGAATCCGATAGAAAATGTATAGGGTTTGTAATGCAGAGGTGGGAAATGCGCAATGAACGAACTGCAGAAGCCTTGGAAGCGCATTGCATGGAAGTGTGGGAGGACTTAAGAGGAACAGAAATTTGTTTAAATATAGTCGGATCAATACGGTGGCGCTTGCTTGCGGTTATTGATGATAAAGGAGGCTACATAACAAATTAAAAATATTTTAGATATATAGATAGATAATTTAAAATAATATTATACGGTTTATGGAATAAATAATAAGTCATTTTCTACTAGTAAGTATAAAATAGTGTTTTAGTATATAGTTAAGATACTTTTTAATTAACTATCTACCGAAAAAAAAATGCAGCGCTGCCGTATGATAGTAACAATTGTAATATTTTTATGGCTAGCTGGCTTCAATTTTCTGTTCAGCACGAAAACGATTACTTAAACTATAACTGACTATATGAAATAGATAGGATTGATAGTGTAACAAAATCTAATGTCAAACATTGAATAAAAATCCTGATTCAATATTATTATTATTTTTTCTAATAAATACTAATATTACTTCTTAACCTTTATTGAATTTATTGATAACAAGTAAAAGAACTCAGAAAAACGAAATAGAAATGAAAAACTATACGATCAACAGTCAGATTTGCCGACTATATGTGTAAACTGCTAGACCATTGCATCTTTAACTCTTTATTCGAAATAAAGAAACTGACTAATCGTAATGATAAGTTACGAAAGCAAAACTGAAATTGTGAGGTAGGCGCTGCAGCTATATCGTAAAGAGATATGTTGTTGAGCACATAGAAATCGGAAAGTGGAGCCTTATGACTGTTCCGTTATGGTTGATATTTATTTGTTATGGTTTACGTCTTAAGTGTATTATTTGAGTGCACGCCATTTTAATCATTAAACTATTATAGAATTCTTCTGCCAACTGCGTGTTGAGCTTTATAACTTTATCATTAAGGTTAATATTTTTTTCCAATAGTCAATGTCAATGTGTGAGTGACTTGTACGTTGGATTCTGGAAGGCAGCTCGAAGTATCCAGGTCAAACAAGAGCAACCCTGAAGAAAAACCGCAACATATTCTAATATCGGAAATACAGTATGCCATTAGTACTCAAAAAAATGATAAAGCACCAGGGGAAGACAACGTTCTCAATGAAGTTTTGAAAGCCTACAGTGAAACCCTTCAGCAACCGCTTCAAATGCTCTTTAACAACGTTTTAGAAAGCGAGGAAATACCTGAACAATGGGGAAAATCAACAATAATCTTATTACACAAGAAAGGAGACAAGAACGATCTTAACAACTTTACACCGATCAGCATTATGTCAAATATTTATAAAATTTTCTCCAAGATGATCTTGAACAGGATAACTAAGACACTCGACGAAAACCAACAACAAGAGCAGGCAGGATTTCGGAAACATTTCTCAACCATAGACCACATCCAAGTAGTAACACAATTAATAGAAAAGTCCAATGAATACAATAAAGAACTCTACATGTGTTTCATAGACTACAAGAAGGCTTTTGACTCCCTTGATCACGATGCCATTTGAAAAGCTCTAGCAGAACAAGGAATTAATGAGAAATACATTAACATACTACAAGATCTGTACTCAAAATGCAAAGCTACCGTCAAGCTAGAGAAGGAGGGACCCGAGTTTTCCATAAACAAAGGAGTAAGGCAAGGAGACCCTCTCTCTCAAAAATTGTTTACAGCGGTACTCGAATCAGTGTTTCGAAATTTGAAATGGGAAAGAAAAGGAGTGAGTGTAAACGGCGAGTACATGAGTCACTTACGTTTTGCAGACGATATTGTCGTTTTTGCTAAAAACGCATCGGACCTCGAATGCATGCTGAACGAATTGGTCAGAGAAAGTAAAAAGGTGGGTTTGTTTTTAAATGCTTCAAAGACGAAGATATTAACTAACAGCCTTTGTCAGGGGATTGTCGTTGATGGAGAGTCGATAGAGTACGTACAAAGTTATATTTACCTGGGGCAGCTGGTATCTTTTGAGAACTGTACTGAGAATGAGGTACTCAGACGAATCGCTCTAGCATGGAAAAAGTACTGGAGTTTAAAAGAAATAATGAAAAATAAGGACGTAGATATCAAAATTAAGAAAAAAATGTTTGATTTAGCAATCCTTCCATGCATCATCCAGACCTGGTCTTTACGAAAAGAGGATAAATAAAAAATTAGTTTATTTGGTAACTAGGTTGTTTACAATATTTTGTTGCTGAAGCCTCCTTTTAAGCAAAAAATATGCTTGTGCCAGGAGACTCCAGGAGAAGAATGAAGATAGACTTGCTGTATGTCAAAGGCGCATGGAGAGGAGCATGCTTGGTATAAAAATATCGGACAAAATTAACAACAAGAAATTAGAGCTAGAACGCGAGTGACAGACGTTAGGTACAGAGCAAGACAACTTAAATGGACACGTATACAGAATGAACAATTTAAGACTAACTAAGAAGATGACAGCAGTGCGATTCTGAGCTATTAGATTCCAAGAAACAACAAAAGAAGTAGAGGAAAGCTAAAAACAAGATGGCGAGATATATTTAGGAAAATAACAGGACATGACTGGGTGCATAAGACTAGAGAGCTCACATCCTGGAAAAATTTGGGGGAGGCCTACGCCAAAGAGGCGACTACTACCTACGAGGAATAAATATTACATTATATACATATATAAATCAGAAGTGGTGAGATAAATGTTTAAGATTTCAATTTATATGACTTATAATAAAATCCAAGAAATATACATACATATATACATACTATCACGTCTTTATCCCTAATGGGGTAGACAGAGCATTTTGGGTCTTGCGGTTCTATGCAGAGCCCAGGGCCGCAAGACTCAAAAGCCACTTTTAGCGTCATGAAGAAGATGGAAAAGCAATCAATACAGTGATGGGTTGCTAGCCGCATCGCCTGTTAACATGATTTGCATTTTTGCCCATTCCCTCGATCGGCTTTTACGATCTGCGTGGGAAGAGAAGCAGCTGGTACATTCTAAGTTTTTTTTTATTTCTCCCAGACCAGCATGGGAGTTTAAGAAATATACATATAAAATTAATATAAATTGACAATTAAATTTAATTACTAAAATTGAGAGGCTTATGTATAAATTTGACGATCCATCCAAGGAAAAATAATTTCATCGCATATTATTTTATGACACTGTAAAAAAAAATTTGACAACTATGATACCTGGTAAATGGCAGTAGAATAAATGGTCATTTTATTTTATTTATTTTATTTTATTACTAGTTGTTCCCCTCTATTGCCCGCATTTTATTAGGAAAAATATAGGTAGCTTATAAAATACAAATTCACATTGTGATTTACCTATATACCGTATCAGTACTAGTTTAGTGGACTTAAAAACCTAAAAACACTGCACTAAAGAAATTACAACCATGTCAACATTAACTTTCTTTAAATTTCTGGATTCTGCTTTTATGAACCAAAGTTCCATTTTTATCTAATAATTTTCGCAACAAAATAATGCAAGTAAGTATTATAATATAAGTATATCATATCATCACAACATACATAAACTCTGAGAGTCTGAGACTGATGGATGAAAATACGTCCAGTTTCAAGTTACTTTAAAATTGTAAAAATTGTTAAAATCAATTATATTTAATTATAATAACAACAACTTCTCCAAAGGGCCTCTACGTGTTAGATCTGTATCCCCACGCAAGCCTCAAAGGACCGGGGTGAAAAGACCCGTGATTGTCAAAGTAGATACAAAATTATAATAAAAACGTTACAGTAGCCTTTCTTTTCGGTTTTTCTAAAATTTTAGCAACTTAATATTGATAAATATTATATATTATCTGCATCTTGCCAAAATGAAAGTATGTCACAGTCGGTCAAAGGTACGTACGTGACGGGCGATCACGGTTTGCGTCTGTTTACTTACGGTAATAGTAACGGCATCTTTGATTGGCGAAGTAGGGCACTAGACGGAGGTACCTTTGGTTTGTATTTATACATTCTATTTTGGCAAACTTATGTGTACCTACATAATTATGTAGAATGCAACAATTTGCCTCAGTGAACAATGTAGTCTTTTACTTTTCTAATAATTATTTCGTGATAAAATCCTAATATCCTTTAAAGGATCATGTAGTTATTTCAAAATCATTTAGAAGAAAGAAATATCTACATATTATAATTGCGTCACAATTTTAGTAAGTATAGAAGATAAGAAGGGAAAGCAAAAGTAAAACTAAGCATACGAACATAAAATAAAATAAAACCCACACCACACCTATCATTGTTTCAGGTTCATAACTGAATTCAAAAAGTACACAAATATTATAAATATTTTTTCGTGGTAATAATATTTTTCTATTTAACATATTTAATACCCAGCACAAAGATATTTATTTCCAAATAATAAATATTTCGCAAAATAGGTAGTGCAAAAAATCTTGCACTCTCTTCTGGCGCATGCCTGGCACTATTCAGCTTCATTCTTTTACGAAGCTGTATATCTGAGATGCAATAAAATGAAATACCGCTAGTTGTTCTTTATTGCCTTTACCTACATTGTTGTAATTCATATCAATGATAAGTAGATAAAGAAAACCCGACATCCCAAACGAAAAAGGAAGAGAAGATAGGAGAGCTAACCACCGCAGCCATATCTCCAGCCTCCACCAGCGACTGACCTCCTCGCGAGACAGTTGTTTGTCTCCGTCGGCGTCCATGGCTTGGAACGCTAACTCGATACTCACTTCTTCGCGGGAGAGCATGTTGTCTTTGTCGGCATCGATCTCCTTGAACACGTTGGTGGTCGGGGGCGAGTCGCCGATGTTGATGAGCTCCACCTCGAAGTGCAGCGTGGCGTGGGGAGGGATCACGTTACCAGCCCCACGCTCGCCGTAGCCCATGGTCGAGGGAATGGTCAGTTTACGCTTCTCACCTAAAATTATACAATTCTCATGAGTACGTATATCATCGCAATCCCTTTTGACGACTATTATAGAATTCTCTTGTATACGTATATCATCGCAAACCCCTTTTGACGAATAAGGACCACCAGGAAAATTACTAGCTATAATAATTGCCAAGTGCGGGTCCGGCCACGCGCAGTGTAGGGTTCCCTAGTTGCGAATGACGATTTTGCTGCTTATCCTACTAAAAACATCTAAAAACTAATTTTCTATGAAATTTTCCTTTTCGGAGCACATTTTATAAATTTGTAAACCCTACTTGGCTCTGATAGTTTGCCTTTAAACTCCGTTATACAGCTGTGAAAGTTATAATATAAAAATGGTGTTCCCAAGCTTATAATCTTTTTGATAGACCAATTTAATGATATAACACACGATAGAAACACGCAGTTATCTTTTCTAAGAAGTAATTACAAGCAGGATGCCTCCATCCTGCTTTGTTATTGGGAAAATAATAAATGTACTTACTCTATTACACACCTACCTATCGATTATTAGAAAACATACTTAGTCCGATGTCAACTTACCGACGCACATGTTCAGGAGGCCTTCATCCCATCCCTTGATGACTTGTCCGACACCGATCTGGAAGGTAAACGGCTGGTCGCGGTCGTAACTGTAACAATCAAATATTGCGTACATCATTATGATGCTAAATAAACAAACACAAGTACATACACAATACATACCAATCTGATAAATTATGTAAAAGTTAAAACAGAACTTTTATATACATTCGTATGTTTATGACAAACTTCAGTGTTTCAGTATCGTAGTTATAACTTTTAGGTAGGTTTAATAAATTACAGATATTAACCTTGGAAAAAAGTTTTGCCTGAAAAATAAAAAATCCCGCGCATCGTTGGTCATTATTAAATAAAAACCGGCCAAAGCGAGTCGGACTCGCGCACGAAGGGTTCCGTACCATTATCTATAGAAATCAAGTTTTTTTTTCATGAAATATTTATTTTATTTTGTTTTTAGTATTTGTTGTTATAGCGGCAACAGAAATACATAATTTGTGAAATTTTCAACTATCTAGCTATCGCGGTTCTTGAGATACAGCCTGGTGACAGACAGACGGGCAGACAGCGAAGTCTTAGTAATAGGGTCCCGTTTTTACCCTTTGGGTACGGAACCCTAAAAATTAGGCAGTTAAAAAGTAAATATACTTACCTATAGTACATTTACTTTTTACCTGCCTACTTTTTACGAGTATGTACCTATATTTCAGAATAAACACAGCAGGGACAAAAATTGATTATTGGATGTCCTAGTTGTCATGCTTTTAATTGATGTATCACAGAAGTTTCATGTGTTGGCCACTAAAAGCCGAAGTATTTTTAGCGCCGCAAATAACAGCTAGGTATACGGGCTAGGTATTCATTATTTTTATTGTAACTAAGTGTGTGTTATATTATTGGGGAAAAAGTCTTTTCGCATATAGTATGTATGAACTTGTAATAAAACCACTTTGGCTATACTATTTGTACCTGGCTGGTTTTGGTATTATTTAAAAGTTTAAATTTTAAAGAAAATAATTTCAAATTCAAATTAGGAAATGCGTGATTTTCATTTGTTTTTCTTACCGTCAAGATGAGTGAATCTAATGAAGAAATAAGATACATTTTATTACCAAAAAGGAAAAATTCCACGCAAGCCGCGAAAAAATTTGCGATGTTTTTGGACCTAGTGCAGTGTCTGTGAGAGTAGCACAAATTTGGTTTAAGCGTTTTCAATTCGGAAATTTTGATGTCAAAGATGCACGTCGCTCTTGTCGCCCTGTTACGGATAAAATGGATGCTATTTTTGAAAAAGTGGAGCAAGATCGGCATATCAGTAGTTACGACGTAGCTGAATAGCGCGCATTGAAATGGCGCATTTGAAAAAAAAATGGGTACACAAAAAAGCTCGATATTTGGGTACCTCACGAGCTCTCTGAAAGAAACCTAATGAACAGTGTGATTCTGTATTACGACGTAATGAGACCGAACCATTTTTGAAGAAATTGATAACTGGTGATGAAAAGTGGATCACGTACGCCAAGAACGTGCGAAAAAGGTCATGGTCAAAGGCCGGTCAGGCTTCATAGACTGTGGCGAAACCCGGGTTAACTCGCAACAAGGTGATGCTGTGTGTGTAGTAGGATTGGAAGGGCATTATTCATTATGAGCTGTTACCACCAGGCAGGACCATCGATTCAGAACTCTACTTCGAACAACTGATAAGATTAAAGCAAGAAGTTGTAAGAAAGCGGCCGGAATTAATCAACAGAAGGGGTGTGGTTTTTCATCATGATAACGCTAGACTTCACACATCTTTAACCACTCAGCAAAAATTAAGAGAGTTTGGCTGGGAGGTGTTAATGCATCCACCGTATAGTCCTGACGTGGCACCTTCAGATTTCCACCTGTTTCGGTCTCTTCAGAATTCTTTAGGCAGTGTCAGGTTAACATCACGAGAGGACTGCCAAAACTACTTGACGCAGTTTTTTGATCAGAAGCCCCAAAATTTCTATAGCAATGGAATCATGTCCCTATCAGATGGCAAAAAGTTATAATGATAAAAAGTTAAAATGGTACCTACATACTTTAGTTAAATGTAAATAAACTATATTAAAAAATGTTTTGAATTTTCATATAAAATGCGAAAATACTTTTTCCCCAACCTATTATTTTGACGTTACGACTGTCGGTCAGTCTGTCTGACTGACTGTCTGTCTGTCTATGTGTCTGCCTGTAGCATCGCAGCGCTCGAATGGATGGACCGATTTAGTCGTTGTTTTAAGTTTGCGGTTATGTATGGTAAAAATTGACACAGCAGATTAAAGAATATCAGCTTTGAATCTCTAATAGCACATTTTAGTACATATAAAAGTTTTAGTTCGAAGTGACAACAAGCTTTGTCCTTAGGCAATATATAGAGCCAATTTTTACTGGCGCTATATTTTGCCTGAAAAATATTTAAATTAAGTAAAAAAAAATATTTTGTGTAGCGCGTATTAAACATAGTTTGTAGCAAACAGGAAAATATTTTTGTAATTTAACTAAATTGTTTACCTACAAAAATGCAAACTTTGGAACCAGTAGGTAGATTTTCGAAGTGAGATGTTGTAGCTTCAATTCACCACTGTTTTCGGTAACTAAAATGTCGATATCAGTATTAAACGAGCAATAATTGTTCAAACTTTAACTTGAGCACAATGTCAGCAGGATCCCATAATTTAATTCAAAACGCTATGCACAGGTTACCGTGCGCTTGTCAGCTCAAAGGCGTTTCATTAGCGAATAATATCTGCACGGTGTACGTCCATTGTCGCGATGGACGCAGGGATATCTTAAAAGGCCTTCTGTTTCAACTATGACAGCAATAGCTTATTAACAATGTTTATTTGTTACAAATATTTTATCTACATGCCTATTTATTATATTTGGTATATGCGTGGCGTTCCTTGTTTCGGAATAAACGTTTACCGTGTTATTATAAAACGCGGATTAACTTTATTACTAGGTTAATAAATCCGCCGCAATCATTGCCAAGGTGTCATTGTCAGATTAGATAATGTCATTTTTCAAAGTGTCATTTGGTGTAGGTTAATACATGTTTTATAGTTAACTAGCTGAGGCCCGCGGTGTAACCCGCGGAAAAAGTAGCTTATGTTTTAATCCAGGGTGTTCTTCCTACATACAAAATTTAATCAAAATTGGTCCAGCCGTTTGCGCATGAAGTAGTAACAAACTTACACAAACAACACTCACAAACTTTCGCCTTTATGAAACTTAACTTTCCTACGAGCAGGTAATCAATTCGTCGAAATAGTTTATCTTTTATGTATGTTCACCGATTACTCGAAAAACAAACAACTCGAAGACGACTGCACCGATTTGGAGTTTTTTTGTTTGAATTAGAAAAATTTCTACGGGACCATCTGACAAGTATGCTCTATACTTGTCAGATGGTCCCGTAGAAATTTTATCAAAATTGGTTGTGTAGGAATAGGTAGTGTAGTGGTTTAAAAAAATATTACGTGAACGCTTATCTTTGAAAATATTTAAAACATTTTCTAAACTTGAATTGAACAAACGTACAGAGCATTTGATGAAAATCTTTGGTTCTAGGGAACCGCCGGTGTCCCCCAAACAATCATACTTGGGGGCCTGTGTTGGAGGGCCTATGTCCAGCCGTGAACTTCCTGTGGCTGATGTGACGATGATGCTAATTTATTGCTTTAGAAACTGTAAACTTGTGAAATTCTAAAGAAACTTTGCGTATTTTAGAGGAAAACTGTACAGCGTTGTGATATAACCCGTAATGGAGCCGCCGAACTGTGTGCGAACAAAGGCCTATGTAATAGTGTCTGTTATCTGATGTTCCAGTCGGCGGCAATATATGACGCAGAGTGCCGTTACCTAAATAATATGAACACCATATTGTCTAAGACTGAATTAACTGAGGATACTACAGTAATAGGCTATAATGTACAGGACAATGTACACAGCTTTTTACATTTCAGAATCATACGCTTTTCAGAAACAAGGCTATTTAGTGGTATCTTTGTACGACATATTATTCGACATTTTGTAAACCGCAGATTTCCTTTGGAAGGATTGGTCCTTAGGGCTCAAGGATTGATTTAAGAAGTAGAGTCACCAAGATTTTTGTTTCTTAAAGTTCTTGGCCTCCAGCTCAATTTTGATAAATGCATTGGTTAAACTACTCTATGACAAGTTTGGTATTTGTATTACTTAGGGATGCCTAATTCATATTTGGATTATAATTTGCACGATACAGGTTAAACTATGTAAAATAAAAATAAAAAACTTATAAAAATAAAATTTGCTTAATTTAAGAAACATAAAACAGTAGCACTCCGGAAGTGCCGATAGAAGTGAAAACTCAAAAAATATTTGCATGAATTTTTTTTTATATCGTCAAAAATATACAGGACCCACTTTTAAAATTAAGTGTTTTATCCATTGTTATACTGGGTTCTATAAAAAATATTCTACAAAATACGCGAATTGGAATATTTAAAAAAGAAAAGAGCTTTATATTCTTTTGTTTATTAAAACAACAAAAAAATATGTTAAAATAAAAAAAAATCGAAATGTGTTACCTATTTAACTATAAGTTTTCATAGTTTAAAAAAAATATTTCTTAAACTATTGTCTTCCGTGTAAACTAAAAAAATTAATTGGCTTAAAAATATTTCATTTCGTGGAGCCCTTCTTTTATACTTACGTAATTTACAAGATCACGTCATAAAAATCAGACAAAATTAAAACTTTATTTATAATAGTTTTTTTAAGCTTGACAAAAATATAGATTTTAATTTTTTTGACAACTTGAAAAAACTTACACTAAAATTTAAAGTTACAGATAGTGAAAAGTACAAATACTTGAAATTTATAGTTCTATTTTTTGAATTTCTTTTCTTGTTTTTGAAATCCAGACAATTAACTATTTTTTTCCAGCTCAACAATTAACTTTAGATTAATTTTATCATGATTTTATCTATAAGAAGCCAACAGCGCGCACTGTATACAATATTATTATTTTAAGATTTCTAAAGAAGAAAAAAAGAAACTATGTACTGACTATTTGAAATCCATCAGTTGAGAAATAATCGCCGAAGGGAATTTATGATACCTATTTGTTGCAAGACAAACTCAAATGTAGAAAGAAAATAGAAGCATAGAGTGCCTATTTTCGTGTTTCTCGGAAATTATCGTCAGAATCTCCATATTATATTTTTAATTCGTTTTAAATAATAATTTGGATTCAGAAAGAAGTACTTTCCTAAAGAGTGATAATAAGATTATAGACTCTGCTGCGGCCCAAGGACTACCCCTATGTACAATAATGACCTAATATTTGTAATACAGGTTCTTCTCCACATCTTTTATTGTTTATTTCAATACGAGTACAAATATGTTTAGTATGATTACCTTTTAAGTTACAATAAGTTTATTTTTGTGGAGGAAAATAAATATACATTATTATTATTATATATTTTCGAATTCCAATAATATCTAAATATACTTTACTACTAGAACAAAATATCCGTAAATATAAACAAACTTAAAAAAAAATTGTAGCCCGTAGCACACAAATTTTGTAGATGATCGTAGGCCACACAATTGACAACGCGACGCGTCAGCGACGCTTCATTGCTTAGCGGAAGACGGCGCGGCGGTCTACGAAGACGCTACGAGATGCTACGGAGCTACGAGCAATAGAAAGTAAAAAACAAAAAAATAATTTTTGTTTATTTATTATTGAGGCAGCATATTGAGAAATATGTGTGTTATTAAAATAAATATGTAGTTAATTTTTTATGTAAGTATAGTAAAGTAATAGCATCAAAATAAATAAAAAAACAATAAAACGATAAATAGTTTATTTTAGGTAAATCAAAATTTAAAAGGTCAGGCCGCTATTGTTAACAGTTTCGGGTACAATATTGTGCCTAAGGCCCAACGCAGACGACAGACCAATCCGTGCCGCACTTTTTAGTCTGTGAAAATAGAACCAATGGAATCACACGCAGTAACGCACACGACGCGCAAAAAGTCCGGCGCGCATCGTGTGCGTTACTGTGTATGATTCCATAGGTTCTATTTTCACAGACTATCACAGACTAAAAAGTGCGTCACGGATAGTCTGTCGTCTGCGTTGGGCCTAATACACAATATTAGTATACACTAAACACTAACGCAACATCGACCGAGCTTCATACAGTTTTCAATCAGAAATCGTAAAGCCTCGCGATGTAATTTAATTTGTAGTTTCGTTCTAGGATCCGCTTCCAAATGTCAAATATCATTTGAAATAGAAACTATATTGGAACCATTTCGAATTGACAAGAAGAGGTAAAAATCATTACGCTACACACGAGTATTAATTAGTTATATGTTTGCTGGATCTATCTTTCATGTGTGTATGTGGCCAACACTGGTGTCAGATTTTTCATGTTGCCTATAACCTATAGGCATCTGAAATAGCTTGACGACTTCCAAACAATGATGGCAGCCGGCACTCCCGAAGCACGGAAGACCTCGCGTTTGTAAGCCACTTGTGGTCACCCATCCAAGTGCGGCCCACGCCCCGGGTTGTTTAACTAAATGCTCTGCTAATGTTCTGGCTGCACATCGAAGGCACACAACCAGTATATTTTTCGTGTTGTTTTAAAAAAAAATAATCTAAAAATCATAACTTCTGTGCCTGAAATCCTTGATTTATGTCTACTGCATACGTTACGTATGCTTGAGGAAAAACTTTAAATACTTACCTTCAGGCAAAATAATTATTTAGTAATGAGGGGAAAATCCGTGCATTTATAATGAGATATTTATTAAACCCAAAAAAGCAAAATATATAAAGAGTAAGTAACGTAAGGATACTTGGCATGCTTTTGACATCGTGTTCAGACTATATTTAGGAGTTGCGAGAGATAACACAGAAAGTCTTAAATAATTTGCTTACATATAAGTTGGACGTTAACGTAACTGCTTTGCATACTACAGAAATTGCAATGACGGAATTTCGTCGATGAGTGATTTGCATTTAACGTTGCAAACGTCAGAAATAATAGTATTCATTTTGTAGAGGCCACATTCATCATGGTTATCATTTTAGCCTAATGACGTTGACTACACGTCATTGACCTCATTATTACAGTAACAGAAACCCGCCACTGATACGATTCCAAAATGCGACCAACCAAAATATACGAGGGAGTTCAAAGGTTCTCGTTTCTGCTGTCACTTTAATTCGCGACAAAGGTTTATAGGATCGCGTGCATAAAATAACTAATTTAGTGGAACTGCTGGAAGCTCCAAATTGGATTGCAGAGATGAGCGCAGTCTCGAACTTACAATACATTCGCACGGCTAATGTAATACTGAGCCTCTACTCTACCATTCATGTAAGTTCAAGTAGGTTCCGCGTTGCTTCAAAAACCTGTCATCGAATTAATTAGAAATGTCTACTAGATGTTTTGTGTAGCGGCATGTATTAATTATGGAAGGTTTTCATTTAGAAACGAAGTGAAACCCTACTTTACAATAGTAAAAAATATTACGCTAGCAAATTGGTATCTCAGTATTTATTTTTATAAGACGGCATAATCTTATACCTTTAAACGAGCAATTCTTGTATATTTATTTATATATATATTTATTTATAAATTTCTGTGATCTCGAAAACGGCTCTAACGATTTTGCTGAAAATTGGTATATGGGGGTTTTTGGGGGTAAACAATCGATCTAGATTAGTCTTATGTTTGGGAAAACGCGTGTTTTCGAGTTTTCATTCGTTTTTCTTACCACGCAGAATATGGTCGCTAATTTCCTCGCGCCGCCGCCATCCGCTTAGCTCAGTGGTTAAGGATGCTGACCGCTAGAAAGAGTGTTACGGGTTTGAATCCCACTCGGTGACTAACTTTTGTTTTTTTTAATGTTCAAGTTTATATATAATTTTTTATTTTGTACTGTTTTTAGACAAGTTTAAAAAAATGTAGTTAATGTTTGAGATGTAACCGACCGAGCAAAGCTCGGTCACCCAGGTACTTAATTTTGTTATACATTGTAGTACATTAAATAGAACCTAATTAAATAAATACTAAGTAGATCTAGTAGTCCCGGAGTAATAGTTTGTAAAGTGAGAGAAAAAGAAGAATTATCTTCAAAACTGTTTTGTATAGGTAAGTCAAATGAAAGATATGAATAGGTACATATGTGAAGCCTTGTAAATTAGGCTTTAAACTTCCCGAGTGCGATTGGAGCTTTCTGCGTTCAACATGATTCCCAGTAATAAAATCACACGCCGCTTTTGATGCTGCTAGTTTAAGCGAAACATCGGTTTACGGCGCGGCTCCCGCTACAAAGTCACGCGGTAATCAAATTTTTCCAGAATACGCTGCCTCTCCGCCCTCTGCCGGACCACAGCGGTTGAAATATGAAAATTGTACGCGCAGGTAACAGTTTCGCCCTAACTTAATGAACAGCTGTTTAAATATTTTTTTGTTGCATTACGCAGTGCATTTTATGCAGTTGCTGTCACAAAATGCAGTATTAGCAAGGTCCACTGTTTGTGGCAAATTGTGTCATTCAAATTTTACGTAAATCGTATTTAGCCTTTGTCTGACTTTAATACTTTGTATTGTTTCATACGGAGGTTACCAACTTTGCATATTTGATTTGAGTTAGTCCCAGTAGACCTACCAAGTTAGTCCTCACACTAAGTCTAACAGGAATTTTCATCCCAATTGACTTACTTACTAGAGACTGTTTGAGGTGTGATAGGGATGTACTAGTGAAAAGTGAGGAAGTCTATTCTTAAAACTTTTAGAAAGTACATATTTTGGCTACTGCTCCATACTAATATTTAAATAGGTAGTTTTTAAAGTATTTCGGTTACCTTTCATACTCCGGGATCAACAAGATTAAAGCAAAGTTGTTACATAGAAAACTATGGAGGGAGTTGACATACAGAAGAGCCGACCCCAAATAGGAAGAAGGCGAGGAAGATGATGATGCTCATGTTACACCACTAGTTATGATACAACGATTAGAATATGGTAAGTTTTCGTTGCATCTTGATTTAGCAAGAATTTACCAATATTGCAGAAAGTTTTGTGATGTTTTCTCTACAAATACATAGATAGGAAATTGTGATTATGTAAACTTACGTAGAGATAATTAAAATTATTAATTCATGTTCATATCAAAGCGGAGGATTAAGAGCTTTATACGAAGTATATAAAATTATAATTAATAGTTATTATACTTAGTTACGTGTTTAAAATAAACAAAACGAAAAATTACATATATTTATTTTGTAATACACTAAAATATACACCATATAAACAAAATAAATAGATAAATAAACAAAAATAATAATAAATGTAGGATAAATAACTATACTGATACTATTTAACTAAAATAAACTTAAATACTAAAAAAAATAACATTGAAATAAACTATTATAATAAAATATTAAATATTATTCTAAAACTTAAATACCTACTACAATATTACTGTAAAATGCGTGTTCATGTCAGCCAGTCCCCTTGCCACTTTGTGGTTAGATTGTTTTGTCTCTGTGGTTTATTTCACGATCGTGCTCGAATGGCGATTTCTCAAGACCAATATTTTTCCTGAATATGTCGCAAATCATAGTTACTTTAACCTTACATCGTATCTTACAATTTGAAGATTAAATATTTAGGTACAGATGTAATGTGCGGGTTAATCTGAGTACTGCATATGTGAAGTGAAGGTAAAATTTATTGGCATTTAGAATCAAGCTGCGAGCAGTTTCTCTCAGGCCGGTGCAGAGTTCGTCACCCGACCGGCCTTACGTAACAATTGCACGTAAGCGATTAAACAAAACGTCTTGCGCAACACCAACTCTATGAGGTTTCATCAGATTCCCTATCTAGCTGCACTAGCAGCCCTACACTTTGCCCACAATATAAAGTGAGGGGCCGACAGAACTTCGCGATCGAACAACACGCAATAAACGAGTTTTTCAAAATATACTTCCTAAATCTATTTTAAGGCGTGATTCAAATCATGAAATTGAACAACTTTCTCCTATAAAAATCTAGAGCGATCCCAAAAAAATATGTTTGCCTTTCATACTAATTGACCTATCAGGTGATCAATGAGAGTATCTATGAAAATAAAACATTACATTTTTCATAGAAACTCTTCTTCATGTAAATAGTTTCTGATCCTAATTTTATTTTGTCAGACTTTATATGCAAGTCTTTTAGTCTGTATGATAGTGCCTAATTGGCTATTCATACGTTTTAAAAAGGTAATATTTGTGTCGAGGCGTGGGACTGTATACCCGGATGACGCAGAGGTCAAGAGCTGCCTGCGCCGGCAATGTTTCCATGCCAGCCTGGCCCTGCTCGTTACGTGTATAAATATTCCATGTGGTAATTTTCAACTGAAACTTGTGCAGTAACCTGTATTTAGAGCATTGGAACATTACGCCCTTTTGTTTATTCAGACGATGCGCGCGAAGATGTTGCACGCAGCGCATAATAGGATTATAACTGAGATTATAAGCATAGATACTAACATGTGCTGTCTACTTCGGTTACACAGGAATTTCGCAGAATCCTTTCTTTGTCTACCTTTACCAGGGACAACCACAGACAGATAAACGCAGGCGTGTTAACAGATTGCACCCTTTTCATTTTATTGAAAGTGGAGGATTGTGAGTTCCCTCCCTCTAGCTCAATAGAATAGAAAACTTTCGCAATACTCAATAAAATAGGTAAACAATTTAAGAAATGTTTATGAAAGAATTATTTTTAAGCTTTCTGCAAACAAGACTTTATATTATCAGTATAACTCATGGTTATTAAGAACTTATACTCATAATTAATTATTATTTAAGGTTAAGGTACTTATTTAATATTTGATTTACTTACCTGATTAATATTTGATTGATTAATTTAAGGACTGGTACCAATTCATGATTTGATTCACATTAAAAACAAACATATGTAATAGATTACATAGAAAGTGGTAAGTGTTCGCCATATTATTCAGAGCCGCCGCTGATAGTTTCCCACGGCCGCTGTAGCCCTGGCAATTAAATTGTGAAAGTGCTTGAAAGAAGAGACAACAATGTTGTCTTCTTTTTGACCGACTTTAAAAAAGGAGGAGGCCATCAATTCGAATTAATGATTTATTATGAAAGTTCCCCGGTTAGCGAAGACGCCTGGACCATTTTGTAAAATTCTTTTTTGTTTGAAATTGGCATTCGGCATACCTATGTACTGGTCAGGTGTCCCATTTGGCAGAATCGGTTGCGTAGGAAGGTGTTAAAGTCGGGTTTTTGTTTAAAAAAACTTACTAACCTTTATGTATTAGCAGTGATGGAGACAATTCAGATATTTATTTCAAACTATAATAAATATTTTTTATTCACAATAGACTGCCTAAAGTTACAGGTGACAGTTAAAAATTTGGAATTGTACAGTTAATGTAATAACTACAAAAAGAGAGAAAAGAATAACTACAAACCAAACCTGCCTATTAAATATTGGTTTACTAATAATTTGAAATTAAAGGCGATTCGTATTTTTTTATATTTCTTTACACTAAATTTACTACTGCCATTTATATATAATATAGTTACTATCGTAACCACTGAGTATTGCGATGTTTACACAAATCCGTCGATTGATATGTAGGAGCATGCAGCAAACTCGATAGGTTTATCTGTATGGTACTGTAACCATCTGAGTCTCTATTCGCAGAATACGTGTTTCAAGCACGAGGAAGTATCTTTATAGGAAATTGTGCTAACCTGTTTGTATAGGTATTGCACACAGTGAAAGACTGTTACAGTATAAACTATCTCTTACTGCGTTTATTTGTGTAATTGCCCAGTTAACCTTTCCTATGGATGTATGGTCTAGTTTGTATTTAAAGCGCACAGGTAAGACGAAAAAATACTTCTTTATTCAACCCTACTTATTTACTTTCCAGTAAAGCATTCCATGCTTTCTTCGATGTGCCGGTACTATCTGCACTTGGGTAAAAGTGAAAGGAACAGGTTACCTACGCCGAGAATGCCACATATTCACATGTAACAGTAAATTTTTTGGTAAAGTAAACTAAAAAATAAAAAATATGTTTATTACCTATATACACACATTACATTCTTAGTAATCAAGTATTTATCGCTGAGATGAGCTGACAAAGCCAACGTTGGAGATGCATTCAGTGTGGGTCTGTACGTGGATAAGGCAATCAAGCTGATTTAGTAAGAGTATATGCCATCCAAAGAATGAGCTCTTTATGTACAATAGACATAATCATTCTTTCGTAGTCCATTAAGTAGAATCAATGAACAATATGATTCCTATTACATACGTATTTCACGTTTAATCAAACAATATTATTAAATACTAAATGTTATGATATCCGAATCTATTTTATTATCGAAGGCAAATTAGTAAATTCAGAATTGTTCTAAAATCAATTCGCTATTTTGGTAAATTGGAATAAATTTACTGCAATATCGTTGTAGATACAATTTTATTTATTCAGCATCAGTGAACTTAAATTAAAAAAATTCTACGAAAATATTTTTCCTTACTAGATTTAATAAAATGAAAACATATATTTTTCTAAATGCGACATAGCTTCGCTGAAGTTGTGCAGGAAATTTAAACGTCTGAAAATAGGTACATTTAATGGTAAATTAATTTATCAAAAATTGCATTGAAAAGCGGCTTCAAAAGATGTATCGGACCTGCAAAGGATTCCTGAAAGAAGATTAAATGTCTAAGAGAAATGTTTGATAGATATTTTCAAATATAGCGTAGCATGCAGATTGAACCTTTTGAATGGAAATTTCTTGTCACGTTGTAACGAGAATTTGTTAAATACCTATACGATTTTTTAATTCCGTGAATAGTCACTTTTGTGATGCATTTTCCGCGTTTCTTATGAGGAAGCAGGCGTGCCGTCAACATCTGAATTTTTCACGCCCTCGCCACGCTTGTTCTTAATAAAATATAAGTCAGACTTCGTCACACATATCACATATTTAAACTTTATCGGTTTAAGTTAGTATTGTAATAGGTTTAAACCATTATTCAGTCAATTGTGTGAGAGTTGGCAGAGTCTGATGTCATATGATTTTGGGTATAGTCGTATTATGGTTCAATCAAACCAATTATTTTTAGTTTTTGGTCTAAAAAGACATAATACTACGGTACCTACTTTATGTTGTTAAAGGGTTTTAAGCAATTTAAGGTGCCTATAGTATTTTCGTTTTCATTTTTACGAAATAATAATAAGAAAATAATGGCAAGTGACAACTTCGGTGCGTGCCGTAGAGAAGTTATTAAAGCTCGGCGATCATAAGGATATTTACGAGCTGGCTATAAATATCTATCAGAGTTAGCAGTACAATAACTGTGGGGTGCATATAATTACCTACAGGTGCCACATTTCGGGACACCTACAATTACGATACAATTACCTCCTGATTTTTTAGGTAGTAAACAAAGAAACTCGTATATAGTGTCGCCATGTCTGTTTTTATGTCTGTTCGTCCGCTGTTCTACCCAGAGCTGTAATTTCGCATGAGTATGTTATCATGCCAATAGCGGTAACATAAAAACAAAAATAAATTTACGGTGGTTATCGTTGAACAGGTCTTTTAAAAATATTGTGAGCTTGTGAATACTATTTTTCAATTAAGAGATTATAATTAAGTAGAATTATCTTGGAAATAACATGTATATTTTCTAGCCTCTCCCACTTGTAACTTATATCATTTATTAGTAACTTTAATTATTTCTCAGTTTTTCAAACTCGCAAAGTATTAACGAAATGATTACTCAATACTATTATGCCTTAAAATAGGTACTCATATTGTCCCCTATAATAAGCGCCTCTTTGAGTAGGAACTTGAAGATACGCGAAACACACACGAAAAGTGTCTAGCTTAATGTATACGAGTATACTTGCTACCAGTAGAAAGCCTTAAATTTGCAAAATAATTACATTTATCAAAGTTATATGGCCTGCCAGGTAGTCAGGTGTACAGACCTATACGGCTGTCATCCGGATTTCGAAAAAATGAAAAAGCCGTGAGACAGGAACCAATGTACGTATTTACAAGTATCGTGGCCAATTTCCCATACTAGACAGACATACATACATAAAGATGTATGTAGTAGGTAATTAAGTATTGTAGCAGCGTTAAAGACATACTTATCTACTTATGCTAACCTGACTGTTGTTCCAGTGGAACTTACCACATTGTTATATTGTTAGAATTCCC
This sequence comes from Acrobasis consociella, assembly GCA_963555685.1. NCBI lineage: Eukaryota > Metazoa > Arthropoda > Insecta > Lepidoptera > Pyralidae > Acrobasis > Acrobasis consociella. The sequence goes on from OY743104.1 coordinate 18,572,073, forward strand.
AATCCGAAGACAATGGCTAAAAGTTGAAATTAAAAGTGCGATCGGTTCACGGAGGCGGACAAAGGCGGGCGCGATAACGTCCTTCTGAATTTTTAACGTGGCGGTTAGTGCAGCCACATGTGCTAGCCGGCAACTCGCGAATCCACCAAATTTAATATTTATAGCTGGTAACACACCTTGTTTTTGCTGTGTTATGAGATGTCCCGGGATCGGGAACGGTTTGTCGACGCCTGATGCCTTGACGGTTTGTAATTGAATTATTTACAACTCTTTGAAAATTTGCTTCGTTTAGCAATTTTCAAAAAGCAAGAGCTAAGTGTTGCTTGATTCGTATAACTGAGTATGTCTTTAAGTATCGGTTCGTCGTTCTTTATTACCTAGTTATTAATAGAGAACACATAAACACAAAACAAGTAGGTACAATTCGCAATAACACAAAACAAGTACGCAAAACAGTACAGAAGGTGAAACATGTAACTAGGTATCAACTATCAACCTGCTCCATGCTCCATGGTGTCTTCCGAATTCCCGATACTCGCTGAGGCTCGCATCGTCACTTGCACCACTCACACTTCTTATTAGGGACGACGTGATAGTTAAATGCATACCTATAAGTAACTAAGTACTACTTACTTCTTACCTACTACAAAAAATAATATCAAGATAGTTGTCCAGTATACATTTTTTTGTGGCAAGTATATATTGATTGTTTTGTTGCATTGCTTGTAGAAGTTTAGTCTATGATCATCTAGCTAGTGTATTTATATTGTTTGATATTTGAAGCGTACCAAAGATAAATTTTCTCAGCCAGGAGAGAGTCAGGTCCACAATATTTTCCTCAAATAACCGTGAAATGAACGAGAATTGAAATCAGTTCGTCTATCGAGTTTACTCTCACATGCACTTCTTATTTTACGCCAACACAAAGAATAAAGCCAATTTTTGTATAAGTTTGCCTTTAAAACTAAGAAAATTAACTTTTAGTCTAATAATAATAATATTTGCGTTTTGGAAAAATGATAGATTTAAATAATCTCAGCCAAACAATTTTTATGCTCACAACCTCACAATAAAATTAATTTAATTCTAGGTAACGTAAATTAAAAGAATACCAGATTTACATCAAGTTTTATTTATTTACTAGCCGAAGCCCGCGACTTCGTTCGCGTGGACTTTATGTCTCTGGAAAATGCTCACCAGGCTGAACAACTTTTACTTAGGCGGCATTTTTATATCTCTTATAGTTTAGCTGGACCATTATGGTTCTGCATCAGGCGTTCCATTTTCCAAAATCATTTATACCCTATATGTTGCCCAGGCTTAATAGCTATATAACAAAAAAAGTTTCATTCGAATCCGTCCAGTATTTCCGGAGATTAGCGTGTACAAACAGACAAACAGACAAACAGACATACAGACAAACAGACAAACAGACAGACATTTTTTTTAAATTCTTACTCTATTACTACGTCTCTATCGCCCCAATATTTTTTTTGGAAATATATTTAATGTATAGACACACTTTTTTTACTGTTTTATTATATGTATAGATTACTAGGATTCGTGATTTATATATTGTGTAGCCCAAATCAATTTATATCAGATTTATTTTGATTATATGCAATAGAAAGATAGGTAGAAGTAATTAATTTAAAACAATAAATAGTAGTAAAGATAAATTGAATATACGTGAAGCATAATTGTAAATAGTGCGAGTTTGATATTGATACCTACATTTTAATAATATTATAATAATAATATAGATAGGCTTTAACGTACTCGTTTTTCCTAAGAAATAAATTGAAAAAGTGGTTTAGTATCATCGATGAGAGTGCAATTATTGTATACATATTGTTGATCCCGAAAACGACTGCAGAATGTATTAATAAGAGGAGCTCGACCCTCTCGATATTACCAAAGCTATACATGGCGGGAGCAGCCAAAGGATTTGGCCCACACTATTCACGCTGCCAGATGGATTGGAGATTGGAGAGTTCTTACTAATGTTTACATACATAATATAAGCTCTGCATAAATATTTTTAGAAAACCTCGTTTTTAGAAAAGACGTTTGTTTTAAGTGTGACTAGCACTACTGTCAGGTAAAAATTGCCACCTTATTACTCTTTCAAAAAGTAGAGGAACTTTGGTCTCCATCCCATGTTACAATCTGCCAACATCCTCACAGAAGGCATCTCTACTTAGTTGATAAATAATCAAGTAGAAACTTGTCTTATAAAAAAAATTACACTTAAACACAGGTCACTAGAGGTCTCAAATATGACATAATGGCAGTATTGCATCATAATGACATTGCCGGCGTAATCCGCGATTGTGCAAGCGTTATGCAAAAATAAATAATATGCATAGTTGCCGACGCCGCCGACGGCCATATTAATACAAATAGCCCCGTATCCTGTTTCTAACACTATACACCTACACTGCAATAGAACTTTATTTTTAAACGTGTAACTACACTTCTAGGAACTGGCTCTTATGATTTAGTTCTTACATTCACAAGACGTGTGTACCTAAGTACTTGCAGTTTATTAATAAACTTATAATATGACTAAGAAGAAAGACAGAAGCTGCACAAAATCCAACTAACAACATCATGTATATCTTCCCTCACTACAAAACCTTCCTACCTGTTTCTTGGTCCATCAATGCTTGCTTGTGTCTTTTGTTTGTACAAGTCTTAGTACATATAAGAAGGACAAAATTTCGTAACATACCTCCAGCTACTAAAAGCTTATAAAAGACAACAGCCAAGTGCACAAGCGTCTTACAAAAAGGTCCTCCTCAATAAAGGTACATTCCAGTACACGGGGCTCCTCATAGAATGCCTCAGAGCCTTCAGGCGGCCAGTCAGTAACAGCATTACGGCGGACAAAGATGCCGGACACACGATAATCGACAAAATATGAAGTTTATCATGAGTTTATCGCTGCGGTGGACCGCCGCTGCGCTGCCCTGTCTGGTTTTGCTTGCATAGTCAATAATAACATACATTGGTGATGCTTTTAGATCGATAATGACTTAATAAAAAATATTTAAATCTCTTATTTTATTTAAGTTACAACCATATAATATAGGAATAAATAAATTAAGGTAGCGTCTATTGTTTTAAATTAATAAGGTAGTATACCTAATTATCAAATACATATCAGAAAACAACCGAAAACTATAAACTAAGTTTAAATGATGAAAAATGATAATTAAATTTTGGTAGTAGGTAACTTCAACATTTTCATCTTCAAACAGAACTGATAGAGTGGAAAATTAACGAGAAAAACTTGTTATTGCGGTAGATAATGTAGGTAGCATGCTGTAGGCTATGTCTGGCGCTGTCCATCGTACTCTTGGGCGATGCATCTTCCAGCTGTATTAATATATCATTTCATCGTAACTAAGTGAGACGGACAAATTGCTCACAACTTTATTTAATATTTATTGGATAGAAGGGCGGCCGATCAATCAACCTAGAGCTAGTTTGTGTGATCAACACGCGCCAGTCTACATCCCTTTTTCTGGTTTCACTTCAAATTTTATTGAACTAGGTATTTACTCGAGAAGCCGCGTGAGACATCTTTCGAAAAACATGTTGGTTGCACTCTGTTAATGGTAAATAATGCAAGTAAGTACTTATTTATAAAGCACTCGCTTGTGTATATTTTTTGTTTCAGAGCAGTAAAAGCTAACGACCGAAACTGGGTTTCTATTTGTCGTAACAGAAATATTCAAAAATTGTTAGGTTGCAAAATATATTTTGAGAATATTTTTATGATGATGCTTGACTTGACACAAATGCTATGGGTAGATGAATGACTAGATAAGATTTTTTTTGTTAAAAACATTGATGACCCGAAGATAGCAGAACGATATAACGTAAACACTGTACAATAAATGATTGTTATATATATAAATGATTATAAACTAAACATTGTGTTTTATAGTGCATTCTAGAAAAAATGTGTTATTTACTGTAAAGCGATAAAGAATCGCAACCCTATCCTAGTGCGTAAGTTGATTAGAATGCTCTTTTATAATTCAGACCCTGGCTCATCCCGACTTCAAAGTATTTTATGATTCGGCTATTTTTCTGCAGAAACTTGTATATTTTTAACGCCGCTAACTTTTACAGAGTACTTATAGTGTTTTGGAGAATAATTTGTAGTTGGTCGGCGTCGAGGGTGTATTATTGGTGAGTCCAACCTCGGATCGTTTTCGCTAGACTTTTAAAATATTAAAAGTTTAGACCGACATTACCTATTTATCGGCGGCCGTCTACCGTCAATGGCAAAAATATATTTTATCAAGACTTAGATAAGAGGACTGAATCGATTTTTTAAATGAAATTAGTTAGGTTCTTCTCTTTTTAGCGTAGATAATGAAGAAAGTACCTCGTTAGACAGAGACTTTCTATACACACTAGGTGCTTATTGATTAAATACAAATACATATTTAAATTATGATTTGATACATGATACTTTTTCAAATGTATTGGTACATTTGAAAAAGTATCATGTATGGAAAAATGTTGGTTTTCAAACTTATCAAAGTAATACCGTGATCAAGTAACTATGGTAACTGAAAATTTCGTTTTCGTATTTTGATATAAAATTAGATAAAAATCACTTCTTAAAATATTTGTAATAATAAGTAGAACTTTGCAACAAAGCGCAAAATTACAATTGTAAATTTGGTAATAATATAAAATCTAGAATGCTCGTTCATAATACTAGTTCACGCTTTTTCGATTTCTAGAAATCTAGGGATTGACCACCCCTGCCAGCAGCAGAATTACACGACGTATTTTCAACTGTGTGAATTGGAACTAACGCCAGGCAAACTCGATTAATTTTTGCTCGGTGAAAATATAGTATCTTTGTTTGCATTGCAGAAACAGAAACGCACAAGGATAGTGATCTAGCCAAACAATGGCGCGGAAGCGGAGCGTTGTCCCGTATTTTAAAACGGTCTGATAACTCTTTGACAATTATTTTACAACCTGTAAAGGTTCCGTATCCAAATTAACGCTTGTTAGTTAAGTATTACATACTTATATAATGATGGTAAGACTGGTGTCAAACAAACGTCTGGCTCTTAAACAAACCACTAAGCTATGGATATTTTGTGCACCGGTTTAAAGATCATTTTTTGTGCAACTTTACCTTACCGTAAAAAGAAATATTATTTTTATAAAAATATATTTGCAATGAAAGGCAGTGGGACACAATACTACAGGCTAGTAAAATTAAAGTGCTTTTTTAGATAAGCATAAAGATAAGACTTTAAAAATACATAATAAACATGCATACAGTAAACAATATTTTCCCTTGGTGTAGGAAGTTCCCAAACAGGTAAAAAAAACCTTATTTAAATCATTTGGGAACTTCAATTACACAGAGACGAGCATCAAATTTACAGCATTTCTCTTTTCTGACAGATACATACATTTTCACGTCTATATCCCTGACGGGGCAGACAGAGCCCGGGGCCTTAAGACCCGAAGGCCACGCTTAGCGTGATGGTGGGTTTTCTGACAGATGTTGTTATATTAAAAAAAAAAACGACGGGTTGCACTCTGGGAGTGCCGGCAGAAGTGAAAACTTGAATATTAACGTTGTGCATTTTTGATATTTTGGAATGGTTAGGGAATAATTTTGCACGAATTGCTTTAATTATCAGTATAAAATATTTCAAATCTTTTCTGAACCACAGTCTGTCACAAATGTCACAAGCATGACCAAATTCATTTTCAACAAAATCATTTTCAAATACACAGCAGTATGGCCACTACACAGACGGTCGAGCCATCAGCTGTCACCATCCATGGATGCGCGTAGCACGCTGTAACATAAACACACACGAACATTCGCGCAAGCGCCCTGCACCGCCTAAACGAAACAGCAGGCGCAGGCATACATTTACGCTGCGCCGTAGAAAGAGAGGGGGATACTCCCTCTCCTACGCCGCGCCAGCTGTCTACTCTCCATCCGTCTTACGAATTTTCGATCAGGTCACGTGTCCTGACGCGAGTTTTACATTTTTTACCCATTCCAAAAAAAGTGCACAACGCCGCTAAAGAAGTTTTCACTTCAAAAATGTTTAAGAAACTGACACTCATTGGTACAAACTAGTACAAAGCTTGGGAAATTTTGTCACTTGGTTATATTTATATATCATTATATCTCTCGAAGGCCTCACGCAACGAGTGTTTTGGTAAAAAAAATACATGCACAAAATAAACAGTGAACAAAATAACCATTCATCTTAAACATTTGTCAAGCAGGCTTACGTTAAGTTAGAGGGTAAGGTGAAAAAAATGTCTGCCCGCCTCGCATGAGATATACACCCGTTTAAGAATACGCATATGGTTTTATGTGAAAACATGAAATGTGCGTATTTATTAACCTAGGAAATAGAGGTTGCGCTTTTCTTTGCGACGCTTTGTGTAATGTTTCTCGAAAGTGGTATGGATGAGATAGGCTGTCACGTGTATATTCTACTTACTCGAATAAAATTAAATTTACTACAGGTTTTTATTGCCTACTTTGAGTATAAGAATTAATACTTATATTAATTTCAGCGGTATAAGTAAATCAATGGCAGTATCTATTTTCCTTCTTAGGTTTCGGAGTTCTAGTTTCATGTTTCTTATTATACGCAAAGTAGTTTATTAAGTTGAACTGACTTTTTCTCATAGAGGAATCTAAAAACGATTTTTTTGTACATTGACCCTAAAATCTACTAATTTGACATACAATAAAACGACCAAAAATCATTATTGAAATTATTAAAGTATAGGTTAAATAAGTAAAATAAAAAGGTTTTGACAGAAATCTTAATAATGCAATAAAAAAAACTGATGAATTTAATTTGTTTATCTATATTTTTAAGATTTTTGTGCAAAAACCAGGACGAGTTAAAAACATTTTTTATAATTAAAAATTCTTGTTACGGCTCAGCATCCCTTGGCATCTCTGGACCACGTTCATTGAGCGGCGCTTACAGACGCAGCCGCGCTGGCGTCGCGTGCAAAAGTGCTCTTAATTATTTACGTACCTACCGCACTCCGTAAACGCTGCAGGCGAAACGGAACGCTTGCAATACCAAGATGGGCTTAACAACGTACAATTTCTTTGCCTCTTTTCCCTACCAACTTTATGCTTGTGCTACTTTTTTAAATCAAATTCTCTAGGGACGTGGGTGCCAAAAGGACGGAATTCTGTAGCCAATCGTCCGCAATAAAACAGGCAAAGATCGCAGCCTCAAACAACGTTCGTGTTTTATTCAAGGAGGGTGGAGTTGGGCACATGTGTCCACTGACAATTCACAGCCGACCGCGGTCTCGCGACCAGATCCAAACTACCCATGTTTTTATTTCTATATTAAATAACACTGGGGATTTCAGACCGCCTAGAGTCTCAATAAAGATAAAAGTTATAGTTCCTGCGGAGTATCAAATGAGGTGAATAATGTTAGGCACGTAACATCGTTGCATTTAAGATATCGAAGTGTAAATTATTACGCTTCTTACGCATTCAGATGGGAAGTGTATAAAATTTCTATTTACGGCCCCTTTGGGACGGCTTGTTTCGTGAAATAGTGGCACAAAATCGTATGGAATTAAATAAGTACCTACACCAAAATCGAATGACATGAAACTAAAAAATAAGCTTACAATGAGTATGTACCTAAGTCGATCTATCTCCATTTTAAGATCAAAGCTCTCTTGTCGATATCATTTTCTGAAAACAATAAGTAATTAGGCGGGTAAACAATATATCCACTCTACAAAAATAAAATTTCAACACCGACTTTTAGAACAAATTATAGGTATAAACACTGTATGGGTCAAAATAATGGCGGTGGGAATTATGCACTCAATATTTTATTGTGTATGCTAAAATTGCAGTAGTAGAGCTTAATGATTACCTTTTTATACTGAGTTTTGGGCGAAATTGTGTACAGCATTCAATGCATGTCACAAATAACCGGCCAAGTGCGTGTCAGGCCATGCGCAGTGTGGGCCGTAGGGTCCCGTAGATAAGAATCCTGACTTTGAGTTCACGGCATTACAAACGTCTACCATTTTCTATTGATTTTGTAGGAAATTTCCATTTTATAAGTTGGTCGCCTTTATTAATATTATAAATAATTTGTAAACCCTTCTAAGCGCTGATAGTTTTTTTTTTCAAACTCCGTTATATACATACCTATACTTGACTCTAACAAAAATTTGCACTATAAAACTAAATATTCCAGAAACATAGTGTTTACAAGTAAACAAAGTTTTATTCAACGATAACGTTAGGTGAGTCGATAGGTAGTAAAAAAATTACTCCCACTTTATATGTATTAGAGCTACCCAAAAAAATATATATTTATGGTTTTATTTTTCTATTTTGTCGGCATGATTAATGCACATAGGTAACCATAACAAATTACAACTTGCTAGTACTTCGCGCACAGACAGACATGGCGAAACTACAGAGCCCTCAAAAGAAATACGCTATTTTCCAACAAGTAAAATCAATTTGGGGTCTCTAGGTAACATTATATTAGAGATAGCTTTATATTTATAAAATTAAGTATTCTTAGTAAATATTTAACCTATAATATATTATACGTAAGAATTCATATAAATACACATTGTATATCATAACATTATATATATATACATATATATTATACTTAGCAATAAAAAGTTTTACATTGTTTTTTTTTTTTAATGTTTTGTATATAGTTGCTGCTTTTTTATGATTTTTGTTTGTCTAAAATGTGTCTTTTGAATTTAATTTTAAAAGTCTCAATAGTCCTAGAATTTCTGATGTGAGGTGGGATATTATTCCAACAACTTGTCGCAGCATATTTAAAGCTGCCACGAAAAGCAGCAGTTTTATGTTTGGGGCAGATCAGGCGATCAGGTACTCGGGCTCCCGTGGTGAACTTTAATTTGTCAAATAAATAAGATGGGCTTTCTTTTTTGATTATACCGAAAAGTAATGTTGCAAACGAAAAGTGCGCCGGGACTCCATGTTGAGTAGATCGTTTCTGTTTAGGTGTGGCGTTATGTGTGATCTGCGTGGGTATAAAAGCAATATCTAGCACAAGAATTTTGCACTCGTTGTATTAATTTCTTAGAGCGAGCTAGTAGACATTAATCAGTAACAAAATCAGCATTTATCTTAGATAAAATGAGAGCCTCACAAAGGTAAATACGTGACTCTACACTAAGATATTCACCAATCCGATATAAGACTTTTAATCGGTAATAACACACTCTAACGGTATCTACTTACTACATGCTTTTCAAATTGTAAACTGCTATCCATTACTACACCAAGATTTCTTCCTTCAGAAACTCCTTGAATCGAAACATGATTTAATTTTAGTTCGGGCAAATTACTCTTTATTTTAGAAACCTGAGCTTTAGTGCCTGTTACAAGATATTTGGTTTTATTTGGATTTAAAATTAGGTTGCTAGCAACTGACCACTCCACTACTCGAGCAAGGTCTTTATTTATTTTATGCACTGCAATGTCAGTGTCGCAGGGCTTAAACGTTTTGTAAATTTGAAGGTCATCCGCGTAGAGATGATATTCGCTTTCACTGATAACGGGCAGATGACGTCACAGTTTTTTGGAGTCATAGCGCTCAATCTTATTATGAGTTTTTCTGCAATAATAAATAAAAAATCTCGGTAAAATTATTTTGCGACGTTTTATTTTGTTATCAGTGCAAAATAATTTATTTTTGGCTTAGAAAAATACCCAATTAGATAAACTCGATATTACGCTGCTCGTACCTTGTGACCTTATAGACTCAATGTATGAAGCAAAACTGCAATGTTGGTTTTTAACATCCGCTGCGCTCTACACGTACATTATGTTTGCACTAACTTTTTAAATGTTTTCAATCCACTAACCAATGAATAGTGCGATAACTGCGGTGTTCGTAGTGTACAGAGAATATTTTTTGATTTTTGTAAAATCCAGGAAAATATAGCTCGAGCTTTATATATTTTACAATCATCATTTCAGCCGCATAATGTCTACTGCTGGACATAGGCCTCTCCCAAAGATTTTCAAAATGACCGATCTAGAGCGGTTTGCATCCAGCGCCTTCCAGCGACCTTGGTTAAGTCGTCAGACCACCTTGTGGGTGGGTGACCACCTTGTGAGTGGGTGTGACCATATCTTACAAGCTTTTTTTATTATTCTTAATTTTTTTATTTACATGCAATGTATCCTGTATGTATGTATGAATGTTTGTTTAGATCGAATCTTGCATCTCAATTTTCAAACAGTTATCCTCAACCGATTGAGCTGAAATGTTGAATACTTTTGTGAGTCGGATGACAATACAATATGATGTAGTCAATGAGCTGTTGTAATGATGGAGCAGGGATATATTCGACGGAACTCAGTTATAAAGCAACGTAACTACATTCAGTAGGACTCATTCTATTTGTCTTGACGAGCACTTATACTAGAAAATAGTAAACGATGCCTGGGCCTCTGATCACGGAGACGGAAGGTGTTCGATGGAACTTAGTAATATAACTACGCAACTCCGCCGAGTTTGGGCTTATTTCGTTTGTCTTAGTAAGAACTTTGGCCGTACAAAAAAGCTAGTTCAAAAAATGACTTCTTTAAAAAAAAGTCATTTTTTGAAAAATAATTTATTCAAAATTCATAAAGTAATATACTTAGGTAAATTGAATTGATAGCAAACCACAAAACCTCGCAGGGTTTATTTGGGTTTCGGTGATTAAGTTAAAATCCGGGATTTTATTTTATTATAGACATTTATAACTTGACATTAATACCTAAAATATTTAAAAAAACCTTAGCTAGCATCCTGTAAAATGTACATGCATATTAATTACTATTATTACGATTCTTTTTAAATTTTTCACGGCTCTGGATACAAGTTCTTTGAGTCTATTTTTTGGTCAGCGCGCGTAATGCAAGCGTTTGTTCTGTGTATTATTAGATTGCCCATAAGCCCGATAATATTTTTTCTTTTTTTGAAAAAGCGGTATGAGCCTTGCTCTTTTGGATTTTCCAAACTTATTTTGTATTTGGAGGGAGCACTTATCACCAATGAAATACTATTTTTTTGTAATTACTCCTTCTACGACAGGAATCGCTGTAATTAAAAATAAGTATCAAATCAACGCGATGGCGTAACACTGGCTATTATTGCAAATTCCTAATATTGAGTGGTCGCGCTGTAAAACATCATAAGTAGGTGAAATATGCTTAAAGCTCGGTAGGTTTTAATTCTGTCGATTCAAGTTCTTGGATGGCTCGTGTTAATAATTCAGAGGTAGGAGGGGGAGACCACATCGTTACCGGTACACTTGGAGGTTACTGTTGTGACGCAGATATATATGGCAAATAGAAGTGACGCAGTTGGAAAAAAATGGGTGTTCGAGGTGTCAAGAGTGCTGCTACACTTCTACTGCTAATAGCTACATGCATTAGCAGTTATAGTATAGCAGAAGCATTACAGTTATTTTAATACCTTCATTGTAATATAATATCATGTTGGTATAAAAAAAATATCAATAGTGCATAAAGAGTTATGTTATGTATCAGTGTTTTATATTACCCTAATATATAGATATTGACTGCTCGTTATATGCTTTGAATACTGCTTTATTTCATTGTTATAAATACCCCGCTAGATAAGTAGGGATTGAATCTGGATGTGGCAGAACATTTGCTTGCACAGAAAAAAAGACCTTCTTAAAATAAGACAAAAATACTTAATAGAAAGCAAATTGCATTCAAACAAGAATATGGTTTACTCATATATACTGAAACTAATATTTTCTTGGATATAGCCGAGAGATTCTTTTGAATGCATTTTTTAAAAGAAGATAAGTGTTACTTGAAAGAAGAAAATAAGTTTTCCGTCAAGACAAACATGTTTCATAGATTTAAGAAAATCAACATCTTAAACGAAAGCTCTTTTGATTTATTGTTTAGAAGAAATATTGTATTTTGGATGAAGCAATTGAAAACTGTTTCTTTTAAGATTATGATTCTTAATTCAAAGCTCTTTCATTTATTTTTTTATAGTTGTTTTATAGTTAGGTATGTGGTTGTTTTATTACGTACGTATTACTATTTACTACAGTTTTATAACGTACCTACATTATTCTCAGTGGTAAGTAAAGTTTTTATTAAAATTCCGAAATAACTCGACTTAAACACTGACGCCGGGCCTTCAGCGCGTGCTTTTCTCTACACAATCAACAATTAACATAATCGCATTCAAATTTTATTGAATGACATGTTTTTGTATTGATTGTGTAGAAAAAAACACGCGCTTAAGACCCGGCGTCAGTGTTTAAGTCAAGTTATTTCGGAATTTTAATAAATAAAACTCTACTTACCACTGAGAATAATGTAGGTACGTTATAAAACAGTAGTAATACGTACGTAATAAAACAACCACTTACCTAACTATAAAACAAAACAAAGCTTTGAAAGTTGGAACAGACGCGGCGCGGAGCACAGACAGACCAAATAAGCAGGTTTTGACACGCTGTTGCCAGTCAAGAAAAATATTTTTCTATTAAAGTAAATTAACCCTTAGTTCAAAGAAGTTACCTTAAAAATAGAAATGTATTTCTTTAACCAAATAACAAATATCTTTTATTAAAAAACAAGAAACTTCTGTTTGAGTAATTAAATATGTTAAAATGAGTTAAGCATTTTTCAATTCAAGAAAATAATTTCATTGTCGAATAAAAACGATTGGTCAAGAAAATATTTCATTAATCTAACATCCTTAAGGTATTAATCTTAGCATTTTTTTGAGTTAGTCTAAGAAAATACTGTCTTCTTGACTTTAGAATTTGATCTTCCTTTAATTGAAAATATTTTTGTAAACTAAAAAAATATATTATTTAAATTCAAGTAAAACCCCAGTTTTCTTTTAACGGCTTCAAGTTTTTGGTTGAAATAAATATTACTAAGTTTAAGTAAAAATTACTTAAGTATAGCAAATATACCAAGAAAATCAGTTTTCTTGAATTAAAAATTCTTTTTTTTCTGTGTGGATGGCATTTTCTTTGGAGAGCTTATCCGCGCACCGCTGTTAGCATGTTGCTAGAGTTATTTCCTATTGCTAGGTAGCAGATTGTTAGCTAAATTATTACATTATGGTAGACTGGCTTTTTATGGTAGTACTTTCTACTCACTTTTTAGGGTTCCGTAGTAGACTGAAAGACATGTCAAAAAGGGTTCCTTGTGTACTACGGAACCCTTTTTGACATGTCTTTCAGTCTGTCTGTCTATCCACGGTTATATTCAGAGACTATAAGTACTAGAAAGCTGTGATTTGGTATGGGTGTTTAGTTTATTAATTATGCCGAAAAAAGGGTTAAATAAAATATTTAAAAAAAAAATTGTGTTGCTCACATATAAATAAAGTGAGAGTCATATTTTTTCTTGACTAACTCATCAATATTCAGGTGTTTCAGAAATATTGTGAGCTTGTGAACACCATTTTTAGGGTTCCGTAGTAATCAAGAGACCCTTGTAGTTTCGCCATGTCTGTCTGTCTGTCCGTCCGCGATTTTACTCACAGACTAAAGTGACTTTAAATTTCTAGTGACTTTAAATTTCTAGAGAAAGCTGTAACGTGGTATGGGTCGGGTCGGGTCTATGAATATATTATATTATAATCATCATGCCGACAAAGTGATAGATTACATTGTTGAAGCAAGTTCAGGGGAAGTATTTTTTCTTGACTAAACAATCATGTTTGGCATCGTTAAATAGTGTAAACATCATTTTCGACTAAAGGATCCTTTTTCAAAGTATTTGGTTTTATATTGCAAATTTTTGTAAAGGTTAGTTGCTCCGAAAGACAGTTTATATATACTAGTTGTCTGACAGCTGAAAACTAGTATATATAACGAGGTTTTAAGTCAATTTATTGCCTTTAATTTGTTATTTTATTTTTGTTAGATGCAAGTTCTAAGACGTTCAGGACTGATGCCCCGGCAACGCGGCCTCATCTAGACGTTGTACGACGTTGCGGGCACCGGCTGTATACGGCACAGTTTACGACTGTTGCTCCAAGTTCTCGAGTGAAGTCATGTAGCGGATCGCACGTGAAGCCTCGTCAATTACCTAACGCGTTCTGTGCAGCCGGCGAACGGGGCAAGAGAGCCGCCACGAGGGCAGACTGCTCGTTTTCAGAAATGATCTTCTTCTTCTTCTTCTTATCTCGTAAGTCACACTCACGTTTTTTTTTCATTTTACTTTAAAAGGTGATGAAATATATTCTAACTGAAAAAAGGAGGATCTTTTTAATGTGTTCACTGATTAGATACAGACGCCTTGACAGATTTGGTTTTTGGAACGAAGTTCCTTATCGCGCGTTGCGAAAAGGGGCTAGAAAATTAAGACCAAAAGTTGTAACGACACTTTTTGCTATAGTTGTAAGCCGTGCGGCGTGCGCGTGTTTCTCTGTCTCTCTCTCTCTCGAACTTCGTTCTATCCGGGTGTCCCTTGACACCTCTCAAGTTTATTTTTGTTTTAATTCCCAGGTTGTCCCATGATCATCATATCAGGACCTGATAATGAGATTTCGAAAAAATCAAGGGAACTCTACAAATGTTATACACACTTGAAGCAATTTGGGTAATAATGGACCGAATTCAAAAATTATTTTTTGATCTAGGAACCTTTGTATACTTATTATTGCGTATATATACTTTATATAGGTACTTTAAGTATGGTCCTATAGAAATTTTATCAAAATCGGTCGTAAAAATTGATTTTATAACCAGTGACTGAAAAAATATGGTTCCTTATTTAGCTATTCTGTGACTGTATTGAAGTCGGTTTTTATTTTGAAAAGTTATTATGTAAGACATCAGTTGCCATAACTCAACGATAGCCGTCTAGCTAGCTACAGTAATCTGTGCGACGCAACAAAACTTCCGTGGGCACGGATTACATAGCAATCTTAGCTTACATGGAAAGGTAAATAGAAATGTAAAATCTTATGTTTTGCACCTTCTGAAACATGACCATTAAGGAAATTTTCCGAAAATACTTCTCCTAAAATGTATATTTTTTTTAATAATGAAATATTGTATTTGGGTCACCTCAAAAATTATGGGTCTTGGTCTTGTGTAACATGTAACTCTATTAGCAACTCAAAAATGCTTGTTAAATAAATAAATCTTTAATTGGAGATTGTTTTATCAAATTATTTGTATGCAAAATGCGTTCTACCAGCTCTTTAGAACGAACTTGACTAAGAATTTTGAGAATATCGCTGATAACAAAGATGACGCATTAAAATAAACTTATATTAAGTAAATAAGTGCGCGCGGCACAGAATAAGACCCAGAACGAGCACTTCAAACAAATAACGTCTTTAATTTTTAAAGGTCCCCCAGAAGCCTCCAAGTCCAGCCACCGCTCATCGGCGGTGAAGTACTTAAGCTCCGTTATGTTTATGTCCCTTTTAATTATTTAGGCCTGACTGATATGAAAATAGCGGCGAAACACCGCTCATAAGAATTTTTTGCAAAAGTGTCAAGGGCTGACATTGACATATAACAAAAGGCAAACAACAACCTTTTAAACTCCTTTTTTTCAATAGCAAAGAAACAATTTTAAATTCTATCTCAAGTCGGAATTATAAAATATTTCCAACAACCGAGCCTTTAAAGACAGTAATGCAATATAAATGAGAAAGTAGGTATAATCCGACGATTATGAGAAGAGTTTCTCACTAAAGTTGAAGCGGAGTGGCGCATCTGAGACAACTAATTTATAATTCGCTTACCGCGGCCGAGGGCGGTTAAAAAAGCAATCGCTGAAAGCCTATTACTTCGCGTTTCCCGCAATCTAATCCCGTATGCGGAGTCTTTATATTCGGCGCGATACATCGTACCGAATGTATGTGAGGCGATAAACAAGTTTCGATTCGAGTACGCGATGGATAGCCTGTATTTTTTTCAATATTAAATATTAAGTAGAGGCAGAGCTCGCCCGAGCCATAAAGTTCGGCCCCTATGTATCACCTGGGCCTCCGTATGTACCGCAACCGACAATCTTATTTTATTGGCTAGTGTTGGGATTTAGCGCTCAATATATCGATGCAACAATAGATACAATATGTCTTTTATTGCTTTTTATCGCTTCATGAAATAGAATTAAAAGTCTTACGATGAGTGCGTACATATATCAAGAAACAGTAATATTAGTGAAAACTTCCACAGGTGCATTACGGGAATGGATTTGAAGGAGAGCGACGACAGCCAGCCAAAGTGTTTACCGACTTTATCCAGTACACAAACTGCTCGTATGTTAAACCAGTAAAGGGTGCAATTCACAAAAAAATACTATTTACGTAAGGTAAAGGTTGTAGGGCTTAACCCGTCCTGAATCACCTCATATTGCCAACATACACGCATAAATTGAACCCAATCTGTACCAGTGTGGGGCCCGACACGGCACACGGCCATTCAACGGTATCCCTGCCTTGTATGGGCTCAATTCGGGCTCTTTTCAGTCTGAGAGCCCCTGATCATACGAGTTTATACAAATGTATATCAGTTATAAGTAAATCAGCGCAGGGGTAGAACATTACGAGTATTCGAGTGAGCTTTGCCTGCACCAAATAAGAGATTATTACAAAGTTGCATATGTATGTTGCAAGACATTTTTTAAATGCCTATAGACATTAAAGATATGATATATGAAAGTAAATATTTTTAAAAGACTTTTCTAAAAGCTACTTTATCCAGACTGAGTTTGAAAATGATTTTTTTTCTACTTTTGGATTGTGAACACATTGACAGCGTCAAAAACACACATCTAGTTTCGATAAATACCATGTAAATACCGATTTAGATTTGACATTTCAAATCGTAAGCTAACCCGCGAAAATACTGTTAACATGCTATCGTCTAAGACAATGAATCAAGTCGATTCAAATTCATTGAATCAGAATTAAGTCAATTTGGGTGTCAGACAATGTATCAGAGTACGAATTTACAACAAACAAGCGTGTTTTGTATCGGAGTTTAGAAAACTAGCAGCTCAGAATTGCACTGCTGTACAACTGTCTTTTAAATAGCTAGTCTCGAACACTAATTTAGGAACATTGATTATTTATTATTTTAGGAAAGTCTGTAGTCTATTCCTCAAAACAGCACCATAGCAGCACCATGAATTCAACATACAGACTTACGCCAGGGTAACTTTTTAACCATCATTCAAATATAAAGCAAGTCCTGTCCATGATACCTACTGAACAATTTGCCTTAAACTTATACCTTTATACGAGCAATTCTTGTATATTTATTTATTTACTAGCAGTTACCCGCAACTTCGTCCGCGTAGAAGTCGAAAATGGTTCATATAAGATTTTTATTTGTTTTTTGTTATTAATTTTGTTATAACATATGAATTATTATGTTAATATGATTGAGATTCCCTTTCCCTTTTCCGACGACTTGACCTGAGCGACGGAACGCTTCAGCATGGCCTAGGTAGTAAGTCACCCCATTTCATCTCTCTAGTCTAGGAGTTGAATTTTGTAAATCCTGAAACACGTACTTACTCATTCACCGCCAGGAGTACTCTTGCAAAGTTTCGAATAAAATGGTCTAACTAATCTTGTTTCTCCATACAAACTTTGGACGCCGTTTCGGAATGAGTTTTGAAAAATCTTTCGCACCCCTAGCCCTCATAAGGACACTATCTGCCAAATTTGGAGTCTCTAGCCCCAGTGGTTTCGGCTGTGCGTTGATATGTCAGTCAGTAACCAATCAGTCACTTTCTTTTTTCCCGTTCCCATTGCAATTCCCGTTCCCATTCCAGTTACCACTTCCGTTCCTGTCATTTGCTAGAGTTGAATTGGGGTTGAATTTCGTAAATCCTGAAACACGTACTTATTTACCGCCAAGAGAACTCCTGCGAAGTTTCTAATAAAATGGTCTAACTACTCCTTTTTCTCCATACAAACATTAAACCCCCGATTTACCCCTTTAGGGGGTGAGTTTTGAAAAATCATTTTATAGTGCAACCATAGACCGGACCTATGTGCTTTTGGAGACCTAGTCAGTCATTCAGACTACGTTCAAATTTATCGTCTTTTGTTCCCCTTTTTACCCTCATAGAGGCGGAATTCTAAAAAATGCTGAACCACGTATTTAATCACTTTTGTTTTGAAATATTTATGGCAAGTTTCAAGTAAATCAGTAGATATTTTAAGATTTTTTATACAAACTCTGCCCCCCAATTTTACCCCTTTAGGGGTCAAATTTCAAAAAAACCTTTCATACTGAGTACTATGTATTAACATAAAAGTATTGTCCCGATTTCACGTTTATATCTGTTATGTTTTAGGCTGGCCCTGGCGTTGATGAATTAGCCACCTTTGATCGTATATATATATATAACATATAGATTTTTTGTCAGAAATCGATGCACATTTAAAGATTTTTTCATACAATCTTTCAACCCCTATTTTGCGCCCATATTTTTGGGGTGAATTCTAATAAACCACGAAACACGTGTTCAATGAAATGTTTTTAAGAGTATGTATTTCAATTTTTATCCAAATCGATGCAGGCCTAAAGAGTTTTCCATACAAACAACAAACCCCTATTTCATCCCTTTAGGGTTAAAATCATTGAAAATCCCTTCTTTGTGTGCGTCCGCATTTTTAATCGAAACAACTGTCTAAATTTCACGTTTCTATCATAAGCGGTTACGGCTGTGTCTTATGTCAGTCAGTCAGTGGGAACTTCTACTTTTATATATATAGATTTATATATATATAAATTTATTTCTGTGATCTCGAAAACGGCTCTAATGATTTCGCTGAAAATTGGTATTTTTGGGGGTAAACGATCGATCTATACTCCATTTGTTTAGGTATTTAAATAAATGTAAACAATCTTGACATGTATTTTTAATGAAATATACACTTAATAAATCAATAATTTTGCTAATTACAAAGTAATTATGTTATAAATTATAAATTACATAATTACTTTGTAATTTCAATTAGGTCGCTAATTTCGTCCCGCCGGCCGCTATCCGTCTGGCTCAGCGGTTTAATACGCCAACCGCTAGAAAGAGTGTTACGGGTTCGAATCCCACTCGGTGACTTACTTTTGTTTTTTTATGTTCAAGGTTATATTTTTTTTAGACAAGTTTAATAAAATGTAGTTAATGTTTGAGATGTAACCGAGCAAAGCTCGGTCGTCCAGGTAATTGAATTAAAAAGTAAAACATTATACAAAAAATTGAACCCAGGTCGCCGCTGTCCGCTGGCAAGGTCCCCAAGATACTGGCGGCATTTCCGCGCTGTATCTTATACCTTTAAACGTTCAATTCTTGTATATATATATATTTATTTATTTATACATTTTTGTGATCTCGAAAACGGCTCTAACGATTCCGCTGAAAATTTGTATATGGGGGTTTTCGGTTAGTTTTATGTTTGGGAAAACGCATGTTTTCGAGTTTTCATGCGTTTTTCTTTCCACGCAGAATATGGTCGCTAATTTCGCCGACCGCCTTGTTTTTAGCCCAGCGGTTAAGGATACCGACCGCTAGAAAGAGTGTTACGGGTTCGAATCCCACTTGGTGAGTTATTTTTGTTTTTTTTTATGTTCAAATTTATATATAATTTTTTATTTTGTATTGTTTTTAGACAAGTTTAAAAAAATGTAGTTACTTATGTTTGAGATGTAACCGAGTAAAGCTCGGTCGCCCAGGTACTCTCTGCAAATGCTATAAGATTGAGATTACGAATATCGAAAACGGCAAGAAAGAGTGTTATGGGTTCGAATCCCACTCGGTGACTACTTTTGTTTTTGGAACGTAGTTCCTTATCGCGCGTTGCGAAAGGAGGCTAGATGGAAAAAATTAAGACCAAAAGTTGAAACGACACTTTTCCTATAGTCGTAAGCCGTGCGGCGTGCTCGTGTTTCTCTGTCTGTCTCTCTTTCTCTTCTAATTAATCGAAAGGAACTTCGTTCCATCCGGGTGTCCCTTGACACCTCTCAAGTTTTTTTTTTATGAACAAGTTTATATATAATTTTTTAATTTATATTTGATTTTAGACAAGTTTAAAAAAAAGTAGTTAATGTTTGAGATGTAACCGAGCAAAGCTCGGTCGCCCAGGTACTGTTAATTTATAAGAGTAGTATTTTTAATAATTCTATTTCTATTAAATGTAAATTTAAATACCTTTCGACAGAAATGTTTCCGAGAAACCATTTCATTAATAAGGAAACAAAATCAGAGAGTAGGTAAACTTGTAATTAAATAGTTTTGGCAGTTAAAGGGGCACGTACCTCTTGCAGGCCACAGAATATAAAATGTACGCCAAGGCGGGGCTCGCCGACGCCTCCTCGCCATCTAACAAAAAGCATACATCTGAATTCTCATTGCATACAAGAACGCACAGCCATTGAATTCGCAGTTGCAACCTTCGCCCAGCGTCAGTGTATGCTTTTTGCTAGTGGAATAATTAATTAAATTATACCTATACATAATACTGAAGTAAGTAGTTTTTAATTGATAATTATTAGGATATATTTTTATTGATAAAATTACAACCAAGCGAAGGCAATCGCTTTGCTTGGATATTTTATCATACTTAAACTAAGTATTAATGTTTTTATATTGCGATTAAGATTCAGCATCCGGTGGTAAGTACATACGACAATGGTAGTGATTTGAACAATATTTATGGTGAGAAGTTTTGGTCAAACTCTACCTAACTAAAAATAAACATTGACGAACGCGACCGTGAATCCGACAAACGCGTACTCTAAGGCCCTTCGTTAGCTTGGTAGCCTAAAATGCAAATAGTACTACTAATAAATTAAAACTTATATATATCTACCATTTGTTCCAACCGGACAGTATTTTGAAATATAGCAAAATATTAAGTACATAAAACTTATCAACTTACGTGTTTACAACGCATTGGACAGATAACAATTTGTCATTCTGCTATCTTCTTCGCATAGTAGCCCATATCTGTTGACCTGTTATTATCGAGAACAGTTCTCAAAAATAACAGTATAACTGTGAATGACGGTTATCAGTTTAGTCACAATGTAAAAGCAGTTGACCTCCACGTAATAAATACATGTATGTATACGTACCATTAGGTAGGTAAGCCAAGGGATCAAAAATACGCATATATCTCCTAAGAAGCGAGTTGGGTAGTAGGAAAACTTTAAAAAAATATATTATATATTTGTTTTTATTAATTAGGTAAGTTCAATGTGGCCACCGTCATATTTTTTCAAGTTTACTTTTTATGTTAATTTACGTTTTTAGGGTACCGTAGTAAATAAGTAACCCTTATAGTTTCGCCATGTCTGTCCGTCTGTCCGCGGTCCTAGTCACAGAAATTTAAGTACTAGAAAGTTGTAATTTGGCATGGACATAATATAAATATTTTTATATTAAATTAAATAGGGTGATTTAAAATAAAAATAAATATGTATTGATTTGACTGAACAGGCCTTGAGCTTGTACAATTATGTATTCTGTGCCTTAAGGCCTTAAAGGCGGTTTAAAAACTCTGACACCAGTGTTAGTCACTAACACACATGATAAGAAGAAGACTGAACAGAAAAATCTGATATATTTTTGTGTTATTCCTAACAAAAAAAAATATTCAAGCATGTCCAAAATTTTCACCCTTTCCCCATTCCTAAAACTGTACATAAAAATATTCCTCTTCTAAAAAATGTTGGCAATTTCTGGGATTGGGAAAAATCGGCATGCGATGATTTAGCCACGTGAATTTTGGACGGTTTTTTCTACTTTACAGTTTTGAGGTTATTACAACGTTGTTGTATATTTTGTAGCTTCAGTTTAGCGCCAAATATGAATAAAACTACTTGAACGATTCAATTTTGACACTCCCGAAGCCGTAGACATCCTCTATGACAATATACATTTTTAAATTATTGATTTTCAGCAACGCGTTTATCTTGTGTTATAAGTTTTACAAAAAACTGAATTTCTATGGTAGATTATAGCACTGAGAAACGATACAGCACTATCTGCTATATTTAGTTTGAACTAAAAAGTAATGCTGATTATCGGCAGGTATAAGAAATGGTGGACTTTTCTTGGAATCCGTTCCAAGAAAAGCCCACCATTTCTTATTTCAGAATCTCACGTGTCTGGTATAGCCCCGCGGGCCGCCTGTAAGTGGCATTGACCTTAATTATAATAATTGGTGCGCTTTGTTGATTTTTGTTTCTTACTTAATTCGAAATTACCTAATGAAGTAAAATTTTATGAAACGCAATAAATTCGTATAAATACGATTATCTTTAATTAAACCGTTATCTTGGCCGATAAATTTTAATCTTACGTGTCGATTCGATAATGGGTAGAACATGCGAATATAATTAAATCGTGTTATACACACTATGTACCTACTACAAATTATTCATTACTTGTTCCGTTCTCAAAGCACCACGTACGCGGTCGTTGAGTACTCGATAACAGAACAAGGTAGTTTTAATCGCAAAAAATTGATTTCTTAGCCTCAATTTATATGTTTAAAATAATTTATGTAAATAATTTTAAAAACCCTATGAAGTAAATCTAATAAAGTACGACGAGACGACTTGATAAATTCTTACCTAAATGGCACAAATGGCGAGCGACGGACAAAGACGAATGAAAGAAAAAGGGGTGTCCCCCTTTGCCTAGTTATAGGACATAATAGCCATAGGTTAGAAAATAACCGGCCAAGAGCGAGTCGGACTCGCTCACGAAGAGTTCCCTACCATTATATATAAAAAATCAAGTTTGTTGTATGGGAGATTAAAAATTTATTTTATTCTGTTGTTAATAATTCTTGTTATAGTGGCAACAAAAATACATCATTTGTAAAAATTTCAACTGTCTAGCTATCACGGTTCATGAGATACAATACAGCCAGGTGAACATATAATAGACAGCGAAATCTAATAGTGAGAAAACCCTAAAAAATACGACATCCTTGAAATTATTCCAGCTGCTAAAGTCCATAGTTGGGTCCTTAGTGCCAAAAAATAAGACCTGTTAATTTAGGAACCTTTTCGTCCTCTTGGTAATTATTATTGCAAAAATGTAAAATATATATATAAAGAATCGAAGCACTATTATTAATTCTGCCCACAAGACAAATAAGTAGGAACTTAAAACAATAGACCTACAGACAGAAAGTGTAGATTTTCCTTTCTACGGTGGAGTTCTTAACCGTAAAGTAAGAACTTGCCATAAACAAAACAAGCACCGTGCGACAACAACACTGTTATTCTTTTTGTTCATAGAAAGTGCCAGTAATTGCTATAAATGCTCTGAGCTCTGATCCTATGAATCAAAGCTCAGAGCATTTATAGCAATCAATGAACGATTATATAATGTATGGAACGCAAAATACTATTACGGTATCTATAATAATTAATACTAGAAGAGTCAGCTTTGAATTGGATTCACTACTGGAAGCTAGGTACCTATATCTCCTTTTGAAGGTTGGTTATATACCAAATACAGCTTCTATGGTCACTATATAAACTCCTTCATTTTAAGTATTATTTATTGTTTTATTGATTCTAAATGTTTTTACTAGAATATAATTTATGTCACGACAATTTTGGACGACCCGAAATTTCTTTTCAATTTAGAACGCTAGTCTGAATCAGGGTTACAATACTTGAGATATTGAGATTTATAATAATAAAAAGTGAGACAAAAGTAGTTTAGTTTTGGAGCAGTATATTTATCTAATAAAAAATATGACATTTGTATGTTAACAAGGTAATATAAAAACTAAGTCGCAAATTACTTTAGGATTACATACATAGTGCGTCGGAGTTAACATTTCAAACTAGTAGTGTATGCCTATAGCTAATATAAATTGAATAGTACCTGGGCGACCGAGCTTTGCTCGGTTACATCTCAAACATTAACTAAATTTTTTTAAACTAGTCTAAAAACAATGCAAAATAATTTTTTTTATATAAACTTGAACATAAAAAAAAAACAAAAGTAAGTCACCGAGTGGGATTCGAACCCGTAACACTCTTTCTAGCGGTTGGTATCCACCGCTGAGCTAAAAACAAGGCGGTCGGCGCCACGAAATTAGCGACCATATTCTGCGTGGAAAGAAAAACGCATGAAAACTCGAAAACACGCGTTTTCCCAAACATAAAACTAATCTAGATCGATTGTTTACCCCCGAAAACCCCCATATACAAATTTTCAGCGAAATCGTTAGAGCCGTTTTCGAGATCACAGAGATATATATATATATATATATATATATATATACAAGAATTGCTCGTTTAAAGGTATAAGATATGCAGCTACATATGTTTGCTATGTTATTCTCGTATAAGGAAAAAACGTTACGTTAAAGTTATAATGACTCCCTTTTAATTTTGTTTGCTTTTTCTAACTAATATCGTATATTTTTCCGCCTTATTATAAAACACGGACTAACTTTAGTACTTGGTTTCAACAATTATCCGCCCCTGACAAAATCCCCTGAGAAAATCTACTGAAATAGACCTTCTCTTCAGTCACTGACAACTTCATTTGGTTTACTTGCATTTTATAAAATAATACCTGATTGAACCAGCTATAATTTAAATAAAATAAATGTATAGCTGTGTTACTTTTGTGTAAGGAAATAACTATAGCTATATATGTATTAAAATGTCATTGGGCCACGTAAGTTAGAGGTCTTCTGCGTCATAACTCATATCATATATTGCAGCAAGTAGGTACCTAATCCTTTCGATACGCTTCTAATTTGTCGCGGGTCTACCTTAACCACACATTTACGTGGAAAGGTACGTAAACTTACATACATGCACTCGATGCAAAGCAAATCGATTAGATGCATATTTACTTAGGTTCGCTATTAGATTGAATAGGTAATGTTATTCGATTGGTTGGCAAATCTAAATTTAAAACAACCACGTCAGTGCTGGGAGTATCGATTTGTTGCAAGATATGAAAAGTCTAAACAAAATAAATCTTACATCACAACTGGTTTAAAATATCCTAAAAGTTCAAAGGTAAATGGTGATACTATAAAGGAAAACAAAACAGATTTTGTGTCATATTTATTAGATAGTGTAATATTCTTCTTCTTCTTCTTAGCGAGTCGGAATGGCGATTTTATATAGTTGTGGACCAGTGTTTGGCGACACTTACTCCTCTGTCATTTGCAGAGTTTAAATCCTCTATTGTACAGGATATTGGGCAGTTGGGGCACGAGAGTAGGTGGGCCATGGTTTGAACATCTCCACAGTCACAACGGTCATTATTTGAGAAACCCCACCTGACCCGGTTTTCATGGCACCTTCCAACACCAGCCCGGAGCCTATTTAAGGACTTCCAGACTGTCCAGGGGAGGTCACCACCCGGTGGGAGTTTCTCAGCAACTGGGAGATTTGATGGTAGCGGGGGATATTTGCTATTCCACAATGCCAACCTAGTATCTGGGGCTTCACAAATTGGGATATTTGGTTGCCTGAGAAAACTTTTCCGGCTTTTCAGACGTGGGGGTGGTGGAACCTGACCGTATAGTTGGTGTTTCTTATGATACAACTGTCTGGATTTCTCCACCGCACAAGCCACGTTACGTCGTACGCTTGGCGGAGCTATCCCAGACAGTGTATAGACATGGTGTAACGGAGTTGGTTTCAGGGTACCGGTAACTATGCGGCAGGAGGCGTTTAGAGCAACATCTACCTTTTTGGCGTGCGCTGAGCGAGACCATACTGGACACGCGTATTCGCCAGCTGAATAACACAATGCTAGGCTACTCGTTCGCAGTACATGTGGTGATGCCCCCCAGTGAGAAGTCGTGAGACGGCGCAAGATATTATTACGGGAACTAACCTTAGATTTTAGATTTTTGCAGTTCTCCCTGTAGGTTAGAGAACGATCCAGGGTTACGCCCAGGTATGTTGGTGTTGGATTGTGTATAATATCAACGCCGTCCCAAGAAATCTTTAGCCTCCTATTTGCCTCCTGGTTGTACAGGTGGAAGGCACAGGACTCTGTCTTTGAAGGGTTAGGTCGCAGGGAATTTTTTCTGTAGTAAACTGTAAGCTGGTCCAGGGCAGTTGACAGGTTTGCTTCTATGTCTTCAAAAATTTTGGATTGTGATGTGAGGGCCAGGTCATCTGCGTAAATGAAACGGTTAGTGGCTGGTGGACAGGGCTGATCATTGGTGTAAATATTGAACAAGGTAGGTGCGAGAACACTACCCTGTGGGAGTCCGTTTTTCTGAGTTCGCCATCTGCTTTTATGAGAGTTTAATAGGACCTGAAAACGACGGTTGCGCAGCATCTCACCTAGTATGTTAACGAACTGTTGGTCTTTCGTGAGAGCAGCTACTTTTTCAAGTAGGAGCTTGATATTAACAGTATCATATGCTGCGCTTAGGTCTATAAATATCACTCCTGTAGTAAGGCCTTTTTCGAAACCGTCTTCGATATGCTGAGTCAAATTTAGGACCTGTCCACAGCAAGACTTACCCGGTCGGAAGCCAGCTTGTTCGGGGATAAGTAGATCATCTATTATCTTTGTCAGTCGGTTAAGTAGTAGTCTTTCAAACAATTTGTAGGTATGACATAGGAGAGAAATCGGACGGAAGTTTTTGGGGTCGTCAGGAGTTTTTCCAGGCTTTAGCAAGGCAGTAATTTTTGCCTTTCTCCACTTTTTCGGGATTTTAGAACTACGGATACAGTTGTTAAACATATTTAAGAGCCACGTTACTGCTTCTGGGCCCAGGTGTTTTAATTGTTCCACACATATGTCATCGATTCCTGCTGCCTTTCCGTTTTTAAGGTCCTTTAAACCCGCAATTATGTCATCAAAGGTGAATTCATTACTGATTGCATTGTTATTGTCGTCACGAGATAAGTTAAAACAGCGTTTTTTAAAAGAGTGTTTGTATTGGGACTTACCATTGAGGAGCAGCTGATGTGCAACTTGGTTGGCGGTAACTGGGCCAGGATTGACAGCAGGGGGTGGATCACAGGTTAATCTGCGTAACGTACTCCAGGCCTTCTTACTGTTGTGGGTCATATCCATAGATTCTAAGAGGTTAACCCATTGTTGCTTGCGATTTTCGGCTAGTCGGGTCATAAGTTCTTCCCCGGTTGCGGCAGTGACCTCAGAAAAGGGGTCTTTTGTGAACAAAGATGCGTATTTGCTCATCAAGTCTGCGTCACTTCCCGATAAGCCCGGAACGTACGCCGTACTACAGCCACGTGGGATATGTTGGCGAGACGCTTTCCAAATAGCATTGACAAAAGTGTCATAATTTTCTGGAATAGGAGATACATTCCGTAGTCTTTCGTCCACTTCATCTGCATACTTATTCCAGTTTGCCTTACGGAAATTGAAACGTCGTTTGAAAGGTACGATTGTTGGTTTTACCACCGCCTGAATTGTACACATAATTGGCCTGTGTTGAGTTTTCGGTATTGGCTGGCAAACGGATTTCGTAACATTATTTGATAAGTTAGAACTTACAAATAATAGATCTGGGTTGTACCCGTACTTCCAACGCCTACTATAAAATGAAGCAGGGAGCTTTGGATTATGGATAAGCTCCAGCTCGCTTAGTTCAGCCCACTGTTCCACCGCTTCTCCACTTTCGTCAGTATCCCTATATCCCCAGATACTATTATGACTGTTAAAATCGCCTATAACTATTTTGAATTTATGTTTGTCATATTCCGCAGTACTAGTAAAATCGAAGGTTTTTCCTGGAGGGCTATAGATTGATGTGATAGAACAGGTTCCTATATCCACGCTGATGATCTCTGTTTCACTGTGTGATTGGGAAGATGCAGAGACTACAGACAGATCTGATTTGACAAAAACTGCACTACCATGTTTCGGGTGTGGGATATCCCCAATGAGCGTCATCCCGGGTATACAAGGGCGAGGGGCTGTTGGGCCTCTGTGAGTTTCTTGAACACAGAGCACATGGCATTCGGTCTTTTGACAGAGGTCAGCCAGAATGTCGGCCTTGTTTTTCGAGAATCCTTCTGTGTTTACGGATATTGTTGTAAGAGTTGGTTTTAAAAGTCTCGTATTGTTTGGCTCTGAAAAGTGCCGTTTTCGTTGATTTGGCCCTGAAGAGGGCCGTTTCTTTTTTATTGCCATTCCGTGGCGAAAGGATCAGCCAATCTGCGTTACCGACTGGCTGTCCACGCAGATTGCCCAGGGTGCGCCGGACGTACAGGGGGGCAGTACGTCACTCGGGGAGGCTCCTTTCATGCACCCCATGTAATATTAAAATAAGGTATTAATAATGTTATTCAAATTGCATATGTACGTATGGTGTGCGTATTGAACAATAAACATGTAACTTTGCCTTTCGTTAATAAACATAAGTTCTCAAGAGACAAGCAAACAATAAAGCGCATACAATTAATTCAAGAAGTTAATAAAACAAACTTTGAATACTCTTGACAATCAGATATAGCGTATATTAGTTTGCAGAAATCATAATTGCATTATCAAAAACCTTGGAAACAGGCTTTGTTTCCCTCAACAATAGCTCTACCAATCCCCCAGGTACCTACTTTACAATGCAACGAATGCGTTTTAAAATTAAGGCCGAAATGTGATTCACACGATACATAATCAGCAAAGCCCATAAATATGTATGCAAGTCGATATTGTGCATACATATGTGAATTTGTAAAATGTACGGGTTAAATTTTGCACTAAGTAGTTATATATATTAAAAAATCTTAAATAATTAAATAATAAATAAATATATAGGGACAAATAACACTGATTGAGTTAGCTCCAAAGTTAGTTAGAGACTTGTGTTATGGGATACTAACTCAACGATACTATATTTTATAACAAATACATATATAGATAAACATCCAAGACCCAGGATAATTTGAAAAAGGCCATTTTCCAACTTGCCCTGACCGGGGATCGAACCCGGGACCTCTGGGTGGCGGACCAGCATGGTGACCACTACGCCACGGAGGATTATCAATGTCAATTTTCTAGGATTTTTAATAGTATTTTATGCAACAGTTGTTTATAAAGGGTAAAAAAATGCGAGTGGCGCAGGTTACGATGCGTGCTTTAGCAAGAACCGAGCAGTTTTTGGTTATACAACGTTGCATGCATGCAGGACTTTTTCTACGACTATATTTACTAAAAAAATGTGAAAATGTTTCACATATGTTTGGTAGATGACTGGTATCTCTATATGGTAAAACTTTTTTTTATTAACGTGTTCCTATACTTCCTACGACGACGACGACCGTGTTAAAAAAAGATTTTGTAGTAAATCTGTAGAAAGAAAGTTCTAGGTTAAAGGCTAGGCATATCTTTTTGGCGACATTACGACACACGTACTGTTATGGGAAATAGACTATATAGACTTAACTGAAATCATGAATTTATCAATGTCCTTTTAGTAGTGTTTGTGACTATTATACAGAAATAGGGAAACGTACTTTTGGCAATTACAATAACCGGCGAAGTGCGAGTTGGACTTGCGCACGAAGGGTTTCGTACCTATAAAAATCACGTTTGTTGAGCCACTTTCATATTTTATTCTGTTTGTAGTATTTTTCGGTATAGCGGCAACAGAAATACCTGTGAAAATTTCAACTGCGTGGCTATCAGGGTTCATGAGATACACAGGCTGGTTATAGACAAGACAGACGGACAGACAGACAGTGGAGTCTTAGTTAGGGTTCCGTTTTTACCCTTTGGATAAGGAACCATAATAATCTATGGATCCAACCATCTACCTACGTACGAGTATATAAATTCTATTTCGTTCCATCGGGACGTTATAAAGTGTAAAGAAAACATAATAATAGCAGTCTTAGTAGACCGTAAGTTCAGTCCCAAGTACCATACCAGTTGCTTTTGACTGCAAACTGCTGTTTTGAGTCTGGAACATTATAAAAGTTTTCCGGTACTACCGATAAAATAAAAAAATCGTTAGGTGAGAAAAGGACTTTCCTCGCATGTCAATATTCAGATTTTTTAAACAATTTATTAAAATAGTAGTATTATAAATTATTATAGATATATAATAGGTATCCATTTTTTTAACTACTTATGTATATAAGTACGTTAATACATAAGTACCTTCTTGGTTAGGTACCTAGCCATATTATTGTATTTAATAAGCGTGGTGCGGATTAGTGTTGCTGCTCGATAGTCCACTATCGATAGCCTATCGATAGGCTATCTTTATTTTAAGTAAAACCGATACTAACGATACCGTCGATTGATAAAGATGCATAAATATCGATACTATCGATAGTTTATGAAACGCAATACTATCGATAGTATCGGTAGTTTGTTCGTCGTCGTCGATCGATACTATCGACAGTATCAATGGTTATCAATACCTAGTATTTCTCTAAATCAACTATCGATTCTATAACATTTTTCGATTGATGCTATCGATTGTAAAACAATCGATTTTTCGTCAACACTAGCGCAGATGCCAAATTGCTCGTGGGCATTTGATTTCATTTGTAAAGCGGACACTTAAGCCGGATCTATTCGTTTACTTTATTAATTACACTGGCCATTTTGAAAATCCACACCCGAGACTTAATTTTCTTTTAGATTGCGAAGTTTCTCATTAAAATGGGCGGCGGAAACACAAATATAAAGTAATCAAAATTGGTAATGAAACCGATTCGATTTGCGGCCGGATTGCCATAGTGATGCGTCGAATGGGTTTCCTATTGAACACTGCAGTGGCTTCTTTAGACGAGATACTACTAATTTGGTTCTATGAAGATAAATCATTCAACGTTACCAGAGTTAACCAATGTGTTTCAATGAAATGTAGTTAACCAACTGCAGAATTATTCAAGTTGATTTGAACGAAAGGAGCTGTAAGTTAGTAGTTAGTAAACGTAAACTTAAAACCATTTCAAGTGGGTAACGATCTGGAAAAATACGGAATTATTGAAATATGGTTCCTGTTTGGTTTTCGATTTGGCGGAGTTAGCCGAAAAAGTGTAAAATTTTTCTGTCACCTTTTTCGTATCGAACTTTGGAGCTAGAATTTTCGGGGGCATTTTTTAGAGACTTCAATTTTGGTTCGTTCCAACAGAGTAATCACCGACAGCCATTTTTTTAAATTTAAGCGTTGTTTCCACGAAGTAAGTAATTACTAATTATTAGGTAAGTAGGTATTACATAAATGTTTTAATTTAAAATGAATAAAAATTTGCATTAAAAACGAAATAACTGCATAATAAAATTTAATATAGTTATAAGTACTGACATACCTCTACGTATTTGTGTAATTTCAAAATAAAAATATTTATGAATAACTCGAATGTTAAAATGGTTATGAGTTATGAGCTATGACTGAAAGCAATGACTTAGCGCTCTCACGGACGAGCGACAAAGGTTGGCGGTCGCTGACTGTAGCAAACTGTCGCGTTAAACAAGTCACAAACTGTCAAAATCAAGAACAATATTTTTTGGGATAGTGCCCATGCATGTAAATTGGGAGTCAATTAATTTTCTCGAGTAACTCCCCGTGTTTGGCACGGTTGAATACCATTTTTCTGAAATTGCAAATTTCTGTAAGAGTTCCTCCCCCCTCACTATCTTCTAAACGGTTATACAACGTGGAAAGGGCACCCGTAATAAATTAAACCATGGGATAGACTACTTGAGTATAATGAAATTAAATTAACAGTAAAAAATAAAATTAAAATTGGCATTTTCATACAAAAGTGTGTAGCCACCCAGGCAATAGGTATCAGAATGTCAAAATTTTTTGTTGGTTTTTGACTGTTATTTTATTATCATTATAATGATTTAGCCTGTGGTTCGATTTATTACGAGTATGGTTCCACGTTGTACATGAACAAGAATATTATATTATTAATTATATAAAAAAATCATGCTAGTAGTGTTTAAAGTAAAACTATCAGAGCTAAGTAGAGTTTACAAATAAAAAAGTTGTCAACTAATATAATGTATTCGAAAATGGAAAATTTCATACAAATTCAATAAAATAATTCGTTTATAGACAAACTCTACTAACTACGAAATCCTACACTGCGCGCGCCCCGATACACACTTAGCCGGATATCTTATACCTTTAAACGAGCAATTCTTGTAAATATATATATATTTATTTATAAATTTCTGTGATCTCGAAAACGGCTCTAACGATTTTGCTGAAAATTTGTATATGGGGGTTTTCGGGGGTAAACAATCGATCTAGATTAGTCTTATGTTTGGGAAAACGCGTGTTTTCGTGTTTTCATGCGTTTTTCTTTCCACGCAGAATATGGTCGCTAATTTCGTCGCGCCCACCGCCTTGTTTTTAGCTCAGCCGTTAAGGATACCGACCGCTAGAAAGAGTGTTACGGGTTCGAACCCCACTCGGTGAAGTACTTTTGTTTTCTTTTATGTTAAAGTTTATAAATAATTTTTTATTTTGCATTGTTTTTAGACAAGTTTAAAAAAAATTAGTTAATGTTTGAGATGTAACCGAGCAAAGCTCGGTCGCCCAGGTACTTTATCCTGAAATGATTCAAGATCCTGAAGATGCACTAAGACATCTAGTAGAAAATAAAAAGAAACAGGTTTTCGTCAGGCATACAACATGCCGTGTAGTGTGTGCGGTGAACACGGGCGGACACAAGCAGGAGAGACGTAATTTTAAAATGTTAAAATCGGTCGAAACTGGTTGGCGGTTTACAAAAGCGGATGTCGAAGTGTGCCACTCAATATTTTTTATTTGCATAATTATATTTTATTGTTTTAGCGCACTTATGCAAAAATAGCGAAACGAAGTATTTAATATTTTTATTAATTATTTAATTTAAAAACCAAAAATTATATAATAAATCTAATAGCTCTACATGGACAACAGTTAAAAACGTAGATTAAATATAAGTGTAGGTAAAATAATTTGGTGCATTTTAGCCATCGCCCGCTTTGAAGGCAGAAGATTTTTTCTTTTGTTTGTGCAAATAAGAAAGACCATAGATACATTTTAGTATATATGTTATGGATCAAATGATAATTGGGGCATTTTTCATAATGCCCGGGCATTATTAACATTGAACGTTCTTATTTATCACATTGCCTAGACATTATGATTATTGTCATGTGGTTTTCGGGCAATCTGATGAATACACAGGTAAACTGCACGGGGGGATCATCTACAGTTGATTTACCTAAGGTCTAGTCTATCGAACAAGTGAAGAAAAGGCGAACAATTTGGCCACCCTGAATTATGTAGGTACAGTATAGGTCATCATCATCATCATCATCATCATTTCAGCCGCATAACGTCCACTGCTGGACATAGGCCTCTCCCAAAGATTTCCAAAACAGGTACAGATCATGTAGATAGGTTATGGTGTGGCACCATACCTACATGACCTGAGTGGTATGCATGACTCTGGAAGAACACTATTGGCGGTTAGGGGGTGCCACAATGACTATTCCCGCGGCACCATACTACATGACACTACATGACTCTGCAAGAACAAGTCCGATCCTATGTTGGCGGCTATCTTGCCCCATAGATAAAAAACCTTATTATAATAATGGCCGGACGGTTTGATTATAATAAGTTATTTTCAAACTGCCCTCTCATTTTGGGCATTTTTCAAACTGCGCAGACATTTATTATAATGTATTACTAATCACTTTATCCATAACATATAAAAAAATAATTAGGAAGCTACCTGCAAGGTACATATGTAATGAAGTAGTACTAAACTGACGCAAGTTACTATTTTGGGCGCGTCCAATGTTGCATAAGCTACAAAGTTACTTAGCAAATATCAGCCTGTAATGGCATTTGCAAATGATTCTCGTTACAATTGATGGTTGTCCCAGAAGTGAGGGATGAATATATGATTAGGTTACGTGCCCTGGACTCTGGACCAACTTCAATTCCCTATAATGCCAGCAAATAAACGCACATATGTAGAGGGCGGCCCAATTCAAATGTTAGCATTTTTTTGTTACAAATTTTTAAAAATCTAATTTCTTGCTGAAAAGAGTGGAGTCGTTAATTTTGGATTTTGAAGAATTTATTAGGATCACTTCTCGAAGTCAATATCGCGTAAATGCTCGCCTTTACAGCGGCTGGCGCAATAAGTCTATTTTTCAGCATTTTCTATGACCTTGCGAAGTGTTTCGGGCTCTATAGCGACTATTTCACGTCGAATATTGATCTTGAGTTCTTTAATACCTAGTGTCTTGATGATGTAAACTTTAGAATTTAAAAACTTCGGAGAAAAATGTTCACGTCAAATCAATCTGCTGATGCCTCTGATTGACGGCGACTCGATATTCGTGGTGAGGTGACAACTGAGGACTATACAGCCTCAATATTTTGATTGGATCGTTTTTTACGCTCTCTCTATTGATGATTAGCATTGCCAAGATTGCCGATGTCCATAATTTTTTGTGCAAACGCATGATCATGTGAGGAAGGGTGCGTCTCTGACATTGAATTTTGAACGGTACGCAAGTTGCGTTTTCACAATTGAGAAATTGTTTTTACATAACAGCACTATTTTTTACCGTATACTTATGTAAAAATTCGCAAAAATGTACGCTTTGATCGCGAGCGAGATTTTACAAGTTATCTGACAACCGGTGCAAAAGTTATAGGGATGTCGGATGCTAACACTTCAATAGGCATGACGACATGGAAAAATATTTTTGGTCCATCGGTTAGATTTATTAAAAAATATTTTACACGTTTGTTTTTTTTTCTTTTCTCTAAGAATCAACTAATGCCAAAGCTACACCGCATTGTGCATGACGTCACGGCTGGGAACCATTTTTACTAAGCGGTGACGTCGCAAGCCCCCAATCCGGAACTTTGACGCTCCGTATCCTTGTAAATTTTTACTTATTTGGTAAAATTATAAAACACGTCTCCATTTTTTTGGATATTCCAAAAAACGGACTAATTACAATCGTACTTTTCGGACCCTGTCGTCATGCCCCCTATTGTGCCACACGTTACGTAAGTATAAGTAGGTACACATGTAGATGCTCATTGCAGATGTAGACAAAAACCCTTGTTTTTAACTTTAAGGTTGTCGCACTGCTAAGCATAGGTCATTCAAAACTGTAAGCAAAACCTGACCGTTTAGGCGCAACCTGACCGTTTAGGCGCATAATGACCAAAGCGCAAAATGGTAACCGCTCGCAAAATGGTAAAAGAGCAAAATGGTAATATCGTAAAATAACAAAGAAGCAAAATGGTAAAAGCGCACAGTGGTAAAACAACAAAATGGTAATAGCGCAGAATGGTAAAAATTTCAGTGCTATAGTATATGAGCTGCCAGGACTATATTAACATGATTTTGGTAAATTGTGACTCCCTATCAAGTAATAAAATACAAATAAAATGTGAACAGCTTTTCATATTTATTTATTTTTCAAAATTATATAAGTAATTAACATTCATAATAACAACAAAATGAAATAACATTTCCGAAAGGTCATATGAATATTAATTACTTATATAATTAAAAAAATAAAATAAATTAAAAGCTGTTCACGTTTAATTTGTGTTTTATTACTTGATAGGTACTCCTGGCAGCTCATAAACTATAGCACTGAAATCTTTACCATTCTGCGCTCTTACCATTTTGCTCTTTTACCATTGTGCGCTTTCACCATTTTGTTTCTTTGTCATTTTGCTCTTTTATCATTTTGCTCCTTTACCATTTTGCTCTTTTACCATTTTGTGAGCGATTACCATTTTGCGCTTTTGACATTACGCGCCTAAACGAACCTGACCAAATACAGTATTGATAAATTATATTCTTGAATTAATATGTCATTGTATGTATATGTTATCTAGCTAGCCTTATTGTTTGTGAGTTATCACAAAAAAACATAACCCCCTCTTATTTGTCTGTCCGTCTGGCATATCCAAATTTGATCCGAAACTATTGGACCAATTGTGTTCTTTGATACACACATACGACTCGGTCACCCAAATAATGAAGTGTAATTAAATTAATAATAATTAAATTAATGAATTTCAAACATTAAGGATTATGTTTTAAATTAAATAATTTTCAATAATTAACGGGGCAGGCAAAACCTAGGGCCGTGAAGATAGAATCCAGTTTGTGTATACCTACTCCAAGTATACTTTAAAAAATATATTTTACACTTCAGAATATATTTACCTTATTAAAACATTCCCCATTGAATGACGAACTTGAAAAGATTAAGATTGTGAATTTGCGAAAAACATAAATAAAATTCTATACTTTGTTTTTTTACATATAAGTAATAGGTACATTTCAAATTTATTTTTTATTTACATCAACGTCTATGCGAGTCGGCGCGCCCGCCGCCCTTTTCGGCGGAAGCCTTGAAACGCAGTAAATATGGAGATCTTCTGGAAATTACATTTTTGTGCCCTTCGCCGTAGAGATGATGGGTCCATGGGGTCCAGAAGCAAAATCTTTTGTGACTGAGATTTCACATTTCAACGCGTTTCCGCGATGTTAAGGGCAATCCAAGGGCGGACAGTTGCCTACATTGCAAAAATAATTTATATCGATGCGCAGAGGGGTAACGCTGCAAGCCTTCTGGGTACCACCACCACCAGCACAGTATGGGTTGTGAGTGCCTTTCTTATTTTTAATTTAAATTTTAAAAACGTAACAAACAAAATTTCACGAGTATTACATCCCTGGACCAGTTATCATCAATTAAAGTTCGTGTACCTACCTTGCATTCATTAATACCATCCTCAGCTTTTAAAACACTCTCTAGATATAAAAATGTCCCGGAGTATACGATAGATACACTAGCGCCGTCCGCGACCCTGGCTAAGACTCCAGGTGTACAGTGTTGCATATTTTATATGGAATTTTCTGAAATAACCAGCATCAATATCCGTCCAGAGAGCCTTGAGTTATAAACCTTCAGACTTTACGGTCTCTACAGACGTTTTATTTACCCAAATAGGTAAGTAAATAAGGCTTCGAATGTTGTTCCAAATGATCTAGTTCCTTTTTATTTAAATAAAAAGAGCTTTTTTACAGTTTTGTCAGTAATTTAAAATTAATTTTTCAAGTACTGGGAGTTTAAGTATTATATAGGTATATTAATATAGTACCTGGGTGACCGAGCTTTGCTCGGTCGATTACATCTCAAACATTAACTAATTTTTTTAAACTTGTCTAAAAACAGTACAAAATAAAAAATTATGTATAAACTTGAACATAAAAAAAAAACAAAAAAAGTCAGCGAGGTGGGATTCGAACCCGTAACACTCTTTCTAGCGGTCGGTATCCTTAACCACTGAGCTAAAAGAAAGGCGGTCGGCGAGACGAAATTAGCGACCATATTAGAATTGCTCGTTTAAAGGTATAAGATTTGTAAAAGTAAATATTTTATAATGAAATTCAAAAACTTTGTACGATTAATTAAGTATTCTACTTACATGTATTATACATATCTAAATAGAAATCATCTCCCTATCGTTACTTTAACCGTGTAAGTAACTTAAGTGAAAGTTTTATTTATTACGACCGCAGGTAAATTCTGCGTGAATTGAATTTTTATTCAGCATTAGGTACTTAAATACTTTCTAATTGCTCTACCTACCAAAAGTACGAATAGGTAAGTATACCTACTTACTTCCGTATGTATGAATTTGCATAAAGGTAAGAAACGAACCATGATGGCATCGTTTGTATGAATGAGTTATGTCGTCCATATCCCGTTGTTTCACTAAACGAGTCACACATTACTAATTGATTACATTGTAATGTTACCGTGTAGAATTTCTTCATCAGATGCCGTGTGATTTTCGATGCCGTGTGGTTTCCGGCAGAGTAGAATGGGACCATTCCAAATCTTCCCGTGGATGTAGTAGAAGGCGAAAGCTTATAAACATCTCTCCAACACGTCTGGCCTGCGTGGTGAGTGTAGGTTAAATACTCTGGCTGCTCTGGCCAAATATGGTAGTACAGAGAAGGTCGTGCTTCAGCAGTGGAAACTAAAAAGGCCTGATGATGATAATGATGATGATACTCGCATTACTTTATAATTACAAGCACAGGTTATACGAGTAGATAAATACTCATTTATTTGTTCACGATGGGTTCACGCATTTTCTCCACACTTTTAGATAGTCTACCTGCGTACCTACCTCTTTGTATTGACGTCAGTTGCTAAAGTACTCAATGTGGGCAATATTACTTATTTAGTAAACAAACGGAAATAACCTATATTAGAGGCGCCTCTAAAGTGAGACATCGACGCGAGCTACGTACCTACTATGAATACTTTATATACCCTAATCACCTACATGGTTCCTTCATCACGACTGTTATGTGTGTTCTCTGTCTTATAAATGATACAAAACTCTTTTCTAACTCATTTCCCAATATTATTAAGTATGGATGTAGTAAAGTAGTATTAAGTATGGATAATATTATTAAGTATGGATGTAGTGAAGTAGGTATGGATTTGGTTACCACACAGTTACACATTTTTGCGTATATTTAATATTTAAAAAAAATGCGATACCAATGGAAGGATCCTGAAAACTCGACCTCGACGGTAGATTGCCTTGAAAACCAAGGAATAATCTACTTATTGATTTTTTTTAAAGTTTAGTACAAAACATCCATTTCTTCGGTATAGGCACAAAATAAATACTAGGTATAGGACAGATTCTGGGATTGGACGGAATCTTGGGTTAAAGAAAGCATTTTTTCAATTTCCATGGTTTAAAGTTAGAAAAAGAAATCCTTACATTCCTTTTACCTTCGTAAAGTTCATTCATAGTTCATAAAAGTATTCATTAATACGACAGCCAACTACAGGATGTAATCGAAAAGTATAGGAAACGTGCGCAACTAAATGGGAAAGTTACTTACGTAAGCTCACAGGTTTCTGAACTTACTACGAAGTATGTTGTACTTGTCTACCGGCTTCTTGGGTTAGAAAAAAATACTTTATGATAACGTCTTTAAAGGGTATTCGTATTTCAATATACCTATAGGTACCTAACAATTTTATATCGTTTAATAACTATTGATTGTACCTACTTATTAGGAAACCAGAAAATTACTAACCAAAATTAATATTAAAGAAGATAACACATTTGCAATTACTTATTGCATGTTAATTATAGTTTTATTTTGTAATGGTGAGCAATGTGTGAATCAAACTTAATATAAATATTTACATAGGTATACAATAATTATATAACTAAAAACTAAATAACCTACCTATATAATAAAACTATAACCTAAAATAATGTAATTAAAAATAAAACTTATTGCATTCACTTCAGTATGTATATTGTTCACATAAATGTTGTTGTTCACAAAAGTATTTATGTTATAATCAACCTGCGGAATTAGTAGAATATCCGATCCGTACATGTACTCAACTTCGGAGGCTCCATTACGCATGCGGTTAACTAGCCGAGTAAAGTTATGTTAACTTAAGCTGCATGAGCCGCGGCAACTTAGATCAGCGTATGAATGTCGATAATTAAAGGGTGAATTTTCTCAGGCAGTAAACGATAATAACAAAAGTTGAACGTGTTCACGCTGCAACTTTCTTAACTAATCATGCGTCTTCACAATTTCGCATACATTTAGCTGCTCCCAGCGCAACCTACGAGCACAATTTTGTATAATTTTCAAGTATTTTCAACGCACATTCATGGCGCTGTCAAAGTTCACAAATTTTCATCCTATTTTCCTTTAGCCCGTGACTTACCCACAGGGAATTTTGCAAGGGGCATTAAACATATTAACGTCAGCCTTTTTGCTTTGAATTCACTTTCGAAATGTATAAGGTGAGTAAAAGAAAAATACTTAACAATAAAAAAGGGTCGATCAATGTCATCTTAGGTATTCACTTTAATGCGATTAGCTAGATATTAGAACGTTAACTGTATTAAATATCTACATCAGCACAGCACTCGAGTAAATACTAAAGATTTGATAAAATCTTGATATTATCATTCCTAAATAAAACATTCCAAAAGTACTGAAAACTATTTTCAGCCCAAATTTATTTTACATGAAGGTAAATTTTTCGTGTGCAATACGGCAAACGTTTCGTGATCGTGACGTGATATCGTCGCCCTGTGCAGGGCGGCCGACGCAACTACCGTGTTATGTACTATAGGTACGCGTAATTCATTATGATCATTATAAATCAACTAAACTACAGTTTAGATATGCTTTGAAATGATTTAAAATTTTGTTATGTTGGCAATTTATGCGATTAATTATGACACATAATATTTTTAGTAAGTACCTGGGCGACCGAGCTTTGCTCGGTTACATCTCAAACATCGAAAATATGCGTTTTCCCAAACATGAGACTAATCTAGATCGATTGTTTACCCCCGAAAATCTGCATATACCAATTTTTAGCGAAATCGTTAGAGCCGTTTTCGAGATCACAGAAATATATAAATAAATATACAAGAATTGCTCGTTTAAAGGTATAAGTTATTGCATTCTTTAATTTTTTATTTAAATACATAGTTAACACCAAAAATTTCAGTATGAAAGTATTCAGTGAAAGTTTTTATAATAAACTTTTAAAATATTAAGGTACCGCGATTAATTAATTTGTAGCCATAAAAGTCAAATCCTTTTCAAAATAAATATTATATGGAAAAGTTGATTTAATCATTATTTTCACGCCTAACATGATAATATTAATAATCAACCTTGCATTGTACAAACACTGGTAAATAAATTCAAAAGCGGAGAGGTATTTTAATCCATTGTTTAGTTAAACTGGACTTGTCAGTCCAGTTTAACTTGTCAGGCCGAACGAGCTCAGATGTCCTAAACCTAACTCCCGCTTGCCACGTCCTGCGTTGACTAAAGGCACAGAATATAAAATGACAAACTTCACTTTAGTGGTACTACTAGAACAGCTCTGCTTTTGACTAGTTGCATTAGTTCAGTGAACCTTTGAGTGAAGCGGACAGCAACTGGACTGAGTTTTCTCCATAAAATAATCAGGAAGCATCGGGTTAAGTACCTACACGACAGAGCAGCTACTTAGTAAAAATCTTTCTACATACAATATAGATATATATCTAGATATGTACTATCTAGATATACATGACTTATTATAAAATATATATATATGACGGTATTTTATAACAAGTCATGTATAATTAATTGTATTTTTCAACTCATGTTAATGAATAGCCTGTATAACTAATCTACTCATAACACAGTAGGGTTTAGGTATACTTACATATTTCCGAATGTTATTACATATTAGCATAAAATAGTATAAATAAAGGCAGGTTTACGAGATAAGAATACTTATATGTAGGTAAAGGGATACCACGACTGAATACTTTTCATTTAGCGAACGAACTTTACTGCATGGGCTGTACCAAACCAAATTTAATGAATAACAAGCAAAGGAAACCCTGCCATAAGTATACATTTATTTTATAATCCTAAAACAATATTCTGTGATTTTGATAAAGCCGTCGGAGGACCACTACGATTATGTGTATTGTTTGTGATACACCATTACGACATCATTGACATGCATGTCATCAAAACCGCACGATACTTCCAATAAATGTTTTCACAATCGTAAATACTTACTTATATATATGTAACTAACAATTCCATGAAACTTTATGGAACCGAAGTTCTGTCAAGACGATACCAGATAACGAGAAGTAGGACTCCGAACCGGATTCCATTAAAACTAAATACAGGAGAAAGTCTCCTTGAGACCGGTACTCGATTGCAAGATGATATGAACACCATTCGAGTAAGTAATTCTTATAAACTCTCACTTTACGAATGTTGGCATTTGGCAAATTGGTGTTGTAATATTTAATTACTTTTTATTTGCATTTCCTATTCATTCGTGTTGAATTTTGTGATGTTATGCCAAATTAATCTAAACAACATATTATTTATCTGGGTCGTGACCAATTTTCATCATTATTTTTATGCAAGTTTCTCATTAGTTTGTTTGCATTTGTCTGCTACATAAAAGCATTGATGCAAGAGCGCAAGTTAAGTCTTATATGTAATAGTTGTTCCTATGTATTAGGTATTATTTATTATGGCGTATAAGTCAGAACAGATAGTCAAAGGTCAAACCAAATCAAACTAAACG
This sequence comes from Acrobasis consociella, assembly GCA_963555685.1. NCBI lineage: Eukaryota > Metazoa > Arthropoda > Insecta > Lepidoptera > Pyralidae > Acrobasis > Acrobasis consociella. The sequence continues at coordinate 18,614,302 of OY743104.1, forward strand.
GGTACTTATATCAAGCGTGGTTGGATCGGCGTAATCGGCTCGGGTTAACCGCAGAAAGTCAAGACACAGATATTATAAATATGTTTAAGTTTCAGTGTGTGATAGATGAGGGTGTGACCAGAGGTGCTATTATTCAAACGCGGAGTCACTAAGCGAACGAATTTCTGTATGGAAAAACCATTCGTTTAGGTGACTCCGCGTTTCAAAAATAGCACTTCAGTTCTTTTATTTTCTCCACTCAGACAACGAAAAACATTCAAAAAGTTAATGTAGGGACTCTTTTTGGTAAGGCACCCTGTTGAATAATAATTGTATAAAGAACTTCTAAACTTAAATAATTATAACTAAGTAAGTAGATAATTACTTACTACATTTTGTACGGCGCGTATAAGTACCTAGGTATATTTTAATATGGGTAACTTTGAGGTGTTTGAGGCGAGAAATGCGGAGCTGAGCTAGTTCTATTTTATTTTGGGAAGATTTGAACGAATTTCACCTTTAAGCTAATGAAAGTCATGGAAGCGACCATCTTGATTTTTAGAAGACGACCCGGTTAGTATTCTCCGGCCGAAGTGGTTTTCTTAAACAAAAGTAGATTTACGTAGGTAGATTATTTTGTGTGAACACATTTCCAAAGGCCACTTGGTAAGTAAATCCGATTAATCTAATGATTATTAAATAAGTGTTTCATCATATAACTAGATAAACATGCAAATGAAATGGTCAGTTACATTACATTGATTATTTGATATTTTTCATAAGTATTGTAGATGAAAAGCCCTTTACGGTAGGTAGTTTTGAAAGTAAATAAGAATAAAATTAATCATTTTGGCTCGGAACAGTTAAATCTCATTGTCTGCTCTATCTCAAACGTCATATGAAGTCCCCGATCTGTAATGCTTATTGCTACTTTAATCATGATTAGATTAGATTTATTTAGTTACCATTTATAAAATGTAAGAGATCATAGTTGGTAACTGACTGTTGAATATTTTTCCACAATAAAGAAATTGTAACGAAAAAACACTTTTTGATAAATATGTGTACCTACAGACCTAATTTTTGTCGGTACCTACCAATACATTCACGTTGTACACCGCTATAATAAATAAATTCACTCCACATTTTAGTACCCTGCCGCAGGGCTCGCATGATATTTTTTATTTCTAGATTTATTATAATATTATTCAATTGATTTTTCGTGTGATTTTGAACATTTTAAAGTTTTCGTATTTAGTTTAATTTAAGTAAGTTTTAAGTTAATTATTTCTATTTACTTTTAACCATATCCAAATATCTATGTTGTAAATAAATCTTCATACTTATTAAAACAATGATATTAAAAATCAAAGAAATATAACCATTTAAGTATATAGGCCGTTGACGATTTCAACGACGCGTTGATAAATAAAACGATAAAGAACTGTAATCGGGCGGTATGGTTGAACATACCGCATGCCAGCACATCCGTATAGTAGCTATCTACTCGTATGTTTTGTGTTTGTGTGTATTCAAACACACACAAACACACAGCAAAATATACGAGTAAATAAAATACTATCTACTCGCTACAATTAATCTCACTTCTCATGCGGTGTCTTCTATGTGAGTATTTTAGATTTTTAACCGACTTTAAGAAAGGAGTAGGTAAATCGATTCGTCGGAATGTTTTGTGTATTTTATGTATGTTCACCGATTACTTAAAGACGTATGGACCAATTTGGAAAAATCCTTTTTAGTTTGAAAAAAAACCACAGTACTTGTCAGTTGGTCCCACAGAAATTTTATCAAAATCGGTTGTATAGTTTGGTGTTAAAGTCGGTTTTTAGTTTTGAAAAAATAAGTAAGTACCTATTTTAGGTTAGTGACCTCCTACATTCTAAGATAAAATGTATCTAACTAGGCAGGTAACTATCAGAATTCTAACTTTATCTCATAAAACAAGTAAACAAATTGTTATATACCTAAGTACCTATACTTATTTGATTTGCATGAAATCAGAGAAAAGGTAAAATTGGAAAAAAGTACCGGTAATGTTATCTACTTACATGAAGTAAGAGCTCTAACTTCATGGTAACGTAAGAATGACGTGGCGCTGGGCGCTGACATTTAAGCCATATAATTTGACCTCATCCAGTGACGAACCTTCTTATTATAAAACGTAGACTACCTTTGTTACTAGGTTTAAACCCTTATCCGACCAAATCAAGTTGACATTTTCAGATGAGACAATGACGTATTACTAGATGTGAACTTGATTTGGTCGGATAATGGTTTCAACCTAGTAACAAAGATAGTCAGCGTTTTATAATAAGACGGGAAGAGTTTTAATGTATCGCCCATGAAGTTAGAGGGTAAAAAGCTTTTGACATAGACAAAGCATAGATGATGTTCTCATATTATAAAATAATAATGAAATTTAATTAACTAGTCGAGCCTTAAGATGGATCCTGTGTCCTCGAAGTAAGTAGGTAGATTAATAAACTACGAGTATGTCCATAAGGCTGAGTTCGTCGCGATCCAATTCCAGTGAGTTTAAATTAAAATGATAATTTAAATGAACTTAAACCCTACTTAATTACTAGAAAATACCTACTTAATTACTGGTTAGTTGTGTTATTCACAGGTATGTGTGCGAAATACGATAACGGTGTGAGAAACGAATCAATTATTTTACAGGAAAGTCATAAATAACTTTACGATTCTGTTATCTTGTACGTGGTAACCGGGTCAAACGAATACCAACTTTCATTGCAGTCTAATAGCGGACAGGTTAATCCTATAGCTTTATGGTTCATCTATCAGTCTTAATAAAATCAAAATTAAAAAATAATCAAACCTCTCAATGTTGTTTGTAAGTCCAAAGGTAATTATCTAATAGAGAAATAAAAATAAAAACAGAAGGTAGTTAGTGAAATTATGATAATTTATAAGTAAATAGGTTCCTAGTTCGGTTATACCTAAGTATAAGGTATAAAATTATTCATAATCTAGTGAATTACATACTATGGCAGGAAAGTTTTGAACTGTTAACAGGATTTTTTGCACACAAGGAGGTCAATAGTTAACACTTCGCTGCGGTGCCGTCGCGCTCATGTTTTGAATAAACAATTCTGGCAAGCAAAAAGTTATAAAAAGATCAACAGCTCAATCAATTCATGTTGCTTTTTGCAAGCGGCTTTATTTGAAACTAATAAGTATTTCTCACAATACGGCTGGATCTACTTAGCTTTTTAATATTTAGAGAAAGATATAAAAAGTACGTTAACATATTTTGGTGTCATTAAAAAATAAGAAATTGAGGCACTTGCAATAAGTTTTTTATTTATTTAAAATTCCTTACCTGGAGTCGAACTTGTGGCCATCGTCTAGGGTGCCCGTGTAGTGCATCGTCAGCATATCGCCTTGTTTAGATTTTTCACTACATCCTTCTGGAACGCTAATCACGTCGACCTTCAATTCCTTGACCTCTTCCCCGGCTAAAGAAGCCCCGACTAGCGCCAGTACCGCAAGCACGCAGCGTAACGTCATAGTGAAGTTACGAAAAGTTATTTTCGAGGGAAATGCGAGCGATCCGGGTGCCGACTCGAAACTAACTGAACGGGCTCGTTCGACAACTTCTGCTCGGATAAAGTTTGCGACTGCCACTGCTGCATCGCTGGTTGAAGCGCTGTCCTGCTCATATTATTTGAAATCACGTTGTAAAGAGCGAGTAGCGTATAGTTAATAAGTATGCATCTAGTTGTAGGTGACGCGACGGGTCTCCGGGCATGCCACGCGAGCGATGACGTGATGGTCTTCCACGCATCGGTGTGTTCCACTTTTTCCAAAAGTCGCTAACTAGTGAAATATTTCCAAGTTTTTGACACGTAGGTACGCTTGATGGCACATTACTGTGCTCTCATACGTAATGACTAAGTATGTGTGATAGCAAAATATTATAAATACTTATGGAAATCAGATATTATATAGGTAAAGAAGACACAAAATAGTAGAACCAGAGGTAACTAAAACTACTTTATTCAATATAAAATTTGAGTAAATATTAACTTAATTTTAATTTAACCGTAAATTGCAAGATTGACCTTGTTACTAGTTGTATTTACATAATCAAGTAGGTAGGTTCGTACTACAATATCTTAAAATTTTAATATATTTTACTCAGGTATTATTTAAATGCCTACCTAAGAAGGAAATAGTACATTACTGCAGAGGCCGGGAAGTTTGGCATTGCTAGACGAGTAGTACACAACGATTATAGTGCTTTTCTCAATAATGTAAGGAAATAATTAAAGAAATAACCAACTATGCAAATATTTACCGAAAGCAATCAATGTTTACTGCAAAGAATAAACAATATTATCACCATTTAATCACTACGTGGTCTAAAAAGGGCTCTGCTTTATCGCGTTTTTTGTGCAAATACGTATAATAACCCATATAATACAGCACAGTCGTATTTTACGCTAATACGAAAATTAAGCATATTTTTGGGTAATAGTATACCAATATTTTAATAAAATTATATGCTCGAAGAGTGCATCATTTGATAAGTAATGGAATTCAATGTCACTGCCTTGTTATTCTAAATACACTTCCTTCTTGTCTTGATTTAACAGCGGCCAGGAATGAATATCCATACTTTCTTTCCTGGCCTAGGCTAGTAAAGTAGGTCATGAATTACAAACTTTGCCTTTTTTTCACTACCGATTTTTCTTATTTTTTTTTCTTTTCTTTTTCGATTTCCGAGCATGTTGGATAAAAATTAAACAAATTTATTGGAGTTCAATAATAGTTAGTTTCTCACAATAGCTTTGTAATAAAGAACAATTAAAGTGGAACAATAGCTGTCTGTAGGTAAATATTTACTGCTGCAGGAATTAACCAACAATAACACAAACAAATATTATAGTTTTTGGTTTGAACAGCTTATAGTTAATGCTGTAGTATCTGTTCTCTTTATGCAGACAGCTGGTACCTTAAGTTGATTAATAATATTAAGAAGCATACCCATAATAGCGTATGAAAAATGCGCTTTTCAGCTGGGATGGAAAGCAAGAAAATCATTAGGGAAAAATAAATGATTTTACTTGTTTTCCAATTTGCCATACATAGCACTTAGACTGCTGGAAAACGCATCGTGTTTTTCACAATTTTCCAATAGAAAGTATTTTCAATACTAAAAACAGACTTGCTACCAAACTACACAGCGATTTTTGATAAAAATTCTATACGACCGCCTCGTTGTATAACCTTTTAAACAAAAAAGTTTTTTTCAAATCGAGCCAGGCGTATTCCAATAATCGGTGGACATACATGAAAAAAGATCGCGACGAATTGTTAATCCTCCTCCTTTTTTGGAATTCGGTTAAAAAACAAACACGATGTGTTTTCCAGTGCTCTCTTTCTCACTAACTTATTTTAAACTTACTAAAAATGATTTGATTAAAAATTATTTATTTGGAAAACGAACATAGCCTTGTACAGACAGAAATAACTTAAATACCTCAACATACATCAAGGAAGCACTTTTATATAACTAACTCATAATGTTTTAAGTAGTGTAATAGCGAAGAACTATGTGTAATGAAAAGTATTCCAACGAATTTGAATATAAAATTAAAATAATATATATAAATGTGGGAATGATAAAACTGGCAAAGTGCAAACAAGTCTAACTAGCGCACGAAGAGTTCCGTACCATTTATCTTTAAAAAATCATGTTTGTTGTATGAATGGTCCCTAATAAAAAGACTATAGTGTCCGTTTATCTGTCAGTTCTGTCACCAGGCAGTTGGATTTTTAACAGATTATGTATTTCTGTGTTGTCGTTATAAGAACAAATAGTAAAACAAAATATTTTTTTAAGTGCTAAAACGATACAACAATCATGTTTTTTTTTTGTAGATAATGGTACGGAACCTTTCGCACTTAGCCAGTTATTTTTGTTATAACAATTTTTATCATCAATTGTTTAATTGTATAATAAAGCTCTTTATACTAAAAAGTTATGTGTCGAATTAAATTTATTAAAAAGCACTTAGAAACTTAGACTCTTTTAAGTATAAATAACATGTAAGTATAAATAAATAAGTAGCTAGTTCGTTTCAGCCAATATAAAAGTAACCTTTGCACACCTTTGTCAAATAATCATTAGGTAACTGGTGATAAAGATTGCTTAAAAGTACAATGTCAAGTTCAATTGTTATCTAGATGATAATGCAGGAGGTCGGGTGTCAGTAGTCAGCCACTTGTCAACTGCAAGTGCAGCTCCGGTTTCGCACTTTGCTGATACGTATTATGTTGCAATCGTCTAGAAGCTAATAAATTAAGACTAACAAAATAAAAAACCACTGTTATTATTTATGCAACTGCTGTTTAATAAGGGGTATTCATTAAAACACGAATACTGGTTTATTACAAGGTGTTTTAATTTATGTACAGTTGCTAATAAGACTTTATCTACACCCATGATATGAATCATCTATTAAAGTTTCAAAACGATATAAGTAGTATTGTGAGAACTTTAGTAAATTCATGGTAAGTTCAATTATTGAGCATCTAATTAAGCAAACTTTGTATATGTGATGATCATCAAGCAGATTGGTGGAGAAACTGGATAGCTAGGGCTAGGGATAGGATTTAGTGGCGCAGACAAAAGGAGGCTTATGCCCAGCAGTGGTTCGTTGAGAGCTGACGATGATGATGATGATGTATATGTGATAATAATAGAATGATTTATTGTAATAATTATTTACATTTTGTAACGTACATTTTTTATAATATTACGTAAGATAGTTTTTTTTTTGTTATCACCCTAATATTATAAAAGCGAAAGATTGTGTGTGTGTGTGTGTGTGTGAAAACTTATATATGTACACATATACTATGCATGGTCATTTTGTTATATTTAAAAGTTAGAGGGGAGTAGAGGAACTCTTCTTCATGCCCAAATGGTTCTCCTTCATGAAGTTGGGTAAAAATTCTTCTTCATGTTCTCCAAACACAGATAATATGACTTCTCTACTCTATTTCCCAAAAACGCTCTTGTGATAGATCTGTGGTAATTTTTTCAACTGTCGTTTTACTTACTATTTACTATGTGTCTTTTATGGTGTAAGTAAACTTTCACCCAGTGACGATATTAAAAATAGTTTTTGTTGGGGGTAAAAAATAATTTTAATAAAAACCACATTGGAGCGCTATGCGGAATACCTCGAATAAAATTTTATTAATATCAACATGAATTCTGTTATTTCTTAAATTGGTACGCGTGCTTTTTGCTGTAAAATTTGTGTTATTCGAATAAAACCTTTTCAGCTAGGCGTATCTTTTTTTCCACATAACGTTACAAGAGCGTTTTTTGGGAAATAGAGTAGGTATAGACTTTTCTGAAGTCATATTATACGCGTTCTTATATTAGTGTTTGTGACTATGTAAATGTTAGATGAATGTACAGGAGTCTTGTATATTCTAAATCTTTAACATAAGTAGAAAAAATACGACTAAGGCGAGGGCGCTTCTTTCAAATACTTTGAATCCAGTGCGAAACGAAGGACTCCACAGATTATTACGAGTATAATATTTATCGTACGAAACTTTCTCGAATTCAATTTATATTTGTAAATCTTCAAGTGTGAAATTAATAAAATTTAATTTGTAGGTTTGGAAAATGATAAAATTGTCAACCTTTATTATAAAGTATCAAGTTCTCAGTATGTCCCTTTATTTTAATTGAATATCCGACGAGATTGCGTCCGCCACGCCCAGCTCGGCCAACTCCCAGACAATCACGTGAATAGAAAGTGTTTGTTTTTTCTTGTCTGCACCGCTATGGTTATTAAAGATTTTGTAGTCTTGAATGTACACCTATATATCTTATTTATTTCCTAGAGTAACGTAGAACTGATTGTTCTTTATCACTAACGGGGTAGACAGAAACTACGGGCATAAGACTCCAAGGCCACATTTACGGTAATGGCGGGCGTAGACGTGAAAATTCATTTATTCAAGTTTTGGTACTTACATTTTACAAGTTTTTCGTTTCTCGCAGATCAACACGGAAGAACTTTATACTAAGGAAGGTAAACAAGTACCATCCCATTTTTAGTTTAGTTAGCTTTTACGACATCCACATAAAGGGATTAAGAGGTGCTATTGAATGCCGGAAACCACAAGGCTATTCAATTAAAGTAATAAATGTTCATAATGGTAAATAAAATAAAAAGTCATAATTAGGCTAACAAGTAGGTATTTTAATTTGTATGTTAAATTGATTGCTGACCGATCCCTCATTATCTTGATAGGTTTAACAAAAGCACAATGTGATGCGGTGCTTGTCCGTATTTGTTTGTCGAGTCATTTGTATTTACTTCGATGGACGTGAGTTGAATTTTGAAATTTATCCTGAAGTCATAGGTACGTACTTACATAATACCATATGCCTATCAACATGATTATAGGCATGAAGATAGAGGGTATTGTAGGTCATATTACCGCAATGGCATTTAAATTGTCAACTGTAATAAAAGGACATTTATTTGTATTCGTCAAACGGTCCATGAAAAAGAAATAGCGGATAACAGGCTGTGTTGAGTCTATTTTACTTGATTAATTTTTTTACAGAAGATATCAGTCTTATTATAGTATTCGCCGATATCTTGTCGCATTGACATGACTTTCTTATAGGGATTGATACTTTGATTTATCGACTATGGAAATATCGATGGTATTTAATTGTACCTGAATTGTACTATATTATTATATCACAGACAATCAGTCAAAGACAATACTAAAGTCTAGTTTATTATTCCGTAGAATTCTGTCATTTCATAAGTGTTGCTCCTAAAAGAGCTCTATAACTAAAAAGTTATTTTTCTGCGGGAGAATGTCTTATTCCCATTCACCTACAAATTGGCCGTGCTGGAGGAAAGCCAATTGGATTTATTCAAAAACTAATATGACTATGTAATAAATCAATCAATCTGTTTCAGTCCCTAAAAAAATTTGACGTCAGTTCAATAAGATAACGGAGAGGTTTAGATATCAGATTTTTCTTTTCTGTCAATTCAGAACAGAAAATCTGATATATTTTATGGTAAAGAGGAATGAAAAATTCAAGTGTTACCAAAATTTTCATCCCTTCCCTCACAATAAACTAAGTTATAATAATCTGAAAAGATTATTACGTATTTTTTTTTTTGTATTTTCCCCTAAAGATAAAAAAATAAAATAAAAAATTTGATCTCGTTGTAAATTGGGGGAGTGCAGCCGGTTTACAGACTTTTTATATTTTGCAAATAGCAATTCGTTTTATTTACGGTTTAGGATCGAGAGACTCCCTAAGAGATTTTTTAAGGAAATGATATACTTGTATACTGTACCATCCTAGTAAATATTTGAAAATATAATGTATTATACATTATATTTTCAAATATTTACTAGGATGAGAAAAAAAGGATAAGAAAAAATATTGCGTTGTTTAATAAAGTAATACGATAGAAACTTACGTAATATTAATGATTTATATACTCCGTATTATAGGCTAAAAACAGTCAGTAAGTCGTTTAAGGGAAACTGTATAAAGTTTTATAATAAATTGCCAGAATCGGCTCTTGGTATGCCAGATAGAAAATTTAAAACTTATGTAAAGAAAGTACTTTGTGATAAGGCTTATTAATTACGGAACCGATGATAACCTTAGAGACAAAAATGTCTGGCTTGAGCTTGGCGCGAGATTTGTATTTGTGCACAAATGTCATGATTTAAGTACATTTTGTACGCGCGCGTTTGAGAACTAAATTTTATCATGCTTAATTTATAATTATGACATAGCAATGTATTCTGAGTCCACATATCTAAAATGCGGCAGTACAGTTTGTTACCACTTCATCTAGGTACCTGTACTTGCGCTTAGGAAGCGGCAGTAAACTTAGCTGTAAGTAAATGATCTGACGTCAACATTTACCTTTTAAGAAATCTAAAGAAATAGAAAGTGACAACATTTAACGTTTAGGGTAGCTCTCCTACAAATTGTAGCCATTTTTTTTTGCCTAACCCTTCGTTTGTTTTGTCGTTGAACAGGTCACAGGGTTAATTTAAAAAAAAAATGTTTTGTTGAACAGGTCTTTTAAACATATTTCAAGCTTTTTAACATCATTTTTCAATTTAGGGATTCGTATCTGAAATATTTGATTTATAGTACAAATTTTTGTTAGAGTCAAGTGTTCTCCTCCTCCCCTCTATATGCTAAACGGTTATATGTGGACACGTGAAAAATGAAAAGCTATAAGAGCTAGGTAGGGTTTACAAATTAAAAAGTTATAGTCGTATCGAAACTACATATTCCAACCTATGTTATAAGTAATTGATATCCGTAGAGCCATCTTTTATTTGCCAGATAAATTAAAAAAATCTGACTTTCAAGGGTTAACTCCTAATAACTTAAACGGCTAAACCAATTTTTATCAAACACAGCTAAGAACCATAGCAAAGGAGCTTGCTTTCACGTTAAAAAACCTAAAAATAAACCGCTTCGAAATCGGTCCATCCGTTCGAGAGCTATGATGCCACAGATACACATAGACAGACAGCGTCAAACTTATAACAATGACTTGACTTAGAAAGGCTTTTTCAAAATTGTAGGCATTTTTTTTTATATAAAAAAAAATGCCTACAATTTTGAAAAAGCCTTAAACGAAGGGTTAGGCAAAAAAAAATGGCTACAATTTGTAGGAGAGCTACCCTAAACGTTAAATGTTGTCACTTTCTATTTCTTTAGATTTCTTAAAAGGTAAATGTTGACGTCAGATCATTTACTTACAGCTAAGTTTACTGCCGCTTCCTAAGCGCAAGTACAGGTACCTAGATGAAGTGTACGATGAAGTAACAAACTGGACTGCCGCATTTTAGATATGTGGACTCAGAATACATTGTTATGTCATAATTATAAATTAAGCATGATAAAATTTAGTTCTCAAACGCGCGCGTACAAAATGTACTTAAATCATAACATTTTTGCACAAATACAAATCATCATCACAGCCAGACATTTTTGTCTCTAAGGTTATCATCGTTCCGTAATTAATAAGCCTTATCACAAAATACTTTCTTTACATAAGTTTTAAATTTTCTATCTGGCATACCAAGAGCCGATTCTGGCAATTTATTATAAAACTTTATACAGTTTCCCTTAAACGACTTACTGACTGTTTTTAGCCTATAATACGGAGTATATAAATCATTAATATTACGTAAGTTTCTATCTTATTACTTTATTAAACAACGCAATATTTTTTCTTATCCTTTTTTTCTCATCCTAGTAAATATTTGAAAATATAATGTATAATACATTATATTTTTAAATATTTGAAAATATAATGTATAATACATTATATTTTCAAATATTTACTAGGATGGTACAGTATACAAGTATATCATTTCCTTAAAAAATCTCTTAGGGAGTCTCTCGATCCTAAACCGTAAATAAAACGAATTGCTATTTGCAAAATATAAAAAGTCTGTAAACCGGCTGCACTCCCCCAATTTTCAACGAGATCAAATTTTTTACCGTTCAGTACATCAACATTGGCCTGCCTCACGTTAGGAAGACTAAATCTAATGCCTATTATATTAGATTAGTCTTGTTTGCATTTAACATAAGGTGATTTTACTTTACAATTTTTTTGCCACGATTATAATACATACCCACACCCACATTTCAGCTCTCTAGTACTTATAGCCGGTGAGTAAAACCGCGAACGGACAGACAGACAGGCGCATGGAAACTATAAGGGTTCTTTGTTTACTACAGAACCCTAAAAATCCCGATAAAAATACTATACCCTATAGGTTCCGACACCGATGCCGGGACACACTGTATACTATTTATTTCTCTTTGTATAAGTACCTACTTACTTAAGGGTAAATATTTTTTAAACACTATCGCAGCATTATCCCTAACGCGGTAGACAGCCCAAAGGGCCGTTAGATTCAAAGGCCATTTTAAGAGCGTGAAGGTAGAAAAAGGGACTCAAAATAATGATGAGTGGCTAGCTCCATATATTCTCTAGCTACCTACATCAGTTTTGGACGTTATGTGCCAAAAGAGAAGCAGGAACATTCTCCGTACCTATTTTGTTTTCTCCTAGGACAAAAGGAAAGTAATTTATTTGATATTAATGTTCTGAATTAAGTGCGAACTATTTGAAAAGTCCGATAAATTAAAATCTAAGCGCACGGTAGTGCGCAGGCCAAGTTACAGCAACAGGCCGCACGCATGCCGTGCACTATTTTCACGAACCGTTTCGACCCCCTTTTGACCTCCCTGTAGGTCAGTGCCTATTGCAAGTACAGAGATAAAATTGTACTTACGTAATCATGTACTAGTACTAAAGCAGTATGCCAATTTTCATAGATATAGCTTCAGTAGATCCTGAAATATGACCCTGTAAAAATAACTAACTCACTGACCGGTAATCAAAACATTTAGGCCACTTCCAATTGTCCTAGCATTATGAAATTTGGCACATAGGTCGTGTGTTATATGTAGATTAACAAAAAATTAAGAAATTTAAGAAATCAGTCAAGCATGAGTTGGCTTAATCTAATATCGATTTTTTATAAAAATATTTATGAACCAGTGATACAATGAGAATACGAAGAGAAGGCGGAGAGAAGGATAGGGGGGGGGGGGGGGGGGTATAAAATAAAAAAGACAAAAATTGGTACAATTTCTTGAAAAAAGTATTGACATCCCACCAATAATTTACCACCACTTATTATTATTATACACCTAAACTTGGCATTGGACTGGATTTCAACTCTTTTTTAGGCGAACAATAAGCCGATAGGGAACTTGACCCCGTTTTTAACAGGTATGTTTTTGGTGGGATTTGTATTACGAAAAACGAGAATTTCACTCCAAAAATATCATTCTGAGCATTGATTGAATGAGAGATTTGCTTGCGATTTTGTCACTTTTGTATGTCAAAATAGGATTCCCAATACAAAGTTTCACTCGTTTTTAATTCCCGTAATGGATATTTTTTTATAAAAAACTATCCTATGCTCTTCCTCGGGTCTTAAACGATATCTTTATTTTATTTATTTTATCAAACTTTATTGTTCCAAAGTACAAAAATACTTTTAACAAATGGCGGACTTAATGCTAAGAGCATTTTCTCCCAGTCAACCTTAAGGATAAACAGAGAAAATTAAGCGGCACAAAAAAGCAATATAATATACCTACATAATATATATATAATATAAAATTACATTATATTAGTACCTATTATATATACATATCAGAATGAATATTTACTTATAGAATACACACGTATACATACACATCTACTTAAACTGCCTAACATATAAATATACAAATAGTACATACACAAATACATAGCTAAGAAGAGAACCATTGATGATGATGACTTTATAAAGATCCATTCCAAATTTCATCTATATTATATTCATACTTCTATTTACTATGAAAGCACCTACGGATAGTATGAAAGTATGCATATACGGATATCGTAAGTATACTAAACTAATTCTCTGTAATATGAGACATTTGTTATACCCGCGAATCGTTATTTAACTAACAATATTTACAAAAATGTTTATTCTGATGTTGGTTTTCTAAAATATTGGTTTTCTATATTTAATTCAAGAACCTCTACCATGTATCTCCGTTCCTACTTGATCAAAAGTACTTAGGTGTAGGTACCTAAGTGCTACAATTTCAGATTTATAAATCAAGGCCCGTTTTCACTGAAATACGTTGATAGTAAATTGGTTTCATGCAGGTATCAGGTAATTTACTTCGTTGTAATTTTAATGCACACACGGGGCAATTATATAAAATCCTAGTCGTTTTTGTCAGAATAGACTGTAAGAAATATCCTCTAGGTAATCGTCTTATTACCTATATATCGCAGACTATAATGTTATTTGGTTTTAAACATCATTAATATCTGTTTATTCATTGTAATACATTGAGAACAACCTACTTAAGGTTGTTTCTGGCTTAGGTAAAAACAATGTATTATTGTGAAGGCAGTGTTAGGAGACAACCTGCTTTACTCTTTGGAGCGGGTTATGTTACATCCGCAGCTAAAAACGTCTGCCGCCCGCCCAGCTTCCTCCCGTTCGTCGAATATCGATACAGCTGTCTTTTTCCTGCTTGGGATTCTGGGAGAACATTTAATTCTAACTATTCTATTTACTTTATATATTTTTGTCATTTTGCGCGACAAGACAAGCTGGTACTGCTGTTTCTCTTCCAATGCAGATCGTAAAAGCCGGTCAAGGGATTTTTGAGGTACAATTTAAATTACCCAAAAAAAAAACAGATCCTAAGACTAATAAGATACAAGTAAAAAAATTGTTAAATTAAAATGTTAAATGGTTTCTGAAATCCTTATAATTTTAATTTAAGTGTAGGACTGTAGGTACAGGTACAAAGCTTTGGCGATGAAGACGCCAAGACGTATAGTTATACATATAGCACTTATCTAATAATTTAAATAAATTGGTAATTTATGTATGTAAATAAATTATAAACTAAAGCTGATTTCTTGTACCAACGAAACCTCGCAAAACAACCACTCGATGCTCGTGTAGGAGGCGAATTTGTAAATTATACAGAACAAAAATGTGAGCGTCTGTCGTTCATGATTACGTAAATTACATTGCGGGCTGCGGACTGAGTGACGGCAACGGTGACGGTGACGGTGACGCGCCCGCCGCTGACTCAGCCGCCACACCGCCCAACAAACAAAATGGACAACCTAAAAATATAACTTAATCTTATACCTTTAAACGAGCAATTCTTGTATGTATGTATATATATAAATTTCTGTGATCTCGAAAACGGCTCTAACGATTTCGCTGAAAATTTGTATATGGGGGTTTTTGGGGGTAAATAATCGATCTAGATTAGTTTTATGTTTGGGAAAACGCGTGTTTTCGAGTTTTCATGCGTTTTTCTTTCCACGCAGAATATGGTAGCTAATTTCGTCGCGCCAACCGTCTTGATTTTAGCTCAGTGGTTGAGGAGACTGCTAGAAAAAGTGTTACGTGTTCGAATCCCACTCGGTGACTTACTTTTATTTAATTTTATGTTTAAGTTCATATATAATTTTTTATTTTGCATTGGTTTTAGACAAGTTTAAAAAAAATTGTTAATGTTTGAGATGTAACCGAGCAAAGCTCGGTCGCCCAGGTACTATTTACTTTATCAGTCTATCGATGTGTTAGCCGATAATATATTAGACCAACATGGCAGCATGAAACGTTTATAATTCATCCTGCCATGTTGGTTAATATGATTTACCTACGTTAGTACGTATGTAGTACGTACTTGTACTAATGTACCTACCTACATCGTATTTACCCTAGAAAAACAACTGCATAAAGTTACCCAAAAGAAAATCAATGAAATATGTTTATTTTGCGGGCATTTTTAGGGTTAAGTTTCGCCATGTCTGTCCGTGTGTCCCTCAGGTCTGTCGTGTTCTGCTCAGAGACTAAGTACTAGAAAGCTGTAATTTGGCATGGTACCTATGTAAGAACATAATGTATATTAATCATGACGAAAGAGTGGAAAATAAAAATTTACATGAAATGCAAATAAATTGATTTGATTTGATTTGATTTGAAAAAAAAATCATGCAAAAATATTATTTCTTACAACAGTTGTTTATCATATTATTATACAACATTGCATGCAATACTTTTTCTACGACTATATTCACTAAATCAAATACAAAAATAAACAAAGAAAAATGTTAAATGTTTGCCATATGTTTAGCACTATACTAGACGCATGCTAGACGGGTAACTGTGGTACTTAATTTCTTTAACGGTCATTTACTACGATTTGTGACCATTTTGTGACTATGTGAAAGTAGAAAAATCAGTTTTAGGGTTGCTCCCATACATAAAAAATGGTAGTATTTTTTTCCCCATTATCTCATGCGGAGTATCGTAGAATAGGTCTTTCAAAAAATATTGTAACTTGTCAATACCACTTTTTAGTTTAGGGTTCCGTTTCTGAAATATTTGGTTTAATAGTACTTTCTGATACAGTCAGTAAAGTGTCCCCCCTTCCTCTATTTGCTATACGATTGAATATGGACACGTAGAAAAATTTCGGCATCAGTATAAATAACGAAGTTTAAACAATAAGCTAAGTACGACCAACTGATAAAATGTACTCAGAAAAGGAAAATTTAATAGAAAATTCGTTTTCAAAAGGTTTCTGATCGGCATTTGTAACTACGGAACACAGCGCGTGGCCCGACACGCACTTAGTTGGTTTTATTTTTTAAGACGTAACGTCAACGTCAGCCGAGGCTTGGAAATTATACTAAGTAGCGTCACAGAATAAGGCCCAACGCAGACTACAAAAAAGAACCTATGGAATCTTAGGCAATAACGCACACGACGCGCGCCGGACATGTTGCGCGTCGTGTGCGTTACTGCATGTGATTCCATAGGTTCTATGTTTCACAGACTATCACAGACTAAAAAGTGCGGCACGGTTTAGTCTGTCGTCTGCGTTAGGCCTAAGTGCCTACTGGTACTCACGTAGAGGGACGCGCTAGAAAATGTTTACATTTTTTCTTGCCGCTTTTTTGGTGTTGGGCTTTAGCTCGTGGATTCACACATAATAATATGTAATGTAACCAGTAAGCTGTCATATTTTGTAATCTGTCCTTTAAAAAATCGGCCCGCTGACGATGGAAGTAAATAATGGCTAAATGGAAGTGGGTGAATTATCTAAACTAGTAGTTCGCCACGAACTTAGACCTCGCGATTATTATTCAAAAGGGAGTGCCTCCGCTGCCGGCACTGGTTGCCGAATTGGCTGCCGGCGCTGGTATAACACGATCTGTGTCTGTGTTACTTTCGCCCTTAGCTTGAGTCACTCACTCGTGTTTTGATTACAGGAAACCTAACGAACCTAACCTACACTTCACGGCAAATTTTGAGTATTTGCTCAGGCAGCCGGTGATATTTTTAGGAGCCGGCAGCGGAGGCACTCTCTATTCTAAAATATAATCGTTAATTTACTAAATCAATTTTAATGACCAGTGAAACTTTTATTTAATGAAACAATCATCATCGTGGTCCCAAATTTCAGAATAATGTACCTGATTTGGATGAATTATCGGTGCAGGTTTACTGAGATGTGGATTCATGGTTGTGACCAAATTTCCAAAATAGTTGGCAATCATAGCCCATTCTTTAAATGACTTTCGATCTAGCTTTGAAATGTCAGGAGCACCTTTCAACTATACAATGCCATGGATATGAGGTCTACTGCGATGCTGAAATTCAGTTCTGTACCAGTAGTCTTTCACCGAAAAATGACCCATCATTTTTCAAATGACAAAGTCAGCTCGTTGTTGGAAAATCCAGAAAACTATTAATGGGTTTTCGTTTAAAAGTCTATTTTTATTGCCATGACTCTATGCCGCTGCTCATTGGTTTCTTACTCTCTTCGTAAAGCTACTTCGCGGGCTGTGGTTGCTGTTGATCTCTTGTTATTAAGTAGCATAATTACTAATACTAAACAAGCCAACAATCAATCAAAATAAGCAAAAACTAAAAAAAAAACTAATCGCAAAATAAGCATAACCCTTTTTTTAAAGTCGGTTAAATATGATAAAATTTATAGAACTAGTTATGAAACTTAAAATAATAACCATAATAGTTATTTAGAGAAATTACTTCGTGGACCCCACGGGAGGTATGCATTTTTAAGAAAGTTGTTCAGTTCAGTAACCCGGACTTAAATAGATTTAGTTTTGTATATCCGTCACAGCTCAGTCAGCTAGTCTTCGCGAGTCACCCTAAACCCGTTCAAGTATAACGTATAAAAAAGTTGTGCAGACAAAAAAGTTGTTTAAATAAAAAACATGCGCTTTTATAATGGCAACAAAAAAGTCTAATGACATTTTTGAAAATATTTTGCAATGGCGGATATATGACAGTTTTAAAATTTTAAACATTTCCGCCATTTTAAATATTTCCGCCATTTTGAAAAAATTACAAAAAATTGTCTCGACATAATAATTCTGTTTAGTTGTCGAACCTGCTTACAAAAGTTCATGAGACAAAAGAATTTTTGGCTAATCTCGAAACTGAGACTTGTACGTAGTATATTATTACTCTGTGCTGAGACGCTTCGCTCGATCGGTCGATGAATGTATAGGTGAATTGTTATAATTAGTAAATATACTTAACTGTAAGATATTTGTTCTGATCCGGGAATCATAATACGTTGGTGATAATTATTTAAAAAAAAACCCGTGAAATAAGATTCTTATTAACAATAAACTGATTAAGTTTCTGTAAAAAGTTGCAAAAAATTAATATTTCAAAACTTCTATAAGTTAAATTATGAGCGTGATAAAAGATGAAAGCCTACTTTATGACAACTGGTTAAAAAAACAATTAATATTTATACACCAAGTCAAGATTGAATCGCCACTTATTTACGTACCTTGAATAGAAGGAGCATTATCCACCACCGCCACAGTTCAATTAGTGGTTTTGCCGATTGTTTCTCGTGGGAAACTTCCGCTGGATATTCACACATTCTTGCTTTCCACACGCACTTTCATTTTATTTGCTCGTTTTGATACCATCCGTCGTAATCGTAAGTACTTTGAGTTTCACACAATCGATGCAAAATCTGTAAAATTACCATGACTCGAATAGCTTATAAGTATCTTTCGCCGACCGGTTGGAATCATTATTATTTTCTTAACCCCTGATCAAATCTGAGAATTATGACGCCTATGTATTCCCAAAAGCTTTTAAATCCGTCCAATTCAACCGCGTTTTTTGAACGAAAGTTCCTTCTCGCATGATGCGTCAAGGGACTGAATCCACGATTCCTTGTATTGATTAACCGTCTTATTACAAAACGCAGACTAACTTTGTTACTAGGTTTAAACCATTATCCGACTAAATCAAGTTGACATTTTCAGATGACACACTGGCATATTACTAGATGTCAACTAAATTTGGTCGGATAATGGTTTAAACCTAGTAACAAAGTTAGTCTGCGTTTTGTAATAAGACGGCATCTGTTTATTGCAAAATTAAAAAAATATACTATATAACAAATACAGATAACAATATGCAACTATTAACTACATACTTATTTTTAGGGTTCCGCACCCAAAAAGTAAAAACGGGACCGTATTTCTAAGACTCCACTGTCCGCCTATCTGTTTATCCGTCGTTTATCATGGCTAGACATTTAAAATGTTCGTAGATATTTCCGTTTTAACAACTAATACTAAAACAGAATAAAATATATATACAAGGGGGCTCCCATACAAAAAACGTAATTGTTTATAGATAATGGTACTGAACCCTTCGTGCGCGATTTCGACTCGCACTTGACCAGTTATTGTTATGAGTAAGCTCAGAATCAGTACCTACTTATACTATTAGTATTTATTCTGTGCTTATACATGCATAAACCGAAACTTAACTAACAACAGCCCTACAAAAACGCTCTATCACATAGATGTAGTACCCACCTGCAGGTCCTACAAAGTACCGGTATCCACACCAATGTCAAAATATTTTACCGTAACATATCCAGTAAATAGTCAAAGAAAAAGTTTATGAAACAAATTTATGAAATGGATCAAACGGCCTGAGTGCCGGATAAAACGCCACTTGCAGTCGTCGCAAGTCTCAAGTGACTAGAGATTAGTCCTATTTATTTATTTCAAAGTTACATACATACATACATACTATCACATCTTTCAAAGTTACAGCACCTCATATTTAAATATTCCAGATGTCCACTTTATTGGGTGAATCTTCAGATTCGGAATATTTAATTGATTCCCTTGGCGGAATTTATTTAAACAGTTTTTTTATAAGTAATAATGAAACATAAAATTTTACTCCATTATAAATATATATAACGAACAGGCATCCCTTTTAGCTAAGTGGTTCCTAAATTAAAGCAATTTTTCTGGGCAGGGAAATCAATAAAAGACGTCAAGGGAATCAAAATTTAGTCATGATTTAAGTAAATCAAGTTTTATATTTATTTACAGTAAGTAAATATAACTAATCAGCCTTTTGGTAGCATCTGTAAGAACTAATCAGCCTTTTGATTGAAGAAATTGGCGCTTTTATCCTTGATGACTCATTAATTATAAAAGATGTATTGAAAACAACTAAAAGGAAAACTATTCAGTTTTAAAATCAACTATAAGATTATCCCTATACAAATACTTCGGTAAGTACTTACTTAAATGAAAACAATATTAGTAAAAATTATAAAAATCAACAACTAATATTTTTGGTAACTTCATTATCAATGATTTGTCAATTTCCACATAAAAAAAATTATCTATCTATCAACGAATTACATTCAGAAAAAAATAAGTATTACTTAATATTAGTTTACGATACAATACAGACACATAGACACATAGACAGACCCACAGAGAAACAGATATTGGCGTTTTAAATGACTTTTAATCGAAAGGATAGATTAAAAATAAACATATTTGTAATAAATAAGATAGCAACCTTTCTTGTTTTCACGGAAAACTAGGAAAATTTTGATTTATCAACATGAATTTTGAGTACCCTGGCGCAAATACCAAGGGAATCAACGCCAGTGGAATCAAAAAGTAGAATGTTTATATCGATTGTGATAAAAACAATATGTTTTAAATAATAACAATACAACTAGTAGTTCGCCGCGAAATTAGACCTCGCGATTATTTTTCGCAATTCAGTTTCCTAAATAACCCCTAGATGGCGGTATCCAAAGTTAGAACGCGCTATGGTTTCGTTTGCTACATAATCATGGACATTTTTATTAATATTTCAAAAACTACTGAACCGATTTTGATGCCCAACGAACTTGAAAATTTTATTGATGTTTCCTACATGCCTACTAAGTTTCATCAAAATCGAACCATCGGTTCGGCTGCTATCGCGGTACAAACATACATACATACATACAATGTGTTTTCGCCCCCAACTCGATTTAGAGACCTCACTCGCTTCGCTCGCTGGGTCAATAAATACATAATGATTACATCCGCTGTTCCATTAACATCGAAAAACAATACCTAAAAATGTAATGATATTTATAAACGTGGTTAATCAACGACCTAGTGAAACAAAACCAGGGGAAACAAATATTTGCCTTTGTAATTTCGTCCTGGAGCAACAAACGGCGCAATCTTCCTCAACGATGTTCGAAGAGCTACTAGTAGCGCCCATGCGATGACTCGGACGCACTCCTCTAGAACATTCCACTAGGGATTTACGTGTTTTAGTGGCGCGCCACGGGAATCACTGTTTAGTCTCGGACAAACTTTATATTATATTTCTAAATAAATCTGTCATAAATACACATACTCTATATTTTTTTTTACATATCAACAACAACCCTGCTAGCGATTCAACCTCTCTATTTATTTTGTTTCGGTTCATAATTTAGTGTTTTGTGGGTAAGTTGTTCAAGAAATGTGAAGCGGACGCGCCAGGGTTATCAATATTTATACCTTTCAGATTTTTTTCTCGACCATTTGCATTAAAATATCATAAAATAAGTTAGATCATACATTAAAGTAGCATAAAAAAAATATTTTGTTTTCAAATTTAAATACTACGGGTACTTTATTTTTCCAGACAGCGCAAATTGAATCTTTCAAGATTCACTCTATTAAGGCACTTAAATCGATCCTTTTGAAACAAGAGTAATTCCATGATTTAGTCATAAATATTCACAGAGAACGGAGCGGTAAGGTAATTTAAAAAAGTCCTGGACATTCACGCGTTTACCCCCCTGTCATAACTGAACTGATTTTCATCAAACATACATAGCTAAAAACCATATTTTACGATTTTTATGTTTTAAAGCTGACTTTTAAACTTATAAAATATCATATCATAAGCGGCATATTCGTTAAGATATTGCAGTGGTAAAACAAAAGCTTGAAGAAATTTTTTTTTGCATGTGTCCCATCCCATACAAGTTGTTGTTGGTATCGTTCAATAAGCGTTTTAAAAATATTGTGAGCTCGTGAACATCATTTTTCCATTTAGGAATCTAATTTTGAAATATTTGGTTTTGTAGTGCTTTTTGTAAGAGTCAAGTGTCCCCTCTATCTGCTAAACGGTTATACGTATCTTTTTATTAAACACGTCCCTTCCACGTTTTATAATGAAGTTTTGTTTCCTCCTGGTGTGTTTCAGCCATTATCGTCGCTGAACCAACCAAATTAGAAGAAAACGAGTGAGGAGCTTCTTTCTGAACAACTCAGTTTTTTATACCTTCCTACTTAAAAAAATAAGATTAGATATGTACCTACAGTTATTTACACATAATGTTATTATTTCTTTCTTTTTGAGTAAAAGTCTATGCCTCGCAGCCATATAACGCAATGGTCATAGTCATGTCCGCATTATTTAAAGCATTCGGGTGTTTCAAAGCAAATGTGAGATAAGCAGTGGTTTTTCAATCCGCTCGTCGCTTACTCCTTAGACCGACTTCCCACCTGTTATTCAGCGCGGGAGATCCGTTGAACTCCAATCACTTTGCCCGAACATCGGAACCCTTCCGTGTAACGAAATGCTACCAGCCACATCGCCATCAGGGATTCGTTGGATAGTTACCGTCAATACACACACATCGCAAATATTTATCAACTAACTTGATTGACTTTTGTAAAATATTATTGATTCAATTTATAAAGAAGCAAATAAAATAATAAAAAAATCTTATACGTATCTTTATCCCACTTTTAATTGGTGGCCCATCAGTTAGAGTAATCCCAGAGATGGATTAAAAATGTATGATGCACTTCAATCTAGCACCTCCCTGGTTGGTGGCTAGTGGCTACTACTTCAGCCTCTGGTACCTGTCTTCCGCTGGTATCTGTCTCAACATAAGTATGTAGGTACATTTCATGTTTTGAAAGACGACATTTAGTGCATGCATTGCGCAACCAGCAATATAAAATCGCACACAACAATTTCTGCGCTGTCTACGTTTATTATAGCGACTAGCTAGACTAGTAGACGGATGCGTTTCGAAGCTCTACCCTACCTCGCATTATCTACACCTATACAATAACCTTCACCCCAGTAGGTTTCCCTGGTCTTGAATACATGTACAGCTCCTCACAGCTTCAGTATCATTACTGCCTAGATGATATCTAAACACCTATACCTAGGTGAAATACAAATTCAAAACATCGAAATACCGCAGTGTCTGATTTGAAAGTACATAGTTACTTACTCGACTATTATTATAAATTAGCTCCCAAAGGCTGGCATTGCCATGAATAAATATACAGAGATGCAGGCATCGATCCAATCGCATTATTACATTTGGTGCCGAACCTTTACCCTTGTTTCGCATGTAATTTCATGCCATGAGACCCAACCACAAAAAATTTAAGCTAGGCAGATATAGGCTGCTTTACTTTGCTTTGTACTAAACGTACAAAAATGTGCTGTCTTTTTCTTCTAAAGACGAAAAAGTGGGCGGATAGTAACCATTACATTATAAAGGAGTGTGTGAAATTCATATGTAGAAAAAAAAAACAGTAAAGCTAGGTAATATCCGCTGCATCGTGAAAACAATCCTGCTACCTACCTAGGTATATGGGCGCGAAAAGTCAACTACGTACACAACCATCATAAGTAGGTATTTTTAAGTTGACATCATCAATCGTGTATCGAATTGCTATTGCTACCAATTGAGAATACGCTGCCTAGGTACCTTCCTGTACACATTAGTAATGCTCGAGTTTTCCACTTGACTGATAAATGCTGAATTAACAATGCACCGGCACGCCTCAATCTGGGCTTCAGTGCCCTACCTGCTGCCGCGATTGCTAGCAGAAACAACGTTAACAATATTTTTAAAATAGTGTTGCATTAAGTTCTGTGTTTTGAAATTAGACTGAATTTAATTTATTTACAAAATCAAGACGGGTATAAAAATCTAATTAAATATTATCCTACAAACAAGTTTGATATGTATTTATAATAGTTTCTAATCAAGAATTCATACAATTACTGATCTCCTGTTCATGGTCGTGTCTTCAATATAGATGTTCCTTGTTTGTTTACGAAAGAATGGATAATTTAAGTTTTGTTGTCGATGAGAACTTGCCAGTGGTGTCTCAAGTAAATTCTGACCATGATGCTGGGTGTGTGGCTTTGTACAGAAGTGGACTGGGGGCGACCCAATGTTCTACTGGATGCCGCGTCGGCACATCAGTTCCCGTGTATGGATTGTAAGTATATGATAAACCTCTAATAAACCTCATAAACCTCGTATTCTTATTCTTAGGTATTGTACCTACCTAAGTAAATATGAATGATCCGATCCGGGTTCGTTAACTTAATTCGGCGAACTAGATTTTTTTAGGGAATCAAATTGATTATCTAGTTCATTTTGATTATGAAATCATTGATAATAATATTCATCAGAATCTTCGATTCGGAAAATATATCAAATACGTTTATGACCTACGTCCAATCCAACAGTGGACGTTATGATAATTTGGGTTAAATTGAACTAAGGTACCTATATTTCTTTTCAGACAATTGTGGTCTTGTAATAAGTATGCTTAGTCCTTTCAAGGTTCCTTAGTAAACAAGGAACCCTTACCGTCTTATTATAAAACGCAGACTAACTTTGATTTGGTTGGATAATGGTTAGTCTGCGTTTTATATTAAGAAGTTTATAATTTCGCCAAGTCTGTCTGCCTTTGTCTATCTATCTCTAACGCTAGAAAGCTCTAATTTGGCATGGGTTTAATTGGGTATGTTATGTCGACAAAGTGGTGAATCAAAATTATAAAAATAGTGATAAAATGTTTGGGTAGCTGGGAGCTATCCAAAAAATATTGTAATATTTTTAGACATGAAAAGTGGCAGCAATTATTTTTTTCTGGACTATCCCCTCGTGTGGTTTATCGTTGAATAGGGATCCTCAATATTCTCCTAAGAGTTTAAATCATAATATGGTTCATCATTAGGACTTTGCCATAATCATTGTTTCACGATTTTTCTGTAGTCATGAGGGCCGATTTCATCGTTTTCATTGTAAAACGTGTTTAGCAAAACTGAGTTTAACATAACTGAGTTCAAATGTTTGATTTGATCTCGATTAACGTCAAATGAATTTCACCGACAATTCGGAGCTAATTTTTGATCGCGTTTACGAAAACGAAGTTCACCTAAACTCATAGACAAAAAAGCACAGATTACAGTAAAAATCATTTGATAATTTTCATTTTACGTAGAAAAGATGAATAACGGATAAGCAAAACTCATTGATTTAAAACCAGTAAAGAAGTGTGAAGGAACGGAACGTAAATTAAAAAGTATGTACCTAGGATGTCAATATTATCAATCTCTTCTCTCTTGTGCCCACGGCATTGACTTGACATTTGTTTGGTTGAACGCGTTTAGAAGCGTTAAACGGCCAATATCGGACGTTCAGATTGTTGAACGCGTTTAGCCTTAAACGCGATTAGTTTTTGTCGATGAAATCCAAAGGAACCAGTTTACGTGCGTAAACGAGTTCAGCTTCAATTGATCGCGTTTTACTTTAACGATGAAATCGGCCCGTCTGCACTGATGTATGTAAGTATATATGAGGAGTTTTTGGCGGGAAGTCAAGGGGTTCAGTTGGAGTTTGCTTTAAATTGTTTTGTTAATTGATTCTAGTGGACTTAATGATATGAAATTGGTGTAGTTTGGTGTTATAAATGCTCATTCTCATGGACAATATGTAAAATGTTTAAAGTGAACAGTCATAGTGCAGCTGTAGTGATATTAATTTGCGAACTGCGGTAGACGTCAGTAGGCACCGTCCGCCACTCAATGGGCTATGAAAACCAGTGGACTTGTATAGATTTGTCGCAAAAAGCTCCCATATAGCAATCAAAGGTCCTATACCAACCTTTGATTGTATATATATATATATTTATATATATATATATATTTACTTCATATCGGTTGTTCCCACGTTTTATTAACTTGAGCCTGGCTAAATAAGCAACAGCGTCGAGCCAAACTTAAAAAAAAAAAGTAGATATATATGAGATTGTCAATAACGTCAATAACCTATACATAAAAGTTACCAGAGGAAGGTTAACGGTTTCATTTTGCTCGGTTATTGAAAATAGGATTCAGTAAAACCGAAATTCACAAGTGCGAGCGAAGCCGCGGGCAGCAGCAGCAATAAAATGAAATTATTATAATTTTAGCTTTTTATGACAATTAGTATTTAGGGACAACATGATTATATCAAAAAGAATTAAAAAATATATTAAATGAATAAACATGTATGTACCGCCCAACTAGCAAAATTGTCATAAAAAAAGTATTTGTAAGAATTAAGTAATTATAAAAGGCTTATCTGTCTTGACTAGTAAAAAACACCTTACAAGAGCATGTAATAAGATATTTCGCACTGGAAACCATTCGGATTTAATACGTACTTTTGTAGATGTATATAAAAAGTCACTAAACGATATTTATCAGAACAAAAGTCTTACAAATACATTTAATCAGACTTATTGGTCTTAATAATTTATCTTTACTTAGTAGTGCATCTTTTAAGATACTTCATTCTTACTAATGTCTGCAATAAATGCTTTGTTAGACTTCTGCTCTTACAAAATACTTACTAAAACTGTTAAAAAAGCAAACAAAACGTAAGTCTTATTTGTCTTGTTTAAGTATTATTAAAGAGCTAAAGTGTGCAATTAGAGTTTTTTAAATCATTCTATCTAACAAGTGTTTTATGAATCCTCTAAAAAGTAGTCTATCTGCCGTTGCCGTTTTGTGAACAAAATAGTTCGGCTCATTTAATTACATCTACTACAATATTGTAAATTGGTTTGTAAGTTTTTTAAAAAGGAACCCTAACATATTTTTTGACCAAAATGGCGACATAGAACTTGTCTGGTGTAAGTGTTATATAAGAAATATAGGCTAATAGTTGACTTAACAAGTATTAAATATAGTCCGTTTTTTAAAGAGAATTCTTATAAGGAGAGGTATACTTTTCTGAGTTCAGCAATGCCACTTTGTACGAATATTATACACGTCTACCCAAGCCCAAAACGCCCGGGAGCCAGATTGAACTCCGCGTCATGAGGAGGGGAGGGGGGCCCAAAGTACAGAGCTCCCGGCGCTCAGAAAAAAAATTCTGGCGGAATTGTTTGGACATTTGAATTAAGTTTGGTGTCGTTTTCAGGTAACCAGATGATGCCCAGTTCATTCCTCATACCAGTTCTTTTAGGGTTCCGTAGCAAAATATGACGCAATACTTAAAATACTAAACCTTTTGTAGTAACGTAATGTAAACAAACCCTCATATTTTTATATTTTTGTATGAAACTTGGTTTATAAAAAATACTGTCCGAGAGCCCGTTTAATGCAAATTATAAAAATATAAACAATAAATATACTTTTATCTATTTCCAATGTAAAATAAAATAATTATTGCGTATACCTAATAGAGCCGCGTAGAACGGTTTATCTTCGAACTACTATATGAAACTTTTCATTTGTCCTTTCTGGCTATCACGACTGGTGGCGTTGGATTCCTTGTAACGCTCAAAACCCGAAACTCTCGGTTATAGAGTGCTTAAGGGGCGGAGGGGGGAGGGGGAGGCAATCAAAGATGGCGGAAGAGCAGTTTGGTTTTCACGCCATAATTCCATAAGTACTGGACTGATTTCCAAAATTTAAATGATTTCTCAAAGGCAATAATATGCTCCATGTTTTATCTATATACATCTTAGATGTATTTATTACAGTTGATGAGTTTTGTTAAATGAAATGTTGAAGCTACAGAATTTTTATTTACATCTAGAAGTGCCCGCGGGCTTTGATCCACATGGGAATTTCAGGATAACACTATCCTATATCCTTTCCCGGGTCTGAAACGATATCCATGCCAAATTTCATTTAAATCGGTCCAGTCATACACGCTTGATGGAGTGACCAAGGGAAATAGGGATTTATTTATACATATATAGATTTCCTCCACAATAACAACAAGCTAGCATTTGAAGCGATTACATTTGGTACTGCAAGATTTCAAGCATCTACATCTAATCAATTCTAAGCATGCTTGAGCAGCCATAGGACTTTGGGTCCACAGTGGCACCCAAACTTCTCCTTTTCCCTGCCAACCCCATTTAGATGGGCAAGGAATATTCAGATTTTTCATAAGCACTGCCCCGAAACTTAAACAGCTTGTAAAACTGCCCTTAAGGTATGTTGTTTGAGAGCAGCCTCTGTAGGAGGCAATTTTTCGGTTTGCCTGTCCTTCTTATCCAACAGCTCCCCGAGTAACAGCTAAGATACTAGATGGTTCGGCTTTAGTTCATATGTTGAGCCCATAACCGTCAAAAATATTTGGGGATTATGCTACCAATGCATTTTCATCCTTTCTGATTAGAGAACTATCTAATGTCAAAAGACTGGACGTGATTGGTGACTGGAGTTTGAAGAATGGCAGCTCGAGAAAAACGCGGTTCTAGCAAACGCTTACAACCACGCAATCAATAGTTAGCGAACATACAAGGATTCCAAAAGGCTAACTTTCTTCGTGAAGGATGAAACAAAGAAGAGCTATACCATCTTTTGTCGTCACATTGTGACTCAAACATGGGTAAACAAGCACTTACGAATGGGTAAAGAATTCATCATAACTGTAGATAATGATTTATTTTTCTAATAAAAAATCAGAATATTCCTTACCCATATGAATAGGGTTGGCAAGAAGAAGGAAAAGTTTGGGTGCCACTGTGGACCCAAAGTCCTATGGCTGCTCAAGCATGCTTAGAATTGATTAGATATAGATGCTTGAAATCTTGCAGTACCAAATGTAATCGCTCCAAACGCTAGCACGTTTTTATTGTGGAGGAAATCTATATATGTATAAATAAATCCCTATTTCCCTTGGTCACGCCATCACGCGTGTACGGCTGAACCGATTTAAATGAAATTTGGCATGGATATCGTTTAAGACCATGGAAAGGACATAGGATAGTGGTATCCTGAAATTCCCATGTGGATCAAAGCCCGCGGGCACCTCTAGTTGTAAATCAAATTCTGTAGCTTCAACATTTCATTTAACATAACTCATCAACTGTAATAAATACATCTAAGATGTGTATAAACAAAACATGGAGCATATGATTACCTTTGAGAAATCATTTAAATTTTGGAAATCAGTCCAGTACTTATGGAATTATGGCGTGAAAACCAAACTGCTCTTCCGCCATCTTTGATTGCCTCCCCCTCCCCCCTCCGCCCCTTAAGCACTCTATAACCAAGAGTTTCGGGTTTTGAGCGTTACAAGGAATCCAACGCTACCAGTCGTGATAGCCAGAAAGGACAAATGAAAAGTTTCATATAGTAGTTCGAAGATAAACCGTTATATGCGGCTCTATTAGGTATAAGAAATAATTATTTTATTTTACATTGAAAATAAATAAAAGTATATTTATTGTTTATATTTTTATAATTTGCATTAAACGGGCTCTCGGATAGTATTTTTTATAAACCAAGTTTCATACAAAAATATAAAAATATAAGGGTTTGTTTACATTATGTTACTACAAAAAGTTTAGTATTTTAAGTATTGCGTCGCATTTTGCTACGGAACCCTAAAAGAACTGGTATGAGGAATGAACTAGGCATCATCTGGTTACCTGAAAACGACACCAAACTTAATTCAAAAGTCCAAAAAAATCTGCCAGAATTTTTTTTCTGAGCGCCGGGAGCTCTGTTCTTTGGGCCCCCCTCCCCTCCTCCTGACGCGGAGATCAATCTGGCTCCCGGGCGTTTTGGGCTTGGGTAGACGTGTATAACATTCGTACCAAGTGGCATTGCTGAACTAAAAATTGGCGTACTTTTTCCCCTTAAAAAACGGACTAATAAGACGTATTAGTCTTACGCGTATCTTGACGGATAGCAATTAGTCTCCGCTCATTGAAAATTTGTATTTAATTTATTTTCAAAAGTAAATTCGACAAATTATTAATTTTCTAGTTATATTACAAAAAGGGCCTATGAAAATATTGATATTTAATTTGAAAAACCCTCGAGAAAATTCACTCCGCAAGCTTTTAAGTTTGGTAATAGCACATATGTTGTGAATTAATTAAATTATAACATTGAAATAAAGATGTCACTAAAGTTATATTTATTGTAAAAATAGAGGTAGGTTATGTAAGGCACGACGAGCACAAAACACAACATTTTAACCGTAATCTTACAATGAACTTACGGAGAGTTTTATTAGAGTGAAATCACTTTTACAGTGGTATTAGTAAGAACATTCAAAGTCTTTTCGATCTTACAGTAGACCAGTGTAAGGCACTTGTAAGTTATTTGTTCCTTACAACAGCAGTAGAAAGATTATAGTAAGTTTTATAACACTTAATGACAACCATATTGTACATCAGCCATTAGAGCAAATGAACTAAGTAGCTGCGCCCATTTCGACACTTTCAGATATCTGTAAATCCCTACTAAGAACAAGTAATATTGGTCTTGAAACACTTTTTAGATAAAGTTTTGCTAGTTGGGCGTCTTATTATAAAACGCAGACTTACTTCGTTACTAGGTTTTTTTAAACCATTTCAGATGAGGCAATGGCATATTACTAGATGTCAACTTGATTTGGTGCATTTTATAATAAAACGGTACCTATGAGGTGTAGATAGAAATTTCACTGAAGTCAAGAGTCCCCTTACCCTAGAACAAACTACACTTTTCCGTGGCCGTGGTAGCCCAAGTCTGGCCACCACGTCCTCTCTTGACGTAAAAGCGCTGGGCGTTTAGGGCGTCATGCTGCTCTAAACAATTTGACTCACCGGGATTTTGCTAGCATCCACAGGCCAGCCGTTCTAGAACCTAGCGGCCTGGTTAGGGATGACGGCAAGAGACCGGATTGGATGACCCTTGTGCCTTGGAGATTGGGACGACCCGTTGTGTGGGTCGCTACCTGTGTTGACACTTTATCGCCGTTTGATCTCTCTGGCACAGGGTCTAAACCCGGGCAGCCGCAACTGCTGCAGAAAACCTCAAACGGCAAACCGATATAGTAGCCTTGGCAATAATTACTTGTTTAAGCCGTTTGGGGTTGAAACGTTGGGGCCGTGGGGATCATCAGCGCGTAAAATATATAATAACCGACTGTCGTCCGAAAACTGCATGAAATCACGCGTGACCAGAGCGCTGACCTGGCTCAAAAGATAAGCATTGCCATATTATGTGGTAATGCTGCTAGGTTTGAAAGGGCTTTTTTATTTATAAGTACTTAACTAAAGTTATTAGTTTAGTTTTAGTTAATTTTCTTGTTTATTTTATTCATTTAAATATTGTTTGTGATGTAATAATAACTAAAATACTTATTACAAAACAAATATGAAAATAATTTAAAGACCCCGTTATTATCTTTGACCCCGTTGAATAGATTTTAAAAAAATATTGTGAACATAATTTTTCGATTAAGGGTTCTGTTTTTGAAATATTTGGTTTTATGCAAGTTTATGTTAGAGTTCAAGTCTGCTCAGGTAAGTACCTACCTACTAAGTGTGCAGCCGCTCAGACAATTTGTATGAGAATGTCATTTTTTTTTTGTTTTTTGACTGTTATTTTAGTTTTAATTGACTATAGTGATCTAGTATAGCCCGTGGTTCAACTTAATATAACGGGTATGTCCCTTCCACGTTGTATATGGACACGTGAAAATTCCCAGTTGTAGTATTATCAGAGATAAAAAGGGTTTACAAATTAAAAAGTTACAGCCAGGCAACCAACTTATAAAATGTACTCGGATAAGAAAAATTTAATACAAATTCATAGAAGATTAGTTTAAAAATGTTTTTAATGGCATGAAATCGGCGTTCGCAACGTTGAAGAAGGTTTTGAAAAATTACATACATACTATCACGTCTTTATCCCTAATGGGGCAGACAGAGCATTTTGGGTCTTGCGGCTCTATGCAGAACCCAGGGCCGCAAGACCCAAAAGCCACTTTTAGCGTCATGGTGGGCGAGAAGATGAAAAAGCAATCAATACAGTGATTGGTTGCTAGCCGCATCGCCTGTTAACATGATTCGCATTTTTGCCCATTCTCTCGATCGGCTTTTACGATCTGCGCGGGATAACAATTTTTGAATCCCGAAGGAAGAGAGAGAGGTCTTCGATAGCTCAAACTTGGCAATCATTATTCGACCGATTGGCCAACGCAAATAGGTAGGGATGTAATAAAATAACACGTCACAAAATATGAAAATAGATTAAAATAGAAAACTGATATAATTTGTGTAAGATTGGACGAGCCGAGTGACGAGCGATAAATGTACGATGGTAGTGTCATCTGTTACATTTTATTTGTACTTTTCAATAGTCGCAGGTTCGGAGTGGGTATGTGCTAAAAAAGACTGTTGAAACATGAAACAATCTTAATTCTTAAAACAACCTTTAGATGGCAGCGGAGGCACGATGTGTATTTACAGTAATAAATGATAGATGGCACTGCGCTACGCTTCTTTCCATCGCATCGTTATTAAATGTAATACTTTTTTAGGTTTCCGTACCGAATACAAAAGGTAAAAACGGGAACCTATTACCTACTAATGCCGCGATTACAATACACGATTCGTCGGGGACGATTTGACGCAGGCGCCCTAAATCGGGAAGTGTAATCGCTGTTAAGTAGACAGTGTCCCGATATCGGGTGATCGGGGCTTCCCGACAGCCCTGTTTCCCTATTTAAGGAGTAAATCGGGTGATGAATGTCATGGTTTATGGTTATGAATTTAAAAGATAATCCTTGACATAATACGAATTCTTGTCAGATATATGTCTTCTATAAAATATTCTGTAGAATTTATTAGTTAAATAAAGCCTATACATTCGGGTTATTCTATGCATTTATTTATCAATTTATTTAACTAATATTAATACGTATTCAATAATCAAATGCCTCAACTGAGATGGAGAAGTATTTAAAGCCAGATAGATTTGAAGCGGATCCGCTTGACAACAAAAATGCTGCGCTGTGGCTACACTGGAAGAAAACGTTTACAAATTTTTTTGACGCAGCAAATGCTACAGAAGACAAGGTAAAACATAAGCTGCTCATAAACCTAGTATCGCCAAATATATATGAGTACATAGCCCAAGCCGACACCTATTCTTCAGCTCTATCCACATTAGACGGTTTATTTATCAAGTCAAAAAGCGAAATATTCGCTCGTCACAACTTGGCTTCTCGTAAACAGCAACCGAACGAGACTGTCTAAAGAATGCAGTTTTAAGGCGGTTACTGCTATTCAATATGAAAATGAATACATTCGTGATTCTTTTATCTCTGGCCTGGCTTCTCCTGCTATTCGACAGAAACTACTCGAAAATATGACACTCACTCTCGATGAAGCCCACAATCAGGCCCGCGCTCTTGAATCTGCTCATATCCAATCTCAAAGCTTCGACAATTTACAAATTGCTGCTGTCACACAGCCATCGCCTATAGCTGCTACTTCGAATCAAAGTCGAAAGAATAACGAACCTTGTAGACAACAATCATATGAAAGATGCTATTTCTGTGGTAACGCACGTCATCCTCGTCGATTATGTCCAGCTTCACAGGCAATCTGTCTCAAGTGCAGCAAACAAGGTCATTTTGCAAAAGTATGCAGAAGTAGCAATGTCAACGCCGCCATCACTACAACTGATGAAGGTGAAGAAATTACCTCAGATTATCCGCCATAGAAGAAGCTAACATTGAGCCTGTCAATCTGTTTCCGAATATGTCACCAGAATGTAAACCGATAGCTATAAAATCACGTAGATTTGCAGATGACGACAACAAATTCATCCAAGAAGAAATTAAGAAATTATTAGAAGACGGTATCATAGAAGAGAGCACTTCGCCCTGGCGAGCTCAAGTTCTAATCACATCTAACACAAATCATAAGAAGAGGATGTGCATTGATTACTTACAAACAGTGAATAGGTTTACTT
This sequence comes from Acrobasis consociella, assembly GCA_963555685.1. Lineage (NCBI taxonomy): Eukaryota > Metazoa > Arthropoda > Insecta > Lepidoptera > Pyralidae > Acrobasis > Acrobasis consociella. Next base: position 18,648,388 of record OY743104.1, read on the forward strand.
ATCTTGATGCTTATCGGTTGCCGAATATAGAAGAAATCGTAGCAAAAGTATCAAAATATAAAATATTCAGTAAAATTGATTTGAAATCTGCATACCATCAAATCCCAATTATTCCTAAAAATAAACCATTCACTGCCTTCGAAGCCGCCGGTAATTTATATCAATTTCGTCGTATTCCGTTCGGCGTGACCAACGGAGTAGCTTGTTTTCAACAAGCCTTAGATTCTATTATTCGAAAGTCATCCATTGAAGGTATATATCCATATTTGGATGACATTACCGTCTGCGGAATCGATCAGAAAGATCATGATGCAAAGCTTGAAAAATTCATGGAAATTGCTAATAAGTTCCGTCTTACTATAAATAAAGAGAAAAGCGAATTTTCCATAACAGATTTGAGTATTCTTGGGTATAATATCAATAATGGAACCATTAAGCCAGATCCAGAACGCTTACGGCCTCTTCGTGATTTACCAATTCCCACTGATTCTGCATCTTTAAGACGCGTAATAGGATTATTCTCTCACTACTCTAAATGGATACCAGATTTTTCATCGAAATTACACCCATTGACACAAGTAGAGACATATCCTCTAAACGCTAATGAAGTGAAAGTTTTTGAAGAACTAAAAAGGATTATTTCTGAATCGTCTTTAGCAGCAGTTGATCCTAAAGAAACATTCACTGTAGAAACAGACGCCTCAGATTATTCTATCGCTGCTTCTTTGACACAAAACGGTCGACCAATAGCATTTTTTTCAAAGTCTCTAAATGAAAGTGAAAAAAAATACCCTATAATAGAAAAAGAGGCATACGCCATTATAGAAAGTCTTAAAAAATGGAGACATTATCTAATTGGACGGCCATTTTATCTAATAACGGACCAAAAGTCTGTATCATATATGCTCAGAGGACATGCAAGTAAAATAAAAAATGATAAGATCCAGAGATGGCGATTAGAATTATCAAATTTCAAATTCGATATAAAATACCGACCAGGACATCTGAATACTGTAGCAGATGCATTGTCCAGGCAAGTATGCGGAGCCACAACTGACAATCGCCTTATAGAATTACACAAATCTCTCTGTCATCCTGGTATTTCACGACTTACGCATTGGATAAGATCAACCCTTTTTACATCACTACCGTTTACCAGTGATGATGTAAAAAGGGTTGTGGCGTCTTGTCCAACTTGTGCAGAGATAAAACCAAGATTCAATAAAAATATTGGGTTATTAATTAAAGCTACTATGCCCTTTGAGAGATTGTCCTTAGATTTTAAGGGACCACTACCATCATCGACAAACAACAAGTACATTTTGACAATAATTGACGAATACTCGAGGTTCCCGTTTGCTTATGCATGCCCAGATATGAGTACAGAGACAGTAATTAAGCATCTTACTGATATTTTTTCAATTTTTGGAATGCCAGCTACTGTTCATACAGATCAAGGAGCGTCTTTCATGTCAGCTGGTATTAAAGAATTTTTTCATACTAAGGGCATATCTACTAGTCGATCTTCTCCTTATAATCCACAAGGTAACGGACAAGTGGAGAGACTGAATGGGACCCTTTGGCAAACGATTCGCCTTGCACTAAAAGATAAAAATCTCCAAATAGATAAATGGGAGGCAGTTATTACTCAAGCACTCCACTGTATTAGGTCCCTCCTATGCACTTCAACTAACACAACGCCTCGTGAAAGAATGTTTAATCATCCACGGCGATCGTCTTGGGGACAATCCATGCCGTCGTGGTTGCAACCTGGAAAGGTTCTTTTAAAGAAATTTGTAAGAGTCAGCAAATATGATCCAATGGTAGAAGAAGTTGACCTTCTAGAGCCAAATCCACATTATAGCTCCGTAAGACTTTCCAATGGCAGAGAATTGACGGTTTCGAATCGCCACCTCGCACCCAGAGGTGATGCAACACCGATTATTACACCGGATACAGTATCATCTGATGATGTAAACAATAACAGTCATGATATTAATGCAGAACAATTTGAACCGACTATATATAGCTCAGAATTGGATGTCTACACTACGCCTCTTTCTTCTTCTTTACCACACCGCTCAACTATGGCTGATGAACCACGCAGGTCAGCGCGATCTAAGAGACCTACCTGAATGACTACGTCCATGATTAAGGAAGGAGGGAAGAATGTCATGGTTAATGGTTATGAATTTAAAAGATAATCCTTGACATAATACGAATTCTTGTCAGATATATGTCTTCTATAAAATATTCTGTAGAATTTATTAGTTAAATAAAGCCTATACATTCGGGTTATTCTATGCATTTATTATCGCTGTCCACGAGTCAGGGCGTTCAGAAGTGCCATTTTTGAAACGCGGAGCCTCCTAAACGAATGATCTTTCCATACAAAAAACAGTTCGTGTAGTGACTCCGCGTTTTAAAAATGGCACTTTTGATATGAACTTAAATACATATAATGACCATACTCTTTACTCCGGCATTTTCTTTTTATCTTTTTTTCACATTTACACCCGCAGTTGCGTCAAGAGCGATACCAATTTTTAGGGTTCCGTAGTAAACAAGGAATCCTTATAGTTTCGCCATATCTGTCTGTCTGTCTGTCTGCCCGTCGGCGATTTTACTTAGTGACCATAAGTGCTAGACAGCTCTAATTTGGTATGGGTATGTATATTAATCATGGCAAAAAAGTCGTAAAGTAAAAGCTTGAAAAAATATTTATCTGCTAAACGGTTATGTGCGGACACGTCAAAATATTCACAGCAGTGGTATATATAACAAAGTTTAATGGAAAACTATTTGACCTAAGTGGGGTTTACAAATTAAAAAGTTACAGGTGACAGACTTATAAAATGTACTCGGAAAAGGAAATTTTATACAAATTCAATAGAAAATTAGTTTTTAGACATTTTTATTTAGTGGCGTGAGCTCAAATTCGCATTAACATCCGCAACTACGGAACCCTACACTGCGCGTGGCCCGACACGCACTTGGCCAATTACTTGATTTTTATAAAGCACAGGTACCATCCTTTCGACATCAAGTTCAGCTGACAACTTAGTTAGGGAGGCGATCAAGTGTAATCACAACGCCCTGCCTGTCGCCCCTGCTCATCGGCCCGACGGATCGTGAAGTGTAATCGCCGCTTAGACTCCGCTGTCCGTCTGTCAGTTCGTCTGTCCGCCCGTCTGTCCGTCCGTCTGCCCATCTGCCAGTCATCAATGAACTGTGTTAGCTAAGACAGAAGAAGAAGATTCACGCATTAAGGGTTCCGTACCATTATCTATAAAAATCGCATTTGTTGTATGGTAGGGAATATTTATTTTAATTTGTTTTTAGTATTTGTTGTTGCCGATACAACAAAAATATTAGGTTGGGGAAAAAGTCTTTTCGCATATAGTATGTATGAACTTTTAATAAAACCACTTTGGCTATACTATTTGTACCTAACTGGTTTTAGGATAAGAAGGATTAAAAAGGATGGAGTAAAGAAGTGATAGAATATGCCAGTCTCGGCGGAGTTGAATAGGGAGCCACTTGAGTTGCGTGCGAAATTGAGAGACGTGATCGTACTTCCTCAAACCGAAGATAAATCGGATGCAAAGGTTTTGGAGACGCTCAAGCTTGGTTAATTGCTCCTGCGTAATGTCTAGGTAACAAGAATCGGCATAATCCAAAATGGGGAGCATTAAACTATGTGAAAGCGCAATTTTGGTATCCATCGGCAGGAAGTTACGCAGTCTGCGTAGGGACGCAGAAGCGGCAAACATTTTTTTAACTAACCTCGGAAAGTTGAACAGACCAGGAGAGAGTTTGATCCATGAAAACACCAAGATTTTTAACGCAATCACTATATTCAATGATTAGTTCCATCGAAAATGATACGAGGAAGATCAGAAATTTTTATTCTGGAGATATAATATGAGCTACCAATAATTATGGTTTGCGTTTTGTTTGGATTTACAATGAGACCATGGGTTTTACTCCAGACAGATATGCGTTGCAAATCATCATTAACTGTTTGAATGGCTTGTGGGAGGTCATCAATGGTCGACTGCGAGTAAATTTGAAGATCGTCTGCAAAAAGTTGATAGGAGGAGTGAAGTGATAGAGTTATAGAGTTGATAAAAAGTGCAAATAAAATAGGAGATAATACGCCACCCTGTGGTACACCGGCCGATGTGTAACACCATGAGGAGAAAGATTCCTCAACACGTACACACTGTCGGCGCCCAAACAGGTAAGTACGAAACCAGTCGATTACTGTCGGAGATATGTTAAGAGACTGCAATATCATAAGCAGGATATCGAAATCGACAGTGTTGAAAGCATTACTAAAATCTAGCAATGACAACACCGTGACCTGCCCTCTGTCCATACCCGAACGAATGTCATCGGTAATTTTTACTAGAGCAGTAGTAGTGCTATGACCAGGACGGAAACCGGACTGGCAGGGATTCAGGAGATCATGTTCAATAAGGAAATCAGTTAATTGCTGTTGGACAATACGCTCTAACACTTTAGATAGAAATGGAAGGATGGAAATAGGACGGAAATCAGAAAAGGATTTAGGATTTCTGTTTTTGGGAAGAGGTATTACATGGGCTTCTTTCCAAGCTGATGGGAATACGCCCGAGGATAAGGAGAAATTAAAGATGGAAGTTATAATAGGTAGAAGGATATCAAGGATAGGAAGAATCATGTTACGACTAACACTATCATTACCGGTGGCATTCGAGGATATTGAAAGAACCGCTTTTCTAACATCACAATCAGTAATCTGACTAAAAACGAATTGAGAGTAGTCAGGGGTTGCAAGCTTAGAAATGGAACTTAAAGTGTTTTGTTTGATATTATTATCAAAAACGGGAGAAGATGAAAAATGGACATTAAGGCCGTTGATGTCAAGGTTGTTAGGAACATTCGATTGAGCCTTGCCAACCCCGAGTGACTTAAGGAATTTCCATACCTTTGCAGGCTCACCGTTATGAACAGAATGATGAATGTGGCGACGCTGTGCTTCCCTACACGCCTTATTGCAGCGATTTCTCGCGGATATGTACAATTCACGATATCTGTTTGGATTAGACCGATATTTCCTTTTATAGTTAGGGAGGCGAATAGGGGAATTTTCTGCAATACTCGAGCGTGGCAGTTTAAGATATGAGAGATACCTTAGACCTAATAGAACAACCTTGTAAAGTATTTAGCTCTATATGTAGTGACACGCGCCTAGGATCGACGATCAGATTAGTAAAAAAAATCGATAGTCTGAAATACTCGAGCGCATCAGATTAAGATATTGGGGGTTGATTTTAGTGTTTAAAGACTAAATTTAACTAATCTGACGATAAGTCCTTGACGCGACGGAGTTATAGGGTCGTGAACTTGTAAAAAAAAAACGTTAATCCGGCATTCTCGAGCGCGATTTTTTTATTATTTATTTTGAAGAATATAATCTAAAACTTACTAAAAATACAAAATCTGCCGGTTTCCGCATGACTGGAAGTGTGGAGGAGCTATTTCGTCTTCCTAAGAACGCGTTGCGGCATATAAGTCGCGAACGATACATTTTACAAAAAAAAAGTTTAAATAAACATTTACGTTGGTTGTATCTATCGCTTTATTGTCATTCTTAAATTCCCCGTTTTATCAAGGAGAAAGAAAGGAAAAAAAAGAAACCCAAAAACCTTTTTCGGTCAGATTAAGAGAACCCACCAACTTTTTTGTCAGATTAAAAAAATATGCTTTCAGGATACCGAGATAAACCTCCCCTATGAAAATCTGACGCGCTCGAGTATTTCAAAAAAACTTTTTTTTTTGCATTTTTAAAAATTCATCGTTACTTATTGTCACGCCGAAATCGTCAGTTTTTTTTAAAGGGAGCTTCCTTGGGACCTACTTAACACCCCTTCCGAAAATCTGACGCGCTCGAGTAAATTTTTTTTTTGCATTTTTGACTACTTTATATGCCTACCCCCACCACGCAAACCGGCAGATTAGTATACCGTTGTTATCAGAGGCACTTGGGGCATACGTAGTATGAATATCTGACGCGCTCGAGAATGCCCAAGTAACTGTTTTTTTTAACATTTTTGAAAAGCCGTACACGCCAAACCCACCGCTAAAATGGTTTTTACCATACGAGCTTTTCTTTTCGAAATTATTTTATCTTTCGATTTTGATAGGTCTCGACGGCGCAGTTGAATTACGCCATTTAGCTACCTCGCCTCCCTAACTATAGCGTTATTTTTTTTATTTTGAAGCTGCTTAATCTCAGCGGTAAGCCACGGTGCTGGAAGGTGTTTCATACGAACAGGGCGAATGGCGATCGTATAGCTCAATCAGTGTTTTGTTAAACAAAATTACTTGATCGTCCACGCTCTCAACGTTAACTACTGTTGACCAGTCACAATTGAGCGCATTTTCTTTTAATAGCTCATGATTGATGGAACCAAAATTACGTTTCATAACAATTTTTGATGTAGCTTAAGGGGGACGAATTTTGTAAGATAGGAGTAAGAGATCATGGTATGAAAAGGCTTCGGCAGTGAATTGTCCGTACTTGACAACATGATCAGGAGATGAGACGAGAATGAGATCAAGGAGAGAAGGTTCGGAATTTGGAAAGAAATGAGTTGCTTCTAGAGGAAGTATGGTGAGGTTACAGCTATCAGCAAGAGAATTTAAAGAACGTGACCTGTGATTATTTTTAAGCAGGCAGGTGATAGTGCAGTACCCAGTCTGATTGGCTATGTTACAAGTTAGAATTCAGATTTATATCTTTTTTACTATACTATACATTATATTCTACGTTAAAAATACAATTAATTTTTTTGTCTACTATTTCCAATACTTTTTAACCAACCAATTCTTGCGTATCCTACACAGTTCACATAACACACACAGAATATTTATTTTAATTTGTTTTTAGTATTTGTTGTTATAGCGGCAACAAAAATACTAGGTTGGGGAAAAAGTCTTTACTTACTTTTACTTACTATCATTTCAGCCGCATAACGTCCACTGCTGGACATAGGCCTCTCCCAAAGATTTCCAAAATGACCGATCAAGAGCGGCCTGCATCCAGCGCTTTCCAGCGACCCTGGTCAGGTCATTTGACCACCTTGTAGGTGGGTGCCCTACGCTTCGCTTGCCAGTACGCGGGGTACTGCACTACTGACTGACCAATACTGAACTGGGTTTTTTCATTGTTATCTTCCCAGCAATGGTCATTCCGAAACGACAAACAAGACAAATTAAGTAAAATCTTGTAATAATAATAAAATAAACCTATGTACCTAATAACTTTTTTGTTTTTATCTGTCATGTTTTTTCCCACTTAAAAAGTTTGAGAACCGCTGCACAACCTGCCTGGAGTGCTATTTTTCATTGAGGGACTCAGCGAAACACAAAACGTGTAGTTTTCCAACTCACCGCTCGCGTAAAATACAAATTGATCGTATTTTTGAAACCGTCGTGTCAGCGAAAAACAATATTGTTTTACGCAGGAAACATCGATAATTTGTCTATACTTTTCTAAAAATTCGAACATGAATAAAAAAGCAACGTGAAACGGAACGGATTTCCCGTGATTGGTTTCGATGACATATCTACGCTACAAATGTCAAAATTACGAGTGGTCAAGACCACTCGTGCAAAACCTTCGCAAACTACCGATTCAAAAATGCGCCCGTTTGGAAACGCTCGCGCAAACCGTTCGTAATGTGACAAGTCATTTCAAAAATACGTCTCCTGATGACGTATGCTTGTTCCACTTACGTCACCAGCTGTCTAGGGAAGAGAATACTAGGCAAAATATATTTATTATACCATGCTTGTAAAGCATAGATTTAGAATATACAAGTAGTGCTTGGAACAAAGATATATGATGTTTTTTTGACGGGAAGTCAAGGGGTCCAGTTGGAGTTTGCTTTAAATTGTTTTGCAAATTGATTCTAGTGGACTTTATAATATGAAATTGGTGTACTCTGGTGTTATAAATGCTCATTCTCATGGACAATATGTGAAATGTTTAAAGTGGACAGTCATAGTGCGGTTGTAGTGATATTTATTTGCGGACTGCGGTGGGTGTCTTTGGGCGCCGTCTGCCACTCAATCGGCTATGAAAACCAGTGGACTCGTATAGATTTGTCGCCAGAAGTTCCCGTGAAGCAATCAAAGGACCTATACCAACCTTTGATTCTATAGTTAAGGGTTTAGGATAGGAAATAAGCTTCAACGAAGTTTGACCGCCATAATCAAGAAAAGAAAAAAAAAAAGATACATGAGTACATATCCATATTATGTACATATAAAATGTCTTTTTTTATTAAGTACAAATATTTTAAGGGGTTATTCGGTCCATCATTTCGAACAACTTTTCCCGATAAATGTATATCGAAATACGAAAAAAAAAATTAGGTTTTCATAGAAATCGAAGTAGTCACGTGATATCATTACCATGAAAAATAAAAAATATTTTGCGTATTTTGATATACATTTATTGGGAAAAGTTGTTCGAAATGATGGACTAAATCACCCCTTAAAATATTTGTACTTAATAAAAAAGGACATTGTATATCACTGACCTCCATGTACATATACACTTGTATATATGGAGGTCAGTGCTATTTATGTAGTGGTTTGGAACGTACCATAATCCCTGCCCCAACTGTCAGTTGTCATAATTGACGTTTTGTATTCAAGTTAGATTGTCAAAAAGTTAAAATAAATAACTTATCTACTCAACTCAAAGCAAAACAAAAGTGTTTTGTTTAACTAGGTACCTACGTTTCCTTCTAATTAAGTCGTCTGTAAAATACCTACAACAAGATTTTTGTAACATGCTTATATTCTGAGATATTACTTACTTTAACAGTTACAATTTCATATGCTATAAAGCACTGATCGCCAGAAATATCGATAAAAATACACAAACCATAAGCGTACGCATAGATATATAAAAACATTATGTTTCTAAGTTTATCCTTGAAAACATTATAACTTCCCGGGATACAAATTGAATAATTGACGTGTTTGCACACGCATGCGCCTTTATTCCGACGTGAAGTGAGCCGCAACTATTAGTACAAGTTCGCTGTGCTGTGCCTGAAGAGGAATCCAGACTTGTTGGCGGCTCGTGAGAGATCGGTGTTCTGTGCCTCCGAACGAATTGTGTCTCAGACACGACCTCCTCCGCAGCTTTAACTGAAACACAACAAAAATAACTTCCACAAGGTAAGATAAATTTATATTAAAATACACTTACATACTTTTACACTCCCTTTTTCCACACCGCCTTGCCACTCAGCTGTTCACTTGTTCTACTTGTAATAGTACTTGATTTTACTTTTTAATTTGTTTAAGCAAAACTTTTTGAGTAGGCATTTTTCTCCAATTTTATTTTCTCTATTTTACTTGGCATGTTTTGCACTTGCATGATGTAACTTTTATGTATTTTGAATGTACATATACCTTGTTTTTTTTTTTGTTAAGTTGGCATGCCTCGGCTGAATGGTGGGTCTTACACTTCCCTGGACCAAGTGTACAATGGTACGACCATACCCAACAAAAAGGAGGATCTAAAGAGATTGCTTCAGTTTGGGGGGGCGAAGAAGAAATTCGAACCATTGTTTCATAAGAACTCTTCAGATATGAAAGTTATTTTGACCGAGTGAGTAGTTTGTGTGCATGATGCTTCTGCCATCTATCTCTTCACCATTCACTATGTTTAATTGTAACAATAGGCTATTTTACTGTATATGTATAGGTATGTCTATGCTTAATATTGTATATACTACAAAAAATACTATTACCGAACATAAATATTTATTGAAAACAGCAAGAAAGTCGGTTATTTATTGAAGTAGTAATTAGCATTTCAAATATAAGAGTGGGAGCATGGTGGGGACATCTCACAACTTATCTCTTTCGTACGCTCAAGACCCAATAGCAGTAAGGTCAAGAGCGCTGTACATGCATAATTTTTCTGTTACTTGACAGTTTCTCCTTTCCTTCCCATTAGATTTAAAAAGCTTAGAACTTACTTTTTTTTCGTGCAGATTAAAAAAGACATTGACACATTCCAGTTTCGTATTGATATAAAAATATGAATAATAAAAATAATTGATTAAAATTCCTTATCAAAATGGTTTCTTCTGCTTTGATTGGTAAAAACATGTTCAACATAATTGATACATATAACAGGTTGACTATTTACTACAGCAATTAATAGCTTGAGTTGATGTTATAAACATAAGTATTTAAGTACCTTGAAAAATATATGGTGCATATGTATATCGCACAATTGAGGTATACTTGAATAAGCCACTCAACTCATTAATAGGAACAGCTTTCTTATAGAAACTATATGTACATAAAAGGATATAAAAAAAAACAATTTTGGGGCCATCCACTTAATCCCAGCTTAGGTCCTATATCAAAAGTTGTACATATACACAGACTGAGTCACCCCTTCCTAATATATGTTGACCATACATTTACACCGTTATTGGATGACTCCAGAAATTTAATTAAAATAAAAAGGTACATCATTGCTTTATGTATCTTTGTCAGTCTTCTTTGTTATTTACTATTCCATACTGCTTTGTCAGGACTCATCCTAGATTTTTACAAAGTATAGTAATGTCATGTCATGCTGCTAGAGAGTGAGTCACCTGCATTAGCTCATGTTCAGTAAGCTACTGACACTGCACTATTTCAGAGAGGCCACAGTAGACGAAGCCACCACCAAGCCCAGCAATATGCCGACCATTAATGCAGAAGAAGCAGCGCTCCTGGGGTAAGTATATAGGTATACTTTTATATAATCATAACAATTTTGCACAGTTATATAGTACAAGGTTACCAGTAAAAGAAAATTGATTTTATTCTTTCACATTTATTAAAGTCAGCTCCCTATTTCGAGTCGTCCAAGAAAATGATGAAAAACCGCATCCCTTCTCTATGTAAAAGTGCAGATTTCTGCATTAATTATTGATGCTATTGTTATATATTTTAATTTGCATTGTAATGTTTATATTTTAATGTTAATAATTTATTTACTGTTTATTTGATATGAGCACCTAGGCGATGTGCCCTAAGGATGTGCCCTATATGTGTACGTCATGTGTACTTACACTATGTACATAGGACGTGTATGTTACGGAAAAAAAATGTTGACAAATAAGTTGAGTTTAAATATATCCTCAGTTTTTCGAAATGTTAGGTTTGATTTTTATATTCTAGTGTCTATTAACATACCTTTTTTAGCATACGTTACTTTTTATATTGTTGCGATGATAAAAGTCTAGTTTTTGTGTTTTATATTTTTTATTTCCTATAGTAGACAAAAATATTCTGAAATCCAGTATAGCTAATGCGAATTCCTTCAATGCTGGTCTTGAAAAAAAGAAAACTGTTTCGGCTGGCTTTTCTTCCGCGTAGATCGTAAGAGCCAATCACAGGATTAGGGGTTGTTGTCCATCACTGCTTTGGTTTCGAATTTATATTAATACTAGCTAAAGCCCGCGACTTCGTTCGCGTGGACTTTATGTCTCTGGAAAATGCTCATCAGGCTGAACAACTTTTACTAAGGCGGCATTTTTATATCTCTTATAGTTTAGCTGGACCATTAGGGTTCTGCATCAGGCGTTCCATTTTCCAAAATCATTTATACCCTATATGTTGCCCAAGCTTAACAGCTATATAACAAAAAAAGTTTCATTCGAATCCGTCCAGTATTTCCGGAGATTAGCGTGTACAAACAGACAAACAGACATACAGACAAACAGACAAACAGACAGACATTTTTTTTTAAATTCTTACTCTATTACTACGTCTCCATCGCCCCCAATATTTTTTTTGGAAATATATTTAATGTACAGACACAGTTTTTTTACTATTTTATTATATGTATAGATTTTTTCCTGGGTCGTCTGACTTAAAGTACCTATATGTATGTACTCATAACTAACAATAGTATGGTATCGTAACTAATAATAAATTTAGTAGTCATGCCTATCCATACCAAACCTACAAGTTAAAACTACATACTTCTACAGCGCATTTCCGTTTACATGCCTGTTTCGAAATGCTACTGAAGCGTTTGTTATGACCGGCTGTAACGATCACTCCAATCGAGCGGTTGTTTAGCTCTGAGAAGCTAATCGTATTAGCGGTATGTGTTTGCTCAGACATATTTGTAGGATACGTACAACATGTATATTATGTGCTACATATAGAGTTATATTGCGGCGTAGTGGATCGTGTCGGACATCGCCTTGAACAAACAGTTTAGGCGAAGTCAATAAAATTACATAGGTCTGTATATTTTTAGTCTTGAAATCTTGACTGAAATATAGTAAACATTCTAAACTATATTTCGGCTTCCTTGCTATGAATATTTTTACATAGAATAGTCTTTACTCTTGTACTTACTAGAGTGAAATGTATCCTCAGTTTACGTGAAAGGAGTTATACTGTACTGAGGTTAGAATTTAAAGTAGACTTTGTACGTGAAAATTTAATAATCAGATTCAACGGTGCGTGCTATTTGTAGCTCTAACACATATATATCTACATTTATAGCTTAGCTGGCTGCTGAATCTGGATTGTAGTATTTCTAGTATCCAGAAGGCACGTTAAGCCGTTGTTTGGCTTCAGTTGTTATCGCTAGCTGACAAGGTTAAGCTATATCAGTTGGTCAGATGTCTTAAGGCAGCTGGGAAAATCATAATAACTTATAACAGAGCCGGATATTTTGCCTGTTCGCTTGGGATGAGACACCAAACTCATTGTCATTTTAATCTATATCTGATGCTCACATTTTTGATCTAATAAGCGAAAGACGGCGGTCTAGCATCCTTTGATCATACATATCTAAACAGCTTCAGTGGAATCATCTAATGTAATACATTATAGATTTCCACAATAATCTCTCTCTAGCCTTTTTATGAAAAGGAGTCGCGAACTGATCCTTTGATCACCAAAAAATTTTTAGGTACCTATATACATAATTGTTATTTCGAAACCACGTCAAGCCTGCACAAATATCCACGCAGGTCTTTATGAACAGAGCTTAAGAATACTGAGAGTAATTCAGCGATCTAGTTAAAACCAGTTTTACTTCGGATAAAACCGATGGTACTGGTACGAATTTTCCAGAAGTTTTCTCCCGAACGGCTCCTATTTCCACGTGCGGCAGAGCCAGAGCGAATAAATTAGATATGAAAAAGAAAAAAGTGCCTACCGCTCTTATGCGGTTGTTTCATGTAATATTATTTGTTACTAACTTCATTACATATGTGCTTAGCACAAAAATATATCTATTGATGGGTTACAGCTGAAGCTTTGTTTATCTCCATCCGTTGTGACGTGCGTTCGGACACTTATATAATATTTATTTACTTTAAACTTACACGGCGTCACAATGTCTCAACGTTGCTATTATTCCAGAATAAAACTCTAAGTTACTTGTATTATATAAAACAGTAATTAACTTTTATTGTCTCTGTATCTATATCCTTACTTACGACATCCATTTCACTCTGTCAGAGTTCATCAATCCTTTGTCAAGGAGCTTACTTCATTATAATCTGTTTTGTTTAGGACACCTGAGATAAGAAGATAAGGTAGGTACCTATATATTACACATGATCAAATAAAATGTACTAATAAGGTTTGACTCTCGGAAGCAAAAAAGAAACATTTTCGATGTAATTTCCTTTGGGAAACCTTATTCAGTATCATGAACTCCTCTACCTTTAGAATTAATTAGTCTATCATCATCAATCATCATCAATCAATCAATACATATAATAAAATCGTAACCGATGGCTGTCTGTACATGGAAGATAAATGAGTAAAAATATTTTTGGGGGCTTTTACCAACGCAATAAAACACAAAACAATGATTTTTAGAATTTTTGTCTGTTTGTCGGTTTGTCTGTTTGTCTGTGCGTTTGTGCACGCTAATCTGAGAAACGGCTGAACCGATTCGGTTGCGGTTTTCACTGAAATATTGTGATAAGCTTCACTTAAAATTTTGTGTTTGTTTCATTTAAATCCGTTAATAAATGAAAAAGTTACCTATATCATTTTTAAAGAATCACGTCAAACATTTTTGTTCGAAAAACTGTGTTTGTGCACATTAATCTCAAAAACGGCTGAACAACTTCATACATACATACTATCACGTCTTTATCCCTAATGGGGCAGACAGAGCATTTTGGGTCTTGCGGTTCTATGCAGAGCCCAGGGCCGCAAGACCCAAAAGCCACTTTTAGCGTCATGGTGGGCGAGAAGATGGAAAAGCAATCAATACAGTGATGGGTTGCTAGCCGCATCGCCTGTTAACATGATTTGCATTTTTGCCCATTCCCTCGATCGGCTTTTACGATCTGCGTGGGAAGAGAAGCAGCTGGTACATTCTAAGTTTTTTATTTCTCCCAGACCAGCATGGGAGTCTCGAGACCAGCATGTTCGAAAAATTGCTATCGAAGGGATTTTTCCCGTGTAAAAGAGGCGCAAATGCTGCCTCCATGACGTGGGCCAGTCGGGCGATGGGAACGGGATTCCGTCGCTCCACAAAAACGATCCTCTAGGTTGAAAGGAGCATTTGTGTCAACACGCGTCTTTACGCTAGCGGATAAAATTGAAGGCCGATGTACCACCGCGCAGGCTACTCAGACTCCTCTCGATAACTGAGAGAGTACCTCGAGTGAGCTCAGCCGAAGCCGCTAATAAGCGGTCGCCGTACCAGGTCTGTACGAGCCAAGCTTGCACATTTCAGCTGCACGCGGCCACATAGTATGTAGGTCGCGTGTCAGCTATTTTTACTTTACGTTTTAAATCTACTAATAACAAACAATTGAGATACTATCGAACAGCGATCGAGAAAGGACCCGTCACAACCAACTCTACACCATGTAATACATATCAACAATAAACAGTTTCTACGTGACGTGGTCTTGTGTCTCCATAACATCAGCAAGCAAACATCAAAATCTCTTCATGTATGGCGCGGGCCTAGGTGACAACCGAAGCCTACACCGTACAAGGTCTTTGGAGCAAGATTTAGCACACGGACTTGGCAAAAGCGGTAAAGCCGTTGTCACCATGAGTTTTTTTGTGGGTGAGAGCCATAACGGTCCGATTTCCTGTGGCCAAAAGGCCCCTTTTCCTCACGTAAGAAGAAAGGTTAGGGAAAAAAGGCTAGGTTAAGTTTAGGTTAGGCACTGCAATAAAAATGTGTGGAACACCCATGCCACGACTACTCAGTATTGTAACCTCCTTCCCTGAGGAACGAAAGATCATGGTCATTTTCCAGTTCGTTTGAACTCAAAGTACGCCTCAAATAACCTTCAAACAGCCGTATAGGACGCCCTACCCGAGAAGCTCTTCAAACGGAGGTTCTTAGTGAACACTAAGCAGACATTGACCTCAGAGCCATCCTTGAAGCTCTACTGGTAAAATGTGCCGACACAAATACCTGGAGGTATCTAAAGATTGGCAGATGCCTCAGCTTGAAAGTCCACATCAATAGAATGGTGACGATAGTGAAGATGGCCCGGGGAAGCTCTATCCAGTACTTTCCTCTCGCTTCCAGCTACAGACGCGGCTCATGACATGATTAAGGTGATCTTAAGAAAACCTATGTTTAAGGTTACTTGAGGAACGCCGTCATCCGTCGGGACGTAAAGTAGAAATGCTTATTCCTCGACTTTCATCTCCCGCCTAGCGAAAGACATGTTTGCCAAGGCTTACCATTGCACCGCCACATCGGGATGGCGGGAGAGAGGGGGAGATACGTATAGACGGTGGCTGCAGTCCGCTGCAGAGAGTTACAACAGATTAGTGCAGTGGGAACTCACACCAAAAGATGAATGAAATATTAGCAAAATCACTACATACTGCACAAGTATTCATTTTTGAGAGACCCACGTCATCATTTAGTTTACAATGTCAAATTCCGATCGACTAAGACTGTGACTAGAGATAATGTGTAATCGTAGTAAACAAGGAACCCTTATAGTTGCGCCATTTCTGTCTGTCTCTGTCCGTGGTTTCATTTAGAGACAATTAGTACTACAAGAAGCTGTAATTTGGCAACGGTCATGAACTTAAAGTAAAACTGGGCAGGGCAACTGGCCCGACGGAGCCCATGCGATGGGTTGACGAAATAATCAAAGTCGCGGGTTACACCTGGATGTGAGCAGCACAGGAACGAGATGTGTCGACGAAGACAGGTCTATGCTCAGCAGTGGACGGAAGAAGGGCTGAGATGATGATGAACTCTTAAATTCCTAAAAATACAGTTAAAAATAATCCTTGAGTTATTTGTGAAAAATTATTTTCTATTAAAGCATGATGAGCTCAAGTTACAGTTTAGAAAAATGGATATTTATTCTTTTAATAAATTTTTAAATACTTTTAAGTTAAGAATTTTTTTATGTTTAATGTTTTAATTCTAAGTCGGCATTCACAACTACGGAACCCTTCACTGCGCGTGACCTGATGCACTTGACCGGTTTTATTGAAAATATCAAAATGACGATTCTTATAAACTAAAGTCCACGCTGACGAAGTCGCGGGCAACAGCTAGTAATATAATAAATTTATATAGTCGACGTACAGCTGAAACGGTCTAGAAGGGGATAAAAGTTTACGCAACTTTGTCATTAGATTACGCGTGCAACACCGAGGGCAGCAACTAGTTTATACATACATATAGAACAAGGTCCTAATACGCAAAGATCGTGTGAATGTCCGAAAAAGTCCAAATTGTTACTTTGATTTTTTCCAAATCTAGGTTCTTTGCTTCAAGTAACTTAATAAACTTTCTATTAAGTATATATCACAGTCGTCTATACGTAGTATATATATATATATGTATTCTATACGTTTTTGAATAAGTAATGGGTGTCTTTGGTATCGATTCCGACAAGATTGATGATCGTACTTACGTCGTCAATAATACACCAAATATTTATAAGTATCACAAAGTTTGAACGTTACGTGCAACAAAAGTATCCTAAATATCAAAACAACAGAACTAACTCAAAGACGAACAAAGGATATATTAGTATCTAGTATCTAGGAAACTATGAAACTATATAGTATATAGGAAACTATGTATATGTCGTAGTTGGATTGCATAATCCGTTGTTTGACAAATCCTCTAGCTGTTTGGCATTACAGCTCGGTTTTGTAAAACAGCTAAAAAAATGTTTAGCTGGATTGTCAATGAGTTACGAAATTACGTTAACAAAACAGCTAACCTTACCATTTATTTTACCATTAATAAATAAAACTGTGTTACCAAATAAATAAATATATGAGAGGGCAATAGTTGTTCTTTATTTTTTTATTTCTCGTGGCATAGAAATAAAACCTCAATCCAACTCCTTACGATGTAATCTAGTCTCCAACATCATAAAACACTAATGAAAAATGATAATCAGCTCGATGCAATTAAATATCGAAATTTTGTAAACCCAACTACTCAATGGCATATAGTAGCGGTTTCTTACGGCCTTCATTTTTACCACGTAAATTTTTTATTTAGCCTGAAGGTGGGCGTCGAAATAACAATATGGGAACCAATCTAAACGTCTGCTTTATTCTTCTCATCCTTTTGCAGTCCGAAATCACAAACGATGTCCCCAATGTCTTTCGATGAAAACAGCTTACTCTCGGAACGTGGTGAAGCATTTACCTTTTCGAAGGCCATATTTGTTGTTATGGCACTGACAACCACAAACCACAAGTGGCAGAATTTGAAACTAAAATCTACATTTTACGTTAGCTATTTTGTTAAACGTAACACTTTCGACGATCTACCTGAATGATTTTCAGCTGTTTTACAACGCCGAGCTGTAAGACCTAACACCTAGAGTTTTTGTCGAACAGGGTATAATACAAAATTAATCCATCTGCGACATATATATACATACATAGTCACGTCTTTATCCCTAACGGGGCTGACAGAGGATACATTTAGTTATTGGAATCCAAAAAATACGTCAAATTTGGACTCCGCGATATACCCTTGCATACTAAATTTCAGTCAAATCTGATGCAGTCAACCCTTGGCGGCCATCTAGAAATTTTTTATAAATAAGCGGGCAAGTGCGTTTCGGGCCACGCGCTATATAGGGATCCGTAGTTGCGCGGTTTCCAAACATTCCGAGACTAGAACACACAATTTTTTTCTTTGTCTTTATTATTAAGTGTATTGGTAGTTTTATATTTTTAACGTTACATGTGATTGATTTATTGTGTCATGTATGACACGTGATTTACCAGTCAGCCTGTATAAAATACATAGGAAAATATTTGTCATTACTTTTAAGCGTAATTAAGTATTCCAGACACGAGCTGCTGCCAGTCTAGAGATTTATTTTGATTGTATTTTACACAAAACCGGTTTTCAAATCTTGGCGAGCCGGCTTAAACTGCCATTGACAACTGACTGGACGCGATAGGCTGTGATAAAAGCAGCTGCCAAACAATACGCTTTAATGACGTTTCAAATCTAAAGAGGCACAAGAGTAAAAGGCCTCGTTCACCTTTGCTTTCTTTGAACAATTTAGATGAAATTGTATTACGTTTTTAAATCCTTTAAGATAGAAAGCACCGAGCGTTTTGTCGTTTATTTTTCTTTATTTTATTTTTCGAAGCCTCACGATATTTTTTGTATTCTGTTAAATTACATTTACTTTTGTTTGATCGCGTTTTTTGTTTAGAAAAAAGGAAACCGTAGTATATATACAAGTTACCAACGAGACTATTAAATACGTATATTTGTAAGCCAGGGTAAAGTAACAAAGTTGTTCACGACGAAAAGTCGAGATAAGACACGAGAACGAAATACGTCTTCTTCAAAACTCAGGGCGAGTTTTGAAGAAGACGTATGTACGTATGTAGCTGATTCCCGCGACTCGATCGCGTGGACTGGAAGATAATTTTACATATTTCGATATATGTTCCTTGGAGAAAGTTTTTTTGTTTCAATATCATGGACTGAATTCGCCATTAAAAAAGTTTCAGTATATTGTGTTATACCTTATACATACATAAATGGAAGTTTCAGCCAGTTTGTTCAGTTCGATATCAAAAATTAGGTTCAAACTGTCACCGTATTTACCACGTGGAGGTATTCCCAGCTTATGTTATTATGTAATGCAAAACAACTTCAACCTGATTTCCACATCAGATGATCATCGATAATTTGTATAAAGATGTTTATGCAAATAAACTTAACTTGGTTTTGCGTCAGGTGTTCCAGGTCTTCGATTTTTATACCTCAATAAAAATGCTTGTCAGGCTGAACATCATTTTCTAAGCCACTATTTTTTATATTTCTTATAAATTAGTTGGACCATTGCGGTTCAGCATTTGTGCCACAGAATTAATTAAAAATAGCTGCATTTTTTTGGAAACTTACTTGTTTTCAATGCACAAACACATTTGCATACATTGTATTGATTGGCATACTGAATCAATGAAAAAATATAATATAGTGAATGTTTGGGGGTTTGAGGTTCCCTCACATAGAAGGTGGGTTTAATGGGTTTTAGCTCATGATTCGAAAAGGCTTATCCCAAAGACCAAATATCGAAATATTAATATGTTCGGTGATCTTGTATGGTATATCGGCTCGTATTATGAAAATGTTTCTGGAGGAGGGAAGTTTAGTAAGTAAAATGGTCTGAAGCTTCCTTAAAATTTTGTTAACGGGTTCATCAGGTTCAGTCTCAGAGTGGACAAAGACCTTCCTTCGCCTCGAGATGCATTTGATTATGGTTGCTGTTAACTAAATTCAACCGCTATTGATTTTCTTAGCTATTATTAGTAAAAGGCATTTGTAGGTAAGAGTACATAGGTGGTCGGTACAGCACAGTACAGTCGTTCACAAATTGAAAGTGGCGCTCTGCTTGGGTGGTCCTGGCCGGCTGCCAACAACCTCGGTCGATGCCGAGCCCCAAAGGGGGAGGGCACCTCGCCACTCGTACGTCTCGACCTTATTTCCAAATGTTTTAGTTACTTTTGCTTTTATTTTTAGGAACACTAGGGACAAGCTATTACTTAATGTTGCTTGCCAAGAAAATGCTTTACTTCTTGTTGTTGCTCTCGAAGACTTCAAGAGTGTTTAGACTTGACGTGAGTGCAGTAGTGAGACAAAACTTCAGGAACACTTCTGAAGTAGAGCTTACGTTGTCAATAAGCAATTAGTGATTTTCCAAAAGCGTTCGGTGCTTCTTTTCTTGTCTGAGATGCTGATGTTGTGCTGCAAATGAGATATACTAGTACCTATGTTTTTTTAATATTATATTTTATCAAAGAATCGATACATATAATAAAACAGTAAAAAATGTGTGTTAGTACATTAAATATATTTCCAAAAAACATATTGAGGGCGATGGAGATATAGTAATAGAGAAAGAATTTTAAAAAAAGGTATGTTTGTCTGTTTGTACAGTTGATCTCCGGAAATACTGGAATGAAACTTTTTTGTTATATAACTGTTAAGCCTGGGCAACATATAGCGCATAAATGATTTCGGAAAATGGAACACCTGATGCTGAACTAAATAGTCTGGCTAAACTATAAGAAATATAAATATGACGCCCTAGAAAAGTTGTTCAGCCTGATGAGCATTTTTTAGAGACAAAAAGTCCACACGAACGAAGTCGCGGGTTTCGTCTAGTAATTAATAAAAAAAAACAATATTGTCATTAAAATAATCTTAACAGGGAGGCTTTACTAAACTGCTGGGCATAGGCTTCCACACAAAATAAAAACATAATACTTATCACAATTTAAAGTTTTGAATATACAGCAACTATAAGTACGTATAATCAATATCAATCAGTGTTTATAGTAGATGCCACAAGGGGGAAAGGTAACATTTTTAAGGCGAGGGCGCTATTTTAAATCCAGAGCGAAACAAAGGATTCTAAAGTTGAATCCTGAGTGAAGCGAGCCATTCATGTATATCGCCCGTAAGTAAAAATATTACCGTACCCCAGTAGCCCACTTCACTTGCATCTCCATTGTGAGAAAAATATCAAATACAAAACAAAATATTAAGAAAAGTAGAACACCTACATATACTTAATCGGAGTTTAACCGACTGTTAATAACTTTTATTTGGTTTCGTTTGCATTCAATATACAAAGAAATAACTTTTCAAAAAGCCAATTTCTAATAAAATTTCCACTCATCGTTTTTTCTTAACTTTGTTGTTGGACGAGGTCCTTCGTATCTTTTTATTTTTATAATTAACTTGATATTGACTATCAGCTTAAACTTACGAACAAGTATACAAAACACAATACATGTCAATACGATATATAAACTAAATTTATTCTGTAATAATTTGAATCGAAGACAAAAATTGCGCTTTTTAAATTATAATTATTTATTTTTCCGAAACGAATAAAATAAAAATGTTTACCTATATTCATTAAAGGTAACGAATTAATATTATTCCAAATTTGAAACGACGCTTGTTTTATTTATTTTAATTTTTTGTATTCAACCTAAATTTTCTTTTTTTGCTGGACTGCCAAAGTTATTTTTAATTCTAGATAGATAACATTCAAACTTAGTTTTCAAATTGTTTTTAATCCCTAGAGATTTTCACTTTGCTGTCCAGAGAGAATCAGCTCTAACTTTAACTTCATATGTTTTAGAATAAAGACGTCGTTTTTTGAATAGATGAAATGAAAAAAATCTTTGTAGCTATTTTAATTTCCTCTCTTGAGGTCTAGCCTTTCTTAGGTCTTTATAAAACGTGGACTAGTTTCAGTACTTGGTTTAAACCATTATCCGCCCAAAACACGATGACCAATAATGTTTCCTCTACCTTGTAGTAACGTCTGTCTACACGACATAAAAATGCTATAAAAGGCGTTTGGTGATCAAAAGGTATCTTTTTGCAGAGTGAACCTTCTGTACCCTTACACCATTTTAAGAAAGGGAGCCATCTTGTTTTTTTTGTTAAGTGGGTGTTATGATATGACGCCATTAATTTTTAGTATGAAATTTGACAAAAAAAACTTTTTTCACCAGTCGTGTGGGATATCAAAAAAAGAGCTTTATGAGATGATTCTAGAAATATACTATATCACGCCATTTTAGTCCCCTGTTTTCCAAAAATACATTTTCAATACATACCAAGTTTGTGTTAGAATTCGACTTAATAAATTTTCGAAAAATATACGCCATACAACTCGTTATGTCCTTGTATCCAACAAAATGAAAGCAACTTTGAAACTATCAATAATGTTTTTTTTTTAAATTGTGAAAATGTTTAAGAATGTTTTTGGTATTTGCAGAAAACAGGTAACTGAAATGTAATGACGTAGTATATTATTAGAATCAGCTCATAAAGCCCTTTCATTTATTGATATTCCACACGAGGGGTTTAAAGAAAAATATCAAATTCCACACAAAAAAGGATGACTTTTTAACATCACAAGTATACACCCCCTACACCAAAATAAACTCATGGTTTCTTTCTTAAATCAATATTTGAATTGTAATTTATCAACATTTGATTTATTATTGAAGAATTTATTACATCATTTATTTAACCTTTTATTTATTTTTAAGACGGGACCAGAATAATAATATTTGAAAAATAGTAAATGTTAAATCTTTTAAAGTTGCTTCCACAACATAAGATATAAGTATACTATATAAATTCATTCAGCCGTTTTCTACCTGTAGTAGCTGAAACTTGGTATATTTTAAAAAAGTTTTTGTTTATTTTAGAAAATAGGTGACTCAAATGTAATGATGTAGTAAATGCTTGTAATGAGCTTATAAGGTCCTTCCATTTGATATACAACACGACGGGTTTAAAAAAATTAAGACGTCTTAACACACCCTACACCAAAAATCGTGAAGAATCCCCTTCTTAAATCGACATTTGAGTCAAAAGGGGCAACTTAGCTAAAGGAAATCTCTTGATCACCAATCGCAGTATTTTATAGCGAAGACCAGCGACTATTATGTCACTGCTAACTTAATTAGTGTGAATAATGGTTTATGGTTTAAACCATTCCAACCAGTCGTAAAGTTCGTTCTCGGTTTATAATAAGTCGGTAAGTGTTTAGTTTCAAGTCGAAACTTTCTATTAAAAGTTTCCTAGTAAAATTGTCTATGTTTACATTATATTTACACTTACAACACTTGTATTGTTTAGTTGACAAGCCAATTATATACCTGCGTTGGTACCGTGTTGAGCATACCTACTACATTCGTGCTACTCTGCGTAAGGTAGGCTTTGAGCGACTTTGTTGCTGTCCATCGTTTCCTACATTTATATTTGAAAGGGATTATGCGATTAAGGAAGGCGACACTAAGCTTGTATAAGGAAGTTTGTAAAAGCGCTTGTGTAAAGACACAAACTAACTTATACAAATTAGGCAAGCTGAAGTTCTATTCCCAGGTCCTACTTTTTCGAAACACTTTGTGTTTGTAGACAACTCTGCTCAATTTTTTTCAATATTTTTTGGGTTGCGACCGGTGAGCTTCAATTGGTATACAGCGCTAAAAAGGAACAATCTTGTATGGACTGTTTAGATAAACCTGTTTATCAAATTCGAGGAACAACTACTAAAGCCTATTTTTTAATTAGTCTTAAGGTAGCCTTTATGTTACCCTACAAATCGTCGTTCGTTCGCTTGTTCGTGTCGACCATTACTCGACACGAACGAAACTATTCCATTCTTGTAATCTGAAAATTGAAGAGTATTGGCGTACAGTTCGACTGAATGCTAAATAATTCTTGTAAACTTTATAAAATGTTTATACGACGTACTAAGGCCCGTATTAATAAATCGCACTCAACTCGTGAGTTCGAGCTTAAGTGCGAGCTTGAGTTGCTGTGCTAATTAATAAACCATACTTGAGTTAAATCTTGAGATATGAGTATCACCTGAGTGAGCGACGGATTAATAAACTAGTATCAGAACTTAAGCGCGCACTCAAGTTGCTACTCAAACACGTTTTTCTTGAGTGTGGTCGGACCATGACTTAAGTGCGTGATTAGACGAATTTTGTATAAAAGTTTTTGCGTTTATAATGAATTTTGAAAATATTAGCAACAAAAATAATCACTTACGTACCTACTTTAATGAATACACATGTTAAGCAACTCTGGGCGTGGTCCTCATTTGGATGGTTGACCATAAAGTATCATAAAAAATCTCGTTGCCCTATGTTTGGGAAGGCACGTCAAGCCGTACCTACATATACATTACTAGCGCTTTCGCATGTTAAGCAACACTGGGCGAGGTCCGCACTAGGATAGATAACCATAAGTAGAATAAAATATTTCGAGCCCCTCCGTGCTTCATAACGCACGCTAAGCTGTACCTATGCATTACTAGCGCTTTCGCAGGTTAAGCACCCCCGGGCGTGGTCCGCACTTAGATGGGTGACCAAATGTAGAATATAATATATCGAGCCCCTCCGTGCTTCAAAACGCACGTCAAGCCTTACCAATGCATTACTAGCGCTTTCGCATGTTAAGCACTCCCGGGCGTGGTCCGCACTTGGATGGGTGACCAAAGGTAGAATATAATATATCGAGCCCCTCCGTGCTTCAAAACGCACGTCAAGCCTTACCAATGCATTACTAGCGCTTTCGCAAGTTAAGCAACCCTGGGCGTGGTCCACACTTGGATGGGTGACCACAAGTTCCATAAAATATCACGATGCTCATCCGTGCTTTAAACGTAGAAGGCACGTTCAGCAGTCGGATTTGCAATTGGAATAAAAATCTAGTAATGGCTACCAGCACAAAAAAAAAAAAAAAAAAAAATTGAGATCGCGCTCTCAAGATCGATCTTGAGTGAGTAACTGTTGATATACGTTTATTAATAAGCGACTATCTTAAGAGCGCGATCACAACTTGAGTGCGACTCAGCTGAGTTCGCTCTTGAGTGCAGTTTTGAGCTCGGTTTATTAATACGGGCCTAAGTATTGAGAGCGCATCCATAATGCATAAATAATAAAATGTATGCCTGAAAAGGTGTTCGTTTTCAATAGAGGCGTGAAAAGGTTAGGAAATACCATTTCCATCTTTGAATCGAACAAAATATTCCCAGAGAATCTTAGAGAATATGCTCTGAATAATGCATAGTTTAAGGTGAGGACTTCTTGAATAGTAATGAAATTGTTTGTGGGATGAGCTCTAATGTCTACATTTCATTAATTTTCCTGTTACACAGATTCAACCTGAATAAATATACAAATAGCTACATCCTAAAATTAAAGTTCTGTTTAAATTATTTCAGTACCTTAGTGACCGAGCTTTGCTCGGTTATATCCCAAACATTAATTACAGTTTTTTAAACTTGTCTAAAAACAATAAAAAATTAAAAAGAAATATAAACTTGAACATATAAAAAGAACAAAAGTAAGTCACCTAACGGGATTCGAACCCATAACCTTAACCCGCTGGACCAGACGGACAGTGGCCGACAGGACGAAATTAGCGACCATATTCAGCGTCGAAAGAAAAACGCATGAAAACTCGAAAACACGCGTTTTCCCAAATATAAAACTAATCTTGATCGTTTGTTTACCCACGAAAAACCCCATGTACCAAATTTCAGCGAAATCGTTAGAGCTGTTTCCGAGATCACAGATATAAATTTATATACATATAAATATACAAGAATTGCTCGTTTAAAGGTATAAGATAACAAAACATTTTTGGTTTTGAAATATCATTTGCTAAACCTAATACACTTAATAATTATATTACACTATAAAATCCAATGTCAAAAAAATAAATAAATTGCATAATATCACTTCGTTAGTGTAATTTTAAAAACTCCTTATTATTAAAGATTTTTTCTATAGTATTATAGAAAACATCTTTAATAATAATAAAAAGTTGAGCTTTATTTTGAAATTACTCTTATGAAGTAACAATTTTAATTCAATAGGCAATATATTAAATAGCTTTATCCATTGAACTTGAGAGCTGAGCTTTATAATGTTTAAACGGGTAGCGGAAAATCGACGAAGTCCTTCCGTCCAGTGCTCTCTCTTACTTTTCTTTCATCATTAGTTTTATATTCATGTATATTCTTTGATAAATTTGTAAACAATACAAAAAACTAGGAATAAATTTTTTGAAATACTGTTATCAAGATTCCCGCTGGTACACACCATTGTCATTATTGCCCTTTTTGGGATCTGAACGCATTTAATTTTAATAGATACAACAGCAGGTTTCATTATTGTGATTAATTGAAATAAATTTAACTGTAGTACATGTTACATAATGTCAATTTAATTTCACTAAGCTTTAGAATATAACAATAGTTCACTCCGAACTGTGAACTTGCGAACCCCATCCCGAATCTCAGCAAACCCTTAAGGAATTCAGCTCATGTCCGAATTTAAATTCTATTGGCCATATCTAAACGCCTACCAGATTTTATGAAACTCCGACTAAAGATACTAACGTTATTGTCGAACAAACATACATACATACCAACGCCGGATTATTTGAGTACTACACAAAGAAGTTCGCTCGTTCAAAGTAATCCTTAATCATAATAGCAAAAAATAAATCAAAATCAGTTTATTCTTTTGGAGCTGACAGGTATTGGTAGGTAGTATTTATACTCTTTTTGAGATCGGGTGTAAAAGTCTGAGCATTCTCTATCTTTTTGATGTCTACAAAGATTTCCCATTGACTATTTATCGATTTCAAGAATTTGGTTCGTATTTTCAGCACTGTTTAATTGAAAACAGATACCTATTTTACGTTTCAAAGTACTTCCTAAACAAAGGTATTTTGGGCGGCATCCACTGTAAAAAAATCAAACGTACAATAGGCGGAATTTTACGGTCTTCTCTCAAGTACGCAATAATTTCCGAATCAACAAGCGTCGGAATATTAATTAAGCCTGTTTCCCGTTTCATTTTATAAATATTAGTTAACATTAGTTATAAACAAATACCTATTGAAGCTGTACAGAACAGAAATTATACAATATTCTACAACATCTCTTAATAAGCATTATATTTTGGGGTACCATATAAGGAAAGTTCTGTGTGGCTTGCAATAATCTCTGACATGCATATGCGACTTTTGTAGAATAATTATTCAAAACTAAAAACCAACTCTACCCCCAAACTACATAACCGATTTTGATAAAATTTCTGTGGGACCTACTCTAGTATATCCTTTCAAACAAAAAAAATTGCGGTTCGGTCCAGGCGTCTTCGAATAATCGGAGAGCCTACCTCACCATCTTTAGGTCTTTTTAGTCTCCCCTGCAGGAGCACGAACCTCCTCTGTGTTACTAGAGCCATACTGGCCATAGCAGCCAGAGGATTTGGCTTACATAAAAAAAAGATCGCGACAATATCCTTCTCCTTTTTCGTAAGTCGATTAAAACAGACAATACTGCAAAAAGAGAAAAGCAATAGCAAAACGACATGAATGCTCTTTACTAAATCGCTTCGAAATCATGACAGGAAAAGACTATAAATCTGTCTGTACAGTGAAATCTAAATACGAACTGGAACTAGCACCACTTTTAACGTTGCGAATTACTCGCTTGTTTTCCTGCTGAATTTTGATCGCAGCTTGCCGCGATGATTAACGAGTTTTAAAGTACATGATTGATATTAGTTACAGATGGTAATTAGTTTCTCTTGCTGTTTTCCAAGTTTGTCCCGACTCGGTTATTAAATTTTAGCAGCCATTGCCAATCAGCAGCGTTTTGAAGTCCGTGTAATTTGGGTTTTGATGCTGCTGCAGTAGAATTATTGGTTTGCTTTTCAAATTGACACTTATTTTGCTTTTTAATAAAAATTACAAACTTTTACTGTTCAAAATCTTTATTACGACAAAAGAAATAAGCCCAAACTTGATAAAGTGCGTCGTTTTATTACTGAGTTCTATCGACCACCACTTTCCGTCTCCGTGATCAGACCCTAAAATCATCGTCTACTGCAAAGTGCTCGTCAAGACAAATTAAACGAGTCTTACTTAATGAGGTGATGTTGTTTTATAACTGAGTTATATCGAATATCTCTTGGCTCCATCATCTATCTAAAAAAAATAGTTTTTAATCATGTATCATCATCAGAATAGTTCATCTAACTACACAAGTATGCAAAATTCCGGATCAATCGGTAGAACTTGAGGATAACTGGTTGGAAATGGAGGTATTTCAGAAATGGATCCCTAAATCGAAAAACACACACAATTTACAATATTTTTGAAAGATGAATAGATCTTTGAAAAATATTACAACGATACCCCACACGATAGATTAATCGAGAAAAAAACATGTACGGGATGTTTTTCGAGACATTTCATCATTTTTCGGCATGATAAATATACATGTATACTCGTACCAAATTACAGCTTTCTAGTACTTATGGTCTCTGAGTAGAACCGCGGACGGTCAGACAGACAGACATGGCGAAACTATAAGTGTTCCTTGTTCACTACGGAACCCTAATAAAAAGACGTTCCCTGACAGACATGAATATGTGATCTCGTGCAACATTATTGATAAAATTTTGTACCTGAATAATATAGAATGTATTTATTAGAGTAGGTAGACAACTAAAAAGACGCCGCCGCCTGGCGCCGTTTCGTCGTCGTTCCGTCTCACACTGAAAGCTGGGGTGACAATGTCACATCGTATCCTGTATTGTGGTAATCAGGTGAATAAGCATAGTGTAGGGCGAATTGTGTAGGAAGCCGGGGCTTGGTAAATCTATCATTTATTAATTTACCAACGATCGTCCTTATCTATTCATATATTATAATTTGTTATAAACAGTATATTTTATGAAATATACTTCAAAAGTAGCTAAATCTGTGTTATTTATTGGTCCTTCTTTTTTTTTTAGAAAAACAAAAATATTGTTCTTATTTAGTAGACAAAGTAGTGAACGGTGACAATTGTCCCAACAGTGTGTTGTCGGTTGACAGCATGGACGACATCGAGCTGAAGAACATCCAGCTTCAGTTCCCCAGCGGGCGGCGGTTCAGCGGCGATAGCGGCTGCGCCGAGGTGCGCGTGCGCACCGACCGCGGGGACATCGTCGTGGCCGTTCAGGGAGATAAGGCGAAACCGGCCATTATCACCTACCACGATCTTGGACTAAACTGTAAGTACCTAAAGTACAATAATACCACAGAAACGTAATTAGAATACGCTATAGCCGCAAAAACAGGTCCTCAAAGTGAGCACACTTGTTATTTTTCTTATTTTAAGTAATGCATTTTCTCTTACAAATTGGCGTTAGTTTCGCGTCGTGGAAATAATATTTCATGGCACGCTGAGTTTTTAATACAATGGCATATCAAGCGGATTCTAGTGTCTAGTACGCATACATACTCGTATATGGACTGAAATTTACCTGCCATTGACTAGGTATGAAAAAACATCTTTGATAAAAAGATGACACGTAAAATTTTACTGTCTTGAGTTTTTATTTACATGTACTTACTACTTTACAGTTAAATGAATACGTTCATGAAATTCTCGCCTGTAGGGTTGTCATCTTTACAAAAAGATTACAGACATGATTATTTATCACCACAAACGCGATTGTGGAGCACGAAAATATGATGTCTTTTTGAAGTCAAACCTGTAAAGATGACAGCCTTCTTGCGCCTCAGCATTAGTTTTATACCGATAATATCGAACTCCCCGGGCCAGTGCTGGGATCACTCAAGCGAAACCAGGATTATCTCTCCAAGTTAGTTTTTCTATATGTATTATAGGTAGATGAAGATGATAAAACTGATTTGATGCCATTTTTGTTTATGTAGATGAATATACTTAAATCTTGCTTAGACCGCGAACTCCTCTGTAACACAAAAAGTACGCGGCGAAAACAAAGTTAGCAGAAATAGAGAGGAGATGAGACATTAAAAAAAATATTGTATCGACTAGTTAGCAAGATTTTTGATGCACTGATCTGGTGTAATATTGATAACTGATCCTGAGCACCCAAGGCTATGTTTTTACAATGTAGTTTGACCTAATTCCATAGGTAAAAGGGGGTCCATATTTTTCAGTTTATCAAAAAAGTAAAAATTCACCAAGATACCCCACTCCGGAACTTGAACGCTCCGTCTTGCGACGTTACCGCTAAGTGAAAATTGTACCCAGACGTGACGTCATGCAAAATTTAAATGCGCTGTATCTTTGTCATTTTTAGTTTCTCAGAAAAAAGTAAAAATACATGTACAATATTTTTTAATTATCTAAACGGTGGACCCAAAATATTTTTCCATTCGTCATGCCTATTAGGCCAATATCATAGGTAGTCGTATCAGAGTGTAATTGTTGTGGTACCCTGTTACGGATTCAAATTCGCATAGGTTTGCAAAATGAAGGTGGTCATTGAAGCATATTATTTTAATGACATGTAAATTGACACAGCATATCTGATGACGGTAACCTAGACACGCGGCAGCGTGTCAGAGCCAAGTTTAAAAAAGGAACTGGCGACGCAGCAGCGTTGTGTATATTTACACGAACCATTTCGAGCTACTTTTGAACCCTTTCACAACTCGAAACCTATTCAACCTAATAATCGTCTTGTTCATTTTGAATCCAAAAGTTCAATATATAATGTAGCTCAAACAGTTATTCATACACGGTGATTTATCATTGGTTTTGAAGCCGAAGGCCACTTCATAGGCATCGTTAGTAAGACCTAATTAGCTAGTCAAAATAAAAATTTAGAAACAAAAAATGTTGTCAAAACTCGAAAGTAAAATTGTGAGATCAACTCGTAGTACCGCCGCCTTACACCGCCCGCCGGCCGGCCGGGGTCATCGACATTACGCAGCTGGCGGCCGGCGTATAACTACGTGATCTCGATCGAAAATCATTTACGCAACTTTTTTATCTAATGACATATAGAAATTTGGATTACATATATGGATAGAGGAATTTATTTACTATACGGCATTTTTTTCCAAAACCAATAAAAATTCAGCGTGTGTAATGAATGACGTTAAAAAAACTTGTAAAATTTGACTGACCACTTATCCATTATCAAAAAAATATCCTACTTCCGTATGACCTGGAAATTTGATATTTGACACCTAGATGAACTAAACTGAATATTAGGGTTACAAAAAAATCCAAACACAGTGAATTTCGTAAAATATTATCCGTGATTCAAAATATATCCTACTTCCATATTACCTGGAAAATTGATATTTGGTATCTAGGTAGACTATAAAGCGTATACAAAGGAAAAAATCTAAAAGCAGTGATTTTCGTTGATTTGTTTAATAAAACGAGAAAAACCTATTTTAACTAAATACATGAGATTTAACACAAACATTTAGTCGCCCAGTCATTTAGTCGTCTAATATAGACATTTAAATTTTTAATTACATTTTTAATAAATTAAAAAAAAATTATAATATATTAAATACCTAATAATTTTTAATTTAATAAAATAGACATTTAGTCGTCTAATCTTGAAATTTCAATAAAGTCACTTAATCGGTTATGGATATAATTAATATTACAACGTATAGAAAATCTGAACAGAAGTGAGCAAAAGGTAACATCACATCAAAAACATGAATGTGCAATAAGAGCCAATTTCAATATCTGACAAAAGAATTGGGATCTAAATGGCCGCAAAAATTCTGTAGCAATGCCAGTAGTTATTGTTTTTATTACATTGTAAGGTTACATTCTCAAATAAATATGTGTATAAACGGCATTAGTTGCTCTATATTAAAATAGATGGCGTTGTACAAAGATAGAACTTGATATAGGTTTTTTTGTAATATTTGTGCAGTTCGAACCAAATATCTGTATCAGTAGGCTAGCAAAGCAACCGAAATAAACAGAAGAGGTTTTCATTCGGAAGAAGTTCCTGGGATTTGTACATGGTCCTCGATAGCCGATGAAGAGGCTAAGCTACCGAAGGCGACGAAGTGTGACGTCTTTGGAGGCTTAGAAGTGACGTACCAGCAGTGACGTACACGGAACGGAAGTAGAGGTGACGTCATAAAAACTCGTGGATATGAAGTATGGTAATTTGACAGAAAAGAAACTGTAAGTACTTTCCGTATTGTTTGGTAGCTGTCAAACACTTAGCAAATTTTGATTTGAATTCTTGGACTTAAAATAATTTATATATGATTGGACTTAGAAAAATTTATAGATGGTGGGACTTGTAAAAAAATTCTAAGAATTACATTGGAACTTAGTATATTTGAAAAAAATCGGAACATACCGGGAACCTATGCCCAATTTTACTTAGAAGAAAATTTGTCTTCAAAAACACATAGAAAAAATTCAGAACATAGAAAAAATTGAGAACATAAAAAAGTAAAAGAGTTAGAAAATTTTTAAAGAAAAATTTGGACACTGAAAATTTTGAAAGAAAACTCGGATACTTATACAATTTTAAAGAAGATTTCATCAAAGAAATTTAAACACTTTCAAGTCCAGTGAAATTTAATAACAATGGAACTAATCATCAAACAGGAAGACTTGCAATCACAACTAAGCAAGGCAAAGCCAAACTTCAAGAAAAGTCCAAAAAATAGAATAACCAAACAATATGTGAAAATAAGAATAGAACAAGTGAAGCAAAAATGGGCAGAATTTAATAAGACCCATATGGCAATTTTAAAAAATATTGAAGATCTACGGAATACAAAATATTTTACTGATGAAGTTTATGAAGAGACAGAGGAATTTTACATTACATTTGTCTCGGAATTGGAAGAAATTTATGACAATTTTTTGGCACAGAAAGAAAATAATTGTTCAAAAGAAAAGTCACAGGCTACAACATCAACAGTAAAGCTACCGAAGATTACGATCCCTTCGTTCTCGGGTGTTTATTCCTCCTGGATGAGTTTTAGAGACATGTTTACGTCACTTATCCATAATAATGAAACCCTTGATAAGGTCCAGAAGCTTCACTACCTAAAGAGCCACTTGACAGGCGAAGCAGAGGTGCTTTAACGTCATATTCCTGTGACAAATGAAAACTATGAACAATGTTGGAATCTTCTAGTGAAAAGCTACAACAACAAACAATATTTGGCAAACAACATCTTGAAAAGATTTTTCGGTTTAAAAAAATGTTTTGGATGAAACCTCGGCGGCCATTAAAGAACTTTTAGATGTTACTACAGATACGCTCAATGCATTGAAAAATCTTGCAATAGATGTAAAGTCTTGGGATGTGATTAAAATTTATGTGGTAAGCCTCAAGTTAGATCAAGAAAGTCGAAAAATATGGGAAACTGAGGTCAGTAAGTTGGTCGGTTGGTGAAGAATGAAAGCTATACGAAGAAGAAAATCTCGAAGATAAAAGGCAAATGGAAGACACACATAGCAAACAGACCACCAGACATTGTCTCTAATGTAATACGCAGTAATCGGGCATATTATGTAGCTTCTGAAGAAATTTCGGCAGATTGTGCTTCTAGAGAAGTAGCGCTGTCTGATATCAGTAAGAATAAAATGTGGATTGATGTACCCGATTGGCTGAAAATTGAAGTGATGAACTATACAACTGAAAGACAATCGCAGGCTAACCTGAAAGAAAAAACAGAAAAGCTTAAAATACATTCTAAAGGTGGAGATAATACGCTGTGGTCTACGTCATCATCATGGAATGATCTCTTACCTATACAGAGTTCCTGTTGTAAATTCCTGAAAAAGAA
This sequence comes from Acrobasis consociella, assembly GCA_963555685.1. Lineage (NCBI taxonomy): Eukaryota > Metazoa > Arthropoda > Insecta > Lepidoptera > Pyralidae > Acrobasis > Acrobasis consociella. The sequence goes on from OY743104.1 coordinate 18,682,118, forward strand.
AAGAAAGAGGAAGACTTATCTTGTAAAATAATAGATAGAAGAAGCTGTAACTAAATTAATAAGCGGAAGTCAAGTGGAAGGATTTCATCATGAGCTAAAAGATTTAAGAAAAGGAAAGACAGTTAAGAAAAAAACCAGTACTTACTTCGACAATCATTCTTTACATAAATGAACTCGGAATAATCCGAGTTGGTGGGTGGTGAGACAGAGAGAGAATTAGATTGAAGCAGATAGTAAGCATCTATACTGCACAGCTCTTTCTTACCAAACTGTTCGTTTCAAACTGAATCCCTGTCTTCATTTAAAACCAATATCTTATATCAAAAAAAGGAGAATGACATTACCTAACTCTGCAAGTTTCCTTATTCGTTTTAGCACCTGTTCGCAGTTATGAGGCTTCTTACAATTAGGTCTTTAGGTAGTATACTTAACGTATTTCATGCAGAGATATGTATATGGGCGCAGATACATACCTTTGAACGTTTTTACATTCGAACACAGTAACTGATACTAGGAGGTAAACATAGGTATTAGTTAATTTGACATTTACATGACATCGCTACTAGTAGTAGATCATAGAAACAACCTTTCATATGTAAACATACTTTCTTTTACACATCACTTTCACATATAACATTTATTATGGTAACCGAACTTATCACCACTATCCAACCGTTAGAGCACTAACTATATCGAAAAACATCTCACCTTGGACAACATTACGCGAGTGGTAGTGTAATGATATGTTCTATTCTCAAAATGCAAGTATTATCTACAAGCAACCGATCGAATTCTATAATAATTCGTGTTTTGTATAATAGGTATCTACAGGTTATTGAAGGTTTTAGCAGTTATTATGTTTTACAGTCCACATAATAGAAGTTCATTGTTTTTTGTTATTTCTAAACCACTTGTTGTATCTTTATCAATCAACTACCAATGAAGAACAGTCGTTCTTGGTGGGCTGTTATGTATAAACGGCATTAGTTGCTCTATATTAAAATAGATGGCGTTGTACAAAGATAGAACTTGATATAGGTATTTTTGTAATATTTGTGCAGTTCGAACCAAATATCTGTATCAGTAGGCTAGCAAAGCAACCGAAATAAACAGAACAGTATCCATAGTTGGTTTTCATTCGGAAGAAGTTCCTGGGATTTGTACAATATGTATCAGAATTGCTGGTAAAAAAAACTAATGTCAAGATTCAGCTGAGCCAAAACTAGCCAGGTCAAAGTCAGTCAATTCAATTGCAGGATTCTATACCATTTGGACCATTTAGATCACAATTCTTGTGTCGTATATTGAACTTGGCTCCCATTTTTACATTTATGTTTTTTAATGGAATCATACATTTCAGAAATTTCAACTCGGGTATGGTTAATTACAGTCCATGCAAGTTTATTGCCTGATTACAGTTTAATTTCCAACCTTTGTAGTTAAATTGATGATCATTTATTTAGACAATGGAATTTGTTATGACTACATATTTTGGTTTGACCTCGCAGTCTCTCAGTCCCGCTTACAAGTATTGATATCTAATATACTTGAACATTTTTTTTATAAATTAATCTACTTTCTATCAAATTGTACCATATGTAGGTATAATTTAAATGAAAAATTATTTTTCAGTTCTTTAGTATATGTGGATACAAAAACCCTTTTAATTACATATACCTATAATATGTCCATGGTATAATAATCTACTTCGCCTGGTATTCTCTTCCCGCGACAGCTGTTGCCGTACTTGGCCTAAGAATAAGTCATGAGTTTCGAATAGATAAAAACAATACAGTTTGTAGGTTCAATTTAAATTTTGATAAGATAAATCATTTACATGATAATACTCATTTTTAATGATTTTTTTAACAGCAGTCTTAAACTGGAATTTTATTGTAAAGGTGCAAGCCGGGACACGCAAAGATTTTTATTGTTTTTTGTAACTGAAAAGCTGATAAAGCTAATATATTCATTATATTTCTTATGTTACAATAATTATCATGTTAATGTTTATTATAATTGTTTAATATATTCCGACTAAAGGAAGAGTCAAAATATTTTGGTCTCTAATCTTACTCTCTAGACGTTTATAACGTGTACTTACATAAGTAAACTGTTTTATAATAATACTAGCTAAACCCGCGGGCTTCGCCGTGAAAATTTCTGGATAAAGAGTACCCTATGTCCTTCCCCGAATCTCAAACTCTATCCATGCCAAAGGAGATGGCTAAATAGAAGTATGGGCGACTGCCTTAGCAATGTATAAACATGGCTCCTAGTGTATCTTAATGCTGAATAGCTGTATATTAATATTTCATGTGAAAAAAGTATCAGGAACTTTTGAAACGACAACAATTTTAAAAATAAAATCATTGAAATGCCTTCCCCAATCGATTGGTTACAAACGCTTTTGCTAACTTTTAATCATGATCGATAGGCAGGCAAGTCCGTGTAGAATAGCTAAAGGTCAAAAGGCAGGCGATCACACACAATAGTCTGGTAAACAAACAAGGTTCAAAGTAAAAAGAAAAAAGTAGTTAGAAAACTTGAAAACGCAACAGACGCAACGGTACAACGAACACCAGTGTTGCCAGATTACCCGCATAATACCTATTATTTATCGTCTTTATTTTTAAATTATTTATAAAATCTACATTTTCGGTCAAAAGGTCTCGTGCAAGAAAGTCTCGTTGGCTTTCGCGCGGGAGTAGGGTATGCTCTCGTCGAGAGTTTACCGCTGGCATTACAATGTACTCGTATAAAGTGATTTCTTAACGGAAATGCATTAGGTACGTATGATTAATTATTTCGATTATAGTTAAATTCAATAGTCGTTTGACTTACATAGTATAGGTAACAAATAGAAACTCATATCTGGCAACACTTAGGTAGATGTCAATGGAGGAAATGAGGAAACCCAAATAAAAAACTTATAATAGCGTATTATTTTACTGAAGTTCTAGGGTAAAAATAAAAACATAATAATTCATTAATGAATATTTCGGTTTTACAGGACACTACAAAATCTTAATACATTCTTAGGGCAGTCGTTTAGCCATCTCCTTTCATCCAAATCAGTTCAATAGTTAAAAGCGTGAAGATGTCACAAACAAACAAATATATAAACTCACTTTCGCATTTATAATATTAGTAGGATAGAATAAGTACCAATAATGAATTAACGAACCAGTTCTTGTAGTTGATTTTGGTTTTAATATTGAAGTCACGCATTTGCTACATTTGTCTCTTTTTGGGAAAAGAAAAATCTTACTACACCGCCTTTTACACATCTGTTTTTTCTTGTGTATCCTTTACAGTTCACCGCAGAAGTTTGTAACAGCTATTTCTTCGCCAAACTAAATAGCGTTATATGTATGAGCGATAGAACTATATAATATACCCATTTCGGATTAATAATTAACTATATCAATTCATAAAACAGAAGAATCACACCAGATACTATCTATAAATAGCTAAATTAATTATTATATATGGAAAATCCTTACATTTCTGAAAAGAACAATCAGCTCTGGTCGTCACGATAAAAATTAAATTAAATTTTAATATATAAAAGTGCCTGTAAAGGTCTAATTACTGAATAAACGTTTAAATTTCTGTGGTTTCACTAGTCGTGACGTAGTCTTAGGCGAACTCGGGAAGAGAATATTCACCTTTATTTTTTATACTTGCCGTGTGGTTTCCGGCAGAGTAGAATAGGACCTCCCGTGGATGTAGTAGAAGGCGACTTAGGGAATACAAGCTAAACAAAGCTTATAAGCATCAATGAGACCTCTCCAACCCGTCTGGCCAGCGTGGAGAGTGTAGGCCAAGACCTCTGGCAGCTCTGGCCAAGTTTGGCTCGGGTAGTACAGAGAGAGTCGTGCTTCTGCAGTTGAGACAAAAAGACCTGATGATGATGATGATGATGATTTTATTATACCTTGTATAGGTTCTTCCTGATAGTAACTGTACGATATTTGAGAAAATTCTCAAATTTTGATTTAGTAATTAAATTACAATACCGTTGCAATAGATCACTTATTTAATCATTTTGACCAAGCTGCTTAAAATTCTCTCAAGAGTTTGTTGCCTATGGTCTAACAGGACAGTTGTCAATAATCCAATATATCCCCACCGGCCACAAAAGGTCCTCATCCTCATGCTCCCGATCACTGGGGAAATCACTCGATTCAATCTCCAATAAACAATATGATAACAAGAAATAACCGAAATTATATTATTCCAATTCGCTAAGTCCGCAAGGGCATTTGTTTAGTAATTTTAGCAAAGGAAGTGAGAACGGTTAAGGCCCTTTCGCGCTATGTCCCGGATGGCTAAAAGTGGCTATTAACTTTGGAATCTTGTGAAATGTTGTTTTCAATAATCCAATGTATCCCATCGACCCGTAAGGTCTTCCTGCTCCCCGATCACCGGGGAAATCACTCGATTCAATCTCCACTACACAATATGATACCAAGAAATTAGCCGAAGAATACAACGCATGGCTAGTCAAAAAGTATTTTTACTCTCCCTTGACATCGAATACGTAAAACTCACTTTTTAGGGTTCCGTAGTGAAACCCTTATGGATTCGTCATGTCTGTCTGTCTGTCCGTCCGTATGTCACAGTCACTTTTTTCCGAAACTATAAGAACTTATACTGTTGAAACTTGGTAAGTAGATGTATTCTGTGAACCGCATTAGGATTTTCACACAAAAATAGAAAAAGAAAAACAATAAATTTTGGGGGTTCCCCATACTTAGAAATGAAACTCAATTTTTTTTTATCAATCCCATACGTGTGGATTTATCTATGGATAGGTCTTCAAAAATGATATTGAAGTTTCTAATATATTTTTTAACTGAATAGTTTGCGCGAGAGACACTTCCAAAGTGGTAAAATGTGTTTTAACTGTTAACTCCATCTTTGTTATATTTCATTTTTTCATTTATTCATTAACAATAATACATTGTGTTCGAATGTCAAACTTAATATCTACTTAAATATAAACTAACAAATATAAAGTTATAGTAAAAATACACATAATTTTAAAGTTCTTAATCGAATAACAACATTTTTTCAATTATAATGCTCTTTGTTTACATTTAAAAATGGAGAGTTTTTGTACTAATTTGAGTTTATTTGGCAATTAATTGAACAATATGACTGTGTGGTTTCGTGGCCTGTGTTCTACAATGTTCAGTGCAGGAGTGATCACTCTGTTCAAATATTTCCGCCTCGTGCTCTCTCGGAGTAACATTTCTTCCTCGGATTCAAATTTTTGTCTATTTTTAATGAAATCCGTCAGTATGACAAATATGTAATGTATAAACAAAGCACTGTTAAAATTTGAAGAGACTTAAAATATTCTTCGCAAGATTGCCATGAAGGTATGTTTACCATCGCTCGTATAGCTTTTTTTTGCGCACCGAAAGCCTTGTCAATGTTATATTGGTAGCTTCCGCCCCAATATTTAATGCTATACCTTAAGTTTAGACTCTACCATTGAGTAATGCAATAATTTCAATTGTTCCATCGTTAAATCCTCTCTTAAAGTCCTGAGTGCAGAACAAGCATTGCTTATACTTTTATCTACAGCTTGTAACTCCGGTTTCCAGTAAAGAAATTCATCAAGCATAATGCCCAGAAACTTAACAGAACTAACAGGCTCAATTTCATCATTATTTAATTTTACTTTGAGTTTATCTTTATTATTTGCGGTTGTCTTGAACAACATTACATTGGTTTTGCTGGGGTTTAGTTTGAGGTTATTGGCAGTGAACCATTGATAAAATAATTACATTGTCTTTAATTTATATTGTAATTAATCTTTCTGTTTAGAGTGTCAATATCTATCTCCCAAAGCACAGCATTTGTGTCGTCAGCAAACACAACTAATTTAATGTCAGGTTGCATCATTGTCACATAATTTATCAGGTCATTAACAAAAATTAAGAAGAATATCGGCCCTAAAATTGAACCCTGAGGAACTCCTCTACTAGTTTTTACCAGTATAGAGTCCTTATTTGAATTTAAAAATTTGCCCTTATTATCTGTAACTTCTATGTAGGACTTTATTAAATTCAATGTCTTACCTTAAATTTATAAGAATTTGGCGTTTACTTTTATTATATTAATGTAACGTTACATATTAACAAATACTTATTTACATTTTTGGATTAATAGTTTTCCAATTGTTTACATTGTACCGACATTCGATAACATGCATTACTTCTTACATAAAAATAGGTAATAAATATTTCTTTTGTTATTAATCAATTAATTATATTTTATAATAATTATTAGTAATATTTTTATTTTACTAAAATATATTTCATTTTCAAATAACCATTAAACGATTGTAAACGTCATGACAGTTGCCCCACCTCAAAGAAATGGCGCCTATATGTGTGTATCCATTCAAACATTTAAAAAGCAAGCACGAATGTTGCTGCTTGAAACACAGAAACTAAATAATCCAACAAGTCGCCGGTAATGGATGCTGTCACTGAACTGTCTTTATATCTATTTTTTCTACTTAGCGAGATTATAGCATAAGTTAGCTTCACTGTATCTCCTATATATTATATGTATAATATGTCTAGTTTATCCCTTTTTTTACATAATATTTATGATATATCAATATTTTCTTATATAAACCTATATCAATATTTTCTTTAACACTCGTTTTATATATTTTTTTTTCCTAATTTGATTCGCACTCGTACCTACCTTTCTAGGCCATTGCTGAAAATCAGTGCATTGCCTTCTAGGCAATATTATCACTGAGCTTTTGACCTATTTGTCTTGCTGCAGCACACACATGGAGTTGATTTATTGTTGTGTATTTATTTGCAAGCCTGTGTAATGTAACTCATGTATGTATACTTTAATTTTTGTGTGTGTGTCTCGGTAGTGACAAATAAACAATTTATCTATCTATCTATCTATATAAGTGCCAACATTGTAAGAAAGGGGTCATTCTAGTTCTGATTTTCGAAGAGAAAAAAAATAAGAGTATTAAGGAGTATCTGCGGAGTTTAATTTCTAAAAAATTCCTGGAAAATGGCTGCTCGTCAACAAATTCCACAATGTGCTAATTTCATTTTGAGAATATTTAAAGAATTTTAAAGAATTTATTTCAACATTTAAAAATAGGTACATTTAACTAATGAAATATCGTGATCTAATGAATCAAATGCACCACTTATATCCAAAAATACACCGGCAACTTTAAGTTTCTTATTTAGTTTTAAGGTCACATCATCAATAATTGTGTCTACAGCAGTTGCTGTTCCTACACCTTCCTGGTATCCAAATTGTCGTTTATTTAGCACATTATTAATCTTTAAATGATTAATAATCCTTGTTTTTATAACTTTCTCAAATATTTTTGAGAATATAGAGAGCATGGCAACGGCTCTAAAGTTTAATGGATCTGCTTTAGAACTTTTCTTATGTACCGGTATTACTTTTGCAATTTTAAACTGGTTTGGAAATACTTCTAATTCAAACCATTTGTTATAAAATTGTGCTAGGGGTTTTGCTAGTATATCTATATTCTTTTTTATGACAGATATTGGAATTTCATCATAGCCAGAGGATTTTTTGTCAACCATTTCTTTTACAATAATTCTTATTTTATCGTCAGTTACGGCATTGTACTTAAATTGGGATTTTATCGATTCAGAAGATTTAGTAAGTAATTTAGCTGACTCACTTACACTCCCAAAAGACGCTTGGTTACTACGATTAAATGTTGTGGCAAAAGTTTTGGCTATGGCTTCTTAATCTGTGATGATTTGACCATTAACTTTCATTTGTGTGATCTCACTGTTGCGGGTTTTCTTCTTGAGTCTCTCATTTACGATCTCCCAGACTCGTTTCGTGGAATTGCTGTCTCTTTATTTCTGACTGCACACTTAGTCTATTTGCTGTCCTCAGCACACGCCTGTATATCGTCAGGTAATTTGCTCTATAGTTGTAAATCGTGAGATGGTTATGGCTTCTGTCTAATGTGCAAAGGACTCGTTTCATTTTGCTCGATGTTCTTAAGCCTTTAGTGATCCATCCTACTTTACCATATTTATTTTTATTGACCTGTTTCTGTTTCTTCTTAAAGCACTTTTTAAAAATATTAACAAACTGTTTGATGAAATTATTTATAATCTATCTATAATTTTTTGCAGTTCTTGTCTGAACCAGTCATGATTATTTTTACTAAAGCAACGCCTTTCAATATGAGTTACGGTATTGCTATAATCAGTTTTATTACTCTCAGTATACACGTGAGTGATCAAGTACGCATGCCCATCTGACAAACCATTGTGATCGACTTCCGTGTACTATAGGGAATATTATCGGGCAGATTTGTCAAAACATTGTCGATACAAGATTCGGCACCATTTCTTCTAAATGTAATTTAATTTACCAGATATTTAAAATTATACGATTTTAGTAAATTTATAAATTCATTTGTATTATTGTCTTTGGTCCGTACATCCACGTTAAAATCACCAGTAATTAAGCATTTTTATTGAAAAAATGTCGCATAAACGTTTCCAATCCTTCCATGAATTCTTTAAAATTAGTATTGTTAGTATAGCAACAAAACACATATATGTTAGTATCTTTGTCTCTGATTCCACATATCTCAAAATGCTTGGGCTAATTAAGCTGCTTACATATTTTTACTTCCTCGATATTTTTTCCCTTCCTTGCCAATATCAATGTACCGCACCTTTTTTTTCTTGTTCTTGCAAAATGCGTGACCTAATCGTAATTTGTAAAGCTCAACAGTGGAATGATGTTATCATATAGAAATTGTTCACAAATACATATAAAACTAGGCAGTTCTAATTAATCTTTTTTAGATTTAATTCCACAGACATTTTGAAGGAATACACATGTTAATTGTCGACTTAGTAGTATAGTTGAGTCACTATCCTCGAATAAACTGCTTGTCGTCTGATACTTCCAGAGAGATAAGTAAGTTTTTTGAAAGTGATCTAAAATAATCAGGAATGGATTTTTGCTTCACCACCTTACATTTGTCATCAACTCTAATAGGAAAGTAGTCCGTAATTTTACGATTACAATATCTTTTTTTATTTATATTGCATGCTGATTTAGAAGATTTTGTCATACAATTACTCTTATGTAGTACAGAAACATTTTTAATAAATTCATTTAGGAATTGCTCATGATCTATTTCCACATTTATTTTCATACATATAAACTCAAGGATGTCATTCAATTTCGATATATTTACAATTAGGATAATTACTTGCTTTTACTTCGTTTCATGAAAACTGTAGTATAAGCGGATGCGAGTACACGGTAGTATGTTAGTCAAGATGTGAAAAGGGAGACACCGGCAGTCTTTATCCAAATCTTACAATAGCGTTAGACGTTTATCTAAAAACCTGCAAAATACCGATATGTTAAAAATAACTCAAAATACATAAAAGGTAATACTTTTAACATTAGGACGCGACTTTAAATCCAGAGCGAAACGAAGGTTCCACAGCTGAACACGAGCGTAGCGAATTATTCTACGGTGGAGTCCTAAGTGAAGCGATGGATTCATGTATATCGCCAGAAGTAAAAATATTACCGAACTCGAGTAGCACGCTCTACTTTTCATCTAGCAAAAACAAAACAGAATATAAAAAAGTAGAAGACCTACATTACCTAATCAGAGTTCAACCGACAGTTACTAACCTTTATTTAGTGTCATTTCATTCAATAAATACTAAGAAATATTGTTTCGAAGAGCATCAACTTCTGACAAAATGTCCACTCATAACTTTGTTTGCGTGAATCTTTATATCTTTTTATTTCTTTACTGTTTTGTATAAATATGAGGTACCCGAGTAATATTTAAATGTATATTTAATTTGAAACCATCTATGTAAATGTCTTATATTATTTAAGCTAGAAATTTGCTATTAGAACGTCTTTTAACGTAAGGTAACTCAAATATCCATTAAACCTACCTAACTTAACCTACTTACATACACGTGAAGCTTTTTATTTCCTTCCTACATTCATGAACAAAATAAATCTGGCTTAAATACACTGATGAATGTAATTCAACATCAACATTTCAGCCGCACATCGTCCTCTGCTGGACATTGGCCTCACCTCACTCTTTATTGGTCATTTTGGAAATCTCTGGGTGAATTATATACACTTAATAAATTAAATAAATTTGCAGATATTTAATATGAAATAAAATAATAAATGAAGATAACCTCCATTTGCTTTTTTAAACAAACTCAACTGAATTCTAGGGTTCCACACCCAAAGGATAGAAAGGGGACTCATTACTAAGACTTCGCTGTCCGTCCGACTGTCACTAGGCTGTATCTCGTGAACCATGATAGCTAGGCAGTTGGAATTTTCACAGATGATGAATTTCTGTTGCCGCTATAACAGCAAATTCTAAGAACAGAATAAATAGTATATTATGCAATTAGTAATAAACTCTTTGAGATGCGCCAATACCAGACACAATAGTTAAACAATGGAAGTCGGGAGGATTTTATCATTCTCTTATTTTAGAAGTTACAGGAGGGGGACAAATTTTACCACTTTGATAGTGTCTCTCGCGCAAACTATTCAATTTAGAAAAAAATAATATTATAAACGTCAATACATTTTTGAAGACCAATCCATAGATAGTAGATAGACCCCACGCTTACGGGTAAGATGAAAAAAATTTTTTGAGTTTCAACTCTCAGTATGGGGAACCCCGAAATTTATTGTTTTTTTTTTTCTATTTTTGTTTAAAAATCTTATTGCAGTTTACAGAATACGTGTACTTACCAAGTCTGAACAGTGTAGTTCTTATAGTTTCGGAAAAAGTGGCTGTGACATACGGATGGATAGACAGACAGACAAATATGACGAATCCATAAGGTTTCTGTTTTTGCCATTTAGCTACGGAACCCTAAAAGGTAAGTTAAATTTATTAAAATTGGAACAATTACTAAAATTAAAAGATTTAAAAGTAATAATTGTTCTGAATTCAAACATCAAATTTTATTCACTGTTTTTAGTGAATAAAATAATCTTTTTGGAGGGGGAATGGTACAAATAAATATTTAAGGGGGCTCCTGTAAAAAATCACGTTTGTTGTAAACGTGATTTTTATAGATAATGGTACGGAACCCCTCGCACGCGAGCCCGACTTGCACTTGGTCGGTTATTTTGTCTATTCAAAGATTATTTCAATAAATCTGATAGGTACTTGGTAGTAGGTACTATACCACAACATCGCAAAATAACTATTGTTCTTTACCAAAGTAGACTCGTATATATAGTCACTCGGTAGAGCTGTATGACATACTATACCTACCGAATTAAAAAGCTTGACAAAGCTGCATTTCTACACTTATAATATTACAGCGTAGACACTCATAGGCCTTTGTAGATACTCGTAGACCTTTGTAGACACTCGTAGTCTCTCGTAGAGTTAGAACAACTTTTACTTATTCTTTTATATAATAGGGTTTTACATCCAAATGGGTCGATCGCCATTGCCTAAATTTTTTTTAATACATCGGTTGGTAACTCTAAAGAATCTGGTTTTGCAGATTTTTAAAAACCTCGATGAACTCGCCCTAATTTTTCTTTTCTCATATTGTCTGAATTTGGTATGAAATTCTGTCGCTGAAACGAGCCACGTAAATTTTTTAATAGTAGATCAATAATCCTGTGGAAGAATCTCGAGGGCTGAACAAGTTCAACCGAGCCAATTTAATAATCACAACCACCGCGTCAACGAAAACTACTCCGCTGCTGCATATCCCGAGTAAGTGACAGCTTGTTTAAATGGCTGAAATTGGAATTTGCCAGAATTTCCGATAAATTACGGAGCTTTCGATTAATACGTTAACGGCAGTAGCCAGGTCAGGAATGCGCACGGCTGTGGCATGCGCCACCTCGGTTAATCGGATTTTTAGGGTTCCGTAGCCAAATGGCAAAAACGGAACCCTTATAGATTCGTCATGTCTGTCTGTCTGTCTGTCCGTCCGTATGTCACAGCCACTTTTTTCCGAAACTATAAGATCTATACTGTTGAAACTTGGTACGTAGATGTATTATGTGAACCGCATTAAGGTTTTGACACAAAAATAGAAAAAAAACAATAAATTTTGGGGGTTCCCCATACTTTGAACTGAAACTCAAAAAAATATTTTTCATCAAACCCATACGTGTGGGGTATCTATGGATACGTCTTCAGAAATGATATTGAGGTTTCTAATATCATTTTATTCTAAACCGAATACTTTGCGCGAGAGACACTTCCAAAGTGGAAAAAAGTGTGTCCCCCCCCCCCGTAACTTCTAAAATAAGAGAATGATAAAACTAAAAAAAATATATGATGTTCATTACCATGAAAACTACCAGCGAAAATTGGTTTGAACAAGATCTAGTAAGAAGTTTTTTTTTTATATATCATAAACTGCAATTTACCTTTCATTCAATCAACTCAAATATAAAAATTAAAAAAAAAATACTACTACGGAACCCTTCATGGGCGAGTCCGACTCGCACTTGGCCGCTTTTTTTGTGACGTGGTGTTTCCTCCTCTTCTTGAACGATTTCGATGTTATTATAAAACTCACACGCGTAGAAGATTTTTAACCACTATCATCATCACAAACAGAATACATAGAAAGAGAACGCGAAAGATTTTCTCTGTATGTTCAGTCTTATCCTTTAGCTTCTCTCAAGTTAAACTTGACCTTATCTTCTCTTAAATTCATTAGCAAAAGTAGCAGTCACCAAAATCGTTTAAAAAAATATTATTCGAGCTGCAAGAAACTTGCAGGTTGAACCTATTGGGTAACATTGCAAATGTACGAGCGAGTTATTCCGGTCTGATCAACTAAACGGATTCACTGTCAATAATTATTATTACTTTTTTTCGGTCGAATCCACTATAAAATTGTATTACTCCGATCTGATCCCCTACCTTTTTTCATGGGCAAGTACAGTTAAGAGGAAAAGAATCGTTGATGAAAAAATAATTAGTTTTTATTAGTTACAAACAATTATTCCTTAATTCACAGGTATTATAGAAAATACAAAGGAATAAAACCTGTCCTGTGGATTTGGTCGACATGAAAACGATTTCCTATTGTATGTTACGCCCCACTGCTTTCCAGATGAAAAATACTAATGAAGATTATAACTTTAAGCCGACAAAAAAATATTATCCAGTAGGAACTGTACAAATATTTTGTTAGTGACTGTACCAAAAATATATTTGGGTACCTGTTCGATTGGAATAAAATATTAAATAGTAGATTATTAACCAAGGGGGATAAAGCAGTATCTTCTGTCGTGGGTGACGACTTAAATCGCGAGCGTAACGATGGACTGTAGGATTACTCCCGAGCGGAGCGAGCGTGTTAAATACTTAAATCACGAGCGAAGCGAGAGATTTAGGACGAGTCCTGAGTGTAGCGACGAATTAAAGTTCACCCAAGACTAAGACAGCTTTATCACCGGGGAAAATACTCTAATTTTCGTACCAAAATAAAAAAATAAAGACAATAATAACAAGAGATAAGCATTTATTAATTACTTCATATCCAGTTAGGTACATAAAAAATAAAAAATATTTAGGTTGTAAATAAATATAGGTACGCATAAAACTTGGCTGTATGTGTGAGACAAAAATGGCCCTCTGCTTTTTCTTTTTGGAAAACTAAACAGCTGGTGTTAACAAACAATAACAAGAGTTTATGCCGGGAAGTCAAGGAGTTCAGTTGAAGTTTGCGTTAAATTGGTTTGCAAATTGATTCTGGTGGACTTTATAATATGAAATTGATGTAGTTTGGTCTTATAAATTCTTATTCTCGCGGACAATATGTGAAATGTTTAAAGTTGTCATAGTGCGACTGAAGTGATATTTAATCGCGGACTGCGGTGGGCGTCTTTGATCGCCGTCCGCCACTCGATCGGCTATGAAAACCAGTGGACTCGTATAGATTTGTCGCCAAAAGCTCCCTTGAAGTAATCAAAGGACCTATACCAACCTTCGATTATATAGTAAGGTTAGGATTAGAAATAAACCCCCCCGATGTGGTTCCCATCTTGTCGCGATGGGGGGGCTCAGTACCTGCGGTTGCCTCGGCCGCAGGGAAGCTAAGAGGAACCCATTGCCCGGGTTGAGGCTTAGGCCTCCCCGGGCCCGGCGGAGGCCATTCCTGGCGGGAATGGCCTGGCTGTGAGGGAAGGGGGTGACGACGACCTCCCTACCATCACAGCCGTGGTAGGGGTCGCGGGGGAAGAGGAGTGTCGGTGTTTCGTTGCCGCTCGCCCTGTCCTCCGCGACCAAGCGCGGCCGTGGCGCTTGGCACGGCATCGGTGGGGCCGCAGGGGAAGAGGAGTGTCGGTGTTACGTTGCCGCTCTCCCTATCCCCTGCGGCCGGCTGTGTGGGCCCCGGTCGCCGTCAGGTGGACTGGGGCAGGGCCTGCTTCCGCAGGCCCCAAATTATGAGGGCTGGTTGGACGGTGGAAACGGGATTCCATCGTCCAACGGACAGCCCTCCGGAGTGGAAGGCAGGCGCGTGTGCGTGTCAGCGCGTCTGTCCTTGGGCCAAGAGGCCAAGGCGGCGGTTACTCCGGCCCCTCTGATTCAGCAGAGGGTGCCGTGAGGCCGTTGGCGAGCCGGGGCCGCTTAAGTAGCGGCCGGCCGCGCCGGGGCTGTGGAGCATGAAGAAGCACACGGTCCCGGCCGATAGCGGCTGAGAGGTGACACCGCGGAGTTTTTAGTGGTAACACCACATAACCTTACCGGTGTCCCGTAACCGGTAAGGTATCCGAAGGGATTTTCTCCGCGTCAAAAAAAAAAAAAAAAAGGATTAGAAATAAAGAAGAGATAAATGAAGATGGGCTCTAAAGGACTAGTATCCAAAGCCGTAAATTAATTTACTAAAAAAAAAACAAACAATAACGTAACTTGATTTAGATGTTTATTTTGTGAAATTTAAGTGGTTTTGTGGATTTTGCGGATACATGTTGTCGATACAAAAACTTAATTTTTTACGCTTAACAATATAGAAATGATTTCAGTTCAGAATAAATTTCGGTAAGTATTCCAAACTTAAACCACATTCTCCCCCTAGAGGATGAATGAAATTCAGTACAATTTTCTTTCCCTGTTTTCATTCTTGGTCTAGAGGCTGAATGAAATCAGTACATTTTTCTTTCCCTGTTTTTAACAGATTAAAAATGACTATTGTTATGTTCGCTTTTTGTGCCATAGAATGTGACTTTTTTGAGCAAGTAGTACGAAAACATTATTTCTGATTACCCTGGATACGGGACTAGACCAGAATAAAAAATTATTAAAATAAAACTGAGCCACTAGGGTATCCGAGTTTGGGAATTCGTCCGGAATAACTCGTACGGGCTATGTTTGAGGCATGAGGAATTGCTGTGAAGCATGACTTTGCTATGTTTGAGGTATGAGGTATTTCTAGCGAGTAATATTATTTATGTTTGTAAATATGAATGACCAGGAATGTTTTATGCTACCTATAATTAGGTAGAGTAAAAAAATCTCAGTTTACATTACCGATCAAATTGACGCGTGTGTTGATAAGATAAATTAAATTATTACAACATTACTTTTTGTGTTGGTAGATATGCACAATTAATTTGTATTCTTTTAGTCATATTACCGTAAACTTAAATTTATTTAGTACATGATTTGGTAAAAACAAACAATTTCCTTGATGAGTATATCTGTCCAAAATTAATTTGGTTTTTTAAACTGCAAAACATTTACTAACGGAATTCCTGGTAAATTTCTTGCGTGGTCGCGAACATAAAGATCTGTAATTGACAAAGTTTAAATTAAGCACTTGTATTTTGGAGTACAAAGCCTGCGAGCTGATGAGGCATGTATAATTTATCCTCATCGACCCAGGGAACTGGCTTTTGTCAGCGTTTGAGTTGAGCATTTTTTCAAGCAGAATCTATAATGGACCTAATGATAAAATTGTCCTTCGGATTTTTCGTGGCGGCTGATTTGTGAAATTTATTAGATTTTTAGTACAATAGTAGATTGTGCTTCTTCTCGTGTCGAAAGCTCAAAATAAAATCATTTTTTTCCCTCTAGAAGGTTGCTACTATGTGATTGTTTTACAAGGGGTAAAGGGTATTTTTGAAGCGAGGGCGCTACTTTGAGTCCCGTGCGAAACGACAGATTTACAGTTGAATTACGAGCGCAACGAGTGATTCTACGGTGGAAATTTGAGTGAAGCGAGGGATTAATGAAAAAGAGATAAAAATATTACCGTATCCGAGTAGCACACTCTACTTTTCATCGTCGTATAATTAAAAAATACAAAACAGAATATAAAGAAAAGTCGATCACCTACAAACCTAATCAGAGTTGAACCGAGTATTAGATAGATACTAACCTTTATTAGGTGCCGTTTTCATTCAATTAATACTAATAAATCATTTTACATAAATTTATTTGCGTGGTCCTTCATATCTCCTTTTATAAGTAGACTATATTGTTGCACAGCAGTCACATTTTTGTAAGGATTAAAACTTTTAATTTATCGACTTATTAAAAACCCTTAGTTACAAGAGCGATGTAGAAGTGTATCTATACAGTTATTTGCAATTATTGTGGGAAAATATGATAAGTCATTAAGACTCATAACTCTCATAAGTAACAAACAAATACCCGTAATTTTATTATTAATATTTTTTCATGCGTTTTATTTATCCCTTAATTTTCTTTTGTTAAATTTTTATCTGTTCAAACTCGAGAACAATCAATACCATTGATATTTCGACTGTCGATAAATTAATGTCAGTGCGACAAGATAACGGGGTCTATTTATAAGTAAACTGGATATTCACTTTAATTTACTTAAATTTACGAAAAAGTATTCAAATTTACACAAACAATTACATGTCAATACAATATAACCTAAAACTTCTTAATTACTTAGAATCGAAGACAACAATTGCTGTTTTTATAATTTTACACATAGTTACATAGATTACACTCGTGCTCAGTTTTTAAATTGTTTTTAAATCCTGGAGATTTTATTTTTCACTTTTTAGTTCCGTGAAAATCATCAGTAACTTTAGCTCCAAATATTTTGGGATGAAATCATCGTTTTTCCAGTAGAAGAGATGAAAATATTTATTGAGTTAACCTTCGTATCACTTAGTATTTTGTAGCTTTCAAAAAAATTTTTCCCTCGAGACATTTACTTTACTGTTGCATTTATATGCGCATACGCATATTATACAGGTAGTAAATTTTATAGTTAAATTGAATCTGTATTATGGACTAAACTTCAAAAACACTCTGAGAAATCATCCTGTATTGAAAGTCCTTGCCTACAATCTTTACATGCAAACTATTTCTTTATTGATCTCCCTTGAGATGTTTGTTTTATGACTGTACCTCGCTTCGCCATTGTCACGTATCACCTTGAAGAGAATTATTTATTTCAGCTATACCATCCGTCTTTTCCTCGGAAAACTGTTTATTTTAGTCGATTGACAGACTCTTCGCTGGAGTTATTTTTTATTCCCTTTTCAAAAGAAATTTTCGCCCTAAGGAGGTTCATGTTTGTAATCTCCCGGAAACAATTCCTCTTTTATATTTTGTTTGAACCACTTTCTTTTATTTATACGTATGTACTCGTACGAATACGCATTATGATAAAAGGTAAAGTGACTAGCAAGCTATTATTACTTTTAAATCGCTTTTTCTACCTACGAGGCTACGCTAAGAGTGGCGTTTTAGTCTTTACGACCCGAGGCTTGGTCTAGCCCGCGAAGGATAAAGACATGATTATGTTATATTTTATATGTATCTGAAAAAAAATAATGTACTTACATACCTACCTAAAGGAGTAAACTTATTTTCAACTATATTCACTACAATTAACTCGATGGAGAAGGGCGGGTACATCCACGTTGCATCGGTGGCGATGGCGACCCAAAAATTGTTATTTCCCTTGGTCAGTCATTGGTTTTTTTGAGTTTTCGCTATGCGTCAATGCACTTATGACACCGATGTATATAAATAAGTATCATATGCCTATTTAGGTTACTAGTTTCCGATAAAACTGCATCCTCATCGGGATCTAATCGGAATATATACGAAGCATGGCGCCATTTATACGCAGCGCTGCCGACTGATACAGCAGTCGGCACCATCCTCAAATTCAAAGCCCTGTTGCGGGAGTTTCATTTTCATCGGACCCAGACACGTTACATAACTGATACCTTTACTCTCGCCCTCTCGCACAACTTTCTCCTTTGCTTACATTTACCCTCCTTTTGCCGAAGAACACGCTCATTACAATTTTTTCAAAACTAAAAACTGACTTCACCCCTAAACTACACAAATGATTTTGATTGGATTGCTAAGGGACTACATCGCAAAAATACCCTTTTAAACAAAAAACGACGGGTTGCATTCTGGGAGTGCCGGCAGAAGTGAAAACTTGAATATTAACGTTGTGCATTTTTGATATTTTGGAATGGTTAGGGAATAATTTTGCACGAATTGCTTTAATTATCAGTATAAAATATTTCAAATCTTTTCTGAACCACAGTCTGTCACAAATGTCACAAGCATGACCAAATTAATTTTCAAATACACAGCAGTATGGCCACTACACAGACGGTCGAGCCATCAGCTGTCACCATCCATGGATGCGCGTAGCACGCTGTAACATAAACACACACGAACATTCGCGCAAGCGCCCTGCGCCGTCTTACGAATTTTCGATCAGGCCACGTGTCCTGACGCGAGTTTAAAATTTTTTACCCATTCCAAAAAAAGTGCACAACGCCGCTAAAGAAGTTTTCACTTCAAAAAATAACTAACCGAAGTGGTTTACGCGTCTTCGAATAATCGGTGAACATACAAAAAAAAGTTGTGACGAATTGAAAAACTCCTGCTTTTTGGTAGTCGGTTAAAAAAAGATAGACAATCTTTGTACGCGATCAATGCATCTTACCCACTATATTTCGTAGACAATAAATGTGAGAAAATGTATATCAGGGATTTAATATATCCTCTGCATTTTATGATACAGTCGTTTGTTATTTGGTTCCAACTATGTTTCGGTGAATGCTTCCCCGCGAATGTGTAATATATGTTTGGGATGTCACTGGAGCCGCGGAGGGTTGTAGGCGTTGTCATCAAGAGTAGCTATTGTGATATTTGTTCGCTTTGTTTGTACTCCGGTTGTATGTGAGAAGAGGAATTTGTTCGGCAAGAAGCGCGTGGCGGGGTAATACAAAGTCTGACTAACTACCGACAAATAAAAGACGCTGAATCTTTTCGAAAAGATATTGGGGGGAGGAATGACAAGATGGTAAATTGTTATTATGGAAAATAGACGTTTTGGGTAGTTGTCGATACGAGTAATAGATATCGTTATAGGAAATAGACGATTTAGGTACTTGTCTTTATGGGAAGTTGTCGATATGGGTTATAGATATTTTAGGAAGTTGTTGTTATGGGAAATAGACACAATGGGGTATAGAACGGGAGGTCACGATAAATTTGGTAACAATAAGGGATATGGCTGACTCTGGTTTAATAGAATAAAGAGCACCTCTCTTATGCAAAATATGTTGGTCTGCCTGCGTGGAGTGGTTGCGTTACTTAGATATGGCGCCTGAAAAGTTGGTTATCGTGACCAAAAAAAAATGATAAGGGATATGGCTGACTCTGGTTTCACAGGATTAAGAGCATCTCTCTGATGCCAAATATGTTGGTCTGCCTGCGTGAAGTGGTTGCGTTACTTAGATATGGCGCCTGAAAAGTTGGTTATCGTGATCAAAAAAAAAAGCCACTCTACACCACTTCACACAGTCAGACTGACATATTTAGCATCAGAGAAGTACTCTTCACCCTGTGAAACTAGAGTCAGCCATTTACCTTATCATTATTTTTTCATCACGATAACCAACTTTTCAGGCATCATATCTAAGTTTCAAAACACAACCATTTCACGCTGGCAGACCGACAAATTTTGTATCAGAGAGGTACTCTTTGTTTTGTGACACTAGAGTCAGCTATTTACGTTATTATTTTTTTCTTTTGTTCACGATAACCAACTTTTCAAGCGACATATCTTAGTAACGCAACCACTTCACGCAGGCAGACCAACATATTTAGCGTCAGAGAGGTGCTCTTCAACCTGTGAAACCAGAATCAGCCATTTACCTTATAATTTTCTTTTTTTGTCCAGGTAACTAACTTTTCAGGCGCCCTATCTAAGTAACGCAACCACTTCACGCAGGCAGATCGACATATTTAGCATCAGAGAGGTGCTCTTCATTATGTGAAACCAGAATCAGCCATTTACCTTATCATTTATTGGTCACGCTAACCAACTTTTCAGGCGCCATATCTAAGTAACGCACCCACTTCACGCAGGCAGACCGACATATTTGGCATCAGAGAAATGCTCTTAATCCTGTGAAACCAGAGTCAGCCATATCCCTTATCATTTTTTTTGGTCACGATAACCAGCTTTTCAGGCACCATATCTAAGTAACGCAACCACTTCACGCAGGCAGACCAACATATTTAGCATCAGAGAGGTGCTCTTTATTCTATAAAACCAGAGTCAGCCATATCCCTTATAGTTACCAAATTTGTCGTGACCTCCTAATCTAGTAGTTGTCCTCTTGCCACTGTTGACGCTTTGGCATAGTTGTCCAAATGATCCTGAAGGAAAATTTTAAATACACCTGAACCTTTTTTTATTGTTAGGAATAACACTTCTATTTATAATAATTAAATATGAGATTTTTCGGTCCAGTCAATTATTTAAGTATAAAACATAAAAATATTTTTAATCGCAATTTCGTTCACCAGTCCAGCTTAACGCTGCCATAAAGTACAGTGTAAACTCGATATAGCGACACTGGAGGGACTGCACAATTTGTAACGTTATAAATAGAGAAAAAATCTTTCTTAAAATGTTTTTAACTAAAGTATACAACTGATATGACTCTGGGAACATAGCGTGACTGGTAATAAAAAAGTAACAGAGGTTAATGAAGTAAATCGATGATAGTCATTTGGTCTTCTGCCTACCTACGGTGCGGCCGTTGTGTCCGATTCCGCAAAGCAAGTAGGTAATTACTGGACGTCACGTAATCCGCCGCCCCACCGCACGCGTCAGAAGGAACCAATCGGGGCACTAATTGCTCAATTAGTCTGCACCACCCGACACAGTCCGCACCCCGGAACAGAAGAACATTTAAATAAGCGGCCAAGTGCGAGTCGGACTCGCCCATGAAGGGTTCCGTAGTAGCAAATAACATAATATAAAAGTCTTGTAGTATGTTGTTTTAAATTTTTATATTTGAGTTGATTGAATGAAAATTAAATTGCCGTTTATGATGATGACGTATAAAAAAAAACTACTTACTAGATCTCGTTCAAACCAATTTTCGCTGGTAGTTTTCATGGTAATAAACATCATATATTTTTTTTAGTTTTATCATTCTCTTATTTTAGAAGTTAAGGGGGGGGGGGACACACTTTTTTCCACTTTGGAAGTGTCTCTCGCGCAAAGTATTCGGTTTAGAAAAAAATGCTATTAGAAATCTCAATATCATTTTTGAAAACCTATCCATAGATACCCCACACGTATGGGTTTGATGAAAAATAAATTTTTGAGTTTTAGTTCTAAGTATGGGGAACCCCAAAATTTTCTGTTTTTTTCTATTTTTGTGTCAAAACCTTAATGCGGTTCACACAATACATCTACTTACCAAGTTTCAACAGTATGGGTCTTATAGTTTCGGAAAAAAGTGGCTGTGACATACGGACGGACAGACAGAGAGACAGACATGACGAATCTATAAGGGTTCCGTTTTTGCCATTTGGCTACGGAACCCTAAAAAGCTTATTAAAACGAAAAAGCATGGAGTTCAGTTACAGATCAAAGAATTAACGCCAGAATTTATCTCTCAACACTTTTATCTCAAAATTCTACTTGTAAAAGAAATTTCGGAAATTATCTGTCATTTACCAATAAACTTACAAATATGAAAAAAGACCAATTTCCAGCTAGCCTTGTATTTTTTGCCACAGATTTGTATATCAATTTTATTGCTCACTTTACCCTCAAGTAACTGTGGTCATTTCAAACTTTTATTTGTTTCGTTTACTACGTAAAGTTTCGATCAAGAACAAAAAAGTCAAAATGCTTGACTATCTAAATAAAATATATTTTTCGAAAAGGCTGTTTAAAAATGTTTAAGCCAATTAAGTAACTATACTATGCAAACCTTGCTTATGCCCGCAACAGTCAAAGCAAAAATGCATATTGCATGAAAAGTTTCCGAAACTGAGTGAACGAGATTGGTCTGGTTGCAATGCATACGTTAGCAGGCATTGATTCAGTGGCGATAGTATGCATGGAATCTCATCACGAGGTGAAGGGAGCTCGATGTAGATGGATTACATGTCTTCGCAGACTTGACGCCGCATGTACGTACGGTGTCGAAAAGAGCAGCAAAAAGAGAATATCATAATTACTGTGTCGAAAAGAGCAGGAAAAAGAGAATATCATAATAGGTAATACAAAAATAGTGTAAGAAATGCACATTGTATTAGTACGCGAAGCGCGTAGCGTATCTTGTAAGTTATTTTCCTACAAGATGGGAGTTTACATACTTTTCGTAAGAACGAAACTGAATGAAATACCTACAACAAATATTGCAAATAAAATTGAGTCAGAAAGGGGATACAACCATCACTCTTGAAATGGAAAGGTCTTTTACATCAATAAGATTGCGTTCCCGAAATGTGTGAGACAAATCGAAAGGGTTATTGTACATTTGCCACAAGGTATGTGTCGGAATGTCTGTTATTTTATCAGCTGACGTATTTGAATTAAATAAAAGCCATGTATTTATTGTTAAGGTATATAATAAATGTATATATATGTGATACCTATACATATATAAAATAGACTTTTGCTACTATTAATTGCTTTACTATTCTACTTGTATTCATTTCTTAGCAATACGTAAGAAAGAACACTGTCAAAAGTGTGACAACATTATTAGCTGAGATATTCAAAGGAGATCTCTATTCTGAGCGGGTCGCCGTAAATGAAGCTTTTCAACCATTCCTCACTGAGCTTGGGGTGAAAAGGATCTGCAACAAGTTTGTATGAGTTTTAAAACGCGACACGAATGCCCCGCGTCGCGCCGTGTTTGTGGGTCAAACGGAACTCGTTCATTACAAGAGTTTATAGGCGTCATTTAATTTTTGTTTGGTTCTCCACTTTGAGTTGTTTTGGTAACTCCACTTTGAGAGGAACCACTGTAATAGCATTTTAAGGTGAATGGTTTGAAATGGGTTACTTAACATTAAAAGAAGAGGTAAATGAAACGGTTTGTGAAATTGAGACATGGAATGTATATATTCTCAAACATGCCCGAAAATGTAGGCACTATTGTTATTAAAACAAGACACAAAAGGCCAAGCCAGGAAATGATATATATGAATTTTTTCAACAAGAAGGAAATGTATACAGAAACTATGACATTGACGTTTCATATGACAGTTCTGTTTTTACATTTGGCATACCCTGAAAGGATAATCTACTTATATCTATCTCACGCTACGTTAGTTAAAAGTAGTTGTATCAACAAGTTTATTTGCCAGAAGAAACCCCTACTTTCTGTAGTTTCATATGTAAACGCCATCTAGTGATGAACGGTGGAACCAAATAGACCTAATATCCGAAGCGCCATCATCAACCATTAACATAACAATAAAAAAACCGCATCTAAATTGGTCCATGCGTTCGAGCGCTACGATGCCACAAACAGACAGAGACTTTATAACACCCCTCTTTTTTGTCGGAGGTTAAGATCAGATTAATTCACTCTCTAGGTTTTCGCTTCAATTCCAGTAATTACAACAAAGTTCTATCAAAATGGGACCAACGCGCGGAGTAACGAATTTGAAAATGATTTAACTAATACGTATCGACACCGCTTCCTAAATGAAAGCTTGTCAGTGGCTTATGAATATTTATTGTTGTTGAAGACTTCCCGACAATATGTCGCTTGAAAGCTATGATGACATAAAACGGTTTTTGGTGGGTAGGAAAAGACATCGAAAGTTCGATCCTTCTGCAATGGTATTACGTTAGTTGTAGTTTTTGTTCAAATTTCCATGCGAACTGAACGAGAGGGTTTATGTTTGCTGTAGTGATTATCTTGATGTAATTTTTATGGGGAAGGTTATTGAGTATCATAGTTATGATGTAGGTAGGTAAGTACATATATTTGTACACTATTTTATGTATTTTTATGCATACATATCTATAGGCATGGAAGCATAATCAAGCGCAAAAAATTGCCCCATCTAAGTACCTACATCGAAGTCGGGTATTAAAAACTAAAGTAATAATAAAATATGTATATATTTTTAAATAACTCAAAACTCAACTCAAAGCCTCAAACAATGATCGCGGTACGACGCTGGTCGTAGCGAACATTAGCCTCAGTCCTGTCAGATGATGCTGCGCCATGAAACAGCCATTATACACGGTGATTTTTTATTGGTTTTGGAGCCGAAGGCCACTTAATAAGAATCGTTAGTAAGACCTAATTAGCTAGTCGAAATAAAAATGACTAAAACTCGAAAGTAAAATCGTGAGATCAATAAGTAATGCCGCCGCCGCCCGGCCGCCGGGGTCAAGCGAGTTCACGCGACAGTTTTGGACAGGTGTACTACGTTAACTCGATCGAAAATCATTTTTGTAACTTTTTTATCTTATGTCATACACAAATTTGGATTACGTATATGGATAGAGTAATTTATTTACTATACGACATTTTCTTTTCCAGAACCAATGAAAAGTCAGCGTGTATATAAATTGTATGGGGCCGTTTTGCGCATTAAATTTACTCTTTCATAGTATCATTATAGTTTGCAAATGAATTTAATGAATCTCTGAGTGATTTTGTTGTAAATCCTATTTATAACCGTGTATTCGTTGTTGTAGTGAATCCGAAAACCGCTGGCCGTTACTAGCCGCTTTGTGTTGGCCTTCCAGTTTTGGAGATCTCTATTTTTATTTACGTTGTTAATCCAATGAATGCATTTCCAAAAGCCAATACCATGAGAATCTTCAGACGAGCAGCCTACTGCCTACAATAGCTTTTGCCACTGCTGCCACGCCGGGAATGCTTTTGTGCGTTTAATCTTTAGTACCTGGGCGACCGAGCTTTGCTCGGTTACATCTCAAACATTAACTAAATTTTTTTAAACTTGTCTAAAAACAATGCAAAATAAAAAATTATACATTAACTTAAACATAAAAAAAACAAAAGTAAGTCACCGAGTGGGATTCGAACCCGTCACACTCTTTCTAGCGGTCGGTATCCTTAACCGCTGAGCTAAAAACAAGGCGGTCAGCGCGACGAAATTAGCGACCATATTCTGCGTGGAAAGAAAAGCGCATGAAAAATCGAAAACACGCGTTTTCCCAAACATAAAACTAATCTAGATAGATTGTTTTCGAAAACGCCCATATACAAATTTTCATCGAAATCGTTAGAGCCGTTTTCGAGTCATCACAGAAATTTATATATATATATAGCAATTCTTGTGTATATATATATATATATATAAATAAATAAATACAAGAATTGCTCGTTTAAAGGTATAAGATTAAGCACAGCTAAAACTGTGAAAGCTTAATGTATTTTCTCAATTAGATCGCAAGTTCCAGTTCGACGTTGTGTATTTCTGTGATAATATTACACTAGCAAGTCGTTAAACTTCAAAAAAAGTTCTAGGTCTTAGTTTTAACAATTTACTGAAATCAATATATGTTATATAGGTTTACTACCTATCTTAGTCGTGCCCCGCAGATATAAAAATTGACCTAAGAAGTTTATTGATATTCCTCAGCGATATTTATCCAGAAATGCAGATGCGAGAGGCCTCATTACCATTACTGCCTCCTACAATAGCTTTTGTTCGGCTCGCTGACACGAAGAGGATGCTTTTGTACATTTAATCCTTATTGAGCTGCAAGCGGCGTAAAAATATTAAAACTATCTTCATGTGACATCTGTAATGGAATGTACAACGTGGAAGGGACATACACGCCATAAATCGAACCATGGGCTATTCTAGATCACTATAATATAATTAAATTAGAATAACAGCCAAATATAAAAACTAAATTTGACAAGCCCGGGCGGCTGCTCACTTTAGTATCAAAATGCCAAATATATTTTGTTTTTTGACTGTTATATTTCATTATACTATAGTGATCTAGTACAGCCCGCGGTACGATTTATTACGGGTATATCACTTCCACATTGTATAATGTACTTGCTGTAAAAAGGGATTGATGATTAATAATGCGCGTTCTCAAAAAGCAAACATTCTCTCATCCATCACTTTGGCATAGTGAAACATGAAATAGTTCTTTGACCGTTTAATACATATCGAGCAATCAGCAAATAAGGAATATTATCTTTATGGAAAATTTTATAAATTGGCCGAGCGAGCGAAGCGAACGAAATTTCTCAGCCAAAATGCTTTTGTCCAGCTGTCCGGCTGTTCTCGCCAACAGGTTGATTCGATAACCGATTCTTGTTAAAATGTCTGAAAAGGTTCGAAAATGATAAAAAAATTTATGTAGATTAAGTTTTATGAAATTTTTCAAAATTGCGTAAATATGGTAGATAAAACCTGTTAAAAAAATTCAAAAACGTTGCTTAAATATGGGAGCTAAAAACTTTTAAAAACCTTTAAAAAATGTCATAAATTATTATGTTACCCTTATAAAGACGCAACTTTTTAACCAACTTAAAAAAGGAAGAGGTTGTCAATTCGTCGCTATCTTTTGTTTTTTCCGAAGTGAAAACTTAATTAGGCGGGTTGAGCATTTTTGAGATGGGAAAAAACCATTGAACTCGCGAGACTATTATCAAAACCGACACCAAGTTTTCACTTTTGTCGGCACTCCCGGAGTGCCACTGTTTTTTTATGTATGTTTACCAATTACTCGAAGACGCCTAAACCTAAAAATTCTGTTTTTGTTTCAAAGAGCATACTTGCCAGGTGGTCGTGTAATTGTGTAGCTTGGTGTTGAGGTCATTTTTAGTTTTTAAAAATTATTACCGCTAAACTTCAATGGGTCAGGGGTGACTCTCGAGGTCTACAGCTCACAGAGCCACTAGTTAGTTTAAGTTTTGTTATTATTGAGAGTTCAGATTTACGAATTTAGTACTTGGCATAAGTGTCACAAGTGTATTTCCTAGGCAAATAAAAATGAATAAAACGACTATCGACAAACATACGCCATTTGTGAATTGTGCGCGGAACTAATACCGATATGACTTGATGTATTTAGCGCCATATATTTTTTTGGCTAGGGAAAGCCCTAACTTTCTAGCCTTAAGACGATACCTCCGCAAAAAAGGTTGTGTTGAGTCTAATTTATCTCGCAAAGTATTTGAAATATAAATTTGAAATTTAAGGATATGATTTTTTACTCTTTTCTTAGTTTATTGATAAGATGAAAACATGATTGAAAAGAAAAATCTCGATAGAAATATTTTTCGAAATATGGTCTTACTTAGCAAACTTGTCAATATTATCGCTCGAATAGGACGACTTAAAAGAAACCGTTTGAACTATAAGTAAGATTTTCAGACATTTTTAATAATAACAAGATGAAATTTTGATTGATCATTTAATTTTGCCGTAAATTATTAATAAAGGTTTTGGCGGTTACGACCTATTCGTTCATGTGGATTGGAACCCCAATTGAACACACCCACCGTATACCTCTCTCGGCCCCACGCGCGTCAACTCGCCGAGCGCTATCTCTTGCCACAGCTTGCTCAGTCTGCGTATGGATTCCTTGGACGTAAGACCTGTGCCAGTCGTCCGCACATCCCAACGTTTCGAATGATCGATCTTTTATTTGTAAAAATTAAGTTTTAGGCCCAACGCAGACGACAGACTAATCCAAGCCGCACTTTTTGGTCTGTGAAAATAGAACCCTATTTTCACATACTGTTTTACATTGTGATTGTGTACATAAGTATAATAATAATAGGTAAAATAGAAAACGGGAACGGAAAAGCAAGCATGATGAGACAAAAATTTAATAGATGGTAAGTACTTACCTACCTCAACGTTTCTAAATAAGTGGCTCATATTGATAAAATATGTAAAGTTTGTAAGAAAGGGAGTAGGTATGTCAATAAGTGCCTACCAATCTTACTGACTACTCAAAATATAGGTACCTACTAGGTATAAGTTGTATCATACTGAGATGGCACCGTACTGTCCTACTTTCAAACCATAATTACCTACTTATGTTATTTTCATACGTATCTACCTTTTTGTCTAATTCTACTGTTACAAGTTACAACTTATTCTACCCAACTAACATTTTGGATAATATGCACCTACCGAATAACTTCGAAGTAAATCCGACAATATAAAAGTACTACTGTTTTCAGGCCAAAAAAAAATCCTCTTTTATCAGAGTTTGATGACTCTTTGTCCGCGTCGATCGTCGCCGCCGCAAGAAGAACAAGGAGGTGTAATTGATATGGAGTCGGATTTACAAATTATGGATCTGGACAATCAAAATATTTCGTCAGGATCACTACAGGTGGAATGGAAAGGTGTGTATTTTAAATAGAACTTAATAGAATACATACTTTCAATTATGACAATATTTTAAGTTATTTTTTAATCTCGTAAACGGGCATTTCGCCTGGTCCCAGATAGACGGACGGACGGACAGACAGACAGTAAGAGGGGTGTTATAAGTTTGATGCCGATGTCTGTTTGTCTGTGACATCGAAGTTCTTTCAGTATTGCGGTCTGAAATTACCTTTATCTATATAGTTTTGCATATGTATACCTAATAGCATGAAATAAAAATTACAATATGGTATTTGTTTCAGGATGAATTTAATGAAAATATTTCTGGACATCGTATAGTGAACATCAAGTACTTCTTTAAAGAATTAAAGAAAATAGCCACCAGTCGCTTTGTGATTGTGGGTTAAATACCATCAATATTGTATCAGAAAAATGTACGGGAATAACATCAAATTGCTTTTTATCATGCTTCATTTGCAACGAACAATTTACAATAAAGAATACATTGGAGGATGTTAATAAAGATGGAGTAGCAGGAGCTATGGTAGCAGGTTGTGGTCACCCCCAACTCAAACAAATTAGTGCCTGCCTCCTTAGATATACCAATTATGTCTGAGCGCATTTACAACCGTGCACATGACAAAATATGCGAAAACTGGGGGATCACAGCTTAGGACGAAATGAAAAAAGCTGGACAAAGAGAAAAAGCTGCTGCGATTGAAGAGGGTAAAATAGATAAAAATGGCAATGCCATAATTGATGTTATACTGGATGGTTGCTGGTGAAAGAGACTCTTGAGAGAAATTACTCCGCTCTGTCTGGTGCTGCAACTATGATAGGGAGGCGATTTACACAAGTGCTCTTTATGTGTGTGAAAAATAAATACTGCTGTATTGGGCAATAAATATTTTTCTGATTCTTTGAACATAATGTAATCTTATTAGCAGTTGATTGTCCAGTTCAAACTTTATCAAGATTATTATATTACTTAGGATGTTTTTTATTTTTATGTTTAATACATCAGTCTCATCGTATAATCAAAAGATATCAATTATTATTGTTATTATGCTATTTTTATTGTATATGTTTAGCAATAAATCTATGAAAAATTGTTTTATATTTTTATTTTGTACACCTATATATATAAATACATTGAAACTATTTTACGAAATATACTGAATATTTTTCTTTTACATATTCCATACCTATGTTTTAATGTGTGTAATTTTCCCCAAAGACCTTATCATTGTATCGAAATATAAGGTCTAACAAAATATACTGAAACTATTTTAAAGGTAGGTCCAGTCCGTGATACTGAACAACTTTCCCCAAGGAACACATAGCGAAATATAAAAAATATATTTTTCATATATCACCTACTTTTGACTGCTATGTGCCTCGCCGCTCTACCCGACACATCAGCTGTATGCAGCAAAGGACGTCTACACACGCTACGATTACACTCATTCACAAACAATCACATGTTGTCCTAGTAGTCATTAGGTAGTCATATGTAATTTAATCAATTCACAACACACTTTGAATTAAGTACCTAAGAAATTAAGATTATTTTTATTATTTCGACAAGTATCTTTACAATGTGCAAACAGTTAATAACGACATTATGCACAACAGTAAAACACATTCCAAATTAATATTTTGATACAGTCAAAAATATTCAAACATCTCATGCGATAGGTTATTAATAAGAAAAATCTAATTTACACTAAACTCGCATATTTTGGAGACTGAACTACCTATTCACTAGAGCAACAAAAGTCAACTGATGTTATTAGTCGGTTTTGTTTCTTGCTATAATAAGTAAAAACATGTTATTCACATGAGGCGGTATTTCTTTGAATATGACAACAAAGGATTTTGTAGTAAAAATTCACCGGTTCAATTTTAGCCGGCTTTTATGATGTTTTGTTTGTTTCTTTTGTCGGCATTTTACTTACAAAAATACTGTTCACAACAAGCAAAAAATGTGCAATAAAATTTAAGTTAGCTCGTGCCTGCGGCGAGAACAAAAGGGGCCATAAATGTTAACCGTGGGAACGCTAACTGAAAACAAATAAACAACAAAAAAACTTTCCAAGGTCTGGTCAGTTTTGAGTTGGAACTGATGCAAATAGCATCGTGCGTACGTTTTCTTTATGCCAAATTGCATATATTCAAAAATATAGGCAGTTATTCAAAAATACCTAGTCATATTGTGTGTAATTAAAACGCCAGCCTAGATACTTTTACATCAAACTTAGGTGACTTGCGCCATTTTATTTATTTTCTTATTGTTTTAATAACTTCATGCATCATGTAATAGACGCGGGTCTACTTGAGGTTTAATAGGGTACAGAATAAATACTAGTTGCCTTAGGCAAGTGATATCAAAAATAATAAATCACTCGACTAATTTGATGAATTTGTTTTGTGACTGTGATTGTGTTGTGAAGTCGTGCCATAAAGTTCGAGTGATGTCGCGGCCTCTTTAGCTACGTTTGTGGCTGCCTTTAGGTATTGCGGCGATGAGCGGACGGCGCGGCATGTGCGGTCGAAGGTCAGTGTATGTAAAAAATAAACTTCATATTTCACTAT
Organism: Acrobasis consociella; assembly: GCA_963555685.1. Lineage (NCBI taxonomy): Eukaryota > Metazoa > Arthropoda > Insecta > Lepidoptera > Pyralidae > Acrobasis > Acrobasis consociella. Next base: position 18,713,415 of record OY743104.1, read on the forward strand.
ATGTTTCTTGAGAAAATTTGTTCAGTATCACGGACTGAGCCTACTGTTAAAATAGTTTCAGTATATCTTGTTAGACCTTATATATAAAGAACAATATTTTCTGATCAGCCGACCGGTCAATTTGTAACTATATTTATATATTTTGTCTTTTGATTTTTTGGCGAAAGCAACATAAAAGTTGTTAACTTTATTGTATGAAAAAAATACCATACATAAAGACCATAGTAACTAGATGACGTGACTACTTCGATTTGTTTGAGAACGTTATTTTTTTTCGTATTTCAATATACATGTACTGCTATAAGTTGTTCAAATTGATGGACCGAATCACCTCTTTTAACATATTTGTATCTACTGAATTAAAAATATTATTGTAAACATATCTGTCTGCTATCTCCATACGTTCTAAGCTCCCGAGTTCATGAACATGTTCTCGGCAGTGCGCGTAAATATAATATCAAGGAAAGCGCCCCCTCGCGCAATCGACACGATACGTCTAGCTCCGCCCACAAATGAGGTACATAATTTTTGTGGTATCGTCTTAACCCTCAACCTATTTTCATCAAACATAGCTAAATATCACAGCAAGAAAGCTTAATTTCACTTTTAAAAAAATCATCGCACGCATCAAAATCGGTCTCTCAGTTCAAGCGCTAATACGATACCACACAGACATACAAACAGACAGATAGACAGACGTGAGCATCAAACTCATAACATCTCCCTTTCTTGTCGTGGGTAAAAAATAGCAGAGAATAAAGTAGCTTTTAACACAGTATACTTTATATTCAATTTTAATTAGAGGCGCTTGCTATTTATTGTCCCTGTGATAAATCATGTTGATGCGATTGGATGATAAGGATAACGTAATGCTCATGTACTAATTAATCTGCCAGAACTCATTCTATAGGAAATAGAAACCACAATCTGCCGCTGTAATTTCGGTCGGTACACAGGGCTAATTATTGCTGGGCGATCTGCAGTGCGAATAAACACCATGCAATTTAATTCCCACGAATACTGCATTGCGATTTTTAAGCTACCTGACCTGCTTCTACAAATATTTTTAGAGCTATTTGGCTACTTTAGATCGTCTCGTTTGCTGAGAATATGCCTGAAATGTACTTGTTATATTTGTGTTTATGCAGTGTATCAATAAACCTTGATAGGTGTACTCGTTTTAATTACTTATGAGTATTTTTTCACGGACAAATCACACAAATTGAACTAGACCCGAACCAAGTTTGAGACTTGTGTTTTGAGATACTAATTAAACAACTAATCCAAGACACAGGTCAAAATTACTCCTTTTTACGGTTCCTAATAAACAAGGAACCCTTATAGTTTCACTAGACGGTCTATCTGTCCGTCCGCAAGAACTCAGAGACTATAAGCACTTGAAAACTCAAATTTAGCATAAATCATGCCGAAAAAGTTATAAAATAAAATCTTGAAAAAAAAAAACCTTTTTTGGTAGCTCCCATACAAGTAAAGTAGGACTATTTCTTTTATTTTTTTGACCATGCCATCGTGCGGCGTCTCATTAAATAGGTATTTAAAAAATATTGTAGGCTAACACCATTTTTCAATTTAGGAATCCGTCACTGAAATATTTGGATATCTCAATCTGTGTGATTTGTCCGTATATATTTATTTATTTCTTATGTGTTTTTTGTTCGCAGACGTCTGCTTTCAACCATTCTTCAACTTCGTGGACATGCGGGCCCTGTTGGAGAACTTCTGCGTGTACCACGTGAACGCGCCCGGCCAGGAGGAGGGGGCGCCCAGTCTGCCCGAGGAGTGAGTACTAAGCTTTGTATCTCAATCAATCGTCAACTGAGACAAATGTCAATGTACGAAAATTTATAATCGTCGACTTTCATTTATCCAAAACGAATAACAAAACTCACACTACACGTGCTAACTAATTTTATTTTTTGGTAAAGTTTATCCGATATATGTGTTAGTTCTTTAGGTAATTTGAGATACTTATCTTAAAACAGTTTTGCAGTGTCACAACCCTACTCTTCCTCGAGTACAGGAATCCTACTCTTTTTCGAGTAAGATAGGAATGTATAAAAGGACGGCGAAATTAACCCGACCCTCGCTGCTTCTAAGATATTACGAAAGAAACCGACACCGTTTCGCGATTCTTTGCAGTTGCCAACCGAAATTGGATTTTAATTAATCAATAACGCTTTTTAATTGAACGGAACAACCGCCCTCGTTTTTGATGACAAGGACAAGATCAAAATGATGACTAATGCAGTTAACCGCTCTAGCATAAGAAAGGCTTTGTTTGAACTGTCAGCTTTTCAAGCTGGCACAAAACATAAAAGAAATTTTTAAAATTTCGTCGTTGTCAAAAATTTTGTGATGCAAAATTTACCTAATTTGATCCAATTCAGAATAGCTGCTCTGCGAATCAATTCTTATTCAATATTAAAATCTCCTGCCGCATTTATTTGTCCGTCTGCACCGACAAAGTCTATAAAAACTACAAAAAAGCAATTGCTCTTGTATTCAATTTATTAGGGTTAGTTCTAAATTAGGTGCGGTACTAATATACTGTAATAGTACTAAACTAGTTACTAATATTAATCTTGTGCTATGGTTCTGCAGCTGACGTTATTCTCTTCACGTCAATGGACCAGAATAATCTGGTGGTCAGCTATAATGGACGTACGATATCGTAACTGTAATCCCAACAAAAACATAAATGTGAAAATGCGAGCCAAGATCAATTTAATTGACCGAGCGAGCGAAGCGAGCGAAGCGTCTCAGTATCGAGGTTAGCCAAAAATTCTTTTGTCCGTCTGTCTGTCTGTCTGTCTGTCTGTTCTCGCCTACAGGTCACATTTCTTAACCGATTCTCATGAAATTTTGTAAGCAGATTCAGCAACTAAATAGAATTTTTTTGTCGAGACAGTTTTTCGAAATTTTTCAAAATGGCGGATATATGGGGGTTTAAAATTTAAAAAGTGTCATATATCCGCCATTTCTAAATATTTTCAAAAATGTCACTAGACTTTTTGTTGCCATTATAGAAACGCATTTTTTTTATTTGAACAACTTTTTTGTCTGAACAACTTTTTTATACGTTATACTTGAACGGGTTTAGGATGACTTGCGAAGTCTAGCTGACTGAGCCGTGACGGATATACAATACAAATCTTCTTACAAAATATACTGAAACTATTTAAGGCCATACCCAAATTTTCCGGGGTCCAGTGGCGCCGCCATTTAAAATAAATCATTTAAAAGGAAACGGAGATATCATTTAAAATTATGTCTTGATCAAGCCCTAGATAACCCTTAAAACTATTTTATGAACTACTGTTTATAGTTTAAAGTCAGAACGTGAAGTTTTTCTACGCACATTAGCCAAAAGTGGCCGTTTTTCTCAAATGTGCGTAGAAAAGCTTCACGTTCTCACTTTAAACTACAAAAAGTAGTTTAAAAAATACTTTGAATGGGTATCTAGAACTTGACCAAGACACAATTTTAAATGATATCTCCGTTTCCTTTTAAATAATTTATTTTAAATGGCGGCGCCACTGGACCCCGGAAAATTTGGGTATGGCCTTAAGGTGAATTCAGTCCGGGTTACTGAACAACTTTCTTAAAAATGAATATCTTACTACAGACACAGATCGTGTTATACTGGCGCCGGCAGCCAATTCGGCAACCAGCGCCGGCAGCGGAGGCACTCCATTTGGAATAATATTCGCGAGGTCTAAGTTCGTGGCGAACTACTAGTGATATAGTGGTGTGGTCGTCGACTTCACAGAAAAAACAATTGAGATCTAAATAGGTACCAAGTTAAAGGTATCAAGACAATAAGATCCTCAACATTAATCGTGGTATGTTTTTTTGACGAGCAAATCAAACATTTAGAATTATAGAATCTTCTTATCGAGTCGAAATGGTTTCAGAGGAGATTCAATTTCAAACAATCTTTGACCGGATATATCAATAACTCGCGTCATTTACCAAAGATGATAAGTTGATTAAACAATTATAATATGACTAGTATGCAAAAATAAGCCAAATCAAATGTACAGGATCTTATTTATAAATTTTTGGACAGTATTGACACATATATAGGTACATAATAGCTCGTTGCTATCGACTGACTTTCTCAATACGTATGTATGGGACTAAGGTTTCAAAGCAAACTATTCAATCGATGAAAATCGGTACCCCATTTTTCTATTGGCAACCGAAAACATGCGGCTGAAAAGCCGCTGAAAGTTCTTAGATTGCATCAAGTACCTATCTGATGTTTGTAGTCGTTTTCGATGCTAAGATAGATATTGAGACTCAAGTACTTATGTCATATACGAGTAAGCCACTTATTCTTAAACTCTTAAATTGTAAATAACTACTGACTAAAGGTTTATTAATAGTGACATTATGTACAGTACAAACTCCGTAGGTTAATTAATCAAGTAGATACCTATATTTTAACACCTGGTCTATAATCGTATTACTGACTATATTTTTCTTAAAACAAACGTCGAACGACGTAAAAATAATTTACCTAAAAAATATAAATTTTTTTGCGTATATTTAGCACCCCCTAATTTTGTTATTGATTTATTCGAACAGGAACAACACCAACAAATCATAACGACGTATCATTTTCAGCACAATTTCTTTCATCGCTAACTTCGTTAGTAAGAAAAGCATTTACAATGAACGTGTCCAGAATACGGAATGGCCTCTTTGGCTGTGGAACAGGAGCAGGTTGGGACTGGATTTGATTCACAATGTTTCAATTATAAACTTTCTACTTCAGTCTCATTGCTGTGAAAATTGAGTCCGTCGATGTTTTATACATTTCATCTCCCAAGACTACCAAATACAAGATATGCTCGCCTAATTTGGTGTTTCAGAATTTCAAAGGCCATATTATAAAATGCTTCTGCTTGGGGTCAAACTAATCCTTTCCTTTCGGTTAACAATCTCAACAGTAGGTAAAATGTTAATCTGCAAAATCTCTAGAAGGTAGCAGCGTTTTTTATTTATGACGACGTGAATACATTATGAGTTGTTTACTTTTGTGTAAGCCTAGCTAGCTATAAGTATTTTTTCGATATAAGCCGTCGAGGTGGGTACCTCGACGGCTTATATCGAAAAAATACTTATTAAATACGGAACTTACTTTGTACTCTTTTTTATCCGAAGGTACTTAGAGTATTTCTTGTTTTATCCTTAAGATTCCTGAAACATATTTAAGCTCGGAAATTCTTGAATTAATACAATTGTTTTGAGTTAGAAATTGCTTTTGTATTAATTCGAGATTCATACTCGTAAATCTTTTGACTCTTAAATAAAAGTGATTCCGTGAAAATTCTTTACATTTTCTTTACTAATTTTAATAAGTGCCTTTTTCTTTCTTTATAAAGACCAAGCTGCTGCCTTAACAGACAATGTTAAAAACGATTTAATGCTGAATTTTGAAAAAGAAAGTAAAGTTGTACAATGCCTACCTCCTACATACTATCATCGTCATATCAGCCACATGAAGTCCCCTGCTGAACATAGGCCTCCCCCAAGGACTTACAAAAGGATCGGAATCGGAAGCGGCTTGCATCCAGCGCCTTCCTGCAACCTTGCACAGGTCGTCTGACCATCTAGCAGGTGGGTGTCATACGCTGCGCTTGCCGGTACGTGGCCGTCATTCGAAAAACTTTCTGCTTCATCGCAAATTAGCCATCACATACTAAAATTACTCCTAAAATAACAAGCTATTACAATATTTTTAATTTCAAATCAGTCATTTTTTTCTTATAAAACCAGATATTTTTGCACATATTCTAAATGCCTCTTTTGGGAAATCTCTTTGTGTCCATGTATTCTTGAATTTTGTCTCAAATCACTGAATTGATATGGGCGCAAAATCACATATAACAGTGCGAAGGCCCGTTTTCATCCGTTTAAGAAATTGAAAAATTGTTATCATTTATCGAAACAAGAATAATACATGTAATCACGACTATATAGGTTTTATATACACTTAAGGATTAAGTTCACCTTTTGTACCGGTGTGGTCAATAAAGATTTTAATAAATAAATAATAAATAAAGGACTCTTTTTCTTATACTGAAATTAATAAAGATATGGGTCAGTTTCTTTGATTAACTTTTTTATTAATATTTTACGGCTCTGGACTCTGGATACAAGTCCTTTAGAGCCTTTATTTCTTCGTTTCTTTATTCCTAATCCTAACTAGTTTCAATCAAAGGCTGGCGCAAGCTCTTTGATTGTTTCAAGGGAGTTTCTGGCAACAAATCTATACGAGTCTTTTGGTTTTCATAGCCGATTAAATGACGGACGGCGATAAATATCACAGACCACCACAGCCCGCAAATAAATATCACTACAACCGTACTATGACTGTCCACTTATTATCTATGAACATAAGCGTTTATAATACTAATACTACCATATAAACTACACCAATTTTGTGTGATAAAGTTCACTGGAATCAATTTGCAAAACAATTTATGTTTGTTACCTTTTCAATTTAATTATATAAATAGTACAAACTAGAAATAGAGAGAAATGAAATTGAGAAAAGACCATCCCGAGATGTACCAACAATTTAAGTTACTAACTACTAACAATCGGATTTTGAGCTAAGAGGCTTCCATTCTCATGGAATGGCGACCACTAAACCTATAATATAAATTAAATCATTAATTATTTATCAGTAACGGGCCAACTGCGTCTCTCAGATAAGACCCACATTGTTTGCCTTGTCGGCGAGTAATTTTAATGAATTTCAGTACGATGATGTGTTGATTCGATTTTCTAAATCGAAAAACCTTCATTCATCGATCATGTTTAAGGTAGACCGAACTTTTTTATTCTTTCACATTTATGCACTTATTGAGAGAAGACTGCCAGTTGTATGATGATGGATGTATGCCACGTCATCTTCCCAGATATCAGTTGTAATTAGGAAGGAAAATCATCCAGTAGTACCAATGAATGGCGTTAAACAAAACTAAAGTGTCAAATAATCTACGAAGTCAAATTTTATTATGTTTTTAGTATTTGTTGTTATAGCGGCAACTAAAATACATCATCTGAGAAAAATTTAACTGTCTAGCTATCACGAGGTTCATGAGATACAGCCTGGTGTCAGAAAGATGGACAACGGAGTCTTAGTAACAGGGTCCCGTTTTTATCCTTTAGGTACAGAACCCTAAAATGTAGGTATTTAAAACTTAATTTCGAGCGCAATTAACTTTAATATAAAAGTTAATAAATAAAACATAGCGAAATTTCGTTAAGCACTGGTTCCGAGCCTTTGTTCGCTGTCGATCGATTTTTTGTCTACGTAATTTAAAAAGATTGTAGTTGTTTAATTACAGCTATTTTTCAAAATTACTCACAATATTATGAGCTATAAAACCTACCTCTCCTTAAAGTGCACCTAAGTAATATTTTTTGGAGACAATAATATTTTTTCAAAACTTTTCTTGTCTGTATTTATTATTATAATAATAAAAGGTATCTCCATTAAATTAATAATTAGAAATGTTTTTTCTTAAATGTTTTTTTATCTTGCAATTTCACGGGAAAAATGTCATGGCTGATTTTCAACGTTCATTAACGTTCTAAAACAGTGTCGTGCCCCTGGGTGAGAAACGCTTACCTGACGTCAATATCCGTTGATCAACGTTTTAAGTTATAAAGCCTTCTAAACCACTTCATGTAATGACAGGCTCAGACGATTTGGGGGAGACTCAGTATAATATTGTCAAATAATTTTATTTTTTTAAATCTTATCTTGACAAGTTTTGAACTCCTGTATAATAATCATTATATTATACGAAGGGATTCCAGCATTATTAAAATGTATTACTTAAAAAATATAAATTTATCTTAGTTAAAATAAATCTGTTGCTTATTATTGGCCTAGTGGAATCATGTTTCTTCGAGGTTGTATTTCTTCTTTCCTTATTGGTAAAAGTTGTTCGTATTGAAAAGCACAATCTTTCTATATTTACTTTAACTAAAGTTGACCTGAACAAAGCTTTCCCGCTATTAAAATCACTCAATAGTTTTGCTGTAGCAACCACTGAGATCGGTTGGCGCATTCGGAGTCAGCGGCCGACATTGTTGCCAACTGCCAAGCCAATGCAGCCAGCGCTGACGTCAATGTGACGTAAGTTTTGTTACATTCAGCTAGTTAACTGTGTCCTTGCAAACAAACGACTCGGGCCTTGCGGGGGTGTATTGATTTTTTTGAACGGCACGCGCCACCGACCTCCAAATAATACCATTTGAATAATACTTCCTTACCTCGCTATCACTTTTTTAATCCTGTTCTGAATGGAGCAAGGTTCTGCCTTAACCCTGGCGGGGTTAGATTGGCAGTATGTTAAGCTCATGGGCTGTGCTTACATGTTAGGTAAGGCTTGCTGTGCTTAGAAAGGCGGTAATATTTCAGGTGTAATCATTGTTACATCACATCCCTTTCAACTATAGACCTAGAATTTTATATGTTTGCAACTGAAAGTTGAAAACTTACAAGTAAATTATCTAAAGGTGGATAAACTTACATTTTCTCGTTTCCTATAGCTACTTTCACGGTAATAAAATAAATACCATGTAGTTAACGCTAATATATAACTCTTGCTCACACCCGCTATATCATCAACTGTAAAGTAATAACGTCTAGTCTAGTGCAACAAGAATATTGTTTCCCGCCCGCGTGATTCTATTAAAGTAATTGTAGCAGACGTGTAAAAAGGACATTTAGCGGCGACGGCGGCCCGTGTGACCTTGTGGGGTCATCGGTCTGCATAAAGGGTCTGTTAATATGTCCTTGGCCCATGTTTGTGAAGTATTTAGGTACCGTAGACAAGTGACAATAGTTTGGCGCAGCAAACTGTCAGGGATGGGTAACGAATGCTAAAAATGTTTTGTTCGAACAGAAATCGTTTGCGCGGCTCGAGCTACCGTTCGTTTGCCTAGCACTTTACTTTAAGGTATACGCAAAAAGCATATAATTAAATTTTGAACAAAAAAGCAACACATTTTCTTTCATGAATTTCTTCCATATCTACTAAGTTCTTCATCGAATCTTCACCAATTTAATATAGGACCAACTTGGTACTAAAATACAACATACATACCGTATATCTAACCTTACTCATTTGCAGTGTTTTCGATTGCATCTTAGGCATACTATATAATGTTATTTCTTTTTTTTTCAGTTCTTTAATCGATTTCAATTCGTCGCGATCTGTTTTATGTATGTTCACCAATTATTCGGAGACGCCTGTACTGATTTGAAAAAATATTTTTTACTTTGAAAGGGTATACTTCTACAGTGATACCATATAAATTTTATTAAAATCGGTTGTGTAATTTGGGGAAAAAGGCGGTTTTTAGTTTCGAAAAATTATTTCGTTGGAACATTTTACATGCAGTTGGGTTTTTGTTTTATTATTATTATTAACTGTTAGGCGCGTTTTATACACTACTACTACTAACTAACCCTAGTAATGTGTTCCTACGCTTTTTCAACCGACTTCAAAAAAGAAGGAGAATCACAATTCCTTCCGGTCGTTTTTTTATGTACGTTCAGCTACGAATAATAATTCTTATTCGTAGACGTTCACCGATAATTCGGAGATGCCTGGGCCCTTCTATTTGAAAGGGTATACTTGTCAGGTGATCTTATAGTAACTTTGTCAAAAACCATTGTGTAGTTGATGGTAAAGTCGGTAATTCGTTTTGAAAAAAAAAAAAATTGTGCTGCGTGCCGCTGCAGCGAAACAGCATATTTTCCTAGAACGAACGTGGGGACGACGACGCCACACTATAAAATAATAAATAGACCAGTGCCATTTGTCTATCTATGTATGTAGATAATACATCCCGATTATGTAAACTGCATCGAAGTGCAAGCAATGTGATTATTGATTTCATTACAAAAAAGCCCCTGCCAAGGGCCATAGACAGATAGTTTCAGGTCAATGTCAATGTTTGTTCAAATACATAAAATATTCAGTAATTGTTGAAAGGGTAAATAGGTTTCAGTGGATAGTTACCTTGTGTTCATATAAAAGAATAGAGTCTCGGCTGTCGAGGTCATGTCAAAGTTTATGGATACATTTACTAACTTAGGTCTAAGTGATTTTAATAGTCATAATTGTGTCTGTGACCTTTAAGCACATTTTTATTAATAAGAATGATGTAAAAAATTTAACAATCATTGTATTAAAAACAAATAAATTGAACCTTAAATAACCATAAATGAAAACAATCACTATCACGTCTTCATCCCTAAAAGCCTAAGGCCATAAGATCCCAAGACGGTAACAAATTAATTTTCCATGATAATCATTTTCCGTTTGTTATTAAAATAAATACGAGTATGTCTCCATACAAAGATTTCACAACATTTATTATAATAATAATATTTGGCGTTGTAAATAAAGGAATACAAACATACGATAGTAAAACATTGCCAACCCTTAGCTGTCGAGTAAAAACAGATAATATCAAATACACTCAAATTGTAATTATCAGCCGAATCAGCATCTTTAGTTCTTTCATTCTTCAGAAATACCGGCTGAGTTTTAATTAAATTTCGTCAACATTTTTATTCAATAGCTACTCGAACTCAATTCTATCTGAACTAATAACAAAACGCTTCAGATTGAAATGATAAATAAATTATTAAAATAAATGGTATACTTATTTACCAAATATAAACTAAATATCTACGCATGAATGAATTCTGAGTATTTCAAGCCAAAATTGATGCAATTTTCGCGAAATCGAATTTAGGACGCCCACGAGATGCCAGAATTTCTCCTTCCAATTCATAATATCACAGGTGGGCGACGCAAGTTTTATTTCGGTAAATTGTCATATTTAGTCAGATTTTTACGAGACAGCGTGAGAACGTTGCAACAATTATTTTAGAAACCAGAAATACTCTCTGGATAGTGTATTGTCTTGTTTACTACAGATTCACTGACTTTCATACTTATTTTAACAACAGCTTCCAAAGGAAACTTGTTTGATAATTCGAGGTAAAATCATAAAATATAATGTTGCATTTGATTTGTTCTAAAGTTATCAAATCAAATCTAAAATTTGTTATTTGTATAGGTATTGCTCGGATTGGCGGGGGCACTACTTATACAGGATGAATTTTTAACCACCAGCAAAAAGTTTAAAGCAGTCCTGTCCATGATACTGAACTAATTTCAATAAAAACATTTGACGAAAAACGAAAAATAAATTCGTCTTTCTATACAAAGCGCTCGGCCAAACGGATTTTGTTCGGGAGGACGAATTTTTTTTATCGATTTTCAATATATTTTTTGTAGAAAGTAGTACATCAGAACTATTTGAACGAACTTGGTCCAAAAATTTGTCTGGTGGATAAAAAGTCACATGTATGTGTTAAATTGCTTTGCCCTCAGCCAACACTCTGTTTCCTAGACACAGAGGCGTATAAATTTTATTTAATATCGAAAACAAATGGCGCAAAAGAAATATGAAGACCGCATTAATTTCAATTTAAGGCTCCTCCTTGCGCTAGCGACCTTGAAAACACAAAAAAATTAATTTCTCTTTCTGTAAGTGAGATTATTAGAAACCCTCGTACAACTTTTTAGCTAGTATCCTGAAGTTTCATTAGAACCTCGAAAGTCATTGAAATACTATCCGGTTTAGAAACCTTTACAAAAAGAGTCAAAAATGGCCGTTTTTAGTATTTTTTGCAAAGGAAAATTCAGGGTATTTTATTTCAATGATTTTCGAGGTTCTAATGAAACTTAAGGATACTAGCTAAAAAGTTGTACGAGGGTTTCTGATAATCTCACTTACAGAAAGAGAAATCAATTTTTTTGTGTTTTCAAGGTCGTTAGCGCGGGGAGGACCCTTAAGCAAATCAAACAGACAGACTATTAGTGAAACATTAACCTATCTCAAAGCCTACACTGGCCCGTGATAATTGATTTCCCGGAGTAATTAACTAAGCTAGACTTTGCAGCGAAACAAATGTATTCCGTTTGGTCGCGTCGCCACCAAGCGATGACGAACGGACTGAATGGCATGAAAGTCTGTACGGATTTCAACTTATGAAACATACAAATATATTCGTATCGTATTGTTGCACGTGGTAATAAACACTTCTCTGAGTGTAGAATATTATAAATACATATAAAAAAGTAAATTATAAAGTAGCGTGCTCGGGTGTCTTTTGTTCCTCTTGTACATCAACGATCTCCCAAAAATAATAAAAGAGCACTGTGTCCTATTCGCGACGATGTTTCAATCCTAACATCAACCAATAATAATGTAGGAACTTATATGATTGATTGGTTGAGCGACCATAATCTGGAAGTAAATTACTCAAAAATAGAGAATAGTAAAATTTGTAAGATAGAAATTCTAACATTTTGAAATATGTTAGAATTTCTATCTTACAAATTTTACTATTCTCTAAACGAATATTTAGAATACAAAGATAAATTTATTTTAAAGTTGTAGATAAGTACTATAAATCCATTATAAAAAATAATTTATTCAATTCAGCAAAGATCAAACACTACTAAACTAACCGATGATCTAAAAGACGTCGACATGGAGAGGGAACGCAGAACAGTGTCACTTAGAGCGAACATGCTGGCTCGAAGATTTGCTCGATGTACGCTGAGCCGGTGAAAATAACCTTTAGCTTACTGCACATCTCTGTACTCAGCTGCTCTTTGGTTCAGATATACTTAACAACTTTGCAATTTTATTTGCTAAGCTAATTGAAAAAAAAAACTACTGCCAAAAACGCCATCAAGTGATGATTAGCGGAATCACCTACTTGGTTAAAACCATTCAGTCCAAAACAAAAACCCGCAATAATATGTTACCTTATAGTCTATATGGAAACTCTTCTAAAACGCAACTTAGAACTCATCTAAATACGAGTAGCAACTCGTGTAAGATGCAAGTAGTCTCAAATGTTATTTTGACTAAATTGCGGGTAGTTCCCTAATCTACTATAAATCTAACTTAGAACTTTTCCCTGTTGGAGCGAGACAAACAAAAAGTGGATTAGGAGCTTAGCTTAGTTTATACGAATTTGATTCATAGCCGTTTGAATATTTTATTACGTTTTTATGTAATCAACGAATTATTAATATTTTAATTTAATTACCTTTTGCGGCCCATTTTATTTATTGTTTATATTTCGTGTATTCTATGGGTACATGTACAAAACTAATATGTTTTAGTTCATTGTGGCTAGTAGTGCAAAGATAGTACGATAAAGCCAAAACTTAAGTTCAACATTTTTATCAAAAGTTGTTCAGAAAAGTAACCGCACGCAAGATATTAACATTCGTATCTCCACTTCTGATTCTATACGATCGAAGAGTCTTGCAATCACTTAGTTCGTCGAATAAATTAAGAGAACTCCTTCTTCCCGTCATTAAAACTTTTCGCCTGGTTCGCTCCAAGCAGCGAAAATATTTAGTTAAAAAATTAAAACATAAAGTAAATGGGACGCGTCATGCGAACCGGAAATTTAAAGGTTAAAAAGAAAGGTTTCAGAGCAGAAGAGAAGTATTTCTCGCACAGGATAAGTGAAACATGTATTTAGCTTGTACCCTTCTTGAACCACAAAATGAGTATGAGTATTTAGTCTTCGTTCTCATCTGCCTACCTGGCTTTAATTAAATGAATGTTTTAAAATAATTCAAAGCACCAAGGAGGATCAGACCACTAGAAGTCTGTGCATTCGGCTATGAGTGACATTCCGTATTTTTTACTCGCCTTTCAAATTGACCAGCGTAAACTAACCTTATGCACTCGCTCTCGATACCGTTAATGAACTCGGGGCGCATTTGAATGTTTTCTTTTACCTAGAAATTAATTTGCATATACGTAAATTTACTACCCTTTTTACCAAGCGACGGGGCAGGCACTCACCTTTAAGGTTATGTAACATAAGAGTGAAGTCGGTAACAAAGTAGATTAAGCAGAAAGTAAGTTGTTACTTGACGAGTGCAGTATAACTTACTTAATGCCAAGTGCAAAATCTGCTTCTCTTTCAACTACTGTAAAAAATAAGGTGAAATTAAACTAAAAAGAAATTACAATACTCAGTTCCATTATTAAAATTAATAGTTGATTTTCTTTTTACCTTCGCTTTGAATTGCTTCCGGAGATAAAGAAATTTCCATATCACTTGAAGATTCCATTTTTATGATAAAATTTGGTAAGTATAGTACCTAGGTACAATTATTGCGTAAGCATCAGCCTGCTCATATTTTTCAGTGAAGGACGTTGGACGTCAAATAAACTGAGATATATAACAAGGCCTCATTACAGTTCAATAAACAACTCCGTTTTTCTAAAAATTGTGTATCGATGTGCTCAACCTAGACGCAAGTTTAGGCAAGCGATGTCCATATATATTCATACCTGGTAGATTTATTGAGCATTGCACTAGCGAACGAAGTCCTTTGACTCTACTTAAACACGCCAGCGTAGTATGTAAGACTAAAACTCGAGTATCATGTTTTGGAACTTCATGAAATATTGCGAGCGAATAGATAAACTAATAGTTTTTAACTTTGAACACGAGCCAATAACTGCCAAGAAAAAAGTGAGTGTCCAGTTATGAGCGAACTAGCAGTTTATCGGAGTAATTGTACTTTTGTTTCGATCGAAGCCCTTCAACGCTGCTCGTAACCGGAACCAAAGCCCGCACGCAATCCGCTCAAGTCCTATACATGATCTAACAAATCTACTAAAACTATTTTAAGGATAGAAAAATAGTAAATTGTGCTGGTAGCACAATCTACTATTCTATTATTCGTAAATATTACCTTTTCCACCTACAGGGTACCGAATATCTATCTATCTCAGCAGCTATCGTATTTTATAATAAAAATTATTTGTTTAAAAGAGTTTTCGACAAATCCTCGGCTGCTTTCGGGAAGTTACGGTCTTGTCAAAAATACCTCAGTGTCTTAAGACTAAAGTCTAGAACCAACGTGTGTTACCATGGCTCTGAAATGTAGTCCCTTACTTATGGGTCTCACTAGAAGTGTCAAGGTCTTGCAATGCGCTACGGAGTGGGCTTTGCTTGGGGTTTCTTTACGTGGTCGAATCAGTTATAAGGAAATTCGTAGTAGAAGTAAAGTCACTCACATAGCATAGCGGTTTAGCTGAAATGACAGTGGGCGGGACACATAGCGCGACTAACCGATGGACGATGGGGCAAAAAGGTTCTTGTATAGCGACCTCGTACTGGCAAGCGAAACGTAGGATGGGTGGGTACCCACAAGATGGTTTGACGATCTGACCAAGGTCGCTGGAAGACGCTGGATAAAAGCCGCTGCAGATCGGTTTTTGCGGCTTCGGACAAGGATTTTGGAAATCCTTGCGAGAGGCATATGTCCAGCAGTAGACCGTTATGCGGCTGAAACGGTAATGATGATGATGCATTTCAAAACTCAGTAGGTAGATGATTGAGAGCCTATTCCCAACAGTGGTATTCAGAAGGCTGACGATAAGGATCATGATGCAGTACGGAGGTAATACGTTTAAAATTAGGTGCATTTACGTCGTTGAATTTATTACCGGTTGTATGG
This sequence comes from Acrobasis consociella, assembly GCA_963555685.1. NCBI lineage: Eukaryota > Metazoa > Arthropoda > Insecta > Lepidoptera > Pyralidae > Acrobasis > Acrobasis consociella. The sequence continues at coordinate 18,729,053 of OY743104.1, forward strand.
ACCGAGCTCCACGCTGATTTACAAATACTGAAGACTGAAATAGACTAAATAATATTCTAGATGAAGCCGTCTGTCTAATTTCTGCGGGCGATTTGTATGCGCGCCACGGGCTGTACGTGCACAGCTTGTGTTGCCTTATTTCGTGTCATCAAAGCAAGGCTTCGACACCCGCCTGGAGAGTCGACACCGGGTCACCAAATTACAACAAGAGTTTTCTTCATTCCGCTTACCACCTGAACGCCCGCAATATCATCACTGTATTATGTATATGATATGCGTACTAGAAACGTAATAATCTACTTATGTAGTCCCCTAGTAAGATTACCATATCAAACCCGTATTTTTCAGTTTATCAGTGCAGTAAAAAATTAAAGAAGATACAGGGCACCCATGTTTCGAGTAGAAGGTTATGTGAAACGTTACGGCCCTATAAAAATAGTATAAAGCTGTAACGTAATGACAATTATTAAGCTCTGAAGCATTGTCATTTTTGTTAGTCAGATGAAAGAAAAAGTACCTGAGCAATTTTTTTATAATTATTAGATCTTCTTCATCTTTGTGCGTTCCCGGTTGCATCCTCAGCTGAGAAGCGCTTTCCTACTTTTCAGGGTTCCGTAGTAAACAAGGAACCCTTATAGTTTCGCCATGTCTGTCTATCTGTCAGTCTGTCTGTACGTCCGCGGTTTTACTCAGAGACTAAGTACTAGAAAGCTGTGATTTTTATATGGGTATGTATATTGATTATGCTAAAAGAGTAGTAAAATAAAATCTAGATTTTTTTTTCAATTAGTCTTTCAAAAATATTGTGAGCTTATGAACACCATTTTTCGATTGAGAAATCCGTTTCTGAAATATTTGTTTTTAGTTTTAGACGTTTTTAATGGCATGAACTTAAGTTTGCAATTTGCATTCGCAACTACGTAACCTTACCATGTCAATGATAACCCAAGGATGCCGAAACATTGCAAAGTGCAGAAGAAATATCCAAAACAGTTTAAATTATTTTATACTAGTTTTGCGAACCGGCGGCAGCCTGCCTGACGTTAACCTGTTTGGGAATACCATTGTAGTACGTGATGTTTTGTGCTTAGTCGCCTCTTACGACATCCACAATAAGTGGTCCTGTTCTAGGCCGGAAACCACACGGCACATTTATTACATACATACATACATATTTTCAATCCTGTTTCCCAATGGGGGTAGGCAGAGTCTATGGATTTCCACTTACTACGATACTTGCAAACCTCTTTTGCTTCGTCAACACTTATAACTATTTTCATGCATGCTCTCCGAAATGATCCTATTTTAGGCCAGAAACTACACGGCACAATTATTATCCACTTAAATGATGCTAAATATTATTTAATTACACTTTTAACGAAACATTTCTCAAAAAATATTTTATCAACTGAATACATAAATGTCCTACCAGCAACTAGTATATAAATAGGTCTCAATACGAACACATTTTTATTAGCTACCGATACTTATATATGAATAAATTTAATAGCAATATAACGGAATTCGTCGACCTTAGCTTTTTAAATACGAGTAATATAGGTTTATTCATTTAATGGATAGAATACCTGTGAAACGATATAAGTTAGTAAAACCGGTATCTTTGAATACTTTTATAAAAGAAGTTTCCTGTAACATTCTTTGGGATGTAGGTCAATTAATCCCACTTCCTACAGGATATAAGATAAAAACGCTCGGAATGCTCGCTCCTTCATCCGGATCTATCTAGGTCTTGCACCGACGCGCGACCGAGGTCCTCGCTATAAATAGAATTCATTCTAGCGCAATTTTTTATTGGACTCGTACCCATAAAATGACTTACTATCTTACTACATATTTAGTAGATATCTACTAGGAGTAAACGTAATAGTAGAGTCCGTCTTATCAAAAATGTTAAAGGTGTCATCTCTATGTTATAATTTTTTTAAACTAAAAACCAACTTTAGTCCAAACTTTATACATAACCGATTTTGATAAGATTTGTCTTCAAATAATCGGGAGCATACATAAAATTGTATGTATAAAATACATTCGAATTGATATCGTCCTCCTTTTTAAAGTCGGTTAAAAGGATATTTTCTTCCTACGCCTTCGGTAAATTGAATGAATTGAATTAGCCAATCAATCGCTTAGTATTGTTTCTCCGCGTCAAGTGCACTCTGTATCTATTGGTATGGCAATGGACTGCTGTTACTGTAGCCTGAATTATCTCGGTCTATTAACTGCATCTGAGCGCAATGGATGACGGGTAATGGTTGGGAAAAGATAGGTATAATTACCGAAGGACGAATCACGTACTCGTGGTTTTGTACTGTAAATTTCCTTGGTTTCAGGGATGCTGCTGCTACATACATACATACATACATATTTTCACGCCTATTTTCCATGGTGGTAGGCAGTGACTATGGATTTCCACTTACGACGATCCTTGCAAACCTCTTTTGACTCGTCAACACTCAACTCTTTTCATGCATACTCTCCGGTTATGGGTACTCCTTAAATCACCTTTATTCAGAACATCTGCTATGTGGTCGCAGAACGTTCTTCAAGGTCGACCCGGTCTGGTTCTCCCTTCCACATTCGCACGATAAATCTTTTTTGTTAATCTTCTTTCATCTATCCTCTCAACATATCCAAGCCACCTTAACATTCCTTTCTCAATTTTTGCTAGTTAGATAAAAAATATCGTCGAAAGCATGTCAACCACATAAAAACTAAATGCTTAATCTACAATTTTTTACTTAGATAACATAATATGTCATTTTTAATGTTGGTTTAAATAAACAAACTAGTAGGAATAACCTTAACTTAAGTTAAATGACCGAGTTCTGGTTACAGTCTGTAACCAGAACTCGGTCATTTATAAACATATTATGTTATATGTTCAAAAACAAAGTTAATGCATCGTTACGAGAAATTCTTCATGTCAAATAATAGGTTGGGGAAAAAGTCTTCGCATTTTTTATGAAAATTCAAAACATTTTTTATAAAGTTTATTTACATTTAACTAAAGTATGTACGTACCATTTTGTTCAATAACTTTTTGCCATCTTATAGGTAGGGACATGCATGATCCCTTTGCTATAGAAATTTTGGGGCTTCTGATCAAAAAACTGCGTCAAGTAGTTTTGGCAGTCCTCTCGTGATGCTGACCTGACACTGCCTAAAGAATTCTGAAGAGACCGAAACAGGTGGAAATCTGAAGGTGCCAGGTCAGGACTATACGGCGGATGCATTAACACCTCCCAGCCAAACTCTCTTAATTTTTGCTGAGTGGTTAAAGATGTGTGACGTCTAGCGTTATCATGATGAAAAACCACACCCCTTCTGTTGATTAATTCCGGCCGCTTTCTCCCAACTTCTTGTTTTAATCTTATTAGTTGTTCGCAGTAGAGTTCTGAATCGATGGTCCTGCCTGGTAGTAACAGCTCATAATGAATAATGCCCTTCCAATCCCACCACACACACAGCATCACCTTGTTGCGAGTTAACCCGGGTTTCGCCACAGTCTGTGAAGCCTGACCGGCCTTTGACCATGACATTTTTCACACGTTCTTGTCGTACGTGATCGACTTTTCATCACCAGTTATCAATTTCTTCAAAAATGGTTCGGTCTCATTACGTCGTTATAAAGAATCACAAATGGGTACACGGTTTCTTAGGTTTCTTTCAGAGAGCTCGTGAGGTACCCAAATATCGAGCTTTTTTGTGTACCCTTTTTTTGTGTAAATTCCCAGTTCTTCAGCTACGTCGTAACTACTGATATGCCGATCTTGCTCCACTTTTTCAAAAATAGCATCAATTTTATCCGTAACAGGGCGACCAGAGCGACGTGCATCTTTGACATTAAAATTTCCGGATTGAATACGCTTAAACCAAATTTGTGCTACTATCACAGACACTGCACTAGGTCTATAAACATCGCAATTTTTTTTCGCGGCATTTTTACCTTTTTCGTAGTAAAATTTTAAAATGTATCTAATTTCTTCATTAGATTCACTCATCTTGACGGTAAGAAAAACAAACAAAATCACGCATTTTCCTAATTTTAATCTGGAATTATCTTCTTTAAAATTTAAACTTTTAAATGATACCAAAACCAGCCAGGTACAAATAGTATGGGTGCGTATTTCTTGATATAATTACATTTTATATATTTACATTTTAATAACGTTCATAAGATATAATGTTAATTTGTCATAATCATTAAGGTATATATTTTTAATAGCTATAATATTCATTACATTTTCATTTTAAAAAGCATAAAATCATTTATATAACGTTTATGTACACTAAACATCACCTGTTATAAAACTTGTGCGGTATACAGGACAAAAAGTATATTGTTGAATAGAGTTATCATTCAAATCATATAACTATCAAAATCATATTGCTTAGAAGATATATGACTTAAAAATCATACCATCTAAAAAGTATAGACAGGCAGACGAAAATAATTCAAATTTGGGAAATCTCGTAAACTTTAATTTTCTTGTAAAAAAAACTCAAGTTATAGGATAAGTTTATAAAGGTGCAAAGTTTAAACAAAGAAGTAGGCAATGTCCATTAAGATATTTTATTACGTAAAAGAAACTGTGAATAAGATACCCAAAAGTGGGGGCAAACATAAAAATAAAATATATAAATGAGTCAGTAAACGATTTGATTAAAAAAAACTAATTAGAAAATAGTAAAAAAAGAAGTCATATCTTAAAGGCTACAAAAACTAACCAATTTTTTTATAAACACAAAAAAAGCTTGCCAAAAGCCAAGCTATGAAAATAAATTTTGCTACACGTACAAAATGCGCGCGCATTTTGTACGTGTAGCAAAATTTATCACCCAAGCCTCAAGGTATGAAACATTTGGTTACACATTCAAAATGCGCACGCATTTTGTTGTATGTGTAACCAAATTTATCGCCCAGGCCCCGAGGTATGAAAAATTTGGTTACACATTCAATAACCAAATTTTTCGCCCAAGCCCCAAGGTATAAAAAATTTGACGTACAAAATGCGCGCGCATTTTGTACGTTTAGCCAAAGTTTTCACCCAAGCCTCAAGGTACGAAAAATTTGGTTACACATTCAAAATGCGCGCGCATTTTGAATCTGTAACCAAATTTTTCGCCCAAGCCCCAAGGTATAAATAGTTTGGTTACACATACAAAATGCGCGCGCATTTTAAATGTGTAACCGAATTTTTCGCCCCAGGCCCAAGGTATGAAAGAAATAAAAAAAATAACTAACTTATTATTTACTAGCCGAAGCCCGTGACTTCGCTCGCGTGTACTTTATGTCTCTTGAAAATGCTCATCAGGCTGAACAACTTTTACTAAGGCGCCATTTTTATATCTCTTATAGTTTAGCTAGACCAGTATAGTTCTGCATCAGGTGTTCTTCCAAAATTATTTATACCCTGTATGTTGCCCAGGCTTACAGCTATATAACAAAAAAAAAGTTTAATTTGAATCCGTCCAGCATTTCCGGAGATTAGCGTGTACAAACAGACAAACAGACACTTAGACAAACAGACAGACTTTTTTTTAAAATTCTTACTCCATTACTATATCTTCATCGCCCCTTATATATTTTTTTGAAATATATCTAATGTACAGACACTTTTTTACTGTTTAATTATATGTAAGATATAGATTTAATTTCACTTATTATTGTTTTGTCTATTTTCATTATAAGAGTAACCATTCACAAATAACACTATTTCGCACTTTTAAACGTTTCGCACTTATTTTTTATTTATGACTAACGAACGAAATCGTCTATCAATGTTAATAAATAATCAGTAATTACATTATGTGATTGCGACATATTAATATATTATTTTCAACCCACCTGCATTGGCTTGTCTTAATAAAATTATCCGCAACATACTGCGAGACGCTATATCAAAAGTTTGTTATATCTAATGATGATTATATATTAAGAATCTTCTACTAATCGATTCATATACGCAATGATTATTATGCTTAATAATATTTCTATAGAAAGTTTATTATACGTAGCGTAAATAGATTTCGAGAATTTTAAATGTATACCAAAGGTTTGTTAGATTGAATAATTATTATTTAAACTATTTTATGGGTTAGAAAAGTATGATTTATGATTTTTATCTTTATTGATAATTATACCGACCAAAATTATACATTTCGTTGGTATTTTTTCAAAATAATATATATATTTTTGTTCTGTCTTAAATTACTTACCCAGAAAAAAACGACGGGTTGCACTCTGGGAGTGCCGGCATAAGTGAAAACTTGAATATTAACGTTGTGCATTTTTGATATTTTGGAATGGTTAGCCCATAATTTTTTACCCATTCCAAAAAAAGTGCACAACGCCGCTAAAGAAGTTTTCACTTCAAAAAATTATCTTTTTGTAAATTTATCTTTTTAAATTATCATTTATATATGTCGGCGAGTTCAATATAATCCCCTTTATTATTGGTTAAGTTGTGCAAACAGAAAGTTGTTTACTTCAAAACATAACTGTTATAATTTCAAATGTTTCGACAAGTATAAAAGCGGTCGCCCTAGCGACGAGCGGCTCAGTCTTGTGCGGACCGCCGTACTGTGAACATCTCCTTTGTGTAGTGTGCTCTAGACGATAAGCCCAGGTGGACACAGATTCAATAACTGTGTGGGCCAGGGGTATTCAGACACATGTGGTTGGAATCCATGATACAGCGCGAGGCGGAGCGCTGTACTTATCGTCACACTTTTAGTGAGTTTGGCGTAGGTCATTCTCCTGCTCCGTCATCAGAAGTTGGATCTGAATCTTTTGCCCACTTGAGTGAATCCATGGGAGAATAGGGGTGACGAGTTCGACAGGGTCTAAAGAGCGTGATTATAATTACTCTGTCTTTTAAATTGTCCAGAGATGATGGACCCGTATTTTCAGTTTGCCAGAGGGGTAAAAATTCACAAGGATACGGAGCGTCAAGGTTCTTGAGTGAGGGCTTGCGGAGTCACAGTAAGGGTGAACCAGTCTTCCGGCAGTCTCGAAAAATGTGGTCCATGACCTATTCAGGCGCGCCACATCCGCAAGCTGGGGAGTCAACCCAGTCGCACCGGAATTCAAACCATCTAGTTCGTCCCCATCCAGTTCTCATTCTGTGGAGCTGGCATCTGCGTGGGAGAAAGAACCCTGAGAGTTTTTCAGTGGGGTTGATGGTTGTATCCACATAAGTGGATTCGAATTCTATTCTTTTTGATGGTAAAGTGGTTTTTCAACAGTCAATCCTATAGAGCTGGTGTCGTGACTTCAGTCTTAGCCTTTTTAATAGTTTTTGGATTGAGTTTAGCAATACAATGTGTCGATAACTTTTGGGGTCATTGACGGCTCTGGTTTTAGTATCGCAACCCATCCTGTGTTGCATATGGTCTGTGTGACAAACGTCTGTGTGACAAGCGTCTGTGTGACAAAACGTCTGTGTGACAAGCGTCTGTGTGACAAACGTCTGTGTGAAAAGCGTCTGTGTGACAAAACGTCTGTGTGACAAGCGTCTGTGTGACAAACGTCTGTGTGACAAACGTCTGTGTGACAAACGTCTGTGTGACAAACGTCTGTGTGACAAACGTCTGTGTGACAAAGCGTCTGTGTGACAAGGCGTCTGTGTGACAAAGCGTCTGTGTGACAAAGCGTCTGTGTGACAAGCGTTTGTGTGACAAGCGTCTGTGTGACAAGCGTCTGTGTGACAAACGTCTGTGTGACAAACGTCTGTGTGACAAAGCGTCTGTGTGACAAAGCGTCTGTGTGACAAAGCGTCTGTGTGACAAAGCGTCTGTGTGACAAAGCGACTGTGTGGCAAAGCGTCTGTGTGACAAAGCGTCTGTGTGACAAAGCGTCTGTGTGACAAACGTCTGTGTGACAAGCGTCTGTCTGTCAACCGTCTGTCTGTCAACCGTCTGTGTGACAAGTCTATCTGAATGGCAGCCGGTCTGTGTGACAACCTTTAGCGCCAGTAATGGTGCTAACGAGAGTGAAGCGATCAGTGTAAAGATACCTAACGTGTGTTTAGTTTCAGCTACTTCTGCAAAGTTGCTAAAGTGTTAACAAGTGAACCATAACTGCTGGCCACGTATTGCGGCCGAGTTGGAGTCAGCGGCAGTGCCGCAGGCGCTGGAGATTCCTGGTGAAGTGAGGTGAAGTGAAAAAGCGGGTTGATATCGTGTGTATTTCTGTGTCGTAACCTTATCTGCTGAATCGCAAAGATAACCTGGTGAGTTTTTATATTTTTTTCGATTTAAGAGTAGAGCAGAAAGCAATTTATTTCAAAACCTTTAGTTTTAAAACATAAAGTAGAATAATGTCTAGTCTTTTGACCACTATGCAAGCAAAAAATAATTATGATTTCGCTATTTTAAATAAGAACGTGTATTATCTGCTAAGCTTAGTGACTTGATCTTATCGTCATGAGTTGATAGATGAGCTTAACATCACTGAAGGTGGCATAAGTCACTGTTAGTCGGAGCTGGCAGTGGCGCCAATTAGTATCCTAACAAAAAGTCTAGTTTGAGTATTTTAAATTATAATTTTTAGCGTTTTATAAGCTTACGTGTGAATACTGGTGTAAAATGATAGTTATTAGGTACGTTACGCACTTAATTATTCGTAAAGTTGGAGAGATAAGTTCTCCTAGCCTTTGCCTAGTATTGGACTTAAGATAAGCTAAATATTATAATAACTTTTATAAAGATTATAATGAGATAATGACCAGGGTGATGATGATGATATTGGTAATGAAGAGATAGTGATGACGATGAAGATATTATTGATAGAGAGGTAGTGATGATGAAGAGGTGACGGCGAGCCTACCATGATGATGATCATGGTGATGACTTTATTTAAAAGGACCCTTCACCGTTTACTATGTGAGTAATAATATTTTACCATTAATTTATTATTTACTGTGTTTTAGGTTAACTGAAGTAAAGTCCCGTTACTTGAATAAATTTTAATCTGGATAGTTAAAGTCGAGTAAATATTGTGATATTGTAGCCAAATTCAAAAAATATCGTACTGATAAGCAATGTTATTTTTATTGTTAGGAAGTCCGTAGAAAAAAGATTAAGTTGCAAACGCTTTAACTGTATTCTAGCCACGCTTTATTGTAACAAAAGTACTGTAAACGTTTGTTTTTGTTGACAGTTGGGTATTTTCCTGAGCCAAGGATGAATTGTTTTGTGGTGTAGGCGGGGTAAAGTGTCGCAAAGTAGTGTCGCTTGCCTTTGAACGTATCCATTTTAGCGTAGTTTTGGATTTATTATTGCGGAAGGGCTGATGGTGAAAGCGTCGTTCGGCTTCGGGGATCTGTGTTGTCATCTGCCTGTATTTCATACAAAGTCCCAGTGCAGTCGAAGTGCAAACAGTGGAAACTGTTTGTTATTACGTTTGGAGGAGGGTGTCTGATTTGACTTGTTGGAAAAAAGCGTATATTATCTACCCAGTTGACATTTATTTTCACTTCTTCTTCTTATCGTGTCGGTGGCTTGAATTTTTAATTTTGTTCTTCGAGAACGTTGCCACTTTTACGCTTCCCTCCGAGGCAGAGTATAGGTCTAGCACGGTACAGCTGGTAGGGCATAGAGGTGATCTAATGATCTAATCGTCATGTCCACAATCGCCCTGTACTTCTGCTTGGTCTATCGGCCTACTTCAGTTTGGAGGCAATTCAAGCACCTCCAAGTAGCCCATGGCAGTTTATGACCTGGCGGTAGCGCCTCTAATGGTTGGATATAATCGGGGGGTGGAGCATACCTACTGTTCGCACCACATTCTAAACCTAGATAATTCCGGTTGTTCTTACGTATAACTACTTGAATCATTATGACGATTTTTCACCTGTTTAATTATTTGAAAAATCGAGATGCTTTCCGGGCATGAAACTCAAAGCAAATACACAAGTGTTTCCGTGATAGGTTGAGAAGGATGCGGGAGCCAGAGAAGCTCATTAGGAAGACCGATAGCATAGCAGAAGGCTTTATTGCCATATGTAGAGTGATGAATTGCATTGTTTGTTTTGTTGTGACCGTACTAGAGTTGACCCGTAGTCCGTGAGTGAGTATGCGGTCGGCTCTTGTGGAGGTCGAGTTTCTGGATGAAATCATAAGGTCAAGTGGACCTGATGATCACAGGTGGTAATACGCGTTATAGTGTGAGGACAACGATGGCAATTCTGATCTCCGATGATTTTGAGCTAATGATTAATGTTTTGTTAATATGTCTTGGTGATCTCTTCTGAGTTCTGACTCAATTAATAATTACTGTATCTTTTTTTTTAACATCGTGAAAATGTACAATTTTTATTAGTTTTGACTCAATTTAATTGTCATAACTGGCAAAGGGCACATGTGATTAATAAAAACTTTTAACATGTGATCGCTGAATATTGACATGAAGTTTTTAGTATCCGATTCAATGTAAAGATTTATCGATGTTCATTGCTTGTTTTGAGTTTATTATAGATTGTTTAAACCATTATAAAAGGTTAATTATTGCAGAAAATAAATAAATACAGAACACAATAATTAATTTCACTAAAAACTAATTAATCTAATATAACAAGCCAACAAAAAAAAACTATTAAAAAAAAATTATATTAAATAAATAAAATAGACCTTACATCACCACGATCGCAGGGCAGGGTAACTAAGATACGGGCAGCATTGCCTCGTTGTATAGCAAGACTTCTAACAGAAACAGAAATTAACTAAAGCTTCGTTTTGGTCAGGTTTGGCCAAACGGTGTACCTTTATGCTTTGTGTTGATCTTAAATATGAAACCCGAGGACGGGTTTACTGTCAAGATGGCAGTGTCGACGAGTTAAAAATTGATTCTTTTGAATTTATTCATGAATTTTGTTGATTCGAATGATTGAATACGTAAACAATGCGCAAAAAATCCCTTAGTCATGATTTCTTTATAATTATTCCTGTACGAATATTGGCTGAAGGACAAACAAAAGACCGGTTCAGAAAAGAAGTATTGTGGCACTCTGGAGTAGAATTTTGGCGAGTTTAAATTTTGTTATAGTTTTGTAAGACGCTTATTGTGGAGCTAGATCAGAATCATTTTATGGTTATTTCTAACTATGCTACTTACTAGTTTAAATTATTATTGAAAGCGCGTACGAGGGCGTACGCATGTCAGGTTGGCCGTGTCGGCGAGTTCAATATAATCCCCTTTATTATTGGTTAAGTTGTGCAAACAGAAAGTTGTTTACTTCAAAACATAACTGTTATAATTTCAAATGTTTCGACAAGTATAAAAGCGGTCGCCCTAGCGACGAGCGGCTCAGGGGGATCGCGCCCTTGCACGCCCGCCCACCGGACCGCAAGTACAAGCCCTCGCCCCGCGATGCCATCATCCCGTCGACAGCCGAGCGAGGCGCCGCTACAGCAGCGACGCCCGACCTGAACCCCCAGCATTGAGACACCCGACGTGGCCGCCACGGCCACTACCATGTGACCCGCCTGTAGTTGCAGGCGGCGGCAGCATTTCGCTGTAGAGGGCCACAGCCCTGATCAGCATCCCCACTTCCGCCTTCGGCGGAAGTTGGGAAGACTTACCACTTCCACTTCCACGAGCGGCTCAGTCTTGTGCGGACCGCCGTACTGTGAACATCTCCTTTGTGTAGTGTGCTCTAGACGATAAGCCCAGGTGGACACAGATTCAATAACTGTGTGGGCCAGGGGTATTCAGACACATGTGGTTGGAATCCATGATACAGCGCGAGGCGGAGCGCTGTACTTATCGTCACACTTTTAGTGAGTTTGGCGTAGGTCATTCTCCTGCTCCGTCATATATATTCATTTAGATTCAATCCAATGTAAACTGTAGTTTATTCCACAATGAAGCTGACTTTGTCTGGATATATTTATTTCACATGAATTTAAATTCCAAAATTTTAGTACGAGTAAATTAACAGAATTCTGCAATAATGAACGCAATAGTTACTCGTAAAAAAAAAATGAAATAAAAAAGCTCACTGAAAGCTTCATGAAAATATTGATAAAAATAAAAGTTTATAGCCTAATCAAACAATATTATAGGCAAGATCAACTTTTGACTTTTACCAGTTTTAATCCCTGCAAACTCCTTTTAAATAAAGCCAAGTACCTACTGAGGCGGGTCCCGAAGTAAGTTAGCAAAGATAAACGTGCTTCACTCTTCACGGCTTGGTCTACGTCCCCCCTAACTTCTACCAACAGATTATACTTCGTATTGTTACGAGTACATTACCCATGTTTATTGTTTAAATTAGAACAATAACGTCCTAAACATTCGACGACGACCCAACGGCATACTACAAATAATTTACTGACCCCGAAACACAGACATAATATGTTATGTCGTAGCCAAACTTGTACTATGACGAGTCAATATGAAGTTACTCGTATACTGCTAAATTGGGATGTGACTGTTATAGCATTATTTATTTGTATATATAATTTACTGACCCCGAAACACAGACATAATAAGATATGTCGTAGCCAAACTTGTACTATGACGAGTCAATATGAAGTTACTCGTATACTGCTAAATTGGGATGTGACTGTTATAGCATTATTTATTTGTATATATAATTTACTGACCCCGAAACACAGACATAATAAGTTATGTCGTAGCCAAACTTGTACTATGACGAGTCAATATGAAGTTACTCGTATATTGCTAAATTGGGATGTGACTGCCTCCGTGGTGTAGTGGTTAGAGCGTTCGGCTCATACCCGGAGGTCGCGGGTTCGATTCCCGGCGGGGGCAACGACTTTGTGTTGTTGTCCTAGTTTGGTAAGGACATTGTAGGCTGATCACCTGATTGTCTGATAAGTAAGATGATCCGTGCTTCGGAGGGCACGTTAAGCCGTCGGTCCCGGTCACTGTCTTTCACATTGGTCGTTACCTAAAAACCATGTCAGAGGCCTTTAAGGCGGATTAAAAAACTCTGACACTAGTGTTAGTCACTAACACACACGATAAGAAGAAGAAGAAGAAGGGATGTGACTGTTATAGCATTATTGATTTGTATATATATATATCTTATTTACTTGGGAAATACAAGTTTCGTTGAAAATTTAAGTGTAAAATGTCAGAGTGTCGGAGTTCGGCCCTATTTCAAAAGGGGCTTTTTGGGCTGTAGACCAGTAAATATAGCTGTACCTGGACATAATGCTATAACCGTAAGTTTCTTTTTGTATGATATAAAGTAATGTTAGTTATAGTTAAAATAAACCGAATTAAACAATTTAGGGCTCTGCGTCAGTGTAAAAAAACCAAAAAACTGAAAATTGAACAAATTTTGATTTCATAAGTACAGCATAATTAATAACTTTGGAAAACTACCTCTACCATATTATAACGTGTGCATTCCAGTTGAATAAATCTAAATTAAACAAATTAATCAATTAGCACTATCGTTAATAAAGAAGGTTCGGTATGTTACAAATTTTCAGGCTTATCTCACCAGAAATTATAGATTACTGTATTTCAACAATTTATTCTAAATATTATATTATGTGTGTTGATCAATTATTAAAAATTAAACAAATTCCTTTTATGCATTTCTACATTTACAAATTTTTGTATTTTTTGTAAAGCCAAAATACATAACTATTTTGAAAGTGTTTAACTTAAGCCGTCAACATATTGTTGATACTATAAGGAACAAATCAAACAAAAAATATCTACGATTATAATTTATTTCTATTTTTTTCTTACTTACGTTTTAATATGAACGTTATTTCTTGCACAATAAGGTCGTCATTGGTTTGTGCCTCAACTCCCGACCGTGCTGTAGCGAGTCGCGAGTGATACTCGTGTACAGTAGTTTCGTCGCGTCGTCTTATGCATTTATTTGTAGTCAATGATTGTCAAACTTTTATAAGCACGTGGGAACTTTTACTAACCATGGATCGGCTAGGGTGGAGATTTATTGAAATATTGTGTTTATTAGATTGATAATAACTACATTGTTGAGCTTTTACTGTTTGTTTATAAAGCTTTTTATGGTACATAGTAAAGAACACAGACACAAATCAGAAAAGTAAACGTACAACGGCGGACTTATCCCCAGGGTTTGTTACTGGTACCAAATTCACATTTTAAGTACCAGTCACAGAATTTTCATTATGTTAAAATTTTAAGGGTAATACTCGTATAGTACTGGTATCGTTTATGTAGTAATAGTAACGTTATAGGTATTGTTAAAATTTAAAGGTAATTTTACCGGTACGTACCTACGCGTTGTTACCTTTCCGCATGAAACTCGACTGCGAAGAGCCACATTCCCGTACCTAACGAGTCGCGATCGCGACGCACAACACAGCGATGACCAGTGTTGCCTCTCGATAATACACTATCGCTAGTCTATCGATAGACTATCTGTATTTTGAATAAAATCAATATTATCGATAGTATTGATTCTGACGACGAACAAACTATCGATAGTATTGCTTTTCTAATAAATAAATAATCGATACTATCGATAGTTTATGAAACGCAATACTATAGATAGTTTATTCGTCATCAGCATCGATACTATCGATAGTATTGTTGGTTATCCATATTGTTGCCCTAAAACAGGAATTACTATCAATAGTACACAAACTATCGATAGTATTGTTGGTTATTAGAGATGTGTTGTTCCTTTAATTCTTAAGGTCTAAACCAATACTGAACTGTTGTGAGTAATCGATCCGGTTCTTTTGACCCATTCAATTAATTGATGGATTTTCTCATGAAAGTTCACGAAACAATCGTAAAAGCCGGGTATTCCTACTAATGTAGATATTTAATGTTGCCCCGGCCGCAATTTGCATCGCGTGGACGCTGCGTCGGTGAGCTCACATGTGACCCCGCCAGCGACACAGTATAGAAATAAGCAGTAGAATAGTTTTATTTTGATTAAACTTTGTTTAAAGTAGTGTTGGATACAGCTACATTATCTTATATTAATGCTGACGGGGTAGTCAGGGCCGTAAGACCCAAAGGTTTAGCGTGATCAAAAAATAAATCAATAGTGATGGGTTGCTAGCCGCATCGCCTATTAACATAATTTGACAGTAGCGATTTATTAATAAACAATGAATAGAAACAAATAACCCTGCAAAGTCGTTATTTTGTGTCTTTGTTTATTTTCAACCCCCGACAAAAAGAGGAGTGTTATAAGGTTGACGTGTTGGTATGTCTGTGTATCTAGGTGTCTGTTAATGGCATCGTAAGGCCTGAACGAAAATTTAATTTTTTTATTTGAAAACTGACTTTTCTTCATAGTTCTTAGCTATATTTATTAGAAATTGGTTCAGCCGTTCAAAATTTATAAAGAGTAAACACCTCAAAGTCGGTTTTTATTATTTTGCTTGAATATAAACTTATGGGTATTATGTTGTTTTGTTATTTACTGTCTATGATACAACACTGAACCTAAAAAACATGGGTCTCACCTAGATCCCAGTATTTTTCACACGACTTGCAAAGAAGGAGATTTCGAATATATAGTCTATAGGGTGCAATTGAAATCATTAGCATTGATTTAACTTATCATCATACTCACCTAAAGGATATTTTGTATGGTAACAATACTGCAATTAATGCAGTAATTAAAAAGTATCAAAAAGTAAGAAAAATGAATAAAGTATCAAAACACTTCGAGTCGTGCGCGCGTAAAAAAAACCTACGTGCCGCAAGGTCAAAGACCTTGGACGGATACAGCCAAACGGCGCGACCGACCGGCATACAAAAGTAGACCTTAATTTACGTGAATAAGGTTTGAAGTTGAATGGGGACGGGTCGTGTCACACGAAAGCTTGAGGACGATAGGTACGTTTGAAGTAGGAACGAATGTTAGGGTACCAAGACGCAACGAAATTGATACTATTATAATTAATTTATTTTTCGTATTAGTTTTTTTTTATAATTGCAGTAGAGGTATCTGTCAAAGAGTCTGACGCATGTTTAGAGGTTTTCTTGAATATGAAAATGACGACTTTTGATTAAAGTTTTATTAGTCTTAAATTACTTTGTATCATGGGTATAGTAGATACTTAAAATATTGCCAACGAATTCAATTCCACCCTGTATATGCATGTATGTATGTTGAATGTATTTGATTTTCTTTATTCCTTAATGTCGCCACGGATTTGAATGTATGGCCACAGAGCAGATAATAGTATTACATACAGAACGGAAACTCGCACGTTTTTGGACCTTGTAAGCGCCTGTAAAATTGGGTTGTTGCTAGTCGCACGTTGACGTTCCCCGAGTCATTTAGGGTAATTGAAATAATATTGGTGAGAAACTGCGCATATTATTATTGCTTATCCACAAAAAACAACAAAGAACGAAAATTTTATAGATTTCCGAGTGATGAAAACAGGTAAGCAAAGCAACAAATTCTGTGGTAGCGACCCTGGTTGTTTAACTCACACATTTGACGTATGCACAGATATATTATTTCGTTTGTAGTAGTACTAGGTATATTTGTTACTTCGTTTCTATGAAGTGCCATACCTGTGGAATGGCGTTTCGTTAGAATCCTTACATTTCAAAGTGACACGAGCTAAAAAGTCTTTTTATTGTTTCGTACCTAAAGGTTAGAAATTAGCCCAAACTCGATTGTGTTAAGTTGTTTTATAACTGAGTTCTATTGACCACCATCCGTCTGCGTAATCAGATCCTAGATAAGCATCGTCTTCCAAAAAGTACTCGTCAAGACAAATCAAACGAGACCTACTCGATGAGGTTCTAACTGAGTTCCGTCGAATATCTCCCGGTTCCATCATCAGAACAGCCCATTGACATCATAATATTGTATTATCATCCGACTTACAAAAGTATACAAAATTTCAGCTAAATTGGTTGAGGATAACTGGATGAAAATTGAGTTCGAAGATTCCACCCGAACAAACATACTTACATTTATACATACATTGCAAGTTAAATAAAAGCTTGTAAAAACATGTAGCGATCTTTAGTTATTTTATTGGTAAAATGTTAGTAAGCGCTAGCACGCGTCTAATCGGACCTGCCGAGTTCAAGTCATCGCGCTCGCGAATTTCATATAATTATTAAGAAAATAATTATATAAAGTCAAACTCAGCGAATTTATTTGTAAATATTAAGTGGCTTTAATTAAGTACAATTTTTTTATGTAAAATATCAGTATTTTACTCGTAGTTTTGAAAAAATATCACAAAAAAGGGTTACTTTGGGATTTTTTCCAACCGAATGAAGTTTATAGGATCTTGTAACTGAATGCGAATTTGACGAACCTGGATACTTAACTTATACATACCTTTTTTTAAGAGTTTAATAGTAGATTGTGCTACAAGGCGTAAAGGTAATACTTTTAAGTCGAGTGCGCTACTTTGAATCCAGAGCAAAACGAAGGATTCCTCAGTTGAATCACGAGCGTAGCGAGTTTCTACGATTGAAAGAGAGATTCTACGATTGAATCTTGAGTGAAGCGAGGGATTCGTGTGTAACGCCCGAGACAAAAATATTACCGTACGCAAGTAGCACACATTACATCGCCATCCATGAGAAAAACTAGCAAAAAGATACAAAACAGAATATGGAGAAAGTAGAACAACTACAATACCTAATCAAAGCTCAGACAAGTACTAACTTTATTTAGTGTCGTTTTCATTCAATAAATACTAAGAAATCATTTTAAGAACCAACTTCTAAAAAAAAATGTTTGTTCACTCATAAACTCGTAACTTTGTTTGCGTGGACCTACATATTTTAAGATTTTTATAATAACAATAAATTTAATGTGCACTATCGGCTTAAGGCCATACCCAAATTTTCCGGGGTCCAGTGGCGCCGCCATTTGAAATAAATCTTTTAAAAGGAAACGGAGATATCATTCAAAATTGTGTCTTGGTCAAGCCCTAGATAACACTTAAAACTATTTTATGAACTACTGTTTATAATTTAAAGTGCGAACGTGAAGCTTTTCTACGCACATTAGCTAAAAGTGGCCGTTTTTCGCAAATGTGCGTAGAAAAGCTTCACGTTCTCACTTTAAACTACAAAAAGTAGTTTAAAAAATACTTTGAATGGGTATCTAGAACTTGACCAAGACACAATTTTAAATGATATCTCCGTTTCCTTTTAAATGATTTATTTTAAATGGCGGCGCCACTGGACCCCGGAAAATTTGGGTATGGCCTTAAACTTACGAAAAAGGATTTAAATTTACACAAAATAATTAATTTTAACACAATATAACCTAAAACATCTGTAATTACTTTGAATCGAAGACAAAAATTGCGCTAATTATTCTTTTTTCCTTTTTCGAAGCAAAGAGCATAAACATTTTTACTGTTCCAGTTATTTATTCTTTTGTTTTTAGCTGATTTTACATAGATAACATCGTGTTCAATTTTCAAATTGTGTTTTAATCCCGTAAGATTTTCTTTTTCACTTTTTAATCCCGAGAACTAGCAGTAACTTTAGCTCCAAATGTTTTGGGATGAAACCATCGTTTTATTGAGTAGATGGAATGAAAAAACACTTTTGTCTATGCCTCAAATGGTTTTCAAAAAGTCTAAAGCACGGCCTCTGCGGGATTACCTAGCCTTAAATGTGTCTAATCGCTCTCGTCATTTTTGGTCCAAACCCAATAATTATTTTACTGACATAATTAATTTTTATGTGACTGTAATTCTACTTTTTTTAACTAAAAACAAAAAAATATATAATATTTAAAATGTACATAGCACACAGAAAGACATTAAAATGTCCAATGGGCGTGGGTAATCTTATAGCTAATAGCGATAATTTCTTTCAGACAGCTGATGTAGAGAAGTGAAATGCTCCATTTCCCATAGAAGTCTAATAGACAAGGTCTATGTTAAAAATAAGTCTATCTATGTCAAACATTTTAGTCCTGCTTTCTAATACTACACGGCCTCTGTGCGGGCACTTGCGAGCACGTGTGCAGTGCGAATTGCGTTGAGACGTAACTTGGGCATCGCATCGTGTGAACGGTGGGTAGAAATTGTGTGAAATGCTATTGTTACGAAACTGGGTTCGAGATTTGGAGAAAAACGCCAAAGTTCGTATGAGGGTTTTTATTCACTACGGAACCCAAAGGTTGACACGTGAAGATGGTCTTCCTGATGTCTAAGTCCAAGTCGCGTAGCATCTGAGGTCCAGGTATCTCGCCAAATTAGTCGCAGGTACTTCCACTTGTCGCACTGAGGTAGGTTTCCTTCGCTTTGGTTCGCTTCGAAGTTATCGCTTTCGTAGCTCATACTGAACTGGCGGGACGTGCAATCGATCGCCTTTTTATAAGCGCCGATACAGCGGTCTACATTATTCTCGAATATTCTCATATCTTGACGAATGTATTTCGATTGACGGGAAACATCGAGACGCCGGTATGTATGTGTGAGTGCGACTAAGCCGACGACCATTCAAAGAACTCTAGCCTTTATGCTTTAAGAATATAAGGCCTAGTTTCGCTTGCATTATCCTGACGTCTTTTATATACCATTCCGCTCGCGAACATTCCGAATCTATCTCGCCAGCAGAGTTCTTGCTCGTGAATATTCTACATTTATCTCGTTAGCGACACTATGTAAGCGCATAACATAATGAAACTTAAGTTGCACGGCGCAACTTGCACTCTGTAAATACCCAACTACATTTTAGTACGACAGCATAAAAACTTCGTTATATATTTATGTATTTAATTTTTTCTCATGTTACATCCCATTAATATGCAATGTCATGGGAAACGGAATATTTTAGCAGGGGCCCATTTTTGGAACGGTATTAGTCCAGGGGCTGTCATGTTGTACGGGTTTGCCGTGACAACAAGAGTATTACAAGACTTATATTGTTTTTAGAGTTTTAAATTGTTCATTGTGTCACCACGTTAACCCGTAAAGACCCGGACGGCATTAAAATGCCCACGTTCATCGTCTTTCTATTGTGTCTAGTATTGGCGGTTGCGAACGGGTTAAAGTTCAAGGCACAATCAAAACAATCCTACAATTAGCAAAATTCCATATTTACGAGTTATATGTTTCGTAAGCACACGGCGCGATCGGTTGAAAACACGTATAAACTCGTTCGCAGCCGCGCGCTCACCCGGCTGGTGCCTCGCTCTCTCTCCCCGCACCGCACCGCAATCACCGCAAGCATCCCGCTTCACGACATGTTCTCGCGTATTTTCAATCAAATAATTTTTGTTTTAAGTAAGACGTTAATGTGTTTAATTTTGATGAAAATGTGATTATAGTACACAAAAAACTATTATTAAACAAAAATAACACAGTTACTATTTCTGGCTACTGAGAAAAACATTAATTTTAAAACATTAAAAAATGATGTTTAATTTTGGTCTTTAATGTCTAAAAAGACACAATATAGCTTATAAAGATATAAACATTATGGTTATCTTTTTGGCCTAACTAGATATCGAGATCAGGTGAAAACTGTGAAAAAAAATGTATAAACAAAAGTGGGGTCAGTTTAATTTTGCTATTAAGTGATCGCATTTGAATGCACCTAAAAGTTAAACTAACAAGGTCTTTGGTTACCTATTATGCTTTTAGGGAAAAGTTGAGTAGTGTACAAAATCTCACGATTTTTATATAATACGGTTGCGACCGCGGATAAATAACATAATATATCTAATTAATATTTGATACTCAATATTGATATCCGATAAAATATTGAAAACAACGAGTTTATTATTTATGTCCAGGTTGTGCTATTTTGATCGGTCTACTGTCTATTATTGAGTGTCTAAACGTCAAAGTGAGGTAGGTACGAACGAGCAATGACTCACGCTGCTCCTAATGGCCAAGCCATTACTTACACAGCTATCGTGGGGAGTTAAATTCTCATAAGTGTTGCCCCGCCAGCCCGTCACTAACTGCTGAGATAACATTTATTTATACCTGTTCCATCTGCAACGAGCACACCTCGCGCTGGAGTGATTAGTGCGGAATCAGAAACCCTCGTGATTTATTTTGCTTTTATGTCCTACTTTTGTGTTGACGCTACAATAACTATGCATGCATTTCTATTTTTTCTTTCAAATATATTGTAATCAGCTAATGCAATATGGAAGAGAGATAGATAGATACATTATTATGTATTTAACCCTAACGGAGTAGACAAAGAGTATGACTTTGAAAGTAAACTGGGGGAGGACAGAGAAATGGTAGCTGCAAAGTGTAGACTGTAGACCAGTCTTTCCCAAAGTGGGCGATAACGCCCCCCTCTGGGCGCTGCAGGTCTCAAGGGGGGCGGTAAGAGACCCAGAAAGAAAATGTTTTTTTTTTTTGCTAGGAGCTTTATTTAGCTAGGAGGCCTCTTAAACAACGACTGCAAGAGCTCTCGACTCTCAACAACAACTTGTGAACATCAACTAATATGAATTAAAAGATTGCTCAAACTCGGTTCTATATTTCTCTCCGCGTAGTTCATATATCTGTCCTATTTTATTGAATATAGAAAAAATGAAAATCATGTCAATCGGTCGCTCCGTTTCGTAATAAAAGTAGACACAAACAAACAATTAAAAAGGCAACAGACACACTTTCGCATTTTAATAGTTATTAGTACTCGTAGATATCTATCATGTTTTAACAAGTTTTTGTTAAATAACCCGAATTGTGCATTCCTGTATCAGTTGGCTGGTTCATTGAATACTTGTTCGGACTTGTTGAGTACGATTGAGCGTCGAATGAGATAAACGAGTTTATGCATGTTTGTTTTATTCCTGTCGGTGGGGGGCGCTAAAAAAATATTTATTCTCAAAGTGGGCAGTAGACAAAATAAGTTTGGGAACCACTGCTGTAGACCATGTTATGACTCATGATTATAAACAGTTGAGATGATAATAAAAATCAAAATAGATGTGAAGCCACAAACGAGTATCTGTTGTGCTAGGAATAAGAGAAAGGTATAGGACAGAGCAGATCATGTCCCAACAAAAAAAAACAGTTGAACGTACAATACGTACAATGACGTACATGTATAGACTAATTCTACAAATGTTATCCAGCTTGTTATCTTTCCCTCATTTTCCCATACGTATATGTTCCGCTCAGTTGCTCTACATCAAAGGCATTTATTTATTTAAGAGAAATATGTTTTATTTACTCACCGGACGAAAATACTACCATTATTATTTATTGGTAATGTCGAAAGAAAGATTCTAAAGATGATCTATGAAGTAACCCATTTATTCTCCCCTGACTTGAAACGCATCGTGTTAGCCATAGAAAACTCCCTTGAATCATTACACAAATGGTACAAAATAACTAAGTACGTTGATATGCCACTATGTGTTTTGTTCCTATATAAAAACTTATTGCTTGCACCAAAATTTCATCATCATTTTTTCAGCCGCATTACGTATACTCGTAGGCCTCTCCCAAGGATTTCCAAAATAACCGCATTAACGCGGCCTGCCTCCAGCGCTTTCCAAAGTCAAACATATACAAGTGTGTTCGGATTGTATTATTTTATTTTGTAGTTACAATGAGACGAATTTTATTGATAGGTTTAGGCCCAAACTTCATTTAACATGAGCGATACTGTGCTTTTGACAACCAATATATCCTATTTCTTTGGTTGCGTCAATAATAAAATGCATTGCGTTTAGTTTAGAACTTCATGACACTATTGATCTAAGATACGAATAAAGATCTGCACCCATCTGTTTGATGAATTAGAGGTATTTTATATTTAATGTAGGTAGTATGTTAAAATATATATCGCGAGTGGGTTGGTTAAAAAAATCCAGACCAGACTTGATTAATTTAAATAACCGGCCAAGTACGATTCGGACTCGCGCACGAAGGGTTCTGTACCATTATACATATATAAAAAATCACGTTTGTTGTATGGGAGCCTCTACGAAATATTTATTTTATTTTAATTAAGTTATTTATTATTAAAGTGAATATACAACTGAATATTCTGTGTATATTTCAAGCGTCTACCTTTTGCCGTTATTAATATCAAACAAAAACTACTAAAACTACAATTTTATTCTGTTTGTGATATTTGTGGTTATAGCGGCGAAAGAAATACATCAACTGTGAAAATTTCAACGGTCTAGCTATCACGGTTCATAATATTCAACTTGGTGACAGACGGACAGACACGGACTGCGTACTCTCAGCAATAGGACCGTTTTTACCCTTAGGTACGGAGGTTTGACTACAGAACCCTAAAAAAGGCATATGTAGGGTACATATGCCTTTTTTAGGGTTCTGTAGTCAAACATTGCACCAATGATTTTAACTAATTCAGATCGTAGACCATATCATGAGCAGCCTAATAGTTATGATATCTCGTAATTAATGTTATTTTTAACTATTAGAAGGGTAAAAGAATAATTAAAAATGTGCAAGCACATAGTAAACACCAATACAATTAAGGGCCGATTTCATCGTTTTCATTTATAAACAAGTTTAGCAAAACTGAGTTTAACATAACTGAGTTCAAATTTTTGATTTGATCTCGATCAACTTCAAATGAATTTCACCGTCAATTCGGAGCAAATTTTTGATCGCGTTTACGAAAACGAAGTTCACCTAAACTCATAGACAAAAAAGCACAGATTACAGTAAAAATTATTTGATAGTTTTCATTTCACGCAGATAATATGAATAACGGATAAGCAAAACTCATTGATTTAAAACCGGTAAAGAATCGCGAAGGAACGAAACGTAAATTAAAAAGTATGTACCTACCTTTGTCAATATTTTCAGTCAAAGTTGTCAAATCTCGGCATTGACTTGACATTTGTTTGATTGAACGCGTTTAGAAGCGTTAAATGGCCAATATCAGACATTCAGATTGTTAAACGCGTTTAGCCTTAAACGCGATTAGTTTTTGTCGATGAAATCCAAAGAAACCAGTTTACGTGCGTAAACGAGTTTAGCTTCAATTGATCGCGTTTTACTTCAACGATGAAATCCGCCCTAAGGGCCGATTTCATCGTTTTCATTGATAAACGAGTTTTGCTAAACTGAGTTTAACATAACTGAGTTCAAATGTTTGATTTGATCTTGATCAACTTCAAATGAATTTCACTGTCAATTCGGAGCAAATTTTTGATCGCGTTTACGAAAACGAAGTTCACCTAAACTCATAGACAAAAAAGCACAGATTACAGTAAAAATCATTTGATAGTTTCAATTTCACGCAGAAAATATGAATAACGGATAAGTAAAACTCATTGATTTAAAACCGGTAAAGAATCTCGAAGGAACGGAACGTAAATTAAAAAGTATGGACCTATCTATGTCAATATTGTCAATCAAAGTTGTCAAATCTCGGCATTGACTTGACATTTGTTTGATTGAACGCGTTTAGAAGCGTTAAACGACCAATATCGGACGTTCAGGTTGCTAAACGCGTTTAGCTCCAAACGCGATTAGTTTTTGTCGATGAAATCCAAAGGAACCAGTTTACGTGCGTAAACGAGTTTAGCTTCAATTGATCACGTTTTACTTCAACGATGAAATCCACACTAAGGGCTGATTTCATCGTTTTCATTGATAAACGAGTTTAGCAAAACTGAGTTTAACATAACTGAGTTCAAATATTTGATTTGATCTCGATCAACTCGTTTATCAATGAAAACGATGAAATCGGCCCTTAGGGCGGATTTCATCGTTGAAGTAAAACGCGATCAATTGAAGCTAAACTCGTTTACGCACGTAAACTGGTTTCTTTGGATTTCATCGACAAAAACTAATCGCGTTTAAGGCTAAACGCGTTTAACAATCTGAATGTCTGATATTGGCCATTTAACGCTTCTAAACGCGTTCAATCAAACAAATGTCAAGTCAATGCCGAGATTTGACAACTTTGACTGAAAATATTGACAAAGGTAGGTACATACTTTTTAATTTACGTTTCGTTCCTTCGCGATTCTTTACCGGTTTTAAATCAATGAGTTTTGCTTATCCGTTATTCATATTATCTGCGTGAAATGAAAACTATCAAATAATTTTTACTGTAATCTGTGCTTTTTTGTCTATGAGTTTAGGTGAACTTCGTTTTCGTAAACGCGATCAAAAATTTGCTCCGAATTGACGGTGAAATTCATTTGAAGTTGATCGAGATCAAATCAAAAATTTGAACTCAGTTATGTTAAACTCAGTTTTGCTAAACTTGTTTATAAATGAAAACGATGAAATCGGCCCTTAATTGTATTGGTGTTTACTATGTGCTTGCACATTTTTAATTATTCTTTTACCCTTCTAATAGTTAAAAATAACATTAATTACGAGATATCATAACTATTAGGCTGCTCATGATATGGTCTACGATCTGAATTAGTTAAAATCATTGGTGCAATGTTTGACTACAGAACCCTAAAAAAGGCATATGTACCCTACATATGCCTTTTTTAGGGTTCTGTAGTCAAACCTCCGTACCTAAGGGTAAAAACGGTCCTATTGCTGAGAGTACGCAGTCCGTGTCTGTCCGTCTGTCACCAAGTTGAATATTATGAACCGTGATAGCTAGACCGTTGAAATTTTCACAGTTGATGTATTTCTTTCGCCGCTATAACCACAAATATCACAAACAGAATAAAATTGTTTTCGAGTTTAGCAAAACTGAGTTTAACATAACTGAGTTCAAATGTTTGATTTGATCTCGATCAACTTCAAATGAATTTCATCGTCAATTCGGAGCAAATTTTTGATCGCGTTTACGAAAACGAAGTTCACCTAAACTCATAGACAAAAAAGCACAGATTACAGTAAAAATCATTTGATAGTTTTCATTTCACGCAGAAAATATGATTATCGGATAAGCAAAACTCCTTGATTTAAAACCGGTAAAGAATCGCGAAGGAACGGAACGTAAATTAAAAAGTATGGACCTATCTATGTCAATATTGTCAATCAAAGTTGTCAAATCTCGGCATTGACTTGACATTTGTTTGATTGAACGCGTTTAGAAGCGTTAAACGGCCAATATCGGACGTTCAGATGGCTTAACGCGTTTAGCTCCAAACGCGATTAGTTTTTGTCGATGAAATCCAAAGGAACCAGTTTACGTGCGTAAACGAGTTTAGCTTCAATTGATCGCGTTTTACTTCAACGATGAAATCCGCACTAAGTCTACGTGTGACCGACACGTGAAACATCCGCTCCCGATGAAATCTCACCGGGTCTGCTCATTAGCGCGCCGTGTCGTTAGGCACCAGCAGCCAAATCCAAATCGGACCGCCAATTTATTGCCTACCAAAAAAAAAAACAAGTTGAATGTGTACCAGTTTTAAAAAAGCGTCAATATTTTCCTAAAAATACATGACTCGATAACACTACAAAAAATTATACAAGTTCCCAAAAAGATTTTCTTACTCTCGTTAAAAATATTTGCGGATCGCATAAATTGCTGTTTTTCTTTACCTTGAGGGCACTATCTATCCTATTGGACACTTGATTGGGTTTTCTGATGAAGTATTGTATAAAACAGCCATTATTTAATACCCCAAGCAGATAGAAGATGAAGTTGGCACTCCAGTAATCCGTCCATTTACTGTAACAGCACTGCCTTGTCAGGCTTTACTCGCAATAATGCTGTTCTTTACGGACCCTACCCCACCACCACCCATTTCACCCCATGCTGTCATAACGGGAAGATACAAATATTTTTAATTTTATTCCTCTTGGTGGTGTAGAAAGTGGATGATTTGACGTCTAATAGGATGTGACAATCTCTAGAACTAGTGGTTTGCAGCGAACTTACAAACACGAGTACGTAAAATACAACTCCGTTCATAACCAAAAGAGGGGTGTTATAAATTTGACTCTCTGTGGCATCGTAGCGCTCGAATGGATTGACCGATTTCTATGCGATGTTTGATGAAAATCGGTTCAGTCGTTTAATAATTATTGCGGGTTAAAGCTTGATATCAAAAAATGACACAATATATAATTATATACTAAGTGGCAAGTCCATATGCATGTTAGGTTAGGTGTCGCAATAATATCCATGTCATTAAATTATCATTATAAGATTAAGCTATACAGTAGTAGGGTTACCTTTTACCTACATATTAGTTCGGCAAAAGTTAATAAGTAGCAACAATATTGTGTTTGTGACGAATGCGTGATCGAGTAGGAAATTTATAGACGAAAATTCTCGTTTCAAAATTGTTCACTCGGCAAATGTTCAACAACTTGGTTTGTTCCCGTTGGGTCACACCAAGATTAGTAACACTGCTTGGTGTTACTCAACGGGAACAAACCTACAAACTTAGCTAAACATATATTGAACATATTTCCAGGCAAATTTTCATTTGATTAACTAATAGTTATTTATCTGAAACAAATTGAAATACAAATAAGTGAGTAGACTATTCGATTTGTAGCTGACATTTAATTTATTCGGAACTCTACTCTACTTCAATATGTTTATTGACGACTAGCCGAAGCCCGCGACTTCGTTTGCGAGGACTTTATGTCTCTGGAAAATGCTCATCAAGCTGAACAACTTTTGCTAAAGCGTCATTTTAATATTTCTTATAGTTTATTTAGCTGGGCCATTATAGTTCTGCATCAGATGGTCTATTTTCCAAAATCATTAATACCCTATATGTTGCCCAGGCTCAACAGCTATATAATTTAAAAAAAACGACGGGTTGCACTCTGGGAGTGCCGGCAGAAGTGAAAACTTGAATATTAACGTTGTGCATTTTTGATATACGAAACAGCAGGCGCAGGCATACATTTTCGCCGCGCCGTAAAAAGAGAGGGGGATACTCCCTCTCCTACGCCGCGCCAGCTGTCTACTCTCCATCCGTCTTACGAATTTTCGATCAGGTCACGTGTCCTGACGCGAGTTTAAAATTTTTTACCCATTCCAAAAAAATTGCACAACGCCGCTAAAGAAGTTTTCACTTCAAAAAAGTTTTATTAAAATCCGTTTAGTATTTCCGGAGATTAGCGTGTACAAACAGACAAATAGACAGACATTTTTTTTTAAATTCTTACTCTTTTACTATGGCTCCATCGCCCACAATATTTTATTTGGAAATATATTTAATGTACAGACACCCTTTTTTAGGGTTCCGTAGCCCTATGGCAAAAACGGAACCCTTATAGATTCGTCATGTCTGTCTGTCTGTCCGTCCGTATGTCACAGGACAGACAGGACAGACAGACATGACGAATCTATAAGGGTTCCATTTTTGTCATTTGGCTACGGAACTCTAAAAACATACTACAAGACTTATATTATGTCACTTGCTGCTACGGAACCCTTCATGGGCGAGTCCGACTCGCACTTGGCCGCTTTTTTACTGTTTTATTAAATGTATAGATGATCGTGTAGAGAGGTCAAAAAGATGACTGAGGAGAGCGAGACATGGAAATTACTCCATCTGTGTCTAATTGGTTGTTTCAGCGACTTACTAAGTTTCTCGACCAGTCCGCCTCAGCCGCCGGCTTTAAGTAAACATACCCGTAATTAATCGAACCATGGGCTGTACTAGACCACTACAGTGTAATAAAATTACAATAACAGTTAAAACTAAAAACAAAACGGTATTTTAATACAAAAGCGTGCAGCCGCCTGGGCAATTTATTTGGAAATGTCGTATTTTTTTGTTATTGACTGTTATTTTATTATCATCATAATAATAAAGTGATCTAGTATAGCTTGTGGTTCGATTCATTACAGATATGTCCCTTCTCTTTATATACCATACCACCTTTTGCAAAGCGGACACAACGGCGTCTTTAGAAAATACAGTGTTGGCTGATTTACCCTAGCGGTGATTGCTTATGCGATTGGTGACAGCGATGCCTTAAATTATCTTGATTACTTCAGATTTGTTACTTCTTGATTTCTACTGAAAGCACTTTATTTAAAATACAAACTAAACACGCAAAACTGCTATGATAAGTTGTAGTCAAATTTTTAAAGATTCAATCATTTCATACAGTCCAGCTCTTTATCTTATTGTATACGACCGAAGCCCGCGACTTCGTTCGCGTGGACTTTATGTCTCTGGAAAATGCTCATCAGGCTGAACAACTTTTACTAAGGCGGCATTTTTATATCTCTTATAGTTTAGCTGGACCATTATGGTTCTGCATCAGGCGTTCCATTTTCCAAAATCATTTATACCCTATATGTTGCCCAGGCTTAATAGCTATATAACAAAAAAGTTTCATTCGAATCCGTCCAGTATTTCCGGAGATTAGCGTGTACAAACAGACAAACAGACATACAGACAAACAGACAAACAGACAAACAGACAGACATTTTTTTTAATTCTTACTCTACTACTACGTCTCCATCGCCCCCAATATTTTTTTTGGAAATATATTTAATGTTCAGACACACTTTTTTTACTGTTTTATTATATACTAGCCGAAGCCCGCGACTTCGTTCGCGTGGACTTTATGTCTCTGGAAAATGCTCATCAGGCTGAACAACTTTTACTAATGCTGCATTTTTATATCTCTTATAGTTTAGCTGGACCATTATGGTTCTGCATCAGGCGTTCCATTTTCCAAAATCATTTATACCCTATATGTTGCCCAGGCTTAATAGCTATATAACAAAAAAAGTTTCATTCGAATCCGTCCAGTATTTCCGGAGATTAGCGTGTACAAACAGACAAACAGACAAACAGACAAACAGACATACAGACAAACAGACAAACAGACAAACAGACAGACATTTTTTTTTAAATTCTTACTCTATTACTACGTCTCCATCGCCCCCAATATTTTTTTTGGAAATATATTTAATGTACAGACACACTTTTTTTACTGTTTTATTATATGTATAGATATAGATTTGTCACATATTGGAATGTACTTCAATGTACATCGATTTTTATCAGTAGGTAACGATGAGAAACTTGCACCTCAGCCGCAGACTTAGTACAAATACATACATACATACTATCACGTCTTTATCCCTAATGGGGCAGACAGAGCATTTTGGGTCTTGCGGTTCTATGCAGAGCCCAGGGCCGCAAGACCCAAAAGCCACTTTTAGCGTCATGGTGGGCGAGAAGATGGAAAAGCAATCAATACAGTGATGGGTTGCTAGCCGCATCGCCTGTTAACATGATTTGCATTTTTGCCCATTCCCTCGATCGGCTTTTACGATCTGCGTGGGAAGAGAAGCAGCTGGTACATTCTAAGTTTTTTTTTATTTCTCCCAGACCAGCGTGGGAGTCTGAGTACAAATAACACCCAATAAAAATATCTACATGCCTTCCAACAAATCGCTGTAAAAAAAAGCCCCAAAGGTGTATTTTGGCCGCTAAAGAAGACCATTTTTATGGAATACCAGAATGCTACTTGCATATAATTTCTAACTGCAACTGCATACAAAAAGCGTTTTCCACACCTCCTCCTCCTCTTGAATATCGATCACCCTGATTTTAAATGAATCTTCGTATCATAAATTATTATGGCTTTATTTTACTTTATTATTTCACAATCATTAGGCAAGTTCTTTCTCGACTACTGGCGGCTTAGAAGGACCCCCAGAGAAGATAAGTCGGAATGTAACGAAACTTGAGCACTCTGTGGGAGTTTGGGATTATTCAGCCGAGGAATTCCAAAGCGGCTTAGTCGTGTTATCATGTTTGTCGCTTTAATAGAAACTTGGACTGAAATGTTTTGGCTGTGACAACTAGTATATGTCATTTTGCTGTAAAATATTTGTCATATTAATATTTATATAATTTGGTCTTCCATCTACTGAATAATATACATCATAAAGTAAATTTTACTTTTATAAATAACTAGCCTTAACCCGCGACTTCCTCTGCGCAGAAGTCGAACATGGTTCTAATAAGACTTTTGATTGCGTTTTTACTGTATTAATTGTGTAATAAGGGTATAATTATAACATATAAATTATTACGTTAAAATGTTTAAATAATTATAAAATATAACAACCTTTATTATTATAGTGTAGGGATTTAAAGCCCGAAGAACCTTAGTCCACCTGTTCCCAATAGTGCGAGAACACTTCAGCATGGCCTAGGTATAAGGTCACCCAATTTCATCCCTCTAGGGGTAGAATCTGAAAAATCCTAAAACACGTTCTTACTTGTTTACCGCCAGGAGTATTACTCCTGTAAAGTTTCGAAATGGTCTCACTAATTTTGTTTCTTCATACAAATTTTGGACCCCGTCTCACCTTCTTAGGGAGTAAGTTATCAAGAATCCTTTTAAGTGTACCTCTAGACCTCATAATGAATCTGTATGCCAAATTTGGAGTCTCTAGACCCAGCGGTTTGGGCTGCACGTTAATATGTCAGGCAGTCACCAATAAGTCAGTCATTCGGTTTCTTCTTTTGTACCTATATAAACAGAAATTTTCACTTTGATTTAGGAACGATGTAATGCGATTCTATAAACTTTAATAACTAACCGAGCGAGCGAAGCGAACGAAGCGTCTCAGTTTCGAGATAGACCCAAAAATGCTTTTGCCCGGCTGACGTTTGTCAGTTTGTACGACTGTTCTCGCCTACAGGTCGCATTTCTCAACAGATTATGGTAAAATTTTGTGAGAAGGACAGAATATTAAAAGTATTTTGTCGTTTTAGTTTTTCAAAATGGTGGAAATATGCTGGGGGTTAAAAACGTTGTAAATATTTTTACATTACATTTTATTTTAAACATGTCCTAATTCTTTTTTGCCCTACCCTTATTAAAACGCAACTATTTTAACCAATTTCAGAACAGAAGGTTGTCAATTCGTCGGAATTTCTTTTTATGTGGAAAATTTGAGATGCGAAAAAAACATTAAACTCGCCACACTTACTGA
The DNA here is from genome assembly GCA_963555685.1 of Acrobasis consociella. Classification (NCBI taxonomy): domain Eukaryota; kingdom Metazoa; phylum Arthropoda; class Insecta; order Lepidoptera; family Pyralidae; genus Acrobasis; species Acrobasis consociella. Next base: position 18,760,890 of record OY743104.1, read on the forward strand.
AATCGACACCAAGTTTTCACTTCTGTCGCCACTCCTGGAGTGCCAGTTTTTTTATGTAGGTATGTTCACCAATTACTCGAAGAACAATGTAGAAATAGTAGTTTATGATACAAGTGTGGTAAATTGTTCATTACAACAGTCGAGGCGGGTAGACAAACTAGCGGGCGAAGCCCGCGCGTTTGTCTATGGAGCCGAGACTTGTAATGGACAAATACCACACGTTTGCCATACTACGTTTTTCAACACATTATAGTCTAATTTTTTATTCCGTAGAATTCTGACATTTCATAAGTGTTGCTACTAAAAAAGTTCTCCAGCTAAAAAGGGAACGCGTATAAGGGCGATAAAAAATGTAATTCTTGATTAATTTTAATGTTTTACCAAGATAATGATACACTTTAAACTTTCTGGTATATTTAAAATGTTATAACATTTTTTTATACCGAATAATCAAAGATATATTTTTAAGTAATTTTAAGTCAGCAGATTATTTTACTCCCTACTAACTCATGTATCATCAACCTTTTTAGCCAAAAGCTTATTAAATATTTTTTTTCGTAATCCATCAAGCACAAAAATTAAAAAATAAAGTATGCGGCCATCAGCTGTCACGTCACGACTGTCACATTGATTGTTATATTTGTTATGTTTCTGTTAATTTTTTTCTTGTTGAAAATCGTTTTTTCTTAATTGATTTAGATTAAATTTGATATGGAGATAGTTTAAGAACCTGGAAAGGACGTATAAGCCATTCACCCACAAATTGACCGCGGTGGAAAGCTAATTGAATTTATTTGTGTGAATGTTTGTTAAATCAAATAGTTTTCACAGTTGTTCGTGTTTTATGTCGGTTATTCAACTGTTCGTGATGAAAATATTACTCGCTGTAAATCCCCTTTTGATTCGGAGCACCGCACTTAATTAAATGGTTACATTCACTAACAAATAAAATGTGTAGACTCAGATGTTGACACTCTTATTGAAATCTGGAATTTAATAAAAACATGTGCGCGGCCAAAAAGGTTTATGATCTCTGATATGTCAAAAAATGACAGCTGTCAGAATTCTACGGAATTAAAAATCAGACTTTAGTGAGGAAAAAAGAACTTCAATAATAAAACAATTTTAAATGTCGCTTATCAAAATTTAAAATATGGCGCGCTTAGTTTTTTTTTCTAGGTGCTTTTCGCGCATGCGCGAATCTGTAATGATAGCAGAGACACAGAAATCAATCCACCAACAGCCAAAGGATTATATAAAAAAAAAGTTTTTTTTTTCAAACGGCAGATTTTGAAATTCATTTTAGTCTTGTTACAAGAATTTTACCATCCTACTAGGATATAAAATGGAATAATTTGAGTAAAACAAGGTTTCGGTATTAGTCTGGGCTGGCTGCATGTAGAGATTTTATGTTTCAAAAATAATATTCGATATTTTGGAATTATACAATCTTATTCCTAAACATTTAAAAAAACACTTTACCGCACTAGTGCGGTAAGTAATTTACCGCACGATTTCGAATGTGTGCGTAATAAATGACATTACATAAGCGAAATTAGTGTGGTAAATAGCACTTTCCGAGCAAATGTGTTAAAAAATAATTTTTGTTTGAAAGGGCATACTTGTCAGGTGATCCCATAGAAATTTAATCAAAATTGGTTGTGTAGATCGGTGTTGAAGTAGGTTTTTTTTAGTTTTGAAAAATTATATCCAATAAACTTCAATGGGTCGAGCGAGAGTCGCGAGGTCTACAGCTCACAGAGCCACTAGTTTATCATTCATTATCAATCCCCATTTGAAGATCCTATCAGCGAACCTCCTATATATGTACTAACGAACGTGTCATACCTTTTCAGAAGCATAGAAGAAAATACGTCGATATTTTCACATCGGTCCAGCTTTCAAGTGAGAAATATTCTCTTCTAAATTTTAGGTCAGGGACTCTAAACGATATTTCTTGGAATACAGCCAGTTCAATTAAGATATGAGGTACTTATTTGGTAACGGACACTGCGAAAGTGACAATGATAATGATCTCGAAACAAGAAATAACCGGCCAAGTGCGTGTCAAGCCACGCGCAGTGTAGGGTTCCGTAGTTACGAATTCCTAATAAAACTATGAGTTCACACGACTACAAACATCTTAAAAACTGTTTTTTTTATTGAATTTGTATGAAATTTTACTATATCGAGAACAGTTTATGAGTTGATCGCCTACAACTTTGAATTTATAAACTCTACTTAGCTCTGATAGTTTTCCTTTAAATATCGTTGTATATGCTACTGTCGTGAATTTTTTCTCGTTTCCACGATCACCGTTTAGCAGATAAAGGGGACACATGACTCGTAACAAAAATTTGCAATATAAAACCAATTATTTCGGAAATGGGTCTTTAAATCAAAAATGGTATTCACAAGCTTACAATATTTTTAAAAGACCTATTCCAGTTAGTGGAGAAAAAAAATCCACGTGTACGGTAAAAAAAAACATGATTTTATTTTACTACTTTTTTACCCATGCCAAAATACAGCTTTCTAGTTTTTATAGTCTCTCAGTAGAACCGCGGATGAAGAGAGACAGACAGACAGACATGGCATAACTATAGGAATATATTTACTACGAAACCCTAAAATATTCAGTTTCTTAAGGATAGGAACATCAAACTCTTTATTTTCCTTTACTTTATTTTCCCGGACCAGTCTTTCACATACGGGTAAGTACTTGCTTATTAGAGGATTTAGAGTATTTTACGCTTCAATAAATCTGTTTTATCCACTTTTACATTCCTATTACAAAATCTCGAAAGTCGTTTATTAGTCGTCCCCAAAAATCACAATTTGTTTTGTTGATACGTCTCGCCAGCAGCGATCAGTGCCCCTTCCTCCCCCCCTCCCCTAACCTCCCGGGAAATTAACCGCACCTTCAATTACCTGTGCGGGTTCCTAATTACGCCGCGTTACAGAAAGAATTCTATTTTGATTAAACTCGCCGTCACCAAGGTTTCTACAAAAATAATATGGAGCTGAAGAAATTGGTTAGTAAATTGGTTTGTTCATTTTGTTCTGAATAGCGCAATACTGAGTCGATTTATTGTATTATAAAGGCATGGTTTTGGATTCTCATCACATATTCTTTGTTTTTACCTTGTTTTCAGTATTTGACGTTTTTAGGGTTCCGTAATAAACAAGGAACCCTTATAGTTTAGCCTTGTCTGTCTATCCGCGGTTTTACTCAGAGAATATAAGTACTAGAAATCTGTGACTTCGTATGGAGAAGAAAAGTGGCATTTTCTTTTCTAGCCTCTCATCGTGTGGTATCCTTAAATAGGTCTTTCAAAAATACTGTGAGCTTGCGAACACCATTTTTTAATTTAGGGATCCATTTCCAAAATATTCTATGTAAATGTTTAAGTATATATGAAAACGTTAAAAAAATAACAGCTGTTATATATATGTTACAGTTAAAACCCGTTTTTAGATAACTTGAACTTTTTCCCTTGTTAGAACTATTTTTTGATTAACGCCTTTGTTAAAACTAGAATTAACTAATGCTCAAAATTTAATATTATTTAAAACTAGTTCTTACTAGACAAAATGCGTTTTTCCGAAGAGAGTCAGTCAAAACTGTTAGGCCTGTAGCTAGTTGCAGTGGACAGCGTCAGATTATAACCAGTGCCTATTATAACAAACAAAAACACGCGACAGACAGAAGCCAGTGAATATGACATTGAAGCTGAAGCATCTATGACCGTAATTGCCGGGAAAGCGACTGCAGGTTTTTAAAATTGTAATATACTAACCGTGTGGTTTCTCTGTGTCCTAGATCTTTTTAATAAATATTTCACCATTTCAGTCGCATAACGTCCACTGCCGGACATTGGCATCATTTTTAGAAGTATATCTTGCTTTTAATCACATATTAGTGTTCTAGTGCTAGTTTTAACTCAAGCTCGGAGTGACTGAAAATCAAATATATCAATGGTGAACTCTAGTTTTGACTAGTCATTTCTACTTTTAACTAAGGAAAACGCGTTCATCTAAAAACGGGTTTTAACTGTAACATATATAACGAAGAATACTATCAGAGCTAAGTAGGGTTTACAAATTAAAAAGTTATAGGCGATTAACTTATAAAATTAACTGAGAAAAAGAAAATTTCATACAAATTCAATAGAAAACTAGGTTTTAAATGTTTTTTAATGGCATGAATTTAAAGTTAGCATTCGTAACTACGTAACCCCGGACAGCGCGTGGCCCGACATGCACTTGGCCATTTATTGTTTGTTGTTGGTAAACATTGCTTCAACACCAAAAAGTTAAATTCCCTAAAAGTTTAAAGACCAATGTTGAGTGGTCATAATGTTGAATTCCTAAAACTAAAAATTGAATAATTTTTTCGTTGTTCGCACTGGCGTTAACAGAACTTTAAACAGAGAAAATATAAAAAAATAATACTTATCTACACCCACGCTATAAATCCTCTATAATTTTGAAACAGCTTATTGCCAACGTCAAACAATCAGTGTCATAGTAAACATAATATCATCCAAACGAGTGTTATAATGTTTTACATTATGCAAATCGAATTCGATTCCTTCCTTACAGAACTACGGAACTTACATCTTTATGGACAGGGACGAGGTATTGTACTTAAAAATACAATTAGGCTTTTGATAGGATTTGTTCCATACGCAGATCATCCAGCTAAATTGTAGAAAATAATTGTAAACTGCTCTACTACTCAACTCATAGTATCTTTATAAATTTAAAAAAAGAACATGGTCATGCACGTGCCTTTCACTTCCACAGCCCCGTAATAAAATGGTAATAAGATGACCCTATAGGTAGTCATCCCTTTTCATCCCTCTAGAGGTTGCATTTTGAAAAATCCTTAAACACGTACTTACTCATTTACCGCGTGGAGTACTCCTGCAAAGTTTCTATTATTAAAATTCATGAAAAACTTCATGTGTCTCACTTTAAAAATTACGAAGTTTCATACTAACTGCCAACCCCTATTTCACCCCCTAGGATGGAATTTCCAAAAATCCTTTCTCAGCTGACCTCTCCTGGACAGTTAGACACCATCTACTTTCTGGCAAATTTCAACTTCATTTGCTAAGTAGTTTTCGAGATTTCGTGATGAGTGAGTGATTTTCGCTTTTATATATATATATATATTTATCTTATATATATATACATTGTCCTTTTTTATTAAGTACAAATATTTTAAGGGGTGATTCAGTCCATCATATCGAACAACTTTTCCTAATAAATGTATATCGAAATACAAAAAATATTTTTTCGGTTTTCATACAAATCGAAGTAGTCACGTGACATAATTTCTATGAAAAATGAAAATTTTCTTTTCGTATTTCGATATACTTTTATTGGGAAAAGTTGTTCGATATGATGGACTGAATCACCCCTTAAAATATTTGTACTTAATAAAAAAGGACATTGTATATATATATATATATATATATATATATATATATATATATATTTATCTTATATATATATATATATATATATATAGAAGATAAATAAAGCAACATTCGTGTTTTAATATTACCCAACAGTTGCATAAAGTGAAATTCTAAAGCGTTTGTAATAAACATTCGGGAAAGATTTGTAATTTCATCAAAAAGTCCATATTGCGGACTTAGAAAATATTTGAAGAATGGCCAGACATTTTCCAGCCGACGGCATTCGGGAACAAAGGAGTCTTTGTTTATGTTATGTACCAGTGTATGTCAAGTATTATATAGGTATTTGTGTACACAGAATGCCCCATAGAAATGTGGGGCGTTCCAGTCATGCGATACCTTCCCGGAATTGGCACGAACCCATGTCGTCACTTTCATAGTCTTGTTGCTTTCATGTTTTGTTTGGTATGGATTCCTATGTACCTACAACTAGTCTGCTAGTTATCTGATGAACCCGTCTATTTGGAAATTTTGTGATGATATCTAACATTTTGACTACAAATAAATAAATTCGATGTTTTTATATCTTATAGCTACTCGCGAATCGAAATCGTTTTACGGCTATCCATGAAACACTGAACAAATTAATTGAATATGTTGAGGAACAAGATAACCGCGCAGTTGCAAAAATGTCCAGAATGCGTCCAGTTGTGATAAAAAGATCTTAAAATAATCAAACCGTTAGCCGTATAACGGCATTCCTATAATGCTTATCTCTGAGGGGCAGAAAAGCCGCCAACCTCACACTGATCAGATCAGACTTGTTCTTGCAGAGTCATATAGACAACCCAGGTCATGTAAATTATAGGTTTTTGGTGCGGCGGGAGTGGCCCTTGGGGCACCCCCTAGCCGCCAACAGTCTTCTTCTAGAGTCATGCTTAATACCACCCACGTCAAGTAGTATAGGTTAAGGTGCCGCACCATAACCTGTACATAATTCGGAGTAGCCATATTGGTGTCTCCCATCACTTGGTCGATAGACCTTATATAAATCTACTGTAGGCGAATCCCCCCGTACAGTTTCCCTGTGTATTATCTTATCAGATTGCCCGAACACCACATGACAATAATCATACATAATGTCATAATGTCTGTAAAAATAAGGAAGTTCAAATTATAATTGTCATTATTCATAATTCCATGGCATAGTGAAAATGAGCCAATTTATCACTTAATACATATCAGATATAATATTATAACATGTGCAGGCTCTCATTTTATCAAAAGTTTTCTACCTTAAATATGCAAACCTTTTTCGCAATCTCATCTCATTGATTTTGTGTTGTCTCAATATAAAGTGCAAATTAAATACATAACAGTATCTGGATGCAGGCGTCCAAGGCCACGTATTTTTCCACCTTCTCTTGAAGTTATCGCCAATGAAATCTGGCTGCGGCTATTAATTCGATCTATAAAATGTACGCATGTTCTGTAAAGTACTAACTATTTATAGAAATATTAACGGTACCGCGTCGCGGCGTGCTCGCTTTGGAATTGGATTCATAATTTACAACCCTGCAAAAGCCAAGGTCGCCATTGCCTATAAGGCTTCTAGTACTCAATATACAAGCCCCATTGTTGGGACTGCGTGGCTACTCAGCGCTGCTGTGTGACCGTTGCCAAGACTACTACGCTACACAACACCTCATGTTTCTGCATTCAAAACTTTATTCTATGATTTATTTAATAACTTCAGGTCAATCACACGTCTCGTAATAAAGGGTTTAAGGTTGGCCAATTGCCAGTTATCATGAATTTGTATTGAACAAATAAAGGCGATAAAATAATTATGCCTTTATAACTAGGGATATTAGTACAGATAAAGATGTCTTTTCCCTATTTTCAGCATTTCAACTCCGTTGCAGTTCAAGAAAAAATAAATCTGTAGATACAATCCCGATTATCTTGATAAAGTTTATTTGCGACATGTTCGCAAGTTTATTCAGGATGATAAAACGAGACGAAAAATATTATATTTGTTAATAAATCAATCTGCAGCACATCGGCAAATATAAATCATAATAATATACAAGTTCTTTCGTGCTATAATCAAAACAATTTTCAATTAAGTTACTACTATAATGATATCGGTAATTGTATAATTTCAAAGTTTAATTGTTTTCCTAGAAACTTAATTGATAAATTAGTTAACCAATAAAAACACAGTAATGTAATACGTAGCACAAGATCAACTTATTCCAAGTTCAATTGTATAATTACTTAAATGTTCGTATATAAATAAAATAATATTCATATGAACAGTATTTACGACAATTGCTCACTCATCGACATCCCGTTGTCGGCCAGTCGTAAAATAAATAGGTTCGTTTTATTAAGAAAACGTATAGCGGATGTATTCAACTTCCAATTTTGTCGGATATGTCAACAGACCCTCAATAAAAAGCCGCTTATACGCTCAAAGTCACCAAAAAGCAATATAAATCCTCTTGTTTGTTATGTTTTCATGGTGGAATACATTGTATTTTTTTTTAATCAAATAAGATTGATGACATTGGTTTTGTCTTCTAGGCCATTAACACTATTTGCTGCGTCTTCTTAAAGATCTAAATTACTTTTTGTAGAGTTGTGTGGATCAGTATTCATTTTCACTTTCTTCACTTTATTGCACCTACGGAAGTACACTCCGTTGCTAATTTTCGATGTCGATCGCCACTGCAACCGTTCGTTATTCGTACTCGAGTTTGTATACAACTACAATGCGCGTGTAGTGTGACATAGATCAAGGAGTTATAAAGAAAGTCAGTATCATTAACTTTAGAAGAAGAGATAGAAGATTCATTAATCCAATCACTTCATACTACATGATATGTTTCAAGACAGCATCAAAATACTATGATGTCTAAATTAAATACATTACATAAATTTATAACATATGCTGATATGACACAATAGGATGTTGGATATAATTATTAAAAACATCTACCCAATCATTGGCGGTATAGTAAAAAACAAGGAACACATTACAGCTTCTTACATTACAAATCGTGTCTTAAAAGCCTCAAAAATGTAACAAATAATTAAGTCAAAATAAATTTTAAATTATAAATCACATTATTTTATTTGCTCTACTTTGTACGGTTTCCAAATGATGAATCACTTCGCTTGTTCAAGCATTTTATACACAGCGGCTGGCATTATGTATTTCTACAGGAATAATTTTACCATTGATATGAGGCTTTTGACGGATTTAAAAATACAATTATAAAAAAAATATATTGACAAAACATTCATTATATGTGACCTCACTTACACAAGGGTAGTAAGTGTGGTTATTAATTAAGTTGAAGTCTAGTCGTATTATGTGCAAAAGGTGATGTAGAACGGTTGGGGCATGACAGGAGATGGGCCATGGTTTGAACAGCTCCACAGTCGCGACGGTCGTTGCATGAGAAATCTCATTTGACTTGGTTATTTGCTTGGTTATTGCTGCTGAACATCTATTTAAAAATATTCTGCAGAAAAGTATCGACTCTACCTGCCAATTTACTATACAGTCTTCGTGTTACTTAATGACATTTTGTACGTAAACATTATCATCTTAGTTAGCGTATTCTCGCTTGCATCCTCTTCTGTTCTGCTTCGGAGCCCTAGTGCGCTTTCCTAGAGTGGTCCTATTCTAACCGGCACGGCCAAATCGCTGTTATTAACTGTACAGAACTAGACTAGTACCTACTACCTTTCAAATAGGTTATCGAAATTAGAACCGACCAATAAAAGTTGAATAACTAATGAAAAGACAATCAAGGAGTGTTTTCCGTGAGGATAGGTGAATAAACTGCATTAATGGGCGGCCGGCGCGACAGCCTGGCGCCCGCTGTGCGCATGTCGCGTACCAGTAATGTAGTATTGTAGACAAACTAACGAATAACAAACTCCTACTGACTCATCGGCTATTTTCCTTGTCTTTGTTTCGTCCCTTTTGTAAACTATAAACTTTAAAACGCACCTTTTATGCGCCCCACGTTGGGCGCCAATTTGCTGTTTTGGCGCCCAAATTGTACCTATAACTTCTTAACCGATACGATCGTCGCAATAAACAAAATATATTAATGTAGATATTTATATTGGAATTTTTCAATCCGCTTGCTTCCAACAAGTCAAATCGGATACTTTTTTCTTAATGTCAAAACAAACAATGTCTATGGGATTCGTATGAAATAGAACGTCGTGAAGTCATAGTTTCTTGAAGTCAATAACGCGCCTATATCAGTTTTTCTGCAGTAATAAATCTAAAGTCACGTTGAAATCGGATATGATCAATGACGAGTGACATTATTTTGTGAAGTTTTATTGTATTATCGGTACAAAATAATTACAAAATAATTATAACTACCTTATAATTCTCATAAATTTTATTTGGCCTAAATGCGGCGATAAGTCCGCTAATAAAAACCAGGTGACTCTTAAGAACACAGTTACCAATGTCTAATCGGATTGATTATTTAAATAACATTCCGTTATTATTTGAAAAGGCGGAATAGGATCATTGACGGAGGGTCGTACCGCAGTGTTATGTAACCTGCCGCTCGATATAAAGAGTACGTAGAACGGGACAGAGCGGCGCGATGGCTACCAACTGACGACGTCTGGTCAGGCCCCTTTATGCCCTCGGAGACTTTGGTAAAACACTAACTGGAAAATTGCCTTACCAAGATGCTTGCCTTTGCCTCACATTCGTTGAATTAAGAGTTCAGAGCTGTGCTTTGCGATATAAGATATAAATTTAAATAAAACAATTTTTTTAGCTAGGTTCTTGTCTTACTGAAACTAACTAGTCGAAAGAATATTTTAGATAGTTAATCCTTCCTGCTCTAATTTGTATTCATAAAAAGTTTTTTAGTATCCGCTAGTAATAAATTACGAGCGCACCCCATCATAGCAAACAGGCGCGTGACTGAAAATTAAAAATATGAGACGGTAATCACGCATTTCTGTTTGCAAAGGGCTGGGTAACGAGGGAACAATGCGGCTTATGCGCCCCTCGCCTTCGATTCTGACGAAGAATACGTTACAATGGCTCCACTACTGGCACTACATTATTCATTCATTTGCCACCGCAACATTATGTAACTCAGTTCGATATGACAGCGAACTATAAGCGAGTAATTTCCAATCTACCAATATATTTTGAAGTGTTAATTCTGATCGCAGATTGAACATTGATAAAAGTGTCCCTACTTTATCAATGTTCAACCTGCGATCAGAATTACACGACAGAGACATTCATTGAGGCAGGCCCATAGACCTAGAATTTTCTTTAGATCTATGGTCAGACCTAATGCCAGCAGTTGTAGAAGTACCACCTGCCTACAAGTACGTGTATATGTCTTTAGCGGAAAGTATGTCACCTCTTTTACCGACGTTTCGCCTGTAAGGCGTTATTTGTCGTAACGAAGTTAGTTAGAAGGAGCAGGTCGACGACCCCGAAGCGTGTTTTAATTTTTTTAACTGAATCGGCTGAATGAGGGCTGGATTTTATTTTAAGTAAATGTGGGGTTGAATTTTGTTTTAAATGCGAAAGTTTGTATGGTGTATGGTCCACTTTCAAACTAAAATCGCTTAACGGATTGAAATACAGGCTATAGATAACTTCAACCAAAACCATATACAAAATGGTATCTACCTTTACCTCTAGCTTCATGCTACCGGTATCTAATTTTCTTTTCTTGCAATGTCATCTTGACTTTCATGTATAATGGCATACGCATGAAGCTTAAGGGCGGTATACCTTAAAAAGAATAATATAATAATAAAGTTGTTTGTTTCAGCTACATATACCCGACCATGGACGAGCTGGCTAACCAGCTGAACTACGTGCTGGGCCACTTCGGCATCAAGTCGTTTATCGGGTTTGGAGTGGGAGCCGGCGCCAACATCCTCGCGAGGTTCGCTCTTGCGCACCCGCAGAAGGTAACTTGGAAACTTCCATACCACTTCTTCTTAGCGCGGTCCTGTTTGCATCCTGAGCTGTGCTGAGCCCAGGGTGCTCTTCTGACTGTATCTCCTAAGATGAAGTTGTATCCAAAGGTCACCGAAAACGGTGTGAAGTAGAGCAAATTGCCCTTCCTGACGTGAACCTTTTTTGGGAATGTATTGTGCAAAGTTTTACAGCGTGACGACGAAGTCACGGAATAAATTGGTATCAATGGATGTTTTTCAAATAGCTATTGATTTTATGCATACCTTTTCGGTATTGTTGTTTGAACTGGGTTTCTTTTGGCGTAATCTTCCCAGCATTCTGAAAGTTTTTAGCTTTTGAACTAAAATGATATTTAAAAAAATTATCTATATCTATACATATAATAAAACAGTAAAAAAAGTGTGTCTGTACATTAAATATATTTCCAAAAAAAATATTGGGGGCGATGGAGACATAGTAATAGAGTAAGAATTTTAAAAAAATAGTCTGTCTGTTTGTCTGTTTGTACACGCTAATCTCCGGAAATACTGGACGGATTCGAATGAAACTTTTTTTGTTATATAGCTATTAAGCCTAGGCAACATATAGGGTATAAATGATTTTGGAAAATAGAACGCCTGATGCAGAACCGTAATGGTTCAGCTAAACTATAGGAGATATAAAAATGTCATCTTAGTAAAAGTTGTTCAACCTGATGAGCATTTTCCAGAGACATAAAGTTCACGCGAACGAAGTCGCGGGCTTTGGCTAGTCTTCAATAAGAGATAAATTTATCCTACTTTTTTTTTTTACTTTTACTTTGACTTTGAAATTGTTTAAGCTTTACGTACATTTGTTCAAAATAGGTCGTGCGGTAATGTGCACTAAGTTTTAATAGCCGTTGGCAATAAAGTCGGTCGCTAAAAGCAAAAATTAATTGAAGCACATTGTAGGTATACTTTATGATATTTGTAGGTAGCAATAAACAGGCCATATTACTTCCGCTGAGGCTGCGCCGTAGTGTCAGCTATAAAACTAGTCTTTAATCTCTTTGAAAATTGCGAGCACAGACCTATAAAGATAACCTATCAAGTGTTGAGCGCACTACTAGGCATAAACGACTTATAGAAGTAATCGCTGTTACGACTGTTCGTCGCATGTCTTCTTTCGAGGCAGTTTAGGCTTGATAGTGGTATTAACATAAAATAGAATATCAGAATCTGCGAGACATGCAAATAAATACATGTACGGGCTAAACCGTCTAAAGTTGGGAGGTAAAAAGATGGCCTGATTTAGCTCACGATGTAAGTATCTCTAAATATCACATATAAACCCCAAGCTGACTGTGCTGCCGCCGAGTTTTGCTTGAAGGTGCAATATACGTTTTATAAGCAACAAAATAAGCAGGTGGCGCAATTATATTAAATATAATATTATTATATTAAATATATTATTGAAAGCAATCTCAAATTCAGGGGTAGAGTTGGCCTGATTTGGCTTACGACGTACTATCTCTGCGGAATGTCATATAACGCCGAGCTGTCTGCGCTGCCGCCAAGTCTGGCTTCAGCTGGTAATATCTATGAGCAGGTGGCGCAAGTATATATAGACATTACAGAATATTTGTTTATATTTGTCTGTCTGCATGTATCAAAATGTCACGAAAATGATAACACAACTCAATATTAGAGATGAGTTAGACTGACATTCTAACTGGAATTTGTGTTCTGTTTGGTTGATAGATTGATTACATGCATCTCTAAATATCATGATAATTAAAGAAAAATAACAATAGCAGCATACAATGTCATGAACAGTTAGACCTCCCGATGAGGTCGGAACATGTCGGCAGTAGCTGACTCTGGATGTAAGTAACCCGTTAACTAATTTAAATAATGTCTGTATCTCACGTTAGTTTCCATCAAAAAGTTATAGAAATCGCTAGTCGCAGCTGCTAAAGTGTCGTGGCTTTTCCGCCAGCCGTCATTTAGTCGTAATGAAAGTTTAACTCAGTTATAACTTGCGTGCGGTCAGCTCAGCTGGAGATGTCCAGTACTCAGCCGGCCGCGTCCGGTAAGTTCTACTTGGATTAATGCGATTAGCCGCGATAATGCTATTGATTTTGTCATATTAGGTCACTGTATTGCATTAACATCGCACACATAAAAGAGAACGTGAGGACATAACTTAAAATATTTTTTCGCATTTTAATAAATAGTATTATATGTTGAATGTACCTACATAATACTGTTTATTAAAATGCGAATACAGAACACAGGTACCTACATCACTATTCAAAACTAAAAACCGACCAATTAATGCGTTTTAGAATAATCGGTGAACATACATAAAAAAAGATCACGATGAATAGGTAACCTACTCGTTTTTTTAAGTCGGAAACAAAATCGCTTTCTGGCGTCTGTAAAATAAAATTTTAAAAATATTCGGTGTTTCCTTTCATAAATGTGCAGCCGATGTCGAATGTTTTTTTTTATCATAATACTATAGTGATCTATCGTTCGTTTGTTCGTATATGTATCGTAACGTTTTTTGCTGTATAATACAATTCGCACAGGGCCGGGGCGGGCCACCAGAACCAAATAAACTAAAATTATTGCCCATTTCAATATTTATCTTATTTTTACATCACTTTAATAAATAACTTATGATTTTCAGACACACATTGAAGAAGTTTTAAATCACCAGATAGACTTCCCGGCCCGTCATCCACTTGTATGTTCATCTAAATAATCAATACTTCCTCACTTCATCTATTTTGCAGATGTTTTGTAGTTTGATTTTTCCTTTCAGAATTTAAGGCTGGCTGGAAACCTAAAGTGCCTTCTCCAGTTTTCAGCAGACGTAAGGCCGCACTTAACGCTAAGCGCCAATATCTTCACTCTCGTAGACCCTTGACATTTTAATGAATTGACGTTTCTGGCAATGGCTCCCGCCAACCATTCGCTCCCTTGTTACTTTCTTCATTAAGCCCACTTTACCTTGACGCTCTGAAGCGATGACTCGTGAAATGCACTTACGGTACCGTAATGAATGAAACAGGATCCTTTGTTACCGTTTATAACCCCGACCAAAAAAGGGGTTTTATAAGTTTGACGCTAACGTCTGTCGGTCTGTCTCTCTGTCTATATGTAGCATCGTAGGGCTCTAACGGAGAAATAGATTTCAATCTGTTTTTTTTACGTGAAAGCAAGTTCTTAGCTAAATTTGATGAAAATCGATTTCGCCGTTTAGAAGTTATTGGCGGATATCGCTAAAGTCAGCCCGAGCAAAAAATAGATGGCGCTACGGATATCAAGTCGTTACGTTAGTCATCTTGTTCTTGTGTTCTTGACAGTCGAGGGTATGTTTAATTTGCTTAGCATATATACGTGTTGTTTATTTGTTTGATGTTGATACGTTTCCTGGCATCTTCATATCAGCCACAGGAAGTAAATTGCTGAACTTAGGACCCCGCCAAGATTCTTTTTCTAGCGTACCTACATGACACAGTCACGGACACAGTATAGTCGTATAAATTTATGTAAGTATTTTCAAAATCTACATCAATTTAAATAATGATTCAGTGGATCTGGAACCATAAGCGTTTTAAAGGTATTTTTCTCGTATTTACATACATATATAGCAATTCATATTTATTTTCGATTTTTTAATGCACATTATATAAAATTATAAAGAAGTTTCATGTGACGGAAATGACTACTAGTTTTAAATTAATTTTCTTGGCAACTATTAATAAAACGAGGAAAGTGCATGGAGTAGAGTTTTCGAGATAAAGCAAAATATCCAGCTTCATTTCGCTTAGACGCCCAGTAATTAATGTGAATCTTTTTGAAACAGTCTTGCCAAAATTTGCTGTGATACACGGCAAGCAAGTTTTGCTTTGCTTTGTAAAGGGGCGAGCTTTAATAATATCACCAGTCAATAAATAAAAAAACTGGAATCATAATTTTGTTTGTAGAACAATAGCAGATTGCTCCTGCAAAACGGGGCAAATGCACGACAAATAGATCAACATAATACTGAGAATGGCCAAAGTAGCAAAGACTAGCCTAAAAAGCCTGGTCACTTACCACTGTACGAGGTGTTTCACTAGAGTTAAATACGTGTAGAAGGAAATAAATACTTATAACTTTTCCTCCTATGCCCATCAATGAATAAAAGCTATAGGTTTAAAAAAATACTTGAGTGGAGATTTTTAAAAGTACTTTTCGGTGCAATATTACGCGTACTGAAATGTAGATTGAATGTGTAAGTTGGGACTAATGCATCTGCGTGACGGGCAAATACTCGCGTTCCCGCAAAGTATGGGACCGCGTGTTTGCGGCAGTCCGAACAGCTGGTTATTCGCATCGTGACAATGTAATTTTGCCCATGGGCGTAGGTATGTTCTTACTCAGTTGTACATCTATAAAAAAGTACGACACTATTAATACCATTATTATTATTTTTAACCATTTTTATTCGGTGCAGATGTTTTTTGATGATGAATACAATTAAATTCTGCCGTTTATATTTGTTAGTTTTCTTTACACTTTTGCCCCGTGGTCGTGTGGACATTTTTTGGTTCTTGCAGGACCTAGCCTATATGTTCACAAGTACAACATACCTACGTTGCGTGTGGATGTAAATAGAGAAGCTCAACCTCTCACTTGTCGTTCTTGCTATACGTCCGTCATAAGGTTAACAAAGTTTTGAGACACGATCGTTTCAGATGCAGATTTCTTGATAATATAGGTACAATAATTGATCCTTGGTCACAAATGTCCCTTATCGCAGGTGGATGCCCTGGCCCTGATCAACTGCACCTCCAACCAGGCCGGCTGGATCGAGTGGGCCTACCAGAAGATGAACAGTCGCTCGCTGCGCGCACGCGGCATGACTCAAGGAGTGCTCGACTACCTGATGTGGCACCACTTCGGTCGGGTAAGTTTTAAGTTTTTCTAGAGTTAGATATGTTTGAAGTTAAACCAAGATCTGTGAGAAATAGTGATATGTGTAATATAATAACAATAGAATGTTTTGCTTAGCCGCTTACAAAGTTTATATTGGGCATTTAAAGGTCACAGCACACTTATCAACTCGGAAAGGGATCGACACCGTATCGCCTTTCGCCGCGCGGTCAACCAGGCGTCAACCTGACGTAGGCACGTAATCAAACCGGCTCAGCTTCGGAACGTCGACTCGCGGTCAACTCGACTACGGCTGGGCGACGCCGCGCTTACCGCTCGCCGGCCGCTCTGGTCTGGCTGGCACTAGACCGAAACGGATCATTTTAAACGTAAAGTGTAGCGCACGGTTTTGTTTCGGTTCACAATACGCGAGTTGGCAATCATAGCCATCAATTTTTGTTTATTTACGGTAGGTTAGGTACGGAAGATAATCACACCATCCATACCATCTAGTGTCACTTTTAAGGTCTCAGCACACTTATCAACTCGGAAAGGGATCGACACCGTATCGCCTGTCGCCGCGCGGTCAACCAGGCGTCAACCTGACGTAGGCACGTAACCAAACAGGCACAGCTTCGGTACGTCGACTCGACTACGGCTGGGCGACGCCGCGCTTACCGCTCGCGGGCCGCTCTGGTCTGGCTGGCACTAGATCATTTTAAACGTAAAGTGTAGCGCACGGTTATGTCTCGGTCCACAATACGCGAGTTGGCAATCATAGCCATAAATTTTTGATTTTCTACAAATAAATAAAACGCAGGTGTGAGGAAACGGAGAGACGTCAGCTCGCATGCGGAGAGGCGTAAGCGCGCGGACGACGAGCCGCAAGCGCGGGGCCCGCTAGTTGACCGACCAGCAAAGCGGTTCGTGAGCTGGTCCCGAGGCGAGGCGTTTACGTTACGAATCCGAATAGTGTGCGTTGCAGTAGGAAGTTTCATACAAAGAATACTGAGCTGCTCGAGTTGATACGTTTACGTTCCGTTTACGAGTTGATAAGTGTGCTGTGACTTTAAATCGTTTGTTGAAGATGATTGAATGCTAAACAGACGATAGACACAAGTTCTTTGTGCCAAAGCGCTGAAGCTCAAATAATATCGCTTCTTGTTTTATTACCTGTCGCGTTACAGTAAAAGGAAACGCTGTAAAGAACTTCACTTAAAAACCTTGGTATTTTACTTCGCTGTTTATGATAGATACACGTTTATTGAAGCTAAGCGAAGTCATTAAACATAGCCTTTACGCGCATAGCGAAATATTTATATATTTATTTTGTATATAGCCGCTGCGAATTAATCAAAATTGATAAAATCACACACCTCGCCTTTTTCAATTAGACCTTTTCCTAGCAATGGGAGAATGTGAGATGTTAGATAGAGTGCGTTTCGTCAGCTCTGCTCGCTGTGTGTTGGATTTATTGTCTTTGCCAACTCGTTTGCTAGCATGATATAATTATTGTGCCATTAACTGTATTAGAATATTTTCCAAACTCAGGTTGAAATAGTAACGGAATAATATAAAAGCTCTAAAAAAGAGTATAGTTAAGTGTAATCAATAAAGTGTGTATCATTTTTATAAATGCGTTATGGTGGTTATATACAACATACGAGGTGGAATAATGAACCATCCCGAGCTGAAGGAGAGGGCGTCATATAGCCGACTGAGTTTAACCAATATACGCACGTATATCGTACGACGTTTTACGACACACTCGCGAGGAAAACTATCTAATAAACTTTTTTATTTTTATTTTAAATATACTTAACCATTAGGCCCAACGCAGACGACAGCCTATCCGTGACGCACTTTTTAGTCTGTGATAGTCTGTGAAAATAGAATGTGTTGTGTGCGTTTGCGCGTCGTGTGCGTTACTGCGTGTGATTCCATTTGTTCTATTTTCACAGACTAAAAGGTGCGGCACGGATCAGTCTGTAGTCTGAGTTTTTTTTATTTTATTTTTATTTTGTATTTAGCCATGCTCAAGTTAATAGAAAGTGGGAAACAACAATTGATGTGATGTAATATCAAAGGTTGCTATAGGTCGTTTGATTGCTTTAAGGGAACTTCTGGCGACAAATCTATACGAGTCCACTGGTTTTCATAGCCGATTGAGTGGCGGACGGCGCCTAAAGACGCCAACCGCCGTCCGCAAATAAATATCACTACAGCCGCACTATGATTGTCCACTTTAAACAATTAACATATTGTTCATCAGAATGAGCATTTATAACACCAAACCACACCAATTTCATATTATAAAGTCCACTAGAATCAATTTGCAAAACAATTTAAAGCAAACTCCAACTGAACCCCTTGACTTCCCGCCAAAAACTCCGTAGTCTGAGTTGGGCCTTAATCTGTGATGCACACACTGACCTCCATATAAACAAGTACGCTGGACCTATGATGAGCCGGGCCATAGTGAGGCGATTTGATTTTCGCCATTTTGGCGCTGATTGTAGGCATTCGTAGCAGTGGGTGGGAACGGAACTAATATTACAGATGGGACAGTGACATCGTTTTAAGTCATTTCCGAATTAGTTACGTCAACTTACGTCAGATTTAGTTCTCTTCCCACGCATTGGGGGCGCTTCAAATAGGCACAATAAAAAGCTGTCATTTCTTAAGGTATCATAGGTCCAGCGTACTTGTATATATGGAGGTCAGTGGATGCACACTGTTGCTTTCCCACCGTTTTACCACGTTTTACTTTTTGAAATCAGCGCGGCACGCTGCCTGCTGGCTGGAGCGCGCGCCGCCCGGGCCAGTTCGAAATTTGAAAAACAATTAAATAAGTAGTAAATAGTGCGGTTAATGACTTGCGTATATAACGCACGTGTGTTTTATGAGTTGCTTTATATATGTAAAACCGGTGACATTAAATATAGAAAAGATTTTTTGTTATTTTAATATTATTAGGTGTAATTCATTTATACTTTGTTAATAGAAATTACTTTTTTGTTTTTCGAACAAGGAGAAATATTTATGGTGAGATAAGGTAGGTAGTTGGTACAAGTAGCGGAACGGAACGTAAGTTTAGCGCTGAGCGAGATGTAGAGAGGATATAGAGGCGCATGAGTACTAATTTTTGACTTCGGCGCAATAACGGTCAGCGCTAGAGTTTCGTGCCGCTACCTGTAACTAGTGTTTGATGTGTGATACCCTCAGATAAATAAATCAGTCTTGATCCGAAACTGGTCTTTCATTGACATACCTACGTTTTTCACTGCTGCATTTTTTAAAGATGCTTGAGTCTAGATAAATTAGGTTGTTTCATCCGTTTTATCGTAGAAATGTTTGAGTTTGATGACTAGATGATTTGACTTAGGTGTTTTAATTTAACACAAAACTAAAAACCACCGTAGACATTCACGTAAAACACCCGCATCGAAATAAGTCCATCCGTTCGAGACCGCTTCTATACAGACAGACAGAAATTAGCGTCAAACTTATTACACCTCTGATTTTTGGCGGGCGTTAAAATAACAGCCCAAGAACTTCGGTCAAAATGGATTTTTCTATTTTATTGAGTTGTTTCTTTCGGATATTGGCAGAAAATCAATCAGAAATGGTAGACAAGGTGCTGTTCACCGCGCTAGCGTCTGAGCTATGTCGAAATCGCGCTCTCAAGATCGATCTTGTGTGATACAATGTTATATACGTTTATTAATTATAGCGACCATCTTAGGTGCGTGATCCCAACTCGAGTGCGACTCAGCTGAGATCACACTTAAGTGGCCTTGAGCTCGGCTTATTAATACGGGCCTTGAAGTCAAATAGCGCTCTTAATATCAGTTTTTAAACCCCCGACAAATAAGAAAGGTGTTTTAAGTTTGACGCTAAGTCTGTCGGTCTGTCTGTTTGTTTGTACTATCGTTGCACTCAAACGTAAGGACCGATTTCGATGCGCTTTTTTTACGTGAAAGAATTCACTTGCGGTGCTTGCTATGATTGATAAAAATCGGTTCAGCCGTATAACAAATATAGAGGGTTAACACATGAAAGTCAAGGATTTCCCTAGCAAAAAAAATGATGGCGCTACTGATATCAAGTCATATCGGTAGTTCCGCTACTCATCACTAACTCGCGTCCTTGATAGTCGTTTCTTTAATTTGCTTACCAAAAAAACTTGTTTTCTGCATTATGTAATAAATCTACAATCACGTTAAATATCCAATAGAAAAGATCAATAACACTTGGCATTATTTTCTGACGTTTTATTCTCTTCTCTTATCAACACAAAATAATTTCTTTTAAATCTCATCTACTCGAAAAACGGTGTTTTCTAAATCCCAAAAAATTTGGAGCTAAAGTTACTGCTGATTCTCGCGGGATTAAAAGTGAAAAAGAAAATCTTACGGGAATAAAACAAGATTTGAAAACGGAACACGAGTGGTATCCTTCTAAAATCAGCCAAAAACAAAAGAATTTAGTTTTAATACAATAAATAACTGGCACAGATTTCGTATTTTTTTAAATTTGGAATACATATCATCGTCAACATAGATGAATGTAGGTAAAAATGTTTATGTTCTTTGCTTTGAAAAGGAAATAATTAAAATATCGCAATTTTTGTCTTTGATTTAAAGAAATTACAGAAATTTTAGGTTATATTGTGTTGAAATTGATTATTAGTGAAAATTTGAATACTTTTTCGTAAGTTTAAGCCAATAGTGAACATCAAGATTATAGTTATTATAAAAAAAAAAATGAACGACGACGCAATCAAAGTTGTAATGCAACTTTATTTTAGAAGTTGGTTTAAAAAAATTATTTCTTAGTATTTATTGAATGAAAACGACACTAAATAAAGGTTAGTACCGTTAGTATTTGTCGGAGCTCTGATGAGATATTGTAGATGTTTTATTTTTTCTTAATATTCTGTTTCGTTTCTATTTGCTAGTTTTTCTCATAGATGGCGATGAAAAGTAGAGTGTGCTACTCGCCTACGGTAATATTTTTATTTTGGGCGTTATACGTGAATCCCTCGCTTCACTCAGGATTCTAAGTAGCGCCCTCGACTTAATAGTATTACCTTTACGCCTTGTAGCACTATCTACTATTTGAGTTGGATAATAGATACTATCCTCCGTGAAAATCCTCTTTGAGTTTGTGATACGACGATATGCTCGCCGTCAGGTTACGAGTATTAACAACGCTCTGTAAACGGTCCATAATAGATCTCCCATAACTTAAATTTGATGCAAGTTCATAGTAGTGATATGACGAGAAGCAATATCGGGCAAGCGGCGACGCGTTAACGCAAAATTGAATTTCGCGACACACCACACTATTACTGGTAAGCTGACCTACATCCGTTGTAAGGTGTAAAGCTGGGCACTGACGATCAGTTATTCCCGTCAGTTTAACTGACGTCTATCCAAAATTTGATCGTGAATGTCGAATCAATACCATGATTTATCTGTTTTCAAATGGCGGCATCGGTATCATCTGGACGTGCCGTAACATCGGAGTTTATTGAAAAATATAAAAATTCTGAATATTAGTGGAAAGCAATGGACAAGAATTATAAAAGTAATCAACATCGACAAAAAGCTTTTGAATTGCTTCCCAGTTAGAAAAAAAGTTTACACTACCACTAATTTGGAAAGCGTTTCAGAAAAAATTCAAATTTAAATACAGATACATTTCACGTTTATATTCCTGACGGGGTAAATTGAGCCCACGGCCCTTAGGCCCAAAGGCCACGCTTAGCGTGGTGATGGGCGTTAAGATGGAAAAGGAATCAAAATAGTGATGGGTTGCTAGCCGCATCGCCAATTACTATGACTCAAATCTCGCAAAACCTCAAATTTCAAATTCTTTATTTTATTTTCTCCACAATCTTACATTTTATTACATAATATATAATAATAACATAATAATTCATCCATTGCTTTCTTTCTTATTTTTCGGTGAATATTATATCAACAAACAGTAGCAGTAAGAATTAATGTTTCTTCTTCCGAGTCAGAATTCATGTTTTTATGTTTCGTCACAAATCGCTGTACGCCTCAGCCCGGCCAATTGAAAACTAAAGAGTCGGAGTGACGCCAGTGAATGGGGAAATCTAGTTAGCCTAAAACCATTTGGAGTGACGCCACAGTTTTATGTCTAAACTGACGGGAAAAACTAGTCGTCAATGCCCAGCTTAATATGTGGTCAGAACAATTAGTTTTCACCCCCTATTTATAGCCTAAACAAAAAGTTGATAGTTTTTAAGAATTTTAACAATTTAGAAAAATCCACTTTGACGAAGTTCTTGGGCTGTATGTTTATAATAATAATGGTGTAAAGGTGTAATAAGTTTGACGCTAATTTCTGTCTGTCTGTATAGTAGCTCTCGAACGGATGGACCAATTTCGATGCGGGTGTTTTACGTGAAAGTCTGCGGTGGTTTTAAGCTTTTTTGTGAAAATCGGTTCAGCAGTTAAGGTTATTTGGGGTTAACTCTTAAATGTCGGGGATTTTTAAATCACCTGGCAAATAATAGATGGCGCTACGGATATCAAATAAATTATGTAGTTCCGCCACTCATCACTATATGGTGTGGTCGGCGTTTTTTCAAAATACATAAGTCAAATCATCTAAAATTTACATGAGACGATTACGATGAAACAACAAAATTTACCTAGACTTCAGCATCTTTAAAAAATACAGCAGTGAAAAACGTGTTCAGTATGTCAATAAAAGACCAGTTTCGGATCAAGACTGATTTATATTTTATCTGAGGGTATCACACATCAAACACTAGTTACAGTACGCTGACCGTTATTGCGCCGAAGTCCACTTACATCCAGGGACAGGAAGCGCTTTCCCTAACGTGGGTTTTTAGCGGCTAATTGATAGGCTTGAATATTTTTATTGGATCAAAAACCCCTATCGCTGGGTAACCCTTTCGATCAACTAACCGTATCATATGGAAAGCCTTTAGAAGGGTTTCCCTTTAAATAAGTTGTTAAAACATGCACGTTACGTTACCCTTTCAAAAACCATTTCTCATAGGCTAACCCTTTAAGAAGCGCTTTCCATGGCGGCCACGGGGCGGGGGGGATACGTGGGGGGAAAAACCCTTTCAATAAAGCGGAAAAAAATACCCCTTCCAATGATTTGGTAAACGCTAAGCCTATTATAAGGATAGGGTTACCCTATAGGGGATACGGCAAGCCTTTCGCTGGATAAGCTTTTTACAGGCTAACATAAACGTGAGGGTAAGCCTATCGTACCGTCTGGCGCATTAATCGATATGTCAACACGATTTCAATCGTATTGGCGACAATAGTCCTATCAATGATGATTGATCGATCCTAATAGAGCGTGACACGACCATTTTCCTGAACCAGCACAGGTGAGTACTTAAGTTGTAGTACCGTACCTCAGATTTTACAAGCCCTTATCGAAGAGCAAGTTGCTGGTGAATAATTCTAGCTATGAGGTTATATCCGTACAAGTATACACCGTAATAGAACAACCGGAGATTACATGCCTGATAGACTCGCCGGGACGTCGACACGCTCGACAGGCGTCAAACGTACCGTCCCTCAGGATATATTTCCGATAGTTGTTTGTATATATGTTAACGGAAATGTATAAAACTTAGGAATTGTTTACAATACCTAGGATATGTATACAATTCCGAAGCTAATAAGGAAATGTATTAAATATTGTTTCAAAGATTATGTAATACACACATATTCTAGGAAATGTATAAATTTCCTAGGAATTGTATACATTTCCAAAATCGTAGTAGGAAATGATTATAACGAATGCTTTCTACTAATAAAATGAGTAAAACGGGAGCGAGCGACTTAAGCTTAGGGCGAAAATAACCCAGACACAAAAAAATCTTTGCCACAGAGTGTAGTTTAGGTTAGTTAGGTTTCCTGTGACCAAAACACGAGCGAGCGAGCGACTCTAGCTTAGGGTGAAACTAATACATACACAAAAACAACTTTGCCGCGGAGTGTAGGGTAGGTTCGTTATCATGATACCGTTCTTGGTACCAATTTGATAGAGCGTTTATTACATTTCCGACAGCTACTTAGGAAATGTATATATTACCTAGGAAATTTGTCTAATATAAATAATAAATTCACACATTTCCGGGCGGTTTTAGGAATTATATACATTTCTTAGGAATTGTATACAATGACGGATTACACACATTTCCGGTAACATATATATTACTATTATTTGCATTTATATTACTATATTAATATTACTAGTATTATAAGTTGGTAAAGTAGTCTCATGTGGCTGGGTGACGTCGTCTAAATCTTAATCATAGTGTTCTGTTCAGTGTCATGTCTATCCTCTGATATACGTAAGATTTCTATTTTTTTTTTGCCTTTTATATATTGAACTTTGTAAGATCTATTGTGTAAAATCTCAGTAACTGTTTTAGATACCCACCGTTTTTAGGGTTCCATACCCAAAGGGTAAAAACGGGACCCTATTACTAAGACCGCTTTCCGTCTCTTTGTGTGTTTATCACCAGGCCATGCCTACCCATCGTCATATAAACATTATTATTTCTTTTCCTTGTAACTAGATGGCGCTTTAAGGTAAAAATTAAAACATACAAATCTTTTATAACCATTATTTAAATAAAGTAATACTCTAATTAGTCAAATAAGACTTATATGAAATGCAATATATTTTTTAAAAGTATATTCAACACTTTCTTCGTCACTTTTTTGGCTAGTCGTGTGTGCTGCCATCTCTGAGAGGACGCTCCGCAACCCCCGTTTTGCGTGCTTACGGCCTCTTCAATCGTTTCTATGGCGTTGGGTATCTGTTACGTTAGTAATTATATTATCTTTGACCAGGCTGTATCTCACGAACCGTGATAGCTACACAGTTGAATTTTTTACAGATGATGTATTTCTGTTGCCGCTATAACAACAAATACAAAAACATAAAAACAATAAAATAAATAAAGGGGGCTGGCATACAACAAACGTGATTTTTTATAGATAATGGTACGGAATCCTTCGTACTCGAGTCCGACTCGCTCTTGGCCGGGTTTTTTGTTTCATGTCTAAAATGTTTATTTATGACTTCCAGAGTTCCTGCTGTTCTATCGTAATAGAATGGTTAAATTAATTTATTTTTATATTTGACTGCACTTTAGGCACAGAATTAATAATAGTATTATATACAGAACGGAAACTCGCACCGTCCCCCTTTATTGAGACGTGTAAGAGCCTGTAAAACAGGGTTCTTGCTAGTCGCACTTAGAATTTATTGAATCATAATAGTGAGGAACTGCGCATATTATCATTGTTTAAACACGGAAAACAATAAAGAACGAAAATTTGATAGATTTCCGAGTGATGAAAACAGGTAAGCAAAGCAACAAATTCTGTGGTGGCGACCCTGATTGTTTAAGGCGAGGTGCAACTTGAATACACAAACTCAATTTACACGATGTACGACTCTAGCTCTTGTTGCCCCGTGAATAAAGGCTAAATTTGCTTAACTTAATTCGGGCGTCAATATCATCGGAGTTCGAATTCCTTACAATTTTTTAAGGTTTTTTATTTATTTTGTGAAAAATATAGAACGAATTAAAAAACTAGCTGGTTCAGTCTCTTAGGTATTACAATAGCCACCTAAATAATACAAAAAAATATGTTCGTGTCGCTCAAAATATTGAAAAAACAGAGTTGCAAGTTCAGAATTTGGGCTATTTTATTTATTTATTTTTTTGCTTTATTCCTTGATTATTAGTAAAATCTGCTCGGTTCAGTAGCTAAATGATGAACTTCTCCGTTCATTATAATTTTCTTGATTTGGTATATATTGCGAGGCGTTAGATACAAGAGTTAAAAAAGGGGCCTGAAAACGAGTTTTCAACTACCACCCGGCCTTAATTCACACATTTGACGTGTGCACGGATGTTTTGTTTCGTTTGTAGTAGTACTAGGTAAATATGTCGCTCCGTTTCTATGATGTGCCATACCCGTGCTTTTTTTGAAATAATTTGAGTGTTAATGGAAATATAATGCGTTTTTAAATTTATCCTAGTGTTAAAATTGCGTCCTAGATTAGATTAACAATATCATGTGAAGGTCAAAATTGCAACTTCTGGCAGCAAACAGAGCGTTTGTAAAAAAACGAAGTTTCAACTTCTCAAACCGTTTATAACAGAGCGTTTGTGGCGTTATGCTAGCACATTAAAATACCAAGGTGTTCCTGCCTCATCGCCAGGGGCATCACTTCACAGTTACGGGGCTCAACGCTGCAGGGTCTCCGAATGTAAAAACTTTTAAAATTATGGCACTCAAATTCTAAAGCGCTTCGAAACTTCCCGACAGTAAAAATTCACATCTTATATCGTACTTGGTGCATTGTGTCAAGTGTAATTTATTAATCCAATTTTTTTATATGTAGCCAAATAAACTATTTTTCTTTCTTTATTTCTTTTTACTTAATATGAAATACTTTTATTCTGTTACAGTTATCAAGGTTATTATTCCACATGATAATGACAAATGCAACGAGGAGCTGTCTCCTCCCACTGTTCCTATAGTACGTTCGTGTTGCATCCTTAACTCTAGGTGTGCTGCTAGAGCGCTTTCCGGCTTTTTCATCTTTAAAGTTTATATGAGGGCTGTGCGAAGTGGATAAAAGAAAACCAGAACCTTAAAAACGATCTAGTTGCGGTTTTACGCGGTGCAATGGTATTACGTTTTATCCGCCTTGACGCCAACCCACCGTGAAAATTTTGTTGTTGTTGTAGGTTGTTGGTGTAGGTAGGTTGGCTACTTTAGTCACGGTATTATTGTACTTTTACAATTTAGTCTAGACCGCATATGTATTCAGTGAGATTTATTTTTATTTTTATTGAAAAATACTCTCCTTTCGGTACCATCTCAGCACGTCGGATAGTAGAGATAATTTGGTCAGAAATACCTGACTATTTGAAGTATGTGACAAACAGTTCGCAAAATGTTCGCTAGTGCAGTTTGACCAACAATGTAGCACAAGCTTATTAGTCCCAGGTTTTGGAAGACCTGATGGCTGCAAAGAGCGCTCTAACTAGTATTGATATGGGGTCCGTCCAGGGCTAGTCACGCCGGCTCACCGCTGTACAATGCTGGCAACCAGGCAAATAGCTAACTAATGCCTTTGACCGTTGCAGTCGCTTTGTCGAGGTTAAGTTAGCCGCCAATGTTTGATTCTATAGTTGGAAACGGTTTCCGATACACAGCTAAACTGTGAGCTCGAACAGTGAACACGAGATGTTGGCACGTGTTCCGTAACGTGTAGTCTTAGTGAGGTACGCCGTGCAATGTGATACATTATTTACAATTAGACGCCCGCCACGACATCGTTACAGTATGTTTTTATTTATAAATCTTTGATTAAATATTTTCTATTTATTTACTTTACTTGGAAATGGATGTGGTAGATATGTACGCCCTCTTGGCGTCACGCGGCAAGAAGACGTATTTATATGAACCGAATATTGTTTTACTTTTTGTTTCCAAAAATTAAATCCATATTTATGATTTTTACGTGAAAACTAGAGGGGGAGGGGGAGGGGGCGTCGTGGCATATACTACTGATGGTCACATAAGAGGGGAGGGGTAAAAAATGAAAAAAAATGTGTCACTTTGTATGGGTACGTTCCCTTATAAATGTAGGAAATAATTTTATTCCATGGTGCATCGAGAAACTTTTACCACGTACTTTTGCAGCACTAATAGTGCTGAAAACGTTTCTCAAATGCACTAACGGTCAGGTACAAATAAATGAGCATACAAATGATCGATTTTAGTGTAACGTTGGTCTGTTTATTTATTTACAGAATATACTAGCCGTCATCATTGTTTGGCAGCAGACAAGCTATGGCTTTAAGCAGCTTAAAAAATCTGACACCATCATTCTTTCTGTATAAAATAATTAATGTCCTATGTTTATGGTTCTTATTACTACCCCAAAAAGAAATATCTAGTTAAGATGAGTATTTAAAAGGAGATGCTTATTGCGTGCTTGCGTGCAAATAACACAACTTAAAAAAAAAGCAAAAATATGTATAAAGAATCAAAACTGACAGTTTAATACTCCCACTGCTGTCGTTAGATCGCAGCCACGTTGCATGTAAATCCCTTTTATTACCGCGCAGACAACGAACGGAAACTAACTCTTGCACCGAGGACTAAGGTGCAGTTTACTTAGTTTGCAAACGTTGGCAAAGTGTTCACGTCCATGTATTGAAATGTCCAGCGAATGACCTTTGGGGTGGAAAACAGCGGCCGCTGCAATGTTATATACCATAATGCCATTACGCGAGTTTTTATTGGAATGTGTCAAAAATTATTTTTAATGCAACAGCGGCTGGCGTTTTGTGCTTTCATAGAGCTTGTTTGCGCGATTTACTATTTGAGATGCAGATAACTTTTAAGGTTTCTGCATGATGATAAACAAGTAATTATTTAAATAAATATATTTTAAATCAATTTCTTATCTATAACATTGAAAATATAAGTTTTTAAGTGCTCCTCAAGACGTATCAAATGAGCCCAAACTCGATGGCATTGCGTCCTTTCATGACAGAGTTCCTATGGTCGCCTTCCGGTTCCATCATCAGATCAGCTGCATGTCATCATAATATTGCATTCTCACTCGATATACGTATGCGAGCCAAATTTCAGCTTAATCGAAAACCAGGAAGTGGATAAAATTTAACTTCCAGATTTGATTACAAACAGACAGACAACGGGACAGGAGAAACTAAATAAAAGCCTGTAAAACCTACTTATACTTATTTAGTCCTTGCTAGTAAACACTGGTTTATTTTACATTTAAACTTTGCACGTTTGGCCATATTTTAAATTGAATGTTTATATATGTGATACGTCAATATTGATAGTAACTATTGTTTTACAATTGCAACAGAAACAAAACGTCCATAACGAAGTATGCTCCATAGAAAGAAATCGTTGTTGCAGTACCCCGAGGAGCGCAACCACGACCTCGCCCAGATGTACCGCATGTACTTCACGCGCAACGTGAACCCCACCAACTTGTCCATGCTGATCGACTCGTACGTGCGCCGCACCGACCTGGGCATCAACCGCGACAGCGACTCCATCAAGGTCCCGGTGCTGAACATCACCGGCGCCCTGTCTCCGCACGTCGATGATACGGTCACCTTCAACGGCCGTCTTAACCCGACTAAGGCTACTTGGATGAAGGTGAGCCCTTTATCACATACTAGCTGCTGCCCGCGACTTCGTCTGCGCAGGATTATCACACAATTTTTTTTATAAATTGTAGCTGATGTGTCATTTTGATATATAGGTATTCTATATTATTGTAAAGTTTCATTAAAATCCATTCAGTAGTTTTTACGTGAAAGAGTAACGAACATCCATCCATCCATATTTACAAACTTTCGCGTTAATAATATTAATAGGATAGTAGGACTCAGGCATCTCCAGCGACAGCAAATTCATCAAGGTCCTTGTGCTGAACATCACTGGCACCCTGTCTCCGCACGTCGATGATACGGCCATTGCACGTAGAGATGTATCGTAGACGGCTGAAAGGACTTGGATGCTGAGGACACTTCACGTCAAAGCTGATCCCTTCGCAAAAATAATGAGAGACCTGTCTCCGCATGTCAATAATACATTTAACTTGCTGAATAACCAAATATTGTGACATGTTGCTAAACATGTCCGTAGATTGGGAGACCCCACCACAACTAAATGTCATACTGTATCTTCATTAAAAGTACACCATAATGTTTTCAGATATCCGACTGCGGAATGGTTCTAGAGGAGCAGCCAGGCAAGATCTCGGAAGCCTTCCGCCTGTTCTTGCAGGGCGAGGGTTATGGTAAGTAAACGCCTCGAAGCCCACTATAAACAGACATATAACAGTCCACTACGTGTATCTTAAATACACATAAATCCTGTTAACATTTCATGCATGCTACATGCATTTTAGTAAAAAAAGTGATAAAGACAGAAAAAAATGAAAAATATGATCCTATATAAACGACTTTAGTTACTCAAGAAGGGTGTAATAAACCGAATGGAGTTGCAAATAGTTTCAACTTATACTTTATAATTACTTAGATCGTCATATTTACTCTTGAACTAGAAAGGATTGAAATGTTTTATAAGTTTACTAACATTTCACTCAAAGTGTGTAAACAATTTTGTTCTAAATTCATTTATGAAGCTAAAAGGAAGTAGGTTTAATTATTACCTACATTAAATAAGGCACAGGATAGGTACATAGTCGCGTCAATACAGGTATTTCCTAGAAAGACCTCATCCCGATTTTGATGATATTTTTAATATGTTTGTTTTTAAACATAATAATTTTAATAAATATTTATACTATTAAGATAGGATTACTGGTAAGTCGCACTGCACCCGATGCTACCCGTTTCTTACAAAAATAAAATTGAAATCTTCAATTTCTGCTAGGTCTTGTGCCAACTGCATAAATATTGTTTGAACAATATAAATAATTACTTTCCTTATCTGAAAGTTTTGATTTGAAATAATATAGAAAAACAAACATAATAAGATAAATCATAAAATGTTGCAGAGGTCTTTCTAAGATTGCCACTTTTATTCTTTCACTGACGCGACTAAGGCCTTTTATGTTTTAAGATTTTTAATTGTTTATTTTCTAAAAGATGTTTACCCACATGTGACAATAAAATTCGATACTACTCTGCTTATGTACTGTAGATTATACCTAATTCGTCTTTATATCTAAATAACTAGTTATTAAAGACGAATTAGGTATAATCTAGCACTTAGGTACTACTACTTTACATCAAGTTAGATATCTACAAATACGCAAACCCGAACACCTAGTTAGTTAGTAGTAGATAGTGCGGGAAGTAGTGTCATAAGGTGCAAATTTTGGTATCGGAAGAATTCACTTGGCACAGATGTAATATACGTAAAGTTAAGCTAATTTAGCCCGGTAGCCATCCCCCACCCCCTGGGGGGTAGGTAGGGGGGGCATTCGAAGTTACTCGCCGCCGCGCTTCAGAAAAAAAATCATATCAGCTTCTATTTACCTAACACCTCAAGTTTGGTATCATTTTCTGATAAATCAGGCATGAGAAATTCAATTTTGAGTACAATTTTACATTTGATGTAAAGATTAATAGTAAAAAAGGGAAAATATTGACGAAAATATTAAAATCGGATCGCATTTATTTATATTTTAACTGATTTATTTTACTAGAAATCCTGTATTTTGTGCAATAAAAAATACTATCTTAAAGAATATTTATCTAGCTTTTAAAAAATATATACTTTATTATACATAGCTGTCATACATCTATCTGAAAAAAATCGAACATGGCACGCGGCGGTGCCTAGGAACTATTCCAACCGTCTCGTCTCACATAATTTGTTGCAAGTATTAAGTTGTTTTTTAATTCAAAATATATAGAATACATACTTTACGATGGTGGGGGATGGCTACCGGGCTAAAATAGCTTAACTTTACGTACATTACATCTGTGCCAAGTGAATTCTTCCGATACCAAAATTTGCACCTTCCATACATTGAGTGACACTACTTCCCGCACTAAGAAAGTAGTGGATAAACTACATATAGGTTTAACATGGTTAATCAAGATAGAATTATCTACATTTCATCAGTACCTACCTTAAGACGAAGAGGTAGCAAAAGTGGCGCCCTCATTTGAAATAAATTGTTTAAAACTAAATATAGTGATAATTAAAAATTTGATTTGTATCAATGTCTAAAAAGACCTTTAAACTATTTTATATAAAGTGTATAAAGTGGCCACTTTTGGCGAAAAACCGTTTTAAAACTAGACGGCCTACCAATATTACTTTTAAAGGTTATTCATGAAATAGTTTAAAGGTCTTTTTAGGCATTGATACAAATCAAATTTTTAATTATCACTATATTTAGTTTTAAACAATTTATTTCAAATGAGGGCCCCACTTCTGCTACCTCTTCGTCTTAATACTTATAAATCAATTCGAAGAAAGACACAACAAAACAATAGACATAAGTATATATTTTGTACTTTTGTCAACACTTGTGTAAACTCGTAGATATATTTTACTGGAGTATGCCTGTACGTGGTTGTAACACATAAAAATGTTAACTAAATAAAATTTTATAGTTTGGACGTCCTTGCCATTCTGTAATGACTTTACGCACGCAAATGTACAAATTTAAGGCATGACACATTACGTCGTTGGACTCCGTTACTTAATTCAGAGCAAACTCTGTGCTCGGGCTGGCCTAACATCACTTTGGGCGATGTTTAAAATCATAAGAGCCAGTCATATCATCTCCGTATGGAATAGAAAAATGCAGGTAGCACACAACAAAGTCCCAATATAGTAAACAGTAGGTAGTTATTATATTCTTAAAATAACCCTAATATTCACTTAGTCTCGAACTTACTTTGGGGCTAGCTCAATCCGTGTAATTTGTCTCTATATATTTATTTATTATTTACAAATATTCAATTGCATAAAATAGATACGATCCCAAATAGGGAAAGGGCAAGGAAGAATAAGAAGATACGATCGTACGATTAGAACTCACTGGGTATTTTATACGTACTTAAATACCTTTATACTTAACGGCAATAACTACTTTACACTATAGTAAACAACTACGTTTAATAACGAGTCAATACTTTTTATACTGCAAAACAAGTTTGAATTTTCATACGAAGTACATACTCACATACTCTTGACTCACTAATTTCACACTTCAAAAAGTGCCAATAATAAATACGACTATTTAGTATAACTAGTTATAATAAACGTATTTTTGCGCGTTTGTATGAAAAACATATAATTAGATAAGTATGTAATGCTTTTATTGTTAAATAATAAATCAACACTGACTGCGTCTTAGATTAGAATACACTGGAGTGCAAGCTTCGAAGCTTCGCATTGCAACTATAAAGAAACACGCCTATTTACTTGATACAATATTTTGTGCAATATAAAACATAAAAATAACAGTTGATAGTATACATAAGTACATAACCTAACTTGAATTTTGTAAGAGAAAGATGTCAACGACACACTATTCTCTATTTTCAACCCATACATTTTATTGGTAATGGGGCCAAGTTTTGTAACAGCATGCAGGCAAAAACTGTGCACAAATTATTGCATCAATAACGCGAAATAAAATCAAATAATTTAAATTGTAGATGATTTTCTATGAAGATTTATTTCTGTTAAGTATCTACATGTCTCATTTATTTTTATTTTGAATAAACCAAAGTCAGTGATCATAAATATTGTATTGAATTTGAGACGGTGCATTGCTACATATTGCAAATTTGTTTGTTCATGACTCGCTTTGTATGTAAGTCATAATATGTTCCTTTAATAACAGTCAACCTATAAATAGAAAACGCAAGTGCGCCTTATATACGCTTTGATAGCTCATGGTACGCACGCAATAATAAGAACTACCTAAATCAAGAAACAGATGGTCAACATAAAAGCTGATGTAAAATATACATTGGGCACACTGGAAAAAATACAGAGTAGCATCACAATTCTTGAATAATCTGTGTTCAGTTTCTTGATAAGTGCAAAAGCATAAAATACCACTTACGAAAAAAAAGCACACGATACTTGCGTTCTCTATTTAATTAGTCAGTTCTGTATTCTCGTCCATACATCGTTTTACAAATTTTCAGCATGTAGCCCGCATGCCGTCGGCAGTCCGTCTCTCTAAGCCTGGTATACTAATGCGAATCGCTACTCGTCTCAACCCCACTGTTTTATTTCCCCCGTTATGTTTGAGCCTGGATATGCCTTACGTTTCGCGGCAACCCATAATGACATGGTATGTATTGGAAGAGCTTTGGATAATCGCGCTTGAACATAGATCAGCTTGTTAAAGTAATGTACGACCATCTCTTAGTGTAGATAGCTGCCGTTTGGCAGGACTCCAGTGCCGGGTGTATCGATTTAAAAGCGATTTTACAGCATGACATTTATTTCCCAAAGGCAAAAAATAGCCCGACTATGAAGATGAGAGAAAAAAATTTCGACCTAACATACCTATGAGTATGTTAGTATGATAAGGTGTACAAAATAATTGACGCCGGTCCTTCAACAAATGGAGGTGTTGTTTATTTTTATTCAATTTCGCTGATTAAGAAAAATACAAAAAAAAATAATTTGACTCGCACAATAGCGGAAACTTTTCAAAAAGTACAATGCAAGTATTTCGCCAATTATTATTTTTGAACTTGTATAATTAGATTCCATATGATCATAAATATTTCGCGTAAAGTCAAAATGAATTCCTTACGCAATGGCTATATATGTTGCTAGTACTAGCAAAATAAGTTTTGAATCGCTTAATCCGGCACTGCATCCCAACCTCTCGTATGTCTAGTCCAGAATGGTTTCAGTATCATTATATGTGACTTCCTGTGTTCGTGTATCTGTCGTGTAGTGGTCGTGAAGACAACCAGAATTGTCCTTCACAATTAGGTATTATTTCTAACTAATATATGTACCTTCTAACAACTTGGGCATTTACCTACTACAAGCACCTACCTATCTACCTATATATGCTAAATCTTCTTATAACATCAACTTTCCCAATTATTTCAACCCAAAATCAAGTTCTTCGGTAAATTACCGCTACGTGTTGCTGCCTACTGATCTGCTAAACATTTTTTAGTTTCCGTAATAATTATTTGAAGTGATCAATTTTTTTCTAAATATTACTTTTCACTATTAATTGCACCCTGATCTTTAGATAAAACCGATTAATCGTTAGTCTGTTTTCTAAATAAAAAATAAATAAACATGTACAAATCTCTCTGGAGTGGCGGACTGGCGTGTTAACCCACTTGGCCACGGAAGTCGCCATTTCTGTCTGTTAAACTATCTTAATTGCTATATAAAAATGAAAGCAGTATATTTGTGTTATACTTTCTAATATTTAGTTGATAATGTTGAAATAGTAAGATAATTATTTATAGTTTTTTTTACATCAGCAATAAAGTCAGAAGAAAAAATCGCGAATTTTTTTTTAAATTCTTACAATTATTTGGTATTTCAGAGAGAATGGTTAAATTTATTTTTTATTACTCGTTATTTTAACGTGTATAATAGTGTATATATTCACACCTTCATTTTGTAGTGATTTTTTTACTTTGTACATTTTATTTGAGACGAAATAATAAGCCATGCTATCAATCAAACCTTGCAATCAGAGGTGTCAATGGTGTCACCACGTATTAGTGAACAAGGAGGCTGCCATTTTCAAGTATTGTCCTCCTTACCTGTAATGAAAAGTCAAGATCCGAGGCTGAAGGCATGGTTTATTGTTTCGCTACACTGTGTGCCTCACGTTAATGTTTTTGTTTTTTTATTTTGTTTCGGTCCCACCCCGGTAGCTGTTTTGTCACTGCAAAAATTAAACACACGCCGAAGTAGTTCCGTATCGCAGAGCAGCGTGGCCAACGTCTTGCCAGTTTGTTAAGAAGCTTGCGTAGACACAGTAAGTTACTCGTACCTTATACTTTTTATGTCTGTCAGTACACCACAATACAGCTTCATGAGATACTTCCTAACTACCAAATCTGAGGACTATATATCTTTGATACAATCCAAAACAAACTAGTAACTGCAGCTAACAACATTTTTTAAAAGATAAAATAAATTAGGAAACAAGAATGGTAATAAGCGCATAACTGCCTCCGTGGTGTAGTGGTTAGAGCGTTCGGCTCATACCCGGAGGTCGCGGGTTCGATTTCCGGCGGGGGCAACGACTTTGTCCTAGTTTGGAGGACATTGTAGGCTGATCACCTGATTGCCTGATAAGTAAGATGATCCGTGCTTCAGAGGGCACGTTTAGCCGTCGGTCCCGGTCACTGTCTTTGACATTGGTCGTTACCTAAATACCATGTCAGAGGCCTTTAAGGCGGTTTAAAAACTCTGACACTAGTGTTAGTCACTTACACACACGATAAAGAAAGAAGCGCATATAGGCTACCACTCAGTTAAATTTTCTTATTATTGTGATAGATGTGTATGTGTTAGTAGATACGTAAGTGTGTAAGTGTTTTTTACATACAAAAATGATTGGGAATGCACATTCATGCCCTTTTCAAACTGCATATTCTTATTGAAATATATCTGTACCATAACGTGCGTCGAACAGCCTTTGATTATGAGAGTCAGCTTGAGCCTAGAGCAGAAGAAATAAAGGTTTTGTAAAAGTTGCTCACATTGAATGATGCTGTAACTGCGGTGTACTGATGACGAAGATGTACTGATGATGTTGTTAGTCGCTTTGTTTCAGCTGCACTTGCACGTTTTCGTATCTTTCACACAAAATGCTTAACTAATTAAAAAATAAATAAATAAATAATCTTGGGCTTAGATGACCTTTGAAACATCAATTTGAACTAAGATATTCTGAACCCAAACGATACCTAAAACATGTATTGTTTAAAATTATGTATTCAATTTTAAAAATTGTAACATGAAGTAAAATTAACATTCCTGTTTTGAATGAAAGACGGTGAAATCATTTACACCTAAATCTGGAGGCACACGCCCCTGATTAGTCAAATAAAAGCAAACCAACATAGGCATTTATTTTACATATTCATTTTACTAAAACATAATGATAGTCTATCTCATGCGTTCTTCGGCGTCACGCCCCTTGACGGCTTGGACGCAGATATTCGCTAATTATTATCTTTATGATTTACTTATTTGTGCTTGGTGTTATAAAGCCAAAGCGCTTCAGAATTTTAATTGTAAATAATATGTTATATTTACTTTATAACAGCCAATCGTGTATCGTGATTATAAATGCTTGGTGTAACCATGCAGACTTATCAGAACATTCAATGCAACATGATCTCCGTAAACAAATAGTTTACATTATTATTATTGTTTTTATAGTCACCTAATTAAAAGATGGTATTTATTAGTCAGTGTCAACATGCATTGAATGTTTGATCTATAATCTCAAAGCAAGGTGACAAGTACTTATGTGTTCCACTGCGGACTTTCAGTGGCGCCCCTGTCGCCGACGAAGATCGTGGCTTTTCGGCGACTTTCTGACTCAGAACGCCGCCGCCCCTGCCGCCACTCGCCCGTCATCCGCATCACCGAGAACCCGATCTCGGAAGCGGTCGTATGCTAAACATTTTCCGACTCGCCCAGGCTCGCGCGCACGATGCGGGACAAATCATTGACGACCATAGCGGAACAACACATTTTCCTAAAGCATATCTTGTGGTCCTGTTACCATTGGTTGTATTTTTTTATAAAAGAGAATGCAATCTAATAAAAGTACTAATAAAATTGCTGATTGAGAACAAAATGAGAACAAGAGACAATGAAATAATGTCAGTGAATCCAAACTAGAACTAACTTTGGACCTTATAATCTAAGTCACGACAAATAGCTATGTAAAAAACAAGTACCAACGTACCAAAGTTACCACGCAGCGTAAGTTGCGTGAAATGGAATCAAATCGTATGCAACGGATTGCTTTCTCTAGATATTTTTTCATAAGACATTTCGTTTTATTACATGGCATTATTTAAAAAAAAATATGGTTCTCTAAGTTTCTGATAAATGAATACAGATTTTACTTGCACACATTGTCGTATCTCTATTTCTAATCCACTAAAAAGTTCCGCATTTAAAATCAGTAGGGCCTGCCCTGCTTGGCGAACAAGTATCAATTGTAAGAAATATTGTAAGGTTTACATACAGAGCGCGAATGTTCGATGAGACTCCAGTAAATCATAACATAACTCTGCATAGGCAAGTCTTAATCGAATAATTCACTTTCTTGAAGGATTCGAAAAGATATATTTTGATGTAGGTATTTAGCGTAAGAAAAACCAACAACTTGTCCATCGCTGCCTAACAGTCGTATGCTACAACCTTAAGTAGAATGAAAGTTAATGAAAACGGAACCAAAGATTTATCTATAACGTAAGTGTACATATCTGTGAAGGTAAGGCGTTCGCAAGCAGGGCCGCGCGGGGTAGATGGGCACCACCACCACCTAGCTAGGTTCCTCACACCAGTGAGACGCACTGTTAACGTTATATCATTATATAATTTTAAGAAAATTTTATTAGTACCCACTTTACATGATATATACCACTAGATGTATTGGTTCAGTTAGGCTATTGTCACATTTATTACTTATTGGTTCATGTGACTGTGGAGAAGTTAAAGGGATTTTTTGTAACCTACTCGTAGTTATAAAGAAACGTGAGGGGCTGCGGTGCAAATGCCACGCGCGGTAGTCGCCTTTGAGTGTTTGTGAAATATAAAAAACTGCTATCGATCTATACCTTTGTCATAATAACGTATGATGATCTTTATGGGGTTTCTTTACTGCCTCTTCTACACAGGCGATCGTCACGAAGATTTTCCAAACACAAGTTCATAACATTGACAGCGAATTATAGCAATATGCTAGAGTTCGATCACAACCAGGGACCGGAACCGCTTACCTTTTGAAGGGTTTTCGTTCGGGTTTTTGATTGACTGGTTTTCGTAAACCCTTATGATTTGTTAACCATATCATTTGCTTACCCTGACAAAAGGCTTACTAATACGATACAGTTAATTCAACTAAGCACTAACTAATAACGGAATACCCTATGATAGGCTTACCCTATCAATATTCTTTCTACGGCCTCAAGCAATTTAATCTTTATTTGAATGGCATACAACACAAAACTGCTTGTGCAAACAGTTTATAGGGTTAGCGAGACGATGCATCGGGCTAGAAAAAGAAGGCAGGCTTTGTGGATGTCCAAACAGCCATTTAATAACTATACTAATTGCATTCACATAAGACTTATATTACATTGTTTACAGTCGTTTCGAAGTAGTAGACAAGACTGTAAAACAAAGAGGGGGAAAGGGTAACCAACTTAATGCTAACAGGTATAATCGGAACTTTAAGGTTACTGGTAAGTCCAGTTACCAGTAGTTAACTGGTTCAAAGGAGTTACCATAACGTTAGGGTAAGTCAATCGATATGCTAACTGTAACAAAGGGTAAGCCTATGATGGAGTTACTCCATCGATAGACTTAATCAAATAAAGGGGTTTTCCGGTCCCTGATCACAACACGCAAATGCGACCATCTCAACTGGGATCTGTACAGAAGGGCGTTGCTGGGTGCTATGCTAAGACCAAGATAGTTTTTCAAGAAGATCGTCTAATGAAGTCTTTTAGGCATATTTTGCAATCGTAAGTTTTTTAGGAACAAGATGTAAAATGAATTATTTATCGAAATGATTACTAACATCATCGTTCGTATATATTCGTTTTACGAGTACTTTTAAGATTAATTGAATATATATGGCCTGTGTTTTGTATCGAACAGTTGTGATCGATGTCTTGATTATAATGTATTATTTTTATTTTTATTGTTTTGTAATTTCTTGTTGCACTTATTTTTAATATTATTTCATTGTGATTACGAAGTACCTATTACAGTTATATAAGTTATTTTTGACTAGAAACTAATTTATATTTATTTTTTTAAAATAGGTAATAACATTTCACCGCTTTTAGACGTGATGCTACATAGAACAATAAAATACTAATATAATAGGCAGTGGCTTGTGGAAGAGCGTTAGTTCACGCTGAGACTGTTACCCGAGCTCGGTGTAGATGTTTCCCGAGTGGCACCGGCACTCCTGTCTGCCACTCTCAGTACTCTACGCTGACGTCTACACTTTCCGTCCCACTGTTCAGTTCCAACTCTGTATCTCACTCTCCTCGGTTTAAGCGGTTACAATGAAATTGTATTATGAGCTATGCTAATAGGTAATAAGAATAAACACGTGTAAAGATGTTATATAATATAAGCTTGGAAGAATGTATTACGCGGAGTACTTTCGATGCAAATAAAGAATATTTTTCAAATTCTCTTTTTGATAAAATTTTTGAAATAACTTTGGGGTTAATGTTGAAAAACAATTTGTATCAAAAGTACTCGCAAAGTTATAATGGCTTGTCTATGAGTATTATATTCATAACCGCATAAATTGTAGGAACACCAATCCTCAAATAGACCCTTTATACCTACAACTGTGTATCTGTTTCTGTACTAGTGTGTCGACGGTTGCGATATCGACGGGAGATTTCTCTTCATAGTTAGTATAGATAACATTTGATCTGTAGTTAGATCTGAGTAGAGAAGGACTGTTCGTTCCAGCCTTGCAGTTTACACGTGCGACACGACGGGAACCAATAACCCGAAAACTAATTCTAAACATTCCATTCGTCTCGGAAACAGGTGGCGCTTCGTGTCGCACATTCAAATTGGCAAGGTCCTTACTATTATATGCTTTGTAGAAGTACAATAAAACAACAATATTTTCTAGAATAAAAGAAATATCAAGTTTCAAACGAAAACTTTGTTCGTAGTGTTCGAGGTCTGGATTTTTTTTAAACTTGTGTGAGTTTAAAATATGGGTCTATTAAAAGGTGATTTTATAAATAAGTCATTGTTTTATTTGGTCGTCTTTACCTTATCTTGTCGGATCAGACATAGCAACGATGTCGATACAAGAGTCTCATCGCAAAAAATCTTAACCCGAAGGCATATAAGCCAATACCAAGCCTACACAATTTATTCGGCATCTGTCTTGTCTTATGTAGTTTAAGTTTCGAGAATCGCAGCCTTAAGAGAAAGACAGTAAGTACATATTATCATTATATTTAATATACAACAAGATATATTTCCATTACACTTTGTAAAAACATGGACAACTATTATAATTACAGTACAGATTTCATATACCTATCAATTAATTTAAGGATTACAGCTATCTATACAGTAATGCAATAAACACTAGCAATCATTTTAATTAGTTACAGCATGGAGCTAATTGATCACTGAATAGGCATTATATGCTTTACATCTTGTAATGAAATAATTGCGTAGTGGCTAATTATATAGATATTGCAATATTTGCAGTCCTCAAAATGCACATATGTATTAGGCATAAAATAAGTCGTTATCATATCTCATGTTTTGATGTGAAAGAAAAATTGCTCATTTGGCCAGAAAACGCATGCTGACAGAAATGCATTTCGTCAGATTTGAAACTCGTCAAAAACGCTACTCGACAGATGCGCTTCTGGAAAGACATGCATCTGGACTCGACAGTAAATTATTAAATTAAAACCTTGTAGTCATTATGCATATATGCAACTAGTGACATGGAGTAATTTACTATTTCTTGTTTAATACTTATCTGTCGAGTTGCGTTTCTGACAAGTTGCGTAGCTGATAAGTTGCGAGACTATAATGAGAGATGACGGGATGCTTATCTGACCAGTTGCGTTTCTGACGAAAAGAGACTATTCCGATATAACTTGCCAGTAAAGATATTTGCCTCTTAATAATTTTTAGACTCAGCTGCAGTTTGCTGTGCAGGCGTGAGAATCACAAAATCTGGTATACACTGCACATTTGTAGTCAGCAACAATGCCTAAAAGATGATTGACGTCTTTAGTTCGCCAGTAATCACAGTCGTTTTAAAATGTACCAAACATAAAACTTTACTGCTTATCATTCGTTTGCGAAATTACATCATTCAAATGCTAAAGGTCAGTTCAGACAGAGGAGAGCGCAGCGGAAAGAATGTTTTATGACACTCGAAAAGAAACTTCTATTGGCATACAGTGCAGCGAGCGAGCTCTCGCGCGTTTTATCATGTTTAAACGGCTATGGTATGCGGTCTTATTTTCAATTGAGTT
The DNA here is from genome assembly GCA_963555685.1 of Acrobasis consociella. Taxonomy (NCBI): domain Eukaryota; kingdom Metazoa; phylum Arthropoda; class Insecta; order Lepidoptera; family Pyralidae; genus Acrobasis; species Acrobasis consociella. Next base: position 18,803,049 of record OY743104.1, read on the forward strand.
AATAAATTGCTCAGGCATTTTTCCTCTCTGTCCGAACTGACGCTAAGCCTAAATTTTTAAATCACATATGTATACATATATCTTGAATGGAGTAAATAATGAAGTCCTTAATTTCCCTTTTTTTTCCCTTAATATAATAAACATTTTTTAGACAGGAACAGCACGTATTTTAAGAGATCCGTTACCTACAAAATAAAATTATAAGTGCTGTAGATATATTTTATTGGTCGTTAGCGTAACTACTGTGCTCCGACGAAAAATGTGTAAATGTAAAAATATTTTTTAACATCCTTAATATACTGTGTTTTCAGTTTTAAGGAAGTCGCCTTGGGACTAGTCAATCATGGTACCTACAAATCTAGAAGCAAGAATCAAATAGTTATTAACAAAAAAAATTACTGATTTAGGCTTGGATACACGCGACTGCATGGAAGATAAGCTCTAGACACCTTGATTAACGTCCAGTCCAGGAATACCTTTTAGGTAATTCAGGTCAATAACCTATGCCTTTTTAATCTTGTAGACCCCATGGGCTACAACATTAAAAATAAGACAGCCTAAAAATAGTCTTATAAAATATGGTCGAGGAATCAGCGCATGTTTTTATTAATATAATCTTGGCTAATCTTGATTTAATGACAAGCCAAGATACAGGCACCATGCAATACGATGTAAGTTCCTTCACTTTTCATTATTTTATTAATACATCCATAAAACTTGCAAAAAAAGCTCTTATCTGTAAATAATAAAATTTTCGTAATGACAATAAATTTAAATCTAAAAATAAATGACATTGTAATGATTGTATGAATGGGAATAATACAGTGACGTAACTGTTTTGTCTATGCTTATTTCTAATCAATACCTGTTACCGATTGCTCTACAGAGGAAGAGTTATTATAAAACTTAGTCTTACATTATAATCCTAGTAAACCTGGTATTTTCTTTACTGACCAAACTACTTTTGGGTCCTGCAACCCTCATCGCACGAAAGATTTGCAATCGCAAAACATCCGTCTTATTAAAAAACGCAGACTAACTTTGTTACTAGGTTTAAACCGTTATCCGACCAAATCAAGTTGACATCTAGGTAGTAAATATGCCATTGCCTCATCTGGAAACGTCAACTTGATTTGATAGGATAATTGTTTAGACCTAGTAACAAAATTAGTCTGCGTTTTACAATAAGACGGTCTGCTGCTGCTCTAGAAAGGGATAGATAGAGCAGATTTGTTATACAGATACTCGTAATTTACAGTATAAAATAGATTACAAACTAAAAACACATTGTCACTTTTATTTCAATATTTATGGCAATTTCTTATGATCTGCATCAGGTTCGGGAGATTTAGCTAATAATACTCTTATCCACCGCTTTTGTAAAGTACAAAAAGTTAAATCTCCAAGTTCAATCAAACTTATGGTAGGTGACAGGTCTAAGGCGGATTAATAACTGATGTATTATTTCGTTTCTGCACACGACCAGTATTTAACGTTTCCATCCGAAATCGGTACATACTGTTTGTATAAAAACGCGCGTTTTAAAATCTTCCTCAAATACAATTACTACGTGTTTTTAAAGCTTAACAATTAAAAAACCCCTCCTACAGTTAATAAAGTGCGTGCGTGTAAGGCCACGCGCGTTGTGGAGTTCCGTAGTTGTAAATGCCGTCGAAGGCGTGAACTCAAACCGTCTTATTATAAAACGCAGACTAACTTTGTTACTAGGTTTAAACCATTATTCGACCGAATCAAGTTGACATTCTCAGATGAGACAATGGCATATTACTAGGTGTCAACTTGATTTGGTCGGAAAATGGTGTAAACCTAGTAACTAAGTTAGTCTGCGTTTTATAATAAGACGGTTTGAGTTCACCCCTCACGGTTTAACGACTATTAACACCTAAAAAACTTATTTCATTGAATTTATATGGATTTTTCCAGAGTACATTTTATCAATTGGTCGACTATAACTCTTTAATTTGTAAATTCTACTTAGCTCGAATAGGTTTCCTTTTAACATCGTTATACTCGTACTATTGCCCTGAATTTTTCACGTGTCCATATACAACTCTAGCTGATAGAGGGGGAGGACACAGGATTCTAAACAATATTTGCACTTTAGAAACCAAATATTTTACAAATTGATCAAGACCCTTAATCAAGAAACGGTGTTCAAAACTTACAATATTACAGACTAAATCGTGGGTAAGTCGAGAAAAAAATTTTTTTTTTGGTATTTTTACTTACCACTTTATTGGTGCTATTGATATACATTCCAAATTTCAGCGTTCTAGTGCTAATAGCTCTGAGTAAAACCGCGGACGGGGCAGACAGATAGACAGACATGGCGAAACTGATAAGGTTCCTTGTTTACTACGGAATTCTAAAAAACACTTGAATTCTTCATAAAGGCTTTAGTTAAATCCGATGCAATTTTTTTTGTCCATGCCATGTTACATACAGATACAGATACATTTTCACGTCTATATCCCTGACGGGGTAGACAGAGCCCAGGGCCGTAAGACCCAAAAGCCACGCTTAGCGTGGTGGTGGGCGTTAAGATGGAAAAGGAATCAAAATAGTGATGGGTTGCTAGCCGCATCGCCTATTACCATGATTCAAATCTTGCCCATTCCCTCGATCGGCTCTTACGATCTGCGCGGGAAAAAAAGCAGCTGGCACATTCTACGTTTTTTCTTTTCTCTCAGACCAGCATGGAAGTTTCCCAAGCCATGTTAGTCATTGTAAATGACATGAAAAATTAAACTATCGTTTTATAACAAAGCACCATTTCTAATTTAACATTTGCCTTAACACCACAGGGTTTTCTGTGCTTTTTTCCCGTCCAATTCTGGTTCGTATTAAAACACTGGATGTACACGCACTTAAAATCCAAGTGTGAATTTATATTTGTGATAAATACCTATTACGCTGGATAAAAATTGCAGTGCGGCTCGGTCATGTACAGACATTTGGAAGGAGTCGTTGAAAATAACAAATATCAGATCCTATTAAACTGTCGAATCAATATTTTATGGGCAGGTCATGTATTTACAACCTACACTTAGTTTTTTAGTGCTTAGTAATGCCGGTAAACGCCTGTAGTATATAAATTCTTCCATCGCAACTAGTTGTGAAACTTGGTTGCGATAGCGACCGGAGAGGTTCCAACACATATACAATTATACATATAGTCACTAAAGATTACCCCGATTCAATTGGTGGCTCAGTGGTTGAAAATGATGATCAAAATAATAGATATTACGATGATGAGAATGATGGTCAGGTAGACTTTCTTTTTTCGCAGCTTGTTCTGAAAATGAAAACACATAAATCAAAAAAGTCTCAGAAAAAAATCTGGCTAAAACATCAAAAATACAATCTTCTTCTTATCGAGTGTGTTATTTTTTTACAAATACTGGTGTCAGATTTTTCGAGATTTCTAAAGGCATCTGACGTTGCTTAATTAATGTCATTTAGCAACAAAAGTTATTATTCAACTAGTATGCAGGTTTCCTCATCGTGTTTTTCTTAACATGAAGCTTTCTTAAGAAGAAGAAAAAGAACATGAAACAAGTGGTAGTTATTGAAAATGACGGTACATGAGTAAAAACTCAGGTCCAAATCGCGCTTAGAAGAGCGAACTTGTGCCTCACAGACGCAGAGCTATTGCCTTAACCGCTGTGCCACCAAATTGATTGCAATCTTACTCTTGAGAGGCTGTGACAGTTATCGTCGTATTATTTGTCGCACACGGCTAGTGTGTTATGATTATGCTGTAAAAAAATCTAGGTCTATGGTTTTAATCGTTAATCTGCTTGTCAAGTCACCAGTATAAACGTTTTAAAACGACCACTGCACAGAAGAAACGTTGTAGGAAAGTCAAAAGACAGTATTGGTCGCCTTACGTAAGAGATCTCATTGTAATTCAACTGACCTTGTAAGGCCCCATGATCTCATTGTAATTCAACAGATCTTGTAGTGGCTCCATGATCTCATTGTAATTCAACTGACCTTGTAGTGGCTCCATGATCGCATTTTAATTCAACTGACCTTGTAGTGGCTCCATGTTCTCATTGTAATTCAACTGATCTTGTAGTGGCTCCATGATCTCATCGTAATTCAACTGACCTTGTAGTGGCTCCATGATCTCATTGTAATTCAACTAACCTTGTAGTGGCTCCATGATCCCATTGTAATTCCACTGACGTTGTAGTGACTCCATGACCTCGTTGTAATTCAACTGACCTTGTAGTTAGCCGCCTCGTGCAGCTGCTGCCGGCCGGTCTCCACGTTGTCGGCCGCGTACTCTACGTGCGACTCGATGCTGTCCACCACCTCGCCTTGCGCGTGGATCATCTGGCCGAGGTCTTTGAAGATTTGGTTCACATCCATTATGTCATTCTGTGGATTTCGAATTGTAAAAGTATAAGCAAATGTTCATTTTATAACACATTCTTATATGTTTTATCTCACGGTCTTACAGCCCTGGGTTTTGTCTACCCTGTTAGCCATACAGACGTGAGTTTACCTGTATCTTTGCATACGTGTAGTACATATTTAGGTATACTCATCACGATTTTTTGGCTCCAAAACCGTCTACATTCTAAATTCATAAAAATCTTTGGTTCGTCTCCTAGATTTTACATATACTTACAAGAATTGCTGATTTCAGAAGAAGTAGAATAATAAAATGTTTAATGATTGAGAAGTTTATAGAATAATCTAGAAGGCTGTAGAATGTTCAAGAATTATGTTGTATTATTATATAGAAAGTTGGAAAGGAATGTTCGAGAATAATCCCGAGTTCACACGGGTCACATCGTCATACGCTCTAATATTCTAAGTTCACGGAGGGCCAAGTACATGATTTTTCTAGAAATACTTATGTGCCTAGGCAGGCGCATATAACAACACGACCATATTTGTGTGTAAAACTTTCGTTCCGTAGTGAATAAATTACCTAAGAAGAGTGTTAGCGTTTTACTGCAAATCTCTAATCCCAGTAGTCTATGTGGAAAACGGTTAGTCAATAATATATTCATTAAATATGACATTTTTTTTAGGATTACTGTCCTGTAATTGTTAATTAGTTAATTAAAATTTTGCGTTTTTTTTTAGTCATAAAAGTAATGACGCAGCGTGGAGATTGCATGCGCATTTGTGTTCTAACTACCATTGTTATTTTATAGCAATCGATAACGTGTTATTTATTGTAAAACCAGAACTAATTAATTCCAAAAACTAAGTTAAAGCTGCGTAAACTAAACTACGGAATATCGGAAACATGATATGCAATTTTGGCTGAAAAAATGTGGACCAAAATGCTAATGTTTATAAAGGCATAATCTATACTTTTTCAAAACTAAAAACCGACTTCACCCCAATCTACACAACCGATTTTGATAAAATTTGTATGGGACCAACTCGCAAGAATACCCTTTAAATCAAAAAAGATTTTTCCAAATCGGTCCAAGCGTCTTCGAATAATCGATGAACATGCATTAAAAAAAGATCACTCAATGTCACTGTCATTTCTCTTCTTTATAGTAGAGAATTTACAGAATCCGCTAATTTCCAACAAGATATCTCTGCCAACAAGTCATGTCAGATAATTATACAAGTATACATACAAGTATAATAATCACCGGGAAGGAGACGGAAAGAAGTCCCAGCATGGTGTCGGGTTTCTCGTCCACAAGTCCCTCATTAACAACGTCACAACCATCGAGAGTGTTTCCAGCAGGGTAATATACCTGATACGCAGAGTATCTAAAAGATATTTGCTGAAGGTTATACAGGTATATATGCCAACTGGGGATCACTCCGATGAAGAGGTGGATGAAGTGTATGAGGACATCAGTAGGGCCATACATACTTCTAAAACCTATTTTACGGTTGTTATGGGGGATTTTAACGCAAAACTGGGTAAGCGAGGCGTTGGAGAGTTTAGGCTGGGAAACTTCGGATACGGAGTGCGAAATAACAGGGGACGTAGGCTGGCTGAATATTTGGAGCAAGAGGGACTCTTTGCGATGAATTCTTTCCTTAAGAAGCCGCCGCAAAGAAAGTGGACCTGGTTGGGTCCAGCAGAAAAGAACCAGCCCCCTGTTAAGAACGAAATCGACTTCATCCTAACGACAAAGAGACGAATATTCAACGATGTCTCAGTAATCACTCGAGTCAAAACCGGGAGTGATCACCGAATATTAAGAGGCATCGTGAATATTGATCTCAAAGTCGAAAGGTCACGGCTGATGAAGTCGACGCTCCGACCGTCGCAAGTCCAAATTGAGAACTCTGAGGGCTTCCAGCTTGAACTGTCGAATCGCTTCGAAGGCCTTCAGGATTGCGTTACAGTGGACGAGATAAACCAAGGGTTTATACAAGCTGTCCAAGCGGTGGGATCACAAGTATTCAGGTCCAGCCCCAAACGAAAGCCTCAAAAAATCTCTGCTCGGACCCTAGACTTAATGGCAGAGCGACGATCAAGGCCGCTGCAGACCTCCGAAGAAGGTGCTGAATCATATCGGCAGCTCAACAGACAGACGTATAGTCCTTGCGACACAACATCCGCTCCTTTAATACTGAGTGTATTAATCTATCAAACCCCGACGGTTCACATGTGAACCCGTTAACAATAGAAATCTATTGTGTCTGCGATTCCGGTCGTTGACGGGTTAAGGAGACGATAGAGCAGAATAAAGGCTCCAAAGTGTTCGCAAGAGCTATGTCGGTTGGGCAAAGCCGATTGATGAAGCTGAAGACGGAGGACGGCGGCGTGATGTCGACAAAGGAAGGGGTTCTGGCGGAGATCGAGAGGTTTTATGGATAGCTGTATACCTCAGTTTCACAACCCAGTAAAAAAATGGCTAAAGACCCAAGAGCCAAGCTAACCCGACACTATACCGAAGATATCCCGGACATCAGCCTGTACGAGATTAGGATGGCCCTCAAACAGCTTAGAAACAACAAGGCGCCGGGCCAGGATGGAATCACAGCAGAGCTTCTGAAAGCGGACGGAACGCCGGTACTGAAAGTACTTCAGAGGCTCTTTAATTCCGTTCTGCTCGAGGGCGTAACGCCAGAAGCGTACAGGGGTGTGGTGGTCTTGTTATTCAAATCGGGAGGTAACACCCTATTGAAGAACTATAGGCCTATCACGCTGAGTCATGTATATAAGTTGTTTTCGAGGGTCATCACGAATCGTCTCGCGAACAGGTTTGATGCCTTCCAGCCTCCCGAACAAGCTGGTTTCCGTAAAGGCTTTAGCACCATAGACCACATTCATACGCTGCGGCAGGTTATAAAGAAGACGAGGGAGTATAACCGGCCGTTATGCTTGGGATTCGTGGACTATGAAAAAGCCTTCGATTTGATCGAAACATGGGCCGTGCTGCAGTCTCTCCAGCGATGCCGTATTGACTATCGGTATATCGAAGTGTTGAAGTGCTTATACAGTAACGTCACTATGTCAGTCCGAGTACAGGAGCAGTGCACGAGAGCAATTCCACTGCATAGAGGTGTAAGACAGGGAGGATGGAAGACCTAAGTACGATGCTCGGAGACCTAAATCGAGTTTCCCAACAAGTGGGCCTTAAAATGAACATGGACAGAACGAAAGTAATGTCGAATGTCCATGTTGCGCCCCTACCTGTTTGTGTTGGGAGTTCCACCCTCGAAGTTGTAGACCAGTATATCTACCTGGGTCAATTGATCCAGGCAGGAAGTTCTAGCTTCGAGGAAGAGGTCTTTCGACGAATCCGACTCGGCTGGGCAGCGTTCGGGAAGCTACGCAATGTCTTCTCGTCCAAAATACCTCTGTGCCTCAAGACTAAGGTCTACAACCAATGTGTGTTACCAGTGATGACTTATGGCTCTGAAACGTGGTCCCTCACTATGGGTCTCATAAGAAAGCTCAAGGTCGCTCAACGCGCTATGAAGAGGGCTATGCTCGGTGTTTCCCGACGTGATCGAATCAGAAATGAAGAAATCCGTGGGAGAACAAAAGTCACTGACATAGCCCAGCGGATTAGCTTGTTGAAGTGGCATTGGGCGGGACACATAGCGCGACGAACAGATAGCCGATGGGGCAAAAAGGTTCTTGAGTGGCGACCGCGTACTGGCAAGCGAAGCGTAGGGCACCCACCTACAAGGTGGTCAGATGACCTGACCAGGGTCGCTGGAAAGCGCTGGATGCAGGCCGCTCTTGATTAGACTTTTTGGAAATTTTTGGGAGAGGCCTATGTCCAGCAGTGGACGTTATGCGGCTGAAATGATGATGATGATGACAAACAATCTACTTATATAAATATCTACTAACCCTATGGGTTGTGTTAGGTTACACACTGCTCTTCTTCAACCGGTCAAAAGTTGTTAAATTTACTTCAATCTACATAATCGTGTCATCCTCAACCTTGACATTGGCAAAATCATCGTTTTGGCTAAACGATGGAGCCATAACCTTTAAAAGAAAGAAAGAAAGCGCTCCTATTATTAGAAAGATATTCAAGTGGTGTTTTTAAAAAAATATGATAGCAACACTAGAATGAAAGACTATAAGATACAGTCGGCTAACGAGATAGGTCTAGAGGCCGGCCCTCCCCGTTCCCCGTTCCCATGGGTGCCGTAATAGGCAACTAAGGGCGGTATAGGTAAAAGAGAACGGATAAAAGAGGCAACATATGTGCAATCCCATATACTGCGATCTACCCCGGCTGTCTAGCTTGGTGATTACGAGCAAATCTCTTTATGAGAAAGGCCTTAGCCCAGGTATGGCACTACATAGAAACGGAGTAACAAATATACCTAATACTACTACAAACGAAACAATATATATGTGCACACGTCAAATGTGTGGGTTAAACAATCAAGGTCGCCACCACAGAATTTGTTGCTTTGCTTGCCTGTTTTTATCACTAGGATTTCTATAAAATTTCCGTTCTTTTTTGGCACAGTTTCTCACTATTATGAGTCAATAATCCTAAGTGCCTCGCGTAACGTCAACGTGCGACTAGCAACAACCCTGTTTTACAGGCGCTTACAAGGCCGAAAAGCGGGGGAGGGGTTGCGGGGACGCCAAATTGGAGGGGACAGTGCGAGTTTTCGTTCTGTATGTAATATTATTATTATTTCTGTGCCTTTAGTGCACCAGTGGACTGAAATAAGACTGTGAAGACGTACCTCAAGCTGCCTGATGTCGCGCTCGCGTTCTTCCAGCTCCTCCAGCTCACGCTCAGTCTGCATGGTCATTTGCTCCTGCTTGCGCACATGCGTGTCGCCCATTTCTACGAGGTCCTTGTTACCTAATAGAATAAACAAATGTAAAATATAAAAAAGGACAAGCAATCTAACTGTTGCATACTGTGTAAGTTGTGTGCTTTCTATTGGAACTTAGTTTGTTCGACTAGCAAGTCAGTGAAATTTGAAAAAAACTAGTGTTTTTAACAATTTTATTTGTTAGCAAACTAAAAAAGCCCCAATTGTCAATAACACCATCTAGTGATGAGCAGTAGAAATACGGAAGTCGTATCGGTAGTTCCGCTACTTATCACTAGATGGATATCCGTAGCTCCATCTATTATTTGCTAGAGAAAGCCCTGACATTGACCAATTTTTATTTAACATAGCTGAGAACCCCCGCAAGAGAATTTGCTTTAACGTCAAAAAATCGAATCAAAATCGGTTCATCCGTTCCAAGCGCTACGATGCCACAGACAGACACACGTACAGACAAACAGATATACCGACAGACCCGTCTTTCTTGTCGGAGGTTAATAAAAATAGCAGCGACCAATTTTTTACGGCAAACATATTGGTATATAGTTATATAGTTATACAGGAACATATTTTATATAATAATTACTTTCAAACATTGGTATAGTTCAGGAATATACTTTATTTAAGATTGATAGAACGGGAGGTCACGACAAATTTAGTAACGATAAGGGATATGGCTGACTCTGGTTTTATAGAATAAAGAGCACCTCTCTGATGCTATATATGTTGGTCTGCTTGCGTGGAGTGGTTGCGTTACTTAGATATGGCGCCTGAAAAGTTGGTTATCGTGACCAAAAAAAAATGATAAGGTAAATGGCTGACTCTGGTTTTACAGGATGAAGAGCATCTCTCTGATGCCAAATATGTCGGTCTGCCTGCGTGAAGTGGTTGCGTTACTTAGATATGGCGCGTGAAAAGTTAGTATTGTGACCAAAAAAAAAATTAGGTAAATGGCTGACTCTTGTTTCACAGGATGAAGAGCACCTCTCTGATGCTAAATATGTTGGTCTGCCTGCGTGAAGTGGTTGCGTTACTTAGATATGGCGCCTGAAAAGTTGGTTAGCGTGACCAATAAATGATAAGGTAAACGGCTGATTCCGGTTTCACATAATGAAGAGCACCTCTCTGATGCTAAATATGTCGATCAGCCTGCGTGAAGTGGTTGCGTTACTTAGATAGGGCGCCTAAAAAGTCAGTTAACATGACAAAAAAAGAAAATTATAAGGTTAATGGCTGATTCTGGTTTCACAGGATGAAGAGCACCTCTCTGATGCTAAATATGTTGGTCTGTCTGCGTGAAGTGGTTGCGTTACTTAGATATGTTGCTTGAAAAGATGGTTATCGTGAACAAAAGAAAAAAAAATAACGTAAATAGCTGACTCTGGTCTCACAGAACAAAGAGTACGTCTCTGATACAAAAGTTGTCGGTGAAGTCTTGTTTGTTTTGTCGGTCTGCCTACGTGAAGTGCTAGTGTTACTTAGATATGGGTATGGCGCCTGAAAAGTATGTTATCGTGACCAAAAGTAAAATTATAAGGTAAATGACTGACTCTGAATGGCTGCATTACAATCAAAACACATCTATCGTTAGTATCCAATATTATATATACATGCCGTAGTTCACAATTGTACTAAAAACAGTTTTGACAACTTTACAGAAGCGCATTTAATTTTGACAGTATTCTAAAGTTTAGTGCTTAACAGCACAAAAATAATTACATAATTTCACGTCCATTCAAGAGTCTAGTCCTTTGACTGCATTATATCCAAAAATTGTGGTATTATAGTTATCTAATTTCAAAAATAGTAAAATAAACTTTAGTTCATTTGTGCACTAAACTCATTATGTTAACAGGCAAACAATTTTTCAGAACTGAAAAACACTTCATCCCCAAACTACACAACCGATTTTGATAAAATTTCTATGGGACCATCTGAAACGAATGCCCTTTAAAAAAAGAATTTTCCAAATTAGTTAAGGCACCTTCAAATAATCGGTAACAAATTATGCACTTGCATAACTTTAACACGTGTGCAAATGTTCTAAATGCGTATGATACGCCAGACTTTGAAATTTTGTCGAAATCAGCTACAATACTTGAAGATTGAATTTATAAAATAAAATTCCGGTGTTAACAATAATACTAATTATCGTTAACGCCGGAATCTTAAAAAGTACAACTGTGACACTAAGTTTTTGGTAAAAAGAGTTAATTTATCTGTCACTAAAAAAGTAAAACTTTGTCGTTAGTACATTTATCAACTACGGCATCAATATTAGGGTGACATAGGGTAGACAAATTCATGTGTCTGTATGAAATGCACGCTACTGTATCTAAACGCAACCACTTCACACAGTCAGACAGACATATTTAGCATCATAGAAGTGCTCTTCACCCTGTGAAACCAGAGTCAGCCATTTACCTTATCATTATTTTTTATCACGATAACCAACTTTTCAGGCATCATATTTAAGTTTCACAACACAACCATTTCCCGCTACTTACTAGAGGTACTTTTTGTTCTGTGACACAGAGTCAGCTATTTACGTTACTTTTTTCTTTTGGTCACGATAACTAACTTTTCAGGCGCCATATCTAAGTAACGCAACCACTCCACACAGGCAGACCAACATATTTAGCATCAGAGAGGTGCTCTTTATTCTATAAAATCAGAGTCAGCCATATCCCTTATCGTTACCAAATTTGTCGTGACCTCCTAATCTATAATTAGTTTCATTCGATTGGTAGATATGACAGTCGACCTTTCTTTGGATCTTAAACTATAAGGCCATGTGAATCCTTCAGGAACTTGCTACATTCCATGATGAAAATTATCCTTCCACGTTGTAGAATAACTTAGACGACGTAAAGTCAGAACTTCAGAATTTCATTTTAATTCATTCAAAATAGTTAAGCGGTTTTTGAGTTCGAGGAAAACCGCATTCAATGCTTCGAAAGTATTTCAAAGTATTTAAAAAAAATTAATATGGACAAATCGTTGCTTTCTCAATTTGTTTCTGTACGATTATTGTAATTATTTTTCCCGTTTTATATATATATATATATATATATATATATATATACAAACTCTTTGTAGTATTGGTTTTCTGTTCATGCAGTTAACCGACATAAATGATATATGAAACCGTATCGTTAGTAGTTATTTTTTATATACCTATATGTACATTGTACAAAAAAAGTTTCCACCGGTCTTAGTTCATTTCCTAGAGTGGGCAAATATTTGTTCACGTTATATTTGGTTTGGGTGCAGCTCTGGATATATTATTGTTTTCGTGTCCATTCAATTAACGACACAAGTTTGCTGTAATATACGAAACGTTTGTTGCTCTTTTCTTTTAAACCATAATTTCAACCACAGGAAGTTCACTGCCGAACATAGGCCCTAAGGATTGCTAAATCCTTGGGGCCGATGTTCATAAAATTTAAATCATTTACATAAAACATATTGTACACGTATTTTTTCTTTTCTCTGAGAAACCAAAAATGACAAAGATACAGCGCATTGAAATTTCACGTGACGTTACACTTAAGCACGATTTTTACTTAAGGCCATACCTAAATTTTCCGGGGTCCAGTGGCGCCGCCATTTAAAATAAATCAATTAAAAGGAAACGGAGATATCATTTAAAATTGTGTCTTGGTCAAGTTCTAGATACCAATTCAAAGTATTTTCAACCGACTTCAAAAAAAGGAGGAGGTTATCAATTCGACGTGTATATATGTTTTATGTATGTTACCTCATAACTCCGTCAAATATGAACCGATTTTAAAAAAATATGTTTCGTTTTAAAGAGTGCATTGCAAGGTTGGTCCCATATAATTTTTTTTAAGATCGGAGAAAAGGTCTTGGAGCTGAAGACCGAAATACCTCAAAAAAGACAAAGTAGCTCAAATATTTGTGTATGTTACCTCATAACTTCGTCAAATACGAACAGATTTAAAAAATATATGTGTCCTTTTAAAGAATGCTTTGCAAGGTTGGTCCCATGTAATTTTTTTTAAGATTGGAGAAAAGGTCTTGGACCTGGAGACCGAAATACCTCAAAAAAGACAACTGTAGCTCAAATATTTGTGTATGTTACCTCATAACTTCATCAAATACGAACAGATTTAAAAAATATATGTGTCCTTTTAAAGAATGCTTTGCAAGGTTGGTCCCATGTAAATTTTTTTTAAGATCGGAGAAAAGGTCTTGGACCTGGAGACCGAAATTCCTTATTAACAGACAACTGCTGCTCAAATATTTGTGTATGTTACCTCATAACTCCGTCAAATATGAACAGATTTAAAAAATATATGTGTCCTTTTAAAGAATGCTTTGCAAGGTTGGTCCCATGTAAATTTTTTTTAAGATCGGAGAAAATGTCTTGGACCTGGAGACCGAAATTCCTTATTAACAGACAACTGCTGCTCAAATATTTGTGTATGTTACCTCATAACTCCGTCAAATATGAACAGATTTAAAAAATATATGTGTCCTTTTAAAGAATGCATTGCAAGGTTGGTCCTATGTAATTTTTTTTAAGATCGGAGAAAAGATCTTTGAGCTGGAGACCGAAGTTCCTCAACAGACAACTGCAGCTCAAATATTAATAATACCTTCTTTTTTTCAACCGACTTCATGTATGCTCATATCACTTTCCGTCTAATGATTTCATGTTTGTTTGGAAGAATCCCTTATAAGATTAGTTTCTTATAATTTGAATGAAGATCTGATGAAGGGTTTTGGATCTGGAGAATAAAACTCCAGAAAGAAAGACAGCAAGTCTCTTGTAAAAAGTGCAAAGTCTATGATTTGTGTTTTTTTTAATATATACCTACTGCAGATATATTTGTAGCTCTTGTGACAAGGTAACACAGCCGTCCACGATGCCAAGAGGAAAACAAGCATACGGCCCACTAGAGCAATATGTTATGTCATAAATCCGTTGGTTCAAGCGCATGGAACAGAGAAATCATCAGATCACAATACGCAGTCACGTAAATTTTTCTGTCTGTGGCTTCATATTTTTATTATTATCGCAGTATCAAATAAATAAATAAATATATAGGTACAAATCACACGGATAGAGCTAGCCACAAAGGAAGTTCGAAACTTGTGTTTTAGGTTACTAACTTAATGATACTATATTTAATTATAGAAATACATCTTATGCCGTTTACCTTCAAGTATATATATTTATATATATATAAAATGGCTTTAAGGATTTCGCTGAAAATTGGTATATAGGGGTTTTCGGGGGTAAACAATCGATCTAGATTAATCTTATGTTTGGGACAAATCACACGGATAGAGCTAGCCACAAAGGAAGTTCGAAACTTGTGTTTTAGGTTACTAACTCAATGATACTATATTTAATTATAGAAATACATCTTATGCCGTTTACCTTAAACGAGCAATTCTTGTAGGTATATATATTTATATATATATAAATTTCTGTGATCTCGAAAATGGCTTTAACGATTTCGCTGAAAATTGGTATATGGGGGTTTTCGGGGGTAAACAATCGATCTAGATAAATCTTATGTTTGGGAAAACGCGTGTTTTCGAGTTTTCGTGCGTTTTTCTTTCCACGCAGAATATGGTCACTAATTTCGTCGCGCCAGCCGCTATCCGTTTGGCTCAGCGGTTAAGGATGCAGACCGCTAGAAAGAGTGTTACGGGTTCGAATCCCACTCGGTGACTAGCATTTGTTTTTTTTATGTTCAAGTTTATCTATAATTTTTTATTTTGTATTGTTTTTAGACAAGTTTAAATATAATAAGGTTGAAATTTGTCGAGCGATCCGATCGGGCCATTCGGGCTAGTTTGATAACTATTTATTTATTATTTCCAGAAAAAAACATTCAGCATACAATAAATAAATGCAATGAGCTTAGTTCTCTGCCTGCTAAAAGATGTGAAATAATAACTTTTTAAAAAAAAAAATAACCGACTTCAAATCGAAATGCACTAAAAAGCAAAAAATAATAATTATTTATATCAGATGACCCTGAAGTTCTGGGTAAAAAATCTCTATAATACTCATTATTTATTTGGAGTCGGTGCCAATCTAAGTACCTATTTAACATTGAAATCATTCTTGAAGTACTTTAGAATACGCCACGGGAATCGAAATAATGTGAAAAACGCATTTTATCTGCAAATAATATTACATTAGTAATTATTAATTTAAAATTGCCTAAGCCTCAACAACTCAAAAAAGAGCTCTATAGCAAAGAACACTCTCGATTGAATTACTTTTGTAACAAGAAAAAATCAAATTCGGTTCATCGATTTGGGAGCTACGGAGCTACGACGTGGTATTACTCGTACATGAACTGGACTCTGAGGCAGGAAGATTGGCACCGACTCCAAATAAATAATGAGTATTATAGAGATTTTTTACCCAGAACTTCAGGGTCATCTGATATAAATAATTATTATTTTTTGCTTTTTAGTGCATTTCGATTTGAAGTCGGTTATTATTTTTTTTAAAAAGTTATTATTTAAACTACTTTTTGTAGTTTAAAGTGAGAACGTGAAGCTTTTCTACGCACATTTGCGAAAAACGGCCACTTTTAGCTAATGTGCGTAGAAAAGCTTCACGTTCGCACTTTAAATTATAAACAGTAGTTCATAAAATAGTTTTAAGGCTTATGTAGGGCTTGACCAAGACACAATTTTGAATGATATCTCCGTTTCCTTTTAAATGATTTATTTCAAATGGCGGCGCCACTGGACCCCGGAAAATTCGGGTATGGCCTTAAGTGTGACGTCGCAAGCCCGGATCTCCGGAACTTTGACGCTCCGTATCTTTGTGAATTTTTACTTTTTTGGGAAACTGAAAAATACGGGTCCATTATTTTTGGATAATCTAAAAGACGGACTAATTACAATCATACTTTTCGGGCCCCTGTCGTCACCCCTATTACAAGTATCTCATTAAAATATACATCTGATAATTATTTAAATTTATTGATTATTTATAGCTTCATGTCAGTATCAGCGATCGGCAAATAAATTTATTTTTACACAAAATATGGAATTGCAACCTAAATCTTCAGTTTTCAAGCTTCAAACTGGAGCGAAGTTTAAAAATAGCTAGCTCTCAGACTCAATCCAATTTCAGATTTATCTTTAGCTTGAGAAATTAAATGGAGGCTGAAAATTTGTTTGAAAATCGCACCATTGCTTGCAACAAATATATCCTACAGGAAAATATCCTATATATATTTAAATATATACATATATTTTTCCTATATGTATATACATATATTTCCTGAAAATTAAATACCAAGCAATGCTATAATAAATTAAATAAACTACTTTTAAAGATCTTTAATCAAACCAAAGTCATATACGTACAATCTAGGTAGTTGCTGTTTTATATGATGAAATTACAAAAAGTTTACGCAATATATGAAACTTACCGCCCAAAGCAAATGGATCACCAATGTTAATTGACTGAGCCTTGACTTTCTTCACATCTTCCTTGGATTTCTGCGCAGCCGTCCTTTGCGTGGACTGCACAAAAATATACCATTACTATCTACTTGGTAGCTTTAAAGTATTTTTAACGCAGCAGCAAGTGGAGGGTAGTTTAATATAACACCACAAGTTACAACTGGTTACATTAGGCACACCAGCCTCAAGGTCTCAACTCAACGCTGTGCATTACGAACATTAGGTACATATACAGAGCACTGACAAAAAATTTATAACAGTAATTTTACTAAAATTTCTGAAAAACGCATTCCTGAAAATAAAAGGATGTTAAGAGGGAAGTACAGCGGGCACTCGTTTTTATTACTGAATGCTTTATTTTCGTTCGGCGTTCGAACCTGTTCATGAGGGTAATAATAATCAACATCTTTTTTATCAATCGCCTGTATATGTGTCATACATAATATCTTTAAAAACCATCTAATCAAAAGATTATTTTTTTCTACCTGTATATACAAAATAAAAAATAATTGTTAGATATACAGTAGGTGTAATTAACTCTAACTCAAACCCTATGGGTGACTAGAAAACGAGTGTATGTACTCGTATGTATAAACTCCTATGGGTTACTAAGCCATATGGAATTTTTTTTACTACCGACAAAAAAGAGGGGCATTATAAGTTTGACGTGTCTGTACTGGTAAAAGAAAGGAAGTTAAGAATTTTAAAGTCAGGAGATTTTTTAATGGGCAAATAAACTTGTTTCTTTTTTTTTAGTTTTATGAGTATGTTTGTGATGTTATTCTTAAATTTACATAATAATAGGTTGGGGAAAAAGCCTTTTCGCATTTTATATGAAAATTCAAAACATTTTATAATATAGTTTATTTACATTTAACTAAAGTATGTAGGTACCATTTTGTTCGATAACTTTTTGCCATCTTATAGGTAGGGACATGATCCCATTGCTATAGAAATTTTGGGGCTTCTGATAAAAAACTGCGTCAAGTAGTTTTGGCAGTCCTCTCGTGATGTTAACCTGGCACTGCTTAAAGATTCTGAAGAGACCGAAACAGGTGGAAATCTGAAGGTGCCAGGTCAGGGCTATACCGCGGATGCATTAACACCTCCCAGTCAAACTCTCTTAATTTTTGCTGAGTGGTTAAAGATGTGTGAGGTCTAGCGTTATCATGATGAAAAACCACACCCCTTCTGTTAATTCCGGCCGCTATCTTTCAACTTCTTGCTTTAATCTTATCAGCTGTTCGCAGTAGAGTTCTGAATGGATGGTCTTGCCTGGTGGTAACAGGTCATAATGAAAATAAATTTCTTCAAAAATGGTTCGGTCTCATTACGTCGTAATAAAATATCACAAATGAGTACACGGATCATTAGGTTTCTTTCAGAGAGCTCGTGAGGTACCCAAATATCGAGCTTTTTTGTGTACCCATTTTTTTTCAAATGCGCCAATACTGTTTTGTGGTAATTCCCAGTTCTTCAGCTACGTCGTAACTACTGATATGCCGATCTTGCTCCACTTTTTCAAAAATAGCATCAATTTTATCCGTAACAGGGCGATCTGCATCTGCATCGACGTGCATCCTTGACATCAAAATTTCCAGATTGAAAACGCTTAAACCAAATTTGTGCTACTCTCACAGACACTGCACTTGGTCCATAAACATCGCAAATTTTTTTCGCGGCATTTTTACCTTTTTGGTAGTAAAATTTTAAAATGTATCTAATTTTTTCATTAGTTTCACTCATCTTGACGGTAAGAAAAACAAATGAAAATCACGCATTTTCCTAATTTCAATTTGGAATTATCTTCTTTAAAATTTAAACTTTTAAATGATACCAAAACCAGCCAGGTAAAAATAGTATATATAGCCAAAGTGGTTTTATTACAAGTTTATACATACTATATGCGAAAAGACTTTTTCCCCAAACTAATATACACACAAAGGCTAAGTAAGCGATTCACACACAGTGTGTTATAAGTAAATGAGTTTTGGGAAAGGACCATTAAGTTTGAAAAACAGTTGACATGCTACACACACACTATCAAGATCATTTAATTACCTGGAAGGCATTCAGCGTAGCCATATACTCTTCACTGAGACGGTCCCGAGCCAGCTTGTTGGCAGGCTGGTCTGTTGGCATTTTCATGAGCTCCAACAACAAGTTTGATGTGTCCTTTGCCAACTTCTGTGTGTAGTTTTGTATCTGACGTCTGAAATAAATCCTCAGACTTACTTTTACTTATCTAGATGCAAATAAAAAAGTGTAGACCATTACAGTCATTTACGCTCGTAAAGCGCGCAGCAGCAGCCTCTTTAATAGCAAATACTTCAAACGCATCTTAATAAAAAATTCCCACCTTTTAAAAACATTCTTTAATCAAAATTCGAAATATGTGTATACAATATGCTCGCATATATACACACATGTAAGAACGATGCCTGACAATGGTCACCCAAGAAAGCTGAGATATGTGCAACAAATAGGCCACAGCTCAGTAGTAATATTGCCAGGGAGCAATATACTGATTTTCAGCTGTGACCTGAAGGGTTGCTTGGTGCAGATCTAATAATAATCATGGGAAAATAAATAAATGTGGCTGTGTGTATGTTAAGACATATACATAAAGTCTGATTTTTAATTCCGTAGAATTCTGACAGCTGTCATTTTTTGACATATCAGAGATCATAAACCTTTTTGGCCGGGCACATTTTTTATTAAATTCCAGATTTCAATAAGAGTGTGAACATCCGAGTCTACACATTTTATTTGTTAGTGAATGTAACCATTTATTTATGTGCGGTACTTCAAATCAAAATGGGATTTACAGCGAGTAATATTTTCATCAGAAACAGTTGAATAACCAACATAAAATACGAACAACTGTGAAAATTATTTGATTTAACAAACATACATACAAATAAATCCAATTAGCTTTCCACCGCGGTCAATTTGTTGGTGAATGGCTTATACGTCCTTTCCAGGTTCTTAAACTATCTCTATATCAAATTTAATCTAAAACAGTTAAGAAAAAAGTTTTTTTCAACAAGGAAAAACTTAACAGAAACATAACAAATATAACAATCAATGTGACAGTCATGACGTGACAGCTGATGGCCGCATACTTTATTTTTAAATTTTTGTGCTTGATGGATTACGAAAAAAATATATAATAAGCTTTTGGCTAAAAAGGTTGATGATCCATGAGTTAGTAGGGAGTGATGCCAGGGAAAGAAAAATAACCTGCTGACTTAAAATTACTTAAAAATATAACTTTGATAATTCGGTATTAAAAAATGGTTTAACATTTTAAATATACCAGAAAGTTTAAAGTGTATCATTATCTTGGTAAAACATTAAAATTAATCAAGAATTAAATTTTTATCGCCCTTATACGCGTTCCCTTTTTAGCTGGAGAACTTTTTTAGTAGCAACAGTTATGAAATGTCAGAATTCTACGGAATAAAAAATTTGACTTTAAATAAGTGCCTATATATCCTGTTGTCTGTGCAAAATACCAGACACAATAGTAAAACAATGCATGTCGACCAGATTCCGTTCTGCTCACAGATGACAGGATATTGTAATAGAATATAAAAGTTTAAATACATCTTTATATATAAAAATTAAGTCACATTGTTGGTCCGAAACTACTGAACCGATTTTAAATTTGATTAGCACACCACTCACAAATAGTCATAAAGTCCAGGCGAATGAAGTCGCGGGCATCAGCTATTGCAGATGCATAAATATTGTCATGTGGCACTGTATATTACTTGTATCACACAAGTCTCTTAGGTAAGTTACTTACACCTGGAAGAAATTTCTGCGACACCATCTGCTACCAGCAACTGGTGCCTAGCACAAATGCCTAGCATACCAGCGAAGTGAAGCCTAGCATGATTTGACGACCTCAGTGGCCTAGTGGTCATCATACTATGTTGTCACACTGGAGGTCCCGGGTTCTATCGCCGGTCAGGTCAAGATGCTAAATGATCTTTTTCAGATTGACCAGGGTCTTGGATTATAATCTATGTACGTATTTGTTATGAAATATTACCATTAAGTGAGTATCCCATAACACAAGTCTCGAACTTACTTGGAAGCTAATTAAATCTGTGTGATATGTCCATATATTTTTATTTATTGCTTAAATAAAGTAAAGAAATAGTCCACTTACAATTGATTTCTAAGTTCCTGTGAATCCTGTGGGGTCTGCAATTGGTTGACCATCTTATACATTGAGGACACTGAAAAATATATCAGACTGATGATTTTTGACAATGGTCAAGTCTAATTGACAAGTTTTATTTTATGATATATATGATGGAACCTATGTTCATTACTAATTGGCATTAGAAATATGACCATAGCAATAGCCCTATGAAGTATTTAGCTCTACCATACAGCAAGGACATTACACATTAGTCAGTTTTAAAAATAAAAGATTCTAATTAGTATTTTTTTATAAACATGCACTGAACAATTCATAACAATCTAAAATCATACTGATCATCATCACCTTCAATATATCATCTTCATTTAAAGTAAAAGTAAATAAGTATTTATTTCTCCAACATGCTTAATATTTAGGACAATACATTTATTGTAACAGTGATTGCATTTGGAGACTGACGACTGTAGAAGGTTGACCTGTATTACAGTGCGCCAGGCTCTCACATTGTCGTGTGTTCCCGGCAGAGTAGAATAGGACCACTCCATCTCTTCCTGTGGATGTCGTAAGAGGCGACTAAAGGATAAATTCGACACGAACACCAAAATAGGCTTCCGACGGGCAGCAGCGTCGGAAGCCCGATAGCGACACAACACTGCGCTCGCCAACCCGCCTGCCAAGCGTGGCGAGTATGGCAAAACCCCCCCAATGGAGGTACAACAAAAGACCAGGCCCCCAGTCCCCGGCAGCCCCGCTATTCCTGGCTCCGGTACCGGTCATGGTAACGGCGGGGCAGGGGGTGCTAAGAATCCCCGGCAGAGATCCGGCTACCACTCCCGTCGAAGACTGGCCCTGGTAACACATAACGTCTGCACACTGAGGACTGACGAGAGGTTAATTCGACTCGGCTGGGCAGCGTTCGGGGAGCTACGCAGTGTCTTCTCGTCAAATATACCTCAGTGTCTTAAGACTAAAGTTTACAACCAATATGTGTTACCAGTGATGACTTATGGCTCTGAAACATGGTCCCTTACTATGGGTCTCATAAGAAGGCTCAAGGTCGTGCAAAGGGCTATGCTCAGTGTTTCTCTACGTGATCGAATCAGAAATGAGGAAATTCGTATGAGAACTAAAGTCACTGACATAGCCCAGCGGATTAGCTCGTTGAAATGGCAGTGGGCGGGACACATAGCGCGACGAACCGATGGCCGATGGGGCAAAAAGGTTCTCGAATGGCGACCACGTACTGGCAAGCGAAGCGTAGGACACCCACCCACAAGGTGGTCTGACGACCTAACCAAGGTCGCTGGAAGGCGCTGGATGCAAGCCGCTCTAGATCGGTCATTTTGGAAATCTTTGGGAGAGGCCTATGTCCAGCAGTGGACGCTGTGTGGCTGAAATGATGATGATGATGATGAGGCTCTCACATTGGATGACTTAGAGTTAGGTCCTAAACTTACATTTTAATATAAGAGTGAAAACTAAACAAATCAATACAGGCAGGAGTATGCCCAATTTAACACTTACAAATTACAGAAAATAAGTAAGTATATAAATCTATATTTTAATATAATAATTAACAGCAATTAGGTATAATAAATAAGTATGACTATATAATAAATAGACTATATCTAACAAATATAGGTTATTTAAGTGGTATCAGCAGTTGCTCTGTATCATCATAATTGAGTGATAACAAAAACGTAAATAGGGTTTTTTTTACAAGTATAGCTAGGAAGTGATAATATTGATAGTTAAGTTTGTTATATAGAAATGGACCTATGAAGCAGAAAAATCTGTGAGTAAATTGTGTGAAAAAGAGGGAAGAGGGAGCTACAAGTTTACTACCCTTGGATTTGTTTGGAATGTAAGGGATGTTAGAATGCTGCTGAGAAACAATATTTAGGATATAAAGTCTGATTTTTAATTCCGTAGAATTCTGACAGCTGTCATTTTTTGACATATTGGAGATCATAAACCTTTTTGGCCAGGCACATTTTTTTATTAAATTCCAGATTTCAAGAAGAGTGTGAACATCTGAGTCTACACATTTTATTTGTTAGTGAATGTAACCATTTAATTAAGTGCGGTACTCCAAATCAAAAGGGGATTTACAGCGAGTAATATTTTTATCAGGAACAGTTGAATAACCGACATAAAATACGAACAACTGTGAAAATTATTTGATTTAACAAACATACATACAAATAAATCCAATTAGCTTTCCACCGCGGTCAATTTGTGGGTGAATGGCTTATACGTCCAGATTCTTAAACTATCTCCATATCAAATTTAATCTAAATCAGTTAAGAAAAAAGTTTTTTTCAACAAGAAAAAACTTAACAGAAACATAATAAATATAACAATCAATGTGACAGTCCATGAAGTGACAGCTGATGGCCGCATACTTTATGTTTTAATTTTTGTGCTTGATGAATTACGAAAAAAAATATTTAATAAGCTTTTGGCTAAAAAGGTTGATGATACATGAGTTAGTAGGGAGTGATGCCAGGGAAAGAAAAATAACCTGCTGACTTAAAATTACTTAAAAATATAACTTTGATAATTCGGTATTAAAAAATGGTTTAACATTTTAAATATACCAGAAAGTTTAAAGTATACCATTATCTTGGTAAAACATTAAAATTAATCAAGAATTAAATATTTTATCGCCCTTATACGCGTTCCCTTTTTAGCTGGAGAACTTTTTTAGTAGCACACTTATGAAACGTCAGAATTCTACGGAATAAAAAATTAGACTTTAGAGTTGTGTAACTGATAGGACTTCACAAAATTGAAGTAATTGGAATGTAGGGTACATAAAGGGCTTAAACGTGCAGACCTTCAGTAGGGCTCTCTGAGCTCTTTCGAGTTTTATTAGAACAGTCTTACAAGCGCCACCCCAGGAGGATATGCAGTAGGTCAGTAAAAATTCATTCATTGACATCATACTATCAAAAGCTGGTAGACATTGTATGGAGCTAAACTAAATAGAATGTTGCTCTTTAAAATTATTGGATTAGTGTTATAAAGGGTGTGCAAATATTTGTATATATATATACATACTTTTGACTATGACCTTTATATGTTGACCTTTGACTTTTCAGGGTCAAGGTCATTGACAAACTTAATTTTCTTAGTGTAAGACAACACTTTAGAGAAGCGTGTTCTATGCAATGTTGCGCCATATTACCCTAGCTATCCATTAGTGGCTTAAATCGGTGCATCATCACTCGAAATCATTTCTAAGTCCTCATAATTTAAAAACTTTTTCATAAGTAATTTTAAGGCCACTAACTACATTGAATGAACATAAGACATAGTACAAAATCTTACGATAAATTGGTGGCACAACACTCCAGTGTAGTCTGGGCAATATCATATGCCAGGTACAAAGATTCTGCTAATAACATATCTTTACAAATGACAAAGATAAAATTATAATGAAGACAATGCGATTACTCACCATTTTGTGATATCTTGTTGATGTTACTCCCTATAATTTCGGACTGACGCTGGAAATTCTTCCCAGTTTCGTCGAACGACACGCCTCCCTGGTATGAAGCCTCCATGTTTTACCTTTCCAAGAAAGAAATGGAAAACGCCTGTTTACAATAACAAGTCATTTCACAAAGTAAAAACGGCTGTGTTCTACTTACCCACCCTTTATGAAATTATTAAATTTGTGACGTACCACGACTTATGATAGGCAACAAATAGCATCAACTGAAGACCAAATACCTAGATAGATTGGCACTTTGTAAAATTTATTATCAGCAATGACGACGCTAATCCGCACACTAGAATTTGCAGCAAAAATGTAAATAAAAATTAAAATCTTTGCACCAACATCAAACCAACCAAAACGAATAGACTTCTATGACTGACTGACACAGTGTTGCCATTCCCTGCGTCGGGTTTTGGACGATTCGCTATCTGAAATAGGACGATTTTTGGACAAAAAGGACGGCTGGAGCAAAATAATATTTGGCCTCCCCATGTCGGTTTTAGCGCGGGGGACGAAGCCATAGGGCTGGAAAATATGAATTTGATCAAATTAAAAATAAATAAATTAGCACAAAGTTAATATGGAACGCCTCAACCTAAGTAATACATAAAAAAACAGTATTGTTTATTTCCATGCAGATTGTGGAGCGAGTGACCGCTACGTAAGCATTCATCAGATTAATCTTTGACTTTGCGGCGAACACACAGACAAAAAAGCAATAGGTAGGTACGGAAGATAATCACACCATCCATACCATCTAGTGTCACTTTTAAGGTCTCAGCACACTTATCAACTCGGAAAGGGATCGACACCGTATCGCCTGTCGCCGCGCGGTCAACCAGGCGTCAACCTGACGTAGGCACGTAACCAAACAGGCACAGCTTCGGTACGTCGACTCGACTACGGCTGGGCGATGCCGCGCTTACCGCTCGCGGGCCGCTCTGGTCTGGCTGGCACTAGATCATTTTAAACGTAAAGTGTAGCGCACGGTTATGTCTCGGTTCACAATACGCGAGTTGGCAATCATAGCCATAAATTTTTGATTTTCTACAAATAAATAAAACGCAGGTGTGAGGAAACGGAAAGACGTCAGCTCGCATACGGAGAGGCGTAAGCGCGCGGACGACGAGCCGCAAGCGCGGGGACCGCTAGTTGACCGACCAGCAAAGCGGTTCGTGAGCTGGTCCCGAGGCGAGGCGTTTACGTTACGAATCCGAATAGTGTGCGTTGCAGTAGGAAGTTTCATACAAAGAATACTGAGCTGCTCGAGTTGATACGTTTACGTTCCGTTTACGAGTTGATAAGTGTGCTGTGACCTTTAAGTAGCGAGGTTCTCGCATTACGCGCTGCACCTTTCTTACGTTTCGTTTCACCCATCTACTTACTTGATGAATAAAACGAAACGCATTATTTTTTTGTAATGAAGTATTAAAAAATATATATTCTGTATGGCTATTTGAAAAATGGCTAAAAGGCAGATGACAAACACCGTAAAAAAATAATTTAAAAAAAGATATTTGACAAGGGACGGAAAAGAGACGGATTAAATGAACGGACATCGAAGGGACGTTGCGATGTCTAAACGGACAAAAATCGTCCCTTTTGGGACGTTCTGGCAACGCTGGACTGACATGAATACAATACAATTCCATGGACATGAATGACATGACATATGTTATGATAAGACGGACATGACGTACCTACTTGACGGATGAAAGTTTTGACACAGCCTTATCCATCGACAAAATTAAAATCGTTCTGTAGTGCCGGTGCCATATTTGAAATGCTGAGTTGAGTCTTTTTGTATGGAAAAATAAATGTCGATGTGTTGCGTTTTTAGGGTTCCGTACCCACGGGATAGAAACAGCACTCTATTGCTAAGACTCCACTGTCGTCTGTCTCGTCTCTTAGTCTGTCTGTCCGTCCGTCTGTCTGTTCGTCTATCTGTCACCAGTACGTAACTACGTAGTATCTCATGATCATGAACCGTTCTAGATAGACATAGACGGTTGAAATTTTCATTTTCTGTAGAACAAATACTAAAAACAGAATAAAATAAATATTATGGAACACTTCGTGCGCGAGTCCGATTCAGAATCGAGATAGTGATAAATATTATCATAAAAAAATTGGTTGCCTGTAAAGTCGGTATACGGGCGAAAGTTTTACGTGACAACGCGATCATAGTTGAGTGGGAGAGAGACGCAAGGCATTCGGCGGGCCTCTCTCTCGTTCGGTGACTCATCGTAACGTTACCGAGCGTTACACTTTTTCATAAGTGACTCCCAGCCGCAACCTAATTTAAGACGTTGTCACGTCAAAAAGAATTAGTACTGTCCTATGAGATAGGTAGATAGCGCAGTAATCACAACTGTTAATGTCTAAATTCATATAAAAATTTTATGATGTGAGTTTGTCTTTGGAATTTTTTATTTTTATTTATTTAACTTCATTATAATATGTAAATGCCAGGGGCCTTTTTTCTACCAGTCAACCAACAGGTGATGCTGAAAAAGTAATCTTTTAGGGTAAGTAGGTACCTACAACAGCAACTATAGAAAAAAGACGAAAAGAAAGGAGTAAACTTGTCTTATACCTTTAAACGAGCAATTCTTGTATATTTAGTTATTTATATATTAATTTCTGTGATCTCGAAAACGGCTCTAACGATTTTGCTGAAAATTTTTGATTTAGATTAGTCTTATGTTTGGGACAACGCGTGTTTTCAAGTTTTCGTGCGTTTTTCTTTCCACGCAGAATATGGTCGCTAATTTCTTCGCGGCGGCCGCTATCCGCTTGGCTCAGCGGTTTAAGGTGCGGACCGCTAGAAAGAGTGTTATGGGTTCGAATCCCACTCGGTGACTTACTTTTGTTCTTTTTTATGTTCAAGTTTATATATTTTTTTTTATTTTGTATTGTTTTTAGAGAAGTTTAAAAATAATTAGTTAATGTTTGAGATATAACCGAGCAAAGCACGGTCGCCCAGGTACTAATTATTAAGTAAGTACATGTAGTCATATAATATATTATATCGTGGATAAACCTAAACCATACATAAACTACATACTGCTTATATAGCCGGTGACAGTTTTCAGAGAAAATGTGCACACACTGCTCTCTTAAACGCAAGACGAGATTCAGCTTTCCGGATACTGACTGGTAAGGCGTTTCAAAAGCCGTACAGCTTGAACGACAAATAAATTGGCTTGTCAAGTAATTTTTAAAAAGTTCTGATTCGCAATCCTTTCGAGGAATAGCCTCTAGGAGAAGGTTTCTCTTATCAGATTTTAAACTATGGTCTTATTTATTTAGATATTTGAAAAAATCCCATTGACCTATTTTTAAACAAGGTCAAGCTTATTTGAGGAAGCGATGTCACAATGAAGATTTTTTGAGTAATGTTGGCAATTTCCACTTTTAGTACTGTACTGAAGTGCTATTTTTGAAACGCGGTGTCACCTAAACGACTGCTTTTTCCATACAAAACCGTTCGTTTAGTGACTCCACGTTTCAAAAATGGCACCACTGTATTATATTTCACTGTCGCTGTCATCTACCAACACAACAACTTGACAACAACGAACATAACGACAGTAATTTAAACAGTACAGAGATATGGGACTTAAAGCTCCCATATCTCTGAAACAGTAGGCATTGAAAGTTGACAGATGTCACTGTTTTTTTTACTGCAGGCATAGGAAAAACGTAATTTTCGATTGATGTGTGTCGTCACTTCCGGTGTAATGTTTGAAATTAATTTAAAAAATCCTGATAACATGTAGACTTTTTTTATTCAAATTAGTTTGTTAAAATGGTCTATATTTTCGACTTTAACACTTTTATATATTTTAGTTGACTACCCAATTATTATAGAACGCAGTCCAGGAAAGTGGCATATCAAGAAGAAGATTACTTGAAGAGTGAAGAGTTCTGACATGGGAATTACCTAGGAAGGGAAATTTGGTATTATGATAAGCCGGAGTCTTAGGATCAAAAAGTATGGAATACAGAGTATTGAGAATATGCAGACTACGCTGCTGTCGAATAGGTAACCATTTTAACTGAGATCGGTAAGCCGACACATGGTCGTACTTCCGCAAGCCAAATATGTAACGGATACAGTTGTTTTGGATACGATCAAGCTTGTTGAGGAGTTTAAAATTCAGTCCCGTGGAACACACATCCACGTTATCCAGAATTGGCAGAATAAGAGTGTTCATGAGCATTTCTTTAATTTTTAAAGGTAGAAAATGTTTTAGTTTATAGAGTGCGCTGAGTGCACCCGTGACTTTACCAGCAACCTCAGAAATCTGCCAACTCCAAGAAAGTGTGGAATAAATACACAGCCCCAGATCTTTAACGCTAGACGTAAATGGTATTTCAGTATTGTAGTAGTAAACACGTGAAATGGAATCGTCATCAATCCGGTTCAAAAGTCGAGATCTACCAACTATAATGGCCTGACATAGTAGGGTTTACTGTGACTCCAAAGCGTCTCAACCAATTACTTATGGCCAGCAATTCTGTATTAATTTTAGTTTTTTTATTAAGTTTAGTTTAAAGTATACAAATTTATTAAAAGTATTGAACCAAACGGCCTCTTTCTTTTTCACAGAACGATTTCAAAACTATTATGCATCATTGTTTTATTTAGAGAACGGGTTCCTTACGTATATATTATGCATCATCTATTGACAATGTTTTTGTGCTTATTTTTGGAACGTAGTTCCTTATCGCGCGTTGCAAAAGGGGGCTAGACGGAAAAAATTAAGACCAAAAGTTGTAACAACACTTTTTGCTATAGTTGTAAGCCGTGCGGCGTGCATGTGTTTCTCTGTCTGTCTCTCTCTCTCTCTCTCGAACTTCGTTCCATCCGGGTGCCCCTTGACACCTCTTAAGTTATTTTCACTGGAAACCGCTTCATTGTAAAATTCATGCCAAGTGTTATTTTTCTTTTCTCTGTTTAAAATTAAAAATGCATTCATTATTAATATCAAAACACGGGTAACTCACGTATAGAGTCAGCTTTGCCGACATGTTTCGACCTCATCCGAAGGTCTTCAACAGGGCGAATGTGCCGAGAGGCCCGTACACCGCACCGGCTCGCGACACACTGATGTTACCCGTGTTTTACTTACTATACGTGAGTTACCCGTGTTTTGATATTAATAATGACTGCATCTCACGTTAGTTTTAACCAAAAAAAAAAAATGCATAAATAAACTGATATTTATTCCGTAATTTGACCCTTACAGGCACTTCTACACGTCAGTAAATATTCTTTACATTACGTCTAGTGTAGTGATATATTAGATTATATTTTAATTTATTTTTTAGCCCATCACAAATGGTTTGCGCGAGCATTTCTAAACGGATGCATTTTTGAATCGGTCGTATGCGAAGAATTTGCGCCGTTAGTTTTGACCACTCGATATTTTGACATAGGTATATGTAGTGTATATATGGTAAAGAAACCTTTCGTGAATAATTCATTCCGATTCACGCTGCTTTTTTATTCATGGTGAAATTTTTAGAAAGCCATACCCATATTTTTGCCGTTTTCTAAACAAAATTTTTATTTGTTGAAAAGATGGTCTCAAAATCTTAACGAGCGGTGAGTTGGGAAACAACGAGGTCCTGCCTGTTGTTTGACTAAAAGTTATTTGGCAAAATTACACTTGACAAACAACGTTTGGCAAAGAAATGGTTTCGCCAATTGATCATTTTACTACTAATCATTTTACAAACGAGTCACTTTTCCAAATGATCAACACTTAAATTTACATTTAACAAATAATTATTTCACAAATGAACATTTAGCAAGTGAGTTACTACTATGAGCTACTATTGGTCTAAAAACATTTGATAAAATGTATTATTTTACAAGTGTTTCGTTAATTAATAAATCTATTAATAAATATGGTTTGGGTCAAGACACGAGCAAGCGACTCAAGCTTAGGGCGAAAATAAAAAAGACACAAAAACCACTTTGCCGTGGAGAGTGTGTAGGTTAGGTTTGTTAGGTTTCCTGTGACCAAGACACGAGCGAGCGAGCGTAGCAAGCGAGCGACTCAAGCTTAGGGCGAAAGTAACACAAACAGAAAAACCACTTTGCCGTGGAGTGTAGGTTAGGTTCGTTAGGTTTCTTGTGACCAAGACACGAGCGAGCCACTCAAGCTTAGGGCGAAAGTAACACAGACGCAAAAACCACTTTGCCGTGGATTGTAGGTTAGGTTTGTTACGTTTTCTGTATTATAGCAAAGAAATTTATTGTTTCTTTTTCATAATTATCGTATGTTCGTAATTAGGACACGTGATAATTATGGGAAAAAAGAATAGACATTGAATATTATGGATCATAATATTTATAGCAAAAAAGTTATAGCACGTTTTATTTCGGGATTACAACGTTCGGGCACGTGATATTATGTTAGGGCTAGGCATCATTCGTTATTACCTATGATTATTATGGAAAATAATATTATGAGATCTTAAATTATGGATATTAAATTTATGAGACAAAATAGAGAACAACTAAATCGTGATGTTTGAAAAATGAAGTACTTTATATGAAATAACATTTTGTTTAATGATATTTTGACAAATACTTAATTTGCGAAACATATTATTTGGTGAAATAATAAAATTTCAATTGACATTTTATTATTTAACACATTTAACAAGTGTAGTGTTTGCTAAGTGAGTTTTTGTAAGATGATGCTTTTGTCAAATGTATCGTTTGCCAAATGAACATTTGGTGAAACGTTGTTTATCCAATGACCATTTGTCAGAAATTAAATTTGAACCAGTCTATTTAAAATATTTACAAAAATCCAAGATTTAAAGCATAAAAGTGTGATGAGGTCATCAACCAATACGAAAAATTGGATTGGAAAATGCGGAGTCACATAACAAACGGTTTTTTGTATCGAAAATCCATTCGTTTAGTTACTTCGCGTTTCAAAAATGGCATTCTATTTTTAATGATGTCAAAGGAGGACTCACAGGTCAGATCACTCTAGGAGGGCCATTTTCGAAACACTGAGTTACTATTACTGCCTCTACATATATTATTATATAAATATTATATTTCTAAAATACAACATGAAAGTTACCGTAATATATAGAACCACGAGCTACATTAGATCACTTTAGTATAATGATAATACCGCATTTACACATTCGTTTTCGCCATTCGCCTTGTCATACGACGAAACATTCGTTTCCTACATTTTACTATCGCATTTACACTTGTGTATTCGCTATTTACCTCGCGATTTGCACGAATGTGTAAATGCGGCATAACAAAATAACAAACAAAAAATAATAAAATGTCAATTGACATTTTATTATTTAACACATTTAACAATTGTAGTGTTTGCTAAGTGAGTTTTTGTAAGATGATGCTTTTGTCAAATGTATTGTTTGCTAAATGAACATTTGGTGAAACGTTGTTTGTCGAATGACCATTTGTCAATCAATTTTTGGTCAGACATTAGTAATCCGGAAACAACATGTCTTTTGTTTCGGTGACTTCCTCAATGAAAAATAGCATTTTAGCGCTTCACAACGACTGCTGAGAACAAACGCTGAAAGAAACACATTTTTATGAATAGCAAATAATAACGAAGATACAATACACTTTAAATTTCGCATATCATAACAGTTGGGTATGATTTTGACTCTAGAACTTCGACGCGGTGTATCTTTGTAAATTTTTACTACTTGGTTAAACGAAAAAATTCAGGTTATTTTTGGATAATCTAATTTTATGTCTATAGGGATGTTACTAAACTCATAAAATACCCAAAGTCCGCGAAAGACATTTTGTTAATATTTATACATTAAGAAACTATTGCCAACTGCAAACATACATTGTGAGTATTGTGACTTACCTTAGGTTGTGCTCAGCCATCCATATGTTCAGCCATTCGGGCAATTTTTATGGGAATGTTGAATTTTTTATTGTTTTTTGTTTGTTATTTTGTTATGCCGCATTTACACATTCGTGCAAATCGCGAGGTAAATAGCGAATACACAAGTGTAAATGCGGTAGTAAAATGTAGGAAACGAATGTTTCGTCGTATGACAAGGCGAATGGCGAAAACGAATGTGTAAATGCGGTATTATCATTATACTAAAGTGATCTAATGTAGCTCGTGGTTCTATATATTACGGTAACTTTCATGTTGTATTTTAGAAATATAATATTTATATAATAATATATGTAGAGGCAGTAATAGTAACTCAGTGTTTCGAAAATGGCCCTCCTAGAGTGATCTGACCTGTGAGTCCTCCTTTGACATCATTAAAAATAGAATGCCATTTTTGAAACGCGAAGTAACTAAACGAATGGATTTTCGATACAAAAAACCGTTTGTTATGTGACTCCGCATTTTCCAATCCAATTTTTCGTATTGGTTGATGACCTCATCACACTTTTATGCTTTAAATCTTGGATTTTTATAAATATTTTAAATAGACTGGTTCAAATTTAATTTCATTTTCGCTAGAAATGTAAAATGTAATTCAAACGGAACGCAGCAGTGACGTCATAAATGTATAATCCTGCTAAATAAATGATTGACACGCTCAATACAATGTCAAAGATAAACAACTTGTCTGAATTAAGTAGCATAATATCTTTGTCTATGGAACATCCAACCGTCACGTACACAAATATATGTATACACCTGTATATATATGTGTTCACCTAAAATTGTGTATTTGTCTTCGTGTCCCTGTCCTCTGTTTTTTATTTAGAAATTTGATGTTTTGTATTAAGAGTAAGAGAAGAAATCGTCAATATAATAATGAATTAATCGAATAACGAACGAATGTATTACAACTGTTCCTTGTGACGATGAGCTTAGTATATAAGCTTATTGCTTATTTGTGTAAGGCTTGATCGTCTGTCATTGAGTATATGCTGCAGCCAAAAAGAAGTGAAAATGTTCGGGCCCGTTAACTTTTGTGATGTATGATTATGTTACCGTAAGAAGGACGGATGAAGAAGAAGAGGATGGAATTTTAATTTAACTATTTAGGTATGTAAGCGGTCGCGTCTTTGTAATTCTCCTTCGTCGATGACCTGTCAATTAACTGTGGTTATTTATCTATTTTTTGTTGTCCCCTACCAGCTGGCCGTGTCGTGTACCTCCCGGGAACTATGGATCCCTCGATATTTTTGCAATATTCGCCCCCGAACGGGCTTCCCCAAGAGTCGAAGCTGGCGACATACATGGTAGGCTGGTCTTTTCTTAGATGCTATAAGATGTGAGGTGGCAAAAAAACTCACTAAGTTGAATCTTTCAGAATCGCTCCACATCTACACCCACCAGGTCTCTGAACCAAGCATTAGGTAAGCTTAGCTTGGAGTCTTCCCCCACTACCATTAAGAAGGTAAGACCTTTTCATAGTTTTTTTCTGTATATTTTCAACTTAATACTCATCAAATGCCAAAGCTTCAGTTTGTAAATTATTTCACAGGTATTGATCAGTGAGTTTGTGCCGGTGAACTACTTTAGTCCTACAAACATTCTTGCGGATTCCCCTGAGAGCTCTCCACCAAACACATTGGCAGCAGTTCCTCCTAACACACAAGTGCATCAGGTAACACTATTTGGCTTGATGTATGTGAATTACTAAATATTTATTTTGATGTGTAAATGGGTACATATCTGTGCAAGTAAAAGATGCTGTAGCCCTTGACAGAGATTTCTTAACTGTTACAATTGCATAACTATAAAGAGGTTTCAGTTCAAACTTCTCTGATGCCTGATATGTCTCAATTTGACACATTACAAAAATAAATATGTTTACACTTATCAGATTCAATAGACTAAATGTTTTAACTAACAACACAGTACATCTGAGATTTAGATTGATACTAAATTGGACTTGTTCCTTATTTAAAACAACTTCTACTCTATCTAACATTGTAAAATAACTACTCTTATTAGGTACATAAAATGACACATTCCATATTTTCATAAAACAGTAAGCAAGCATTAATAAAACTTTTCTGGGAATAATTTGATGGCTCTGGATACTATTGCTTTAGAGCCCTATCTTAAGTATAAAAACTGACTGATATATACTATACAACCAGCAGCTTCACACTGCCTTAACCTAACTACTCTCTCAAAACACATATTGTCTATACACTACAGAGCATTAAAAGATAAGACAAGAAAAATTTAATATATAATGTACACAGGAAAATGTTGGTGGTACCACATACTTCTACTCTACCAACTCTGACAGCTTGAACACATCAGGAGCACTGAACTCATCTGCCTCCATTAGTAAGTACCTTTTTAAATAAAATTTATCTTGGAATATATTCCTTTTCAAACAATTAATATTACTTAACTGGTGTGATATTATGTATGTATGTAAAATACTTAGATGTTTACTGGTTTCTTTAAATAACAAAATTTTCGTGGGTGTACTTTCTACAAAAATCTATTAACAATTATACTGAATTATATAGACAAATTATTTCAAAAACTTAGTTTTAAGTTTAAATATTACTAAAACTTAGTTTTAAAATTAAATCCTCTGAATAGAAAGGAACTTTCTCGTTCATTGGGAGACAAGGCAGATTTTTAAAAAATTGTATAAACGTTTAACAAACAGTGTAACTATACAAATTTCGTAATTAGATAGAAAATCTTAAATTTTACTAATAGCTACGCCAATGAGATTAACCACAACTTGCATTAATTTAAGTTTTACAAAGTTGATTTTATCTATAGTTGATTATATCTATTTATATGTAAAATCTGATTTAGTCCAATAAAGTTATAACACAAAGAAAAAGAGGTTTACGAAAAATCTAGCTAGATTACTTTTTCATCCTCGAAGCCCCACATACTAAATGTGTATCTGGGATCATCTTGATATACAATATAATATGTTAAGATTTGTATAAAGAATCCAGACTAGGTGAGAGGCGAGAAAAGAAAGTTCTTAAAGTATAGGAAATATTTTAGGTGCTGAATCATGTCTTGGTGCAGCTGGACCGAGCGCGGGTGCTTCGCCTTACGCATCACAAATGTACGCTAGTACACCAACACATTTGGGGCCATCACCTATGACTTCCAAACCAGGTAATATCATACTACATTACTTGTTTTTAAAGTTCATTGTATCTGTGTAATCTGCCTTTGTTGTTTTTTAACCGACTTCCAAAAAAGAGTAGGCTATCAATTCGTCGGGATCTTTTTAGGGTTCATTAGTAAACAAGATTTTTTTTTTACTGTCCCATAGTGTGGGATAGGTATCATTGAATAGGTCTTTCAAAAATATTATAAGCTTGTGGATACCATTTCTCGATTTAGGGATCCATTTTTAAAATATTTGGTTATGCAAATTGTTTTTCAAGTCAAGAAAAGGAAAATTTCATACAAATTCAATAGAAAATTAGTTTCTAGTGGCGCGAACTCAAACTCGACATTCGCAACTATGGAATCCTAAACTGCGCATGGCCCGACACGCACTTGGCTGGTATTTTTTTATGTATGTTCACCGATCATTCAGAAGCGCCTAGACCATAATAATCATCATAATCGTCAGGTCTTTTTGTCTCCACTGCAGGAGCACGACGCTCTCTGTACTACCAGAGCCATACTTGGCCGGAGCAGCCAGTGGAATTAGCCTACTGGCCAAAATTCTTTTTTGTTGGAACGGGCATACGTAAATGTCAGGTGGCCATTTAAAAAAATTATCAAAATCGGTTGTGAGTTTGGGAGAGATGTCTGTTTTTAGTTTTTAAAAAATATTTTTTAGCTATCTGTATTTCATGTAAACTTGCAACAAGCGAAACGCATTATAACGTTTACAAGTTAACAAATGGGGGATGTTTGGGCACATTGAGCTGCCGATTTTTTTTTATTGTTTAACATAAGTCATTGGCTCTTGGCTGGCATTAAGGGTCAAATGGCTTTGGTGTTCTAATTTCACATATGTATAAATTTTTTGTTACATTCTATGATACATATTAACTTTGCCTGATATTATTCCTATAATTGTGTAAATGACTACTGCTTATTGAGTTTCTTTGCCTATTCTTCTTGATTATAATAGGAGAAAAAAGAAAATTCAGAACACAATGTATGAGTATAAATAAAACAATGGCATATTGCTAAGTAAAAGGTACTTACTTTTATTTTTACTTTGTTTTTTTTTTTGGAAATTTATTTTGTACAATTAGTTTGTTGCAATGCGAATGTATGTGTATAATAATTCAGAAATAATTGTATTTAATCTACATGTATTGATTTATGTTAAATTTGCTTCTGTAGAATTGTTTCTGCAAGATGTGGTATATAAGACTTAGCTGTTGGTTACTGGCGATCACTGGAACCAGAAACATTGATAGGGTGCTATCCTATCCCCAAGATTCTTGACTTCCACTTTAATGATCAGCTGGAAGGAGAAAGAAGCATTAACTTTGAATACTAAAATATGAAGAAAATGTAATAATAAAAGTGAAAACACTGCATCCTAATCCGTTCAGAAGCTTAATAGATTTATAGCGCGTTTACTTTCTTTATTCTTAAAATCTTATTTGAAACAATGCTCTTTCAAATTAGCTTAGAAAATTGTGTGCTTTACAAATGACTTCCATAGAATATTTAACTGCTAATTGCGAAGGTTCGTTCCTCGTAACTGCACGGCACCGATGCACTCGGCATGAATGGTCACTGCGGTCCGAACGACATTCATCGCTGGCCAGTTATTGTGACCAAAACAGTGGGCACTACTGTAGTCTGTCATTGGATTGCGAACACGTTGTGATGACGTATTATCGTGCTAGAATTCACTCGTTCCTACTTCGTCGCTTTTATTATTTAGTATCTACAGCTATTGATTGTGTTCAACCTGGTTGCCGCTGAATACATTTAATGCATATTTTCCTTCTCCAGAGGCTAAAACCGAGCCTCTGCTTAAAATCCATTCAGTGCCTTTTATGAAGTTAGCAAATAACAAGGCAACGCTTGAAAGACTGTAATTGACAGCATGGTCAAAGCTTAAAGCGGTAGAAAAGACTTGTGTCACTCAATCATACGGGAACTTACATATACTGTTTACTTTATGAGGAAGACAGAGCCTAAGGCACGTTTGGCGTGCTGGTGAGATTGACGTTGGAAAAGGGTGAAACCGAGATGGTGGTGAGTTGTTAGCCGCATCGTCTCTAGTATTCCCTCGTCTGGCTTTTACGATCTGCGCGGACAGAGAACTAGCTGATACATTATATTCAACTGTCTGTGTGCGAAGAAGTGTCATATGTGCTAATCCGGGTAATAATAATCCCTTCAGCCGTTTTGCTGTTATAAATACAAACATCTAAATCGCATTGTATGTAAGACTTCATCAAGCCTGATTTTAAGCTCATGCATAGTGTAAGTAGATTATTTTCCAACTATTGCCAAACTGAAATTTTGTTATGTTGCTAGTATGTTTTTTCTTTTGTGATTGTCCTGTGTTTTTTTATGTGTTACTGAGGTATTACTGCTAACATCTCCGAATGCTATTTTATTTATACTTTGTCATAGAGTTTTAATAATAGTTCATTATTTGCTAGCGAAAAGAGCCCGACCTAGAGCATGATGAGCAGACAATCGGGTATAGGAAGGACTTGCAAACCATCACTTCTGATGGAGATGCGTAGAAGACTGGTGGCCAGGCTTTTGCCCAAAAATGGGAAACCATAGGCTAACACAAGATATACGTTTAAAAACGAATAATAGACTACGGTAGCCATTAACGGCTTACAATGTATATAATACCCACATACATAACAGTACATTTCCGTTTGGCTTTCTCGTAGTCGGGTAAAAAAGAAGAAGCAAACTTATGTATTCGCTTTTGCATTACCAACAGCGCTGACGCAAAGTTAATTTTACGTTCTTTACATAGTATCATATCTAATGACGATAAATCTTGTAACATAAAAATTGATACTTAACACATCATTTTTACATTGGTCACAAAAGCTTATTTAAAATGTGTTTGGTTTTTCAAAACTCCCAAACTACCAGCTATAGTTTTAATCGTGCTGTGCGTGAAAAAGGCACCCTACCCTGGCATATTATATAAGCATTCAAAAATATGTAACCGGACAAGTGCGTGTAGGGTTCCATAGTTGCGAATACCGAATTCGAGTTCACGAGACAAACGTCTATACAACTAATTTCCTATTGAATTCGTACAAAATTCCGAGTATATTTTATAAGATGATCGCCTATAATTTGTAAACCCTAATTAGCTTTGATAATTTTCCTTTAAACATCGTTATATATACTACTGACGTGAATTTTTTCACGTGTCCATATACAAGTGTTTAGGGACATTTGACTCTAACAAAAATATGCACTACGAAACCAAATATTTCAGATACGGATCCCTAAATCAAATAATTGGCCAAGTGCGTGTCGGGCCACGCTACGCGCAGTGTAGGGTTTCGTAGTTGCGAATGCCAACTTTAAGTTCATGCCACTAAAAACGTCTAAAAATTAATTATTTATTGAATTTGTATGAAAATTAATTTTTCAAGTACATTTTATAAGTTGATCGCCTATAACTTTTTAATTTGTATACTCTACTTAGCTTTGATAGTTTTTCTTCAAACTACATTATATATACTATAATTGTGATTTTTTTCACGTGGCCATATATAACCGTTTAGCAGATAAAGAGGGGGACACTTGACTCCAGCAAAAATTTGAACTTTAAACCCTAAATCAAAAAATGGCGTTTATATGCTCAGAATATTTTTGAAAGACCTATTCAAGGATACCCCACACAATGTGTTTGTCAAGAAGAAAATTGAATTGATTGATTGAATATTGACTACCTCTTTACTTGTATGGCAGCTACCCTAAAAAAAAATTTTTCCCAGATTTTATTTTACGACTTTTTTGCCATGATTAATATATACATATCCATGCCAAATTACAGCTTTCTAGTACTTATAGTTTCTGAGTAGAACCGCCGACGGACAGACAGACAGACAGACATGGCAAAACTATAAGGGTTCCTTGTTTACTACGGAACCCTAAAATGGTGTTCAACCTCACAATATATTTCAAAGACCTATTCAACGATAACCCACACGATGGCTTATTTGAGAAAAAAAATACTCCCCCTGAATTCCCCTTTTTACATGTAATGGAGAAACACCAAAAAATTGTGATCATGATTTTATTTTACTACTATGTCCAATTCAGCAATAACAAAAATTCAGTTTTCTAGCACTTATACTTCTAAGTAGAACCACGGACAGACCGACAGACATGGCGAAACTATAAGAGTTTCTTGTTTACTACGGAACCCTAAAAAGAACTACGTGACCACGATGGGTGCTGTTGTATGCCCTTGTATTGATTTTCCTACTATTTAAATATCTATTAAATACACTTGTAGATCTGTAATTATGCTGCCATGACATATTTTATGCCAGTACTCTGTGGTGACAGTGGATTTAGTACCTACCATGCAGGTTTTTTTATTCTGCGAGGTCTACAAAGTTAGTCACCTTTTTTATTAGGTCTTAATGGTAGTCAGAACTCATGGCAATGTAACCAAAAAGCCATGTTCAGGATGATGGTGGAATATATGAAAAAGAAAATCAAAATAGAGGGTTGCTAGCTAAATGCATAGCCTTTTAAGATTATCGCCCGTTCCCTAGTTTGGATTCCACAAACTGCGCATAATAAAGAATCAAAGTCAAGTAGCTGATACATTCTCCGTGTTTTCATACTTGTGTGTAGAAACGTGTCATATTACAAAAAAGAAAATATGGCAGATTGTCCCCTCAGACATGCATGCCGCAAGTTGATTATGCATTCCTAAATATTTTGTTATATTTAGTGGCATTTTAATCCACTAGGACTATTGTTATTATGTGTCATATGAAATCTTGTTATCAAATGATTTCACATACCTAGTGACTCATTATTCAGTTACAGTCAAGATTACCTAGATACCAGCTATAAGATAGTTAAAATCTTTTCCTAGTGGGGTATTTTACTCATAATTAGTAATAATTTAAGACCAAATGCCATTTGCCTCTTTTTTCGATTTGGCTGGACCTCGATCGTCCTTCTGACATGAATGGATTAAATTCACCCTCTCACATTTTGTTACCAGGTCTCGCCGCCTCGTTCTACATGCCCGAGACGATCAGATCAGAGGTGTACCAGAGAAACGAGGATGTCTTCCTGCAAACCGATCTTCGTCAATATCCAGGTAAGTTTTTTATTGAAGTTTAATGGTTTCTTTGAGGCATTGGCAACAATAGGCATGATGACCAGAAACATATTCTTAGCCAATCAGTTAGATTATTAAAAAAATATTGTTCACTCATTGTAACTTTTTTCTGAGAAACAAATAATGACGTGAGATTCAGCGCATTTAATTTGCCATAACGTCACGGCTAAATACGATTTCAACTGGGGATATAACCAATATTCGCATTAGTTTTATTTTCTTATCAGTACCTATAACATATTTTTAAATCAGGAAACTTCCCAATTGTACAGCAGTGGCTATTTTGATTTTACACAGATTTGCCAGAAAACGTGGAGATGTACTCTGAACTGACGCCGCTCGAGTCGGCCGCCCCGCACTCGATGGCGACGTCGTTCCGCGCCGCGCACCGGCACAGCGGCGACCACTTCGCGCTCCGTCGTCTCCACGCTTATGGCGCGATCGTCACCAAGCGGCTGGAGATGTGGAAGCAGATCGATCACCCTAACATCGTGAAGCTACACGACTACTTCACTACGAAGGCATTTGGGGACCATTGTAAGAAAAATAAATCATACAGCTTTTCTTAATTGTATAGTAGCTTTTTTGTCTCCACGCTTACGGTACGATGGCTTCGTCTGGCAAGTTAGTGGAGATTCCCAGATTTACGCCCATTCCCATGGTCAACTTACCAGAAATGCACGAGAAAAGAACCATCTAGTACACTTAACTTTTTTCTATGTTCCCAAACCATATGAAGTGAAAAAAGTTATTAAGAAGAAGACTTCACATATATTTTTAAAACATATGTGAAGTCTTCTTCTCATCTTAAGGCTGCTTTTTGACTTCAAAGACAATTTTGACCCAAATGAAGCGTCGTTGAATAATACAGTACTTGTGTTAACAGCGATGGTGTTGGTGTATGACTACCACCCGGCCTGCGTGACGCTTATGAACAAGTACCTCGCGGGGGGCGCCAGCAACCCCGTCGCGGAAGCTAACGGCGCCTTCCACGACCCGTTT
Source organism: Acrobasis consociella (assembly GCA_963555685.1). NCBI lineage: Eukaryota > Metazoa > Arthropoda > Insecta > Lepidoptera > Pyralidae > Acrobasis > Acrobasis consociella. The sequence goes on from OY743104.1 coordinate 18,844,763, forward strand.
TCGTCGGACCCGGATGCGCCGCGCCCGTACACTCACCAGGTGTGTATTTTCCATGTTCCGGAGAAAAGGAATGTAGGCATCTCCACTTATACTTAACTTCACTGACAAGAGCAAGCTCCTAAATTACAAGCAGAATGAACTGCCCAAATGTATGCAAATAACTTATTGCAAATTGATTAAAAATAGTAGATTTTTGTAGGTATAGAATTTACCATATGATCAAAGGGCGTCTCCGAAATAAAAATATTACATCTGGTTAACTTTTTTTTAATGTGCATAATACGTATTCTATCGATCCTGATGCCACTTTATTAAATATGAATATTTGTAATTACTTCATGTGCTTTCTCTAATTTTGATTAAATAAAATTTTAGTTAGATCATAAGAACGTACGCCACGCACTGGCCGCTAACCCTAAACCGGTCGGCACGACTGCTCGTTGCGAACAACCTACGTAGAGTTTGTTTAGTGGTCGCAAACTTTGTTGCGGCCATGACTACGACTGGTCGTGATTGTGGACGTTTTCTGGGGTCCACTACAAGAACACGACCCTCTCTGTAATGCCAGAGTCTTATATGGCCTGAGTATAGCATTTGGATTTGACGATGGAGGCTGGTGCGACGCGAAGATGCGTGGTGAAAACGGGCAGCAGCGGGAACAGGAACGGTGGAAGGAGAGCGGAAACGGGAACGTGAACGGGACCGGGAACGGGAATGGGAACGTGCGCAACAATGTTCGCCGAGTCAGCTAGTATAAAATTAACCAAAAGCATACAAAGTAAAATGGATTTTTTTATCAATAAACAGAAAAACGCGATGTTGAGAGCGGTGGCGTGCGGCGCGCTGCTGCCCGAGGCGGTGCTGTGGAGTCTGCTGGTGCAGCTGACGGCGGCGCTCAGGGCCATACACACCGCCGGCCTCGCCTGCAGGTTAGCTATTATTTGGAACGGTAATGAGAAGCTTTATATGCTGCAAAAACATTCAAAAATTCAACGGACGCGAATATACGACAATAAATTACACCCGATAAGGATGTACCTCAAAGGGTTCTCACTGAGTATGAACCGATGAACGTTGCAATTGGGTACTTTCATGGGTCAAAAATAAATTATTTGGTTCAATTATGAAAATAAAACCATATAAATTTTTAATGTGATTTTAGATTTGTGTTTGCAGAAAAACTGATATTAAGAGCGCTATTTCACTCCAAGAAACTATGACGTCTTACGTCTATATTTCATACAAATCCCATTCAAAGCGTTTGTTTTTGATGTTTAGAAAAAAGTATCTGATATGAGTTATTGGAAAATTGAGATCGATTTTACAAGATTTTGTCAAAGGAGACCATTCAGGCGCCATACATTTTTGGGTCCACATGTCAAACTCTGGCTACGAGTCGGCCAAGATTTCTATTGTTAGCGCTATTAATGGCGATCATTTCTTAGTATGGCATGAAACCTGTGGGGTTATTCCACAACTTTTTATTTCCATTTAAAGATTTAATTCTTTCATACTTTTTTCCAAAGTGCCGGCCAGATTCCGGCGATGCAGCAGATTGTTAGCACCAGTGACGGTGAGCAATTATCAGTATGGCATTAAAAGTGTAGGTTATTCCACAATGATATGTGGGCATTTGAAAAGTGACCTTTTAATACTTTTTTTAAAAAGTGCCGGCCAGATGGCGGCCGCAATTTCAATTGTTAGGGTTACTAATGGCCATCATTTGTCAGTATGGCATGACACCTGTGGGGTTATTCCAAAACTTTTTATTTCTATTTAAAGATTTAATTCATTCATACTTTTTTTAAAAGTGCCGGCCAGATTCCGGCGATGCAGCAGATTGTTAGCACCAGTGACGGTGAGCAATTATCAGTATGGCATTAAAAGTGTAGGGTTATTCCACAATGATTTATGGGCATTTAAAAAATTGAACTTTTGAAACATTTTTTTAAAAAGTGCCGGCCAGAAGGCGGCCACAATTTTAATTGTTAGGGTTAATGGCCATCATTTGTTAGTATGGCATGAAACCTGTGGGGTTATTCCAAAACTTTTTATTTCCATTTAAAGATTTCTTTTTTTTTTTGCCTTTGAAATAATTCGATAGATCAAGCTGGAAGCCCTCGGAGCTTTCGATTTGGATCTGCGTCGGTTGGAGTGTCGACTTCATCACCCACGATCTTTCGACCTTGAAATCAATATTGACGATGCCTCATAATATTCCTTGATCGCTCCCGGTTTTGATCCGATGTATCACGAGACATCGTATTCGTCTCTTAGTCATTAAGATCAAGTCGATTTCGTTCTTAACACGGGGCTGGTTCTTCTTTGCTGGACCTATCCACGTCCACATCCTTTGCGGTGGCTTCTTGAAGAAAGAGTTCATCGCAAAGAGTCCCTCTTGCTCCAAAAAATGAGCCAGCCTACGTCCCCTGTTATTTCGTACTCCGTATCCGAAGTTTCCCAGCCTAAACTCTCCATCGTCTCGTTTGCCCAGTTTTGCGTTAAAATCCCCCATAACGACCGTAAAATAGGTTTCAGAAGTATGTATGGCCCTACTGATGTCCACATACACTTCATCCACCTCTTCATCGGAGTGATCATTGGCATATATACCTGTATAACCTTCAGCGAGTATATTTCAGATACTCTGAGTATCACGTATATCACAACCATCGAGAGTGTCCCTGCTAGAGACACTCTCGATGGTTGTGAAGTTGTTAATGAGGGATTTGTAGACGATAAAACCCGACACCATGCTGGGACTTCTTTTTGTCCCTTTCCCGGTGATAGAGTAGGTTACAAGACTTTAGGGTTGTCGTGCCCTCACCCTGTCTTCGGACTTCAGACAACCCCACAATGTCACCTCAGCTAGCTTCTCGTCAGTCCTCAGTGCGCGGACGTTGTGTGTCACCAGGGCCAGTCGTCGACGGGAATGTTAGCCGGATCTCTGCCGGGGATTCTAAGAACCCCTGCCCCGCCGTTACCATGACCGCTACCGGAGACAGGAATAGCGGGGCTGCCGGGGACTGGGGGCCTGGTCTGTTTTTGTACCTCCATTGGAGGGGTTTTGCCATACTCGCCACGCTTGGCAGGCGGGTTGGCGAGCGCAGTGTTGTGTCAAGAGCCGGTTTTGGTGTTCGTGACGTATTTATCCTTTATTCGCCTCTTACGACATCCACAGGAAGAGATGGAGTAGTCCTATTATAATAAAAAAGGTTTCTTTTTTTTAATTTATGCTCACCGATTATTCGAAGACCTAAGAAAATCGAAAAGCAGGTGATCCATGCGATTGAAATGTACCAAACCTTAATATTCACCCACTTTCACTTTCATTTTATTATCATTGTGATTAGAACCCTGGACCCGACGAAGGTGGTGATGAACGGGTGCCGAGTGAGAGTCGCGTGGAGTGGATGCGCAGACGCCCTGCATACCAACGCTAGCGACGTCGCCCAGGTAATGTTCTTAATAATTGGGTATTTCCCTAAGCCTAAAATAAATTATTTTATACTGATAACAAAATAAAACGTCGCAAAATAATGTCACTAGTCTTTAAACATATCCATTTTAACGTGATTTTCAATTTATTATTGCAGAAAAACTGATAATAAGAGCGCTATTTGACTCCAAAAATCTATGACGTCATCTGCCTGTATTTTATCCATAACTATTTGTTTTGAAGTTTAGAAAAAAACATCTAATTTGACTTGTTGGAAAATAGCGTATTATTGAGGTTGAAAATTAATCCACATAGTTATAGTTTGCCTAGCTAAAATCGAATGCTCATTAATAACCGGTTTTGGTATCAAAATACGCATATAAAATCCATTATCACACTAATCACACTAATATTACATAGGCGAAAGTTTGTAAGTGTGTGTATGTATGTTAGTTACTTCATCACCCGTCATCAAGCCGCTGGACCAATTTGATTAAAGTTGGTATGCAGAAAGCTGAGACCCTGGATTACCACATAGTCTACTTTAGGCGTGGGTAACACCGCGGGGAGCAGGTATATATGTGTCTGTACAATAAATAATATTTCCAAAAAAAATATTGGGAATAATGGAGCCATAGTAATGAAGTAAGAATAAAAAAAAACTGTTTGTCTGTGTGTCAGTTTGTCTGATTGTACAAGCTAATCTCCGGAAATACTGGACGGATTCGAATGAAACTTTTTAGTTATAATAGCTGTTAAGCCTGGGAAACATAGGGTATAAATGATTTTGAAAATTGGAACACCTCATGCAAAACTGTAATGGTCCAGCTAAACTATAAGAGATATAAAAATGGCGCCTTAGTTTTTTAGTAAAAGTTGTTGTGTGTAGTTAGTTAGTAAAAGTTGTTCAGCCTGATTTGCAGAGCATTTTCCAGAGACATGAAGTTCACGCGAACGAAGTCGCGGGTTTCCGCTTTCACACGAAAACGGCTGAACGGATTGAAATGAAATTTGGGATTTGAGCTTATTACCTAACACATAGTATTTCTTATCGATTTTTATCCCAGAGAAATGTGAGGTTCAAGTGGGATTATCAAAATTATCAGCTGCTGCCGGGGGAGCGAGTCACAAATTTAGCACTCCACCTGAGATTTTTCCTTTTATCTTACTCAGTGTTTAATCTTTTATTGGTTAAATATGGTTTTGTTTATAAAACAGGCTCAACAGGAAGACCTGACGGCACTGGGTCGGCTCGCGCTGGCGCTCGCCTGTCGGACCATCCACTGCGACAATCTATCCGCGTGTATGGACCTCGTCGCCAGAACCTACTCTGCCGATCTCAAGAACCTCATTCTGTATGGATTTGTTTCTTTTCTTCTATTCCTGCCTGCCAGCATGGCGATAGGCCAGGGGAAAATTCAATTCAGAAGAATGTTTTGCAACATACCGGACGAGACTCCATTGAAGTTCTCTGCAAGTTGCTGGCATATCTTCATGCAAATTAGTATACTCTTAGGGCCTAGAATAATGCCTTTACTCCATTGTACCCTTGCATACGACATTCTGTCACGCCAAGCTTGTTTTTTATTTTTTATATCATAAAGTACCAATACGAATCCGATAACAAAAATATTATTTTAATCCGCTCAAAAATCAAGTTATGAGCCTTTCAAACTCGGTGGAAAGGGAAACTTGACAAATAATAGAAAAAAGATGCATATACACCCGCGTGACATAACTGCCGTTAGGTTTTGAGATGTCGAGATATTGTGCCTACTCTTTTTTGTGGTTCGTATCTCTATTCGGTCGAAATTCACAAATGTGAACACATTTTGCTAAGTCCCCTAGCTGGTCCATAGGCATAAGTCAACTTTAACGCCCCTATGCCAAGCATATCAAAATAGTCATAGAGCCTAGGCGTCAGGAATGAGAGGCGAGTATTTTTAGCATAGAAAATGTAGAATGATCAAAGTATGGCAAAAAATATATAATTTACACGTAAAGAGTATAAAACAGAGTTTGTTTATAGGTGTATTCATGCCAACCCGCGTTCGGCCGATGAGATTCATGAGATGTAAAACATCCGGCTTGGTACTGTTTGTATAATGCAGGGGCATATCTCACATTTATGACGTGCGATTGCGCACATATTGCTTTGCTTTAGGGATTCCATATACTAGTATTTCAAGACATAACTTATTACACTACTTTTTGTATGAAACATACTTGAACACCACTTTCGATACAGAATACACTTATACAATGTGTCTAGGAAAAATCCACAAATCTGCAGTACCATTTTAAATATAACGTTCGTCACATCTTGACATTCATTTTGATTCTTTTGCCGCAAACATCGAAAAAGGGGCATTTGAACTATTAAGTTTTTTATATTATCAGCTGAATAATATAGAAAATCTAAATACTATTTGCTATTTAGAATACTTTGCCACTGTAAAAAATTGACCAAATGCAAAAAAGTATTTAGATTTCCTATCTTAATATAATTAAGTTGTTAAGAAATATAAATAAATATAGGTATATGGACAAATCACACAGAATGAACTAGCCCCAAAGTTAGTTCGAGACTTGTGTAATAGGATACAAACTCAACGATAAACATTCAAGACCCCAGGTCAATCTGGAAAGGATGATTTTCCATCTTGACCTGGTCGGGGACGTGATGACCACTAGGCCACAGAGGTCGTCTTCTGCATGTATTGAAATGTATACTTTCTAATAGTAATTCGTGTGACTATCTAGATACTTGTTGTCGACGTCGACGGCCCGCCGCTCTGTCACAGATCTCATGCCGATGATTGGAGCGAGATTTTACACGCAGGTAATTCTAGAATTATTTATGTTTTATTAAATAGTAATATCCAAATAACTGTTCAAAAGGCGGATAAAAAAAATACCTAGCAATGCTACGGCAACATAAGTTTCTCAGCATTCTCAACTTTTCTCAAATTTTAGTGATGTTTATTTATTTATTAAACATTACAAAAATGTAACAGACGGACTTAAGGCCCGAGGCCTTTTCTACCAGTAAACCTACAGGTGGTGTTGGTAAAAGCAAATTTTGGACGAAAGTACTGATTAGAAGAAACTTTTTACAATATCACTACTTAAAATATATATAAATATGTTGCCGTAGAATTGCTTGCACCTTTATATGTGAGGCATGAATGTTACGTGTGGCGCAAGGTGGAGGCGCTGGAGCGGCGAGCGGACGCGTTCGAGGAGCAGCTGGCCCGCGAGATAGACAACGGGCGGCTCCTGCGCATCCTCATCAAGCTGGGCGTCGTCAACGAGCGACCAGAGTGAGTTCTTATTTCAAGTTAAACATATATCTGTTACTAGCTTTTACTTGCGACTTCTGCGTATGTTTAGTACTTTCTTTCTTATTTAGCGGATTAGCTCGTTGCAGTGGGCGGGACACAGCGCGACGAACCGATAGTCATATTTGTTACTAGCTTTTTGCATGCGACTTCTGCGTACATTTAGTGCTTTCTTTCTTATTTAGCGGATTAGCTCATTAAAATGGCAGTGGGCGGGACACAGCACGACGAACCGATAGTCGATGGGGCAAAAAGGTTCTCGAATGGCGACCACAAGGTGATTTGACGACCTGGCCAATGTCGTTGGAATGCGCTGAATGCGGGCCGTTTTAGATCGGTCATTTTAGGAATCCTTGGGAGAGGCCTATGTCTAGCAGTGGCCGTTATGCGGCTGAAATAATCATGATGATGAATAAATTCATCAATCCAAAAGTTGCTTTCACATTTGTATGAGAAAGAAGTATAAAAGTAGAATGGGACGACCCCAAGTCCTCTAGTGGTTGTCGTAGAAGGCGACTTCGGAAACACAAGCTAAGCAAAGCTTAAACACATCAATGTGACTTCTACGTCCCGTCTGGCCAGCGTGGAGAGTGCGGATCAAATTCTCTGGCTTCTTTGGGCAAGTATGGCTCTGAAAGTCGTACTCTTGTAGTGGTGACTAGAAAAATCTGATAATGATTATTGTTACATACACATTGTGTTTATTGGCGTTGGTTTCTCTTTTCAAACAGTACAAGCTTTTATTTAGTTTCACTTGTCTTTTAAATGTCTGTAATCAAATCTTGCAAGCTATATTAGACCTACTTCCTATTATTTGATTGAACTGAAACTTAACATATTGTGTAAGTTGGGTAGCAATAGAAAATTATGGTACAATTGACCTGATCTAAAGATGAAGCTGGAAGATAACCCCACCGATTTTGGATTCGATTGATTCGTCTTGAGGGGTACTTTAAACTTTTTAGTTCATTGTTATAGATAAAAGCATGCTTTAAATTTTTTCTTATTACTTGATTTGTTTTTTATGTGTGAGGCCAATAACGGTGTCAGATTTTTTTATCTTTTATACTGTCTAAAGGCTTTACGACTGCCATACAGTGATGACAGCCGAAACCTTCGGCTCAGCGTGCCTTCCAAAGCAGACGAGTTCGAGAGATTTTTATGCAACTTGTGTTCACCCATCGAAGTGTGGAACACGCCCAGTGTCACTTAACTTGCGTAAGCGCTCTAGGTGGCCCTGTTTTGAACACTTTATTGTTTTAAATTCGTTGGCAATGGATATAGAGGAGTTTATGAAGCTGGCGGTGAACATTCTGTAATAGAGAGGCACTAAAAGAAGAAAACAATGTTTAAAGTAAAAATATACTTTTACCTTTTTGACTCCAGCAGCTCTCTTTTTCTCTTTTGTTCTCATCGTCGACCTCCTTATCGTAATAATTTACACGTTCAAAACTCAGACAATGTATTTTTCACAAGTAGATAAAAACTAAAAAATCCTATAAAAATAAATCTCTAGAAAAAAAAACTTGGACAGCACTAAACCCTGTCTTCTTTTTATTCAGAACATAAAACAGGACCTATTTGTAAATGCGCAATTTAATTTCCATAGGTACCTAAAGATCGACACCGCTCCCAGTATTTAAATAAGTGTCGAGACGTGATCTTTAGTTATCCTTTTGTGACAAGTAACTTCCGTTCATATTGGAAAATTTTTGAATGAATTAAGCGCGGTAGGCATCGAGTCTCGTCACCGTTTTCACCTTGTAACTTTAGGTGCTTATCTACTGTCTTCCTTGCTGGTCAGGCACATAATAAAGTATCTGGTGATTTTTAGAGTTCCGGAGTTTTAGTTTATAGTTTAAGTAGATAGCATTACCATAGTGAGAGTGAGAGGTGTGTTTATATTAAGTATAAGGTCTTTTAAAAACATTGTTCTTCTTTAGTACGCATTGCTATCCTTTTCGCAAGCTAAGCAATCCCGGGCGTGGTCCGCACTTGGATGGGTGAGACCACAAGTGACTTAAAAATTTATTGAGCTCCTGCTCTGAGCTGAGCATTATCTATTTTTGATAATGGTTCCAAACTAAAAAACCGACTTCACCCCCAAACTATACAACCGATTTTAATAAAAGTTCTATGGGTCCACCAAACCATAGTATACACTTAACAAATAGCCGGCCAAGTGCGAGTCGGATTCGCGCACTAAGGGTTCCGTACCATTATCCATAAAAAATCGCGTTTGTTGTATAGGAGCCCCCCTTAAATATTTATTTTATTTTGTTTTTAGTATTTGTTGTTATAGCGGCAACAGAAATACTTAATTTGTGAAAATTTCAACTGTCTAGCTATCGCGGTTCTTGAGATACAGACAGAAGGACAGACAGTGAAGTCTTAGTAATAGGGTCCCGTTTTTACCCATTGGGTACGGAACCCTAAAAAAAATTTTTTGAATCAGATCTTCGAATTATTGGTGAACATGCCAAGTGCGAGTCGGACTCGCCCATGAAGGCTTCCGTAGCAGCAAGTAACATAATATAAAAGTTCTTGTAGTTCGTTGTAACTTTGATTTGATGTTTTAGTAATAGTGTATTTTAATTTATGACGTATTAATAAAAACTACTTATTAGATCTCGTTCAAACCAATTTTCGGTGGAAGTTTGAATGGTTGCATACATCATATATTTTTTTAGTTTTCCCATTCTCTTATCATAGAAGTTACACATTTTACCACTTTGGAAGTGTCTGTCGCGCAAACTATTCAGTTTAGAAAAAAAATAGTAGAAACCTCTATATCATTTTTGAAGACCTATTCATAGACACGTATGGGTTTAATAAAAAAATATTTGAGTTTCAGTTCCAAGTATGGGGAACCCCCAAAATTTATTGTTTTTTTTTTTATTATTTTTGTGTGAAAATCTTAATGCGGTTCACAGAATACACATCTACTTACCAAATTTCAACAGTATAGTTCTTATAGTTTCGGAAAAAAGTGGCTGTGACACGACGGACGGACAGACAGACAGACAGACAGACATACATACATACATACATACATACATGACGAATCCGAAGGGTTCCGTTTTTTGCCATTTGGCTACGGAACCCTAAAAAAGATCGCGACGAATTGTTAACCTCCCTTTTTTGGAAGTCAGTTAAAAATAGGTAATAAACATCTCTTGCAACTTCTAACTTCGGAAATACTCTGAGTGTGGCCTATGTGTGGCCGGACTCTCTCTTGCCCAGTTATTTTCTCATAACATTGAAGGTGGAAACGTTATTGAAAACATAGTCTAACATCATCATTTTAAAATTCCCGGTCGCATCCTTAGATGTGTTGCCTCGGAGCCAATTCAACTAAGCTATCATCTTGTCGCAGACTGAACATGGACGCGTCGTGGTCGGAGACTGGCGACCGGTACATGCTGAAGCTGTTCCGCGACTACTTGTTCCACGCAGTGTCGCCCGACGGCAGACCCTGGCTCGACCAGGCGCACCTCGCGCACTGTCTCAATCAGCTCGACGGTGGAACCTCGGCCAAGGTAAACCTTGTTACTTCATATTTTACCAGCCTATCATGCAGTGACGTGCACAAATATTTTTGACAGAGTAGGCATTAATCTATACATATAATAAAACAGTAAAAAAAGTGTGCCTGTAATATTGGGAGCGATGAAGACATATTAATGGATGGAGTAAGAATTTAAAAAAATGTCTGTCTGTTTGTACACGCTAATCTCCGGAAATAGTAGACAGATTCTAATGTAACTTTTTGTTATATAGCTGTTAATCCTGGGTAACATATAGGGTATATATGTTTTTGGAAAATCAAAGACCTGGTGCAGAACTATAATGGTCCAGCTAAAATACAAATGACGCCTTAGTAAAAGTTGTTCAGCCTGATTACGATTTACCAGAGACAAAGTCCACGCGAACGAAGTCGCGGACTTTGACTAGTCTTAAATAAATTACGAGAACATAATCATAATCATTCTTTATTGCATAAATGTAGGAAAATACATGTTAAAAAATATACATATTCCCAATACATTTTACCTTGGAAAGGTGTGCAAAATTATTTGATGCAATTCAATTATTACAATTATAATACTTAAATTATTTTATCATGCAATCTCAAAATATAGGTATCATTATTCTATTCAATGTCAAGGTTACTATACATGTCTATAATATTAATTATAAAAGGTCAAGATTAATAGTTCACATTCAATAAAACTTAAAAAACAAAATATAATATAAATATGCTCTTGGGTCGCGTGGTTAAGATATACCCCGGGCCGGATGGCATCAGTCGAGTGGCGGATCTAGCATCGAAGAAAGGAACCATCACCAGGGCGTACCCTCACATATGCCCCCTTCCAATACAACATTGAAATGAACATTTCAAGGCGGGCAGCATTTTACGGCCACTGGCAACATTACGGTGCGATGCGATGCGGAGCGGCCGGAAACGACGTCATTCACACACACACACACACACACACAACTACGACCATCTTGCGCGGACACGGATCATTGAATATCTTGTAAATTAACTAAAATAAATAATATACAAACATACAGCGCCTATTTAAAATCTACAGTCCACACAAACCCAGCAGCTTCAGCTCAATCATATTATATATATAATAAAACTTAAAAAACGGCTGCATACCAAGCAAAATGCATTTTTCGTTAGTATCCTATATTATATTAGGGTGGCACAAGGTAGTCAAATACTGTGTCTGTATTAAATGCACGCTACTGCTGTCATGGGAAAGGCATGAGTTCAGTGGAATGCATGCTTCTCCCAATAAAGAGAGGATTTGCTTAGAAACACCACACCCGCCCATTAAAGGTATGAAGTAGCACATAGGACACGTTGCAGGCCACTGATCATCACAGCGTGTGAGCTACACTAACGCATTCGAATACGAGCTTGCCCCTAATGTTATGACTTCACTCTTTACTCCTCCAAAAAATCGAAAAACGAACAAAAAGCCTGGCCTATAATAATGCATACGAGTAAAGAGTACGGTTCCTCTGAGCATTCTTTGTTATTTTTAATTAGCCCACGTTGCGGACGACGGGATTAACTCGATTATCGTGGAGACCTATGGGACTCGTGATAATAAAACACGCGTAGTGTAACCCTACACCCTTCCCTAGTAAAACTAGTAGTTCGCAACGAACTTAGACCTCGCGATTATTATTCCAAAGGGAGTGCCTCCGCTGCCGGCGCTGGTTGCCGGCGCTGGTATAACGAACGATCTTTGTCTATGTTACTTTCGCCCTTAGCTTGAGTCGCTCGTGTTTTGGTCACAGTAAATCTACGAACCTCAACTTCATGGCAAATTTTGAGTTCTGGCGCCGGCAGGCGGTGTTTTAAATCTCGGCTGCCAGCAGTATAACCGCCGGTTCCTAATAGTGATATGTTTAGGCGCCGGCGCCGGCAGCGGAGGCACTCTCTATTCCCAAATATAATCGTTAATTTACTCAATTAATTTTAATGTCCAGTGAAACTGTTAATTAATGAAACAATCATCATCGTGGTCCCAAATTTCAGAATAACGTTCCTGATTTGTATGAATTATCGGTGCAGGTTTCTACTACCAAGCAAAACAAGCAAGCAATCCAATACACGACAATTCTAGAAAAAATCAAGTCAATCTTGTAAACTTATGAAAAAAATACCGTAGCAAGTTCTACGAGTTTTAAAATTTTTGTTAGACATCTACTTTATTGTTATTTTTGTAAACTGTATGGTATTGAATGTACGCAACAAAATTTTTACAATTTTCTTCTTTTCTTAAAAATAGTGATCAAGACATAGATCAAGCCCTGTAACTCGAAAGTCGCGGGTTTGATTCCCATCGGCGGGAGACTGGAACTATGTACGGGTGAATTCACCCTTACATGTTCCAGTATATTTTGTAAGAAGATTTTTATTGTATATCCGTCACGGCTCAGTCAACTAGACTTCGCGAATCACCCTAAACCCGTTCAAGTAAAACGTATAAAAAAGTGGTTCTGACAAAAAAGTTGTACAAATAAAAAAAAATCGATTTTATAACGGCATCAAAAAAGTCTAATGTCATTTTTGAACATATTTTTAAATGGCAGATATATGAGAGTTTTAAAATTTTAAACCCCCGTATTTCCGCCATTTAGAAAAATTTCGAATAACTGGCTCGACAAAAAAAAAACTATTTAGTTGCTGAACCTGCTTAAAAAATTTCATAAGAATCGGTTAAGATATGCGACCTGTAGGCGAGAACAGACAGACAGACGGACAAAAGAATGTTTGGCTAATATCGAAACTGAGACGCATCGGTCAAAAAATTTCTTTGAGGTCTCTAAAAAACTAATTTTCTATTTTAGTATGAAATTTTTCTATTCTTAGTACATTTTACAAGTTATCCGGTTGTCGGTCTGTCTGTCCGGCTGTTTTCGTCTACAGTCGCATTTCTCAACCGATTCTCGTGAAATTTTGTGAGAAGATACGAACCATCTCACAAAATTTCACGATAATTGTATACAATATTTTTGTCGATTCTATTTTTCGAAATTTTTCATTTTTTTTTTGTATACTGTAATAAAATAAAAAATACATGGCGAAACTATAAGAGTTCCTTGTTTACTACGTAATTTTAAATAGTATAAAGGGTTGTATAATTTGTCCCCTTTCATCGGTTGGAGAAACGAAAATTGTAAGAAAAAGGAATTACATATAGAAAATCCTCGAATCCGCGTATTACAGAATAGAATAATTTCTATAAAAAATATGTTTATTATTACGTAGTGAAATAAATTCTTATTGTTTACAGGTGGAGCTCATGTCGCGGGACGAGCAGAGCGTGCTCGTTGTGTCGTACGCAGAACTGAAGCATTGCTTGGAGCAAGCGTTCGACGAAGTGATGCAAGCCGCCGCCTCGCCGCCGTAGGGCTCATACTGACGGCCATCGCAATAGACGCGTGTATTTTAATAATAATATAACTGACGAGTTATCCGCTAGAATCACGGTTTTACACGTTAGTTTTGAGTAGGGTGCCGACTGGCTTCGGTAAAGCAATATTTTTCCGTGTGAATGTGCCCAGCTCTTAAGATTAATGTTTATATATAAGGAATCGCTGCCTACTTGGAATGCGTGAGAGAGCAGGGATATTCTGGGATATGGCGTACTCATGAGGGGAGAGCGCGCCCTCGCCTTAGTCTCGCTCTCGACGCAAAATCTCCCCGTTTCCTCTGCATGCTTAATGCAATGTCTGAATAGTTGTCTACCTCTAGTCAGCAGTACCAACTCAAAAAACTTTAGTGAAAACCGCGATCGTTGGTGAATTACGCATGTATTGTTATGTACCGGCTATATGAGTCAGACTGTGCGTGTGTTACTGGGGTGTGTGACGGATAAGGGGAGGCTGTAGGTAGTCAGCGTCAAGAAGGAAAGTATCATATCGGGGCAGGTTAATATATCTTACCATTGAATGCCCAGCAATAATGCATGTTGAGGTGGCAATAGGGATTATTAAACTCCTATTGTCTGTTAGTGTACCTGGCTCGCAAATATACGGATGTTGCAAATACGAGCACAAGTTCCTCATCAAAGTGATGTAAGCGTGCTTTGTGCTAAGATGTACCTATGTTGTGAAATTTGAAAATGCTGATTCCATCCAAATGCGTATGCTTCTCTAATCTCTACTCAAGTATGTTTGGCCGATGCGATTCGTAACAATCACTCTTAGTCATTTTACTATCACCCTCGCCCACCTCCCCCGTATTGTCGTCCGAGCCCGAGTATTATTGCGTGCACGACTCGTTCAATAATAATAATTCGTCTTTACAAATGTCGGTCAACAACTCATTCAATAATAATTCGTCTTTACAAATGATGGTCAACGACTCATTCAATAATAATTCGTCTTTACAAATGTTGGTCAATTCTGTCGTCTACTCGTTATTGTTTCTGCTGTTGTTATAGACAGTTGGTACGCGCTTAATCTAGTAAATTGGGACATTTTGAAAACGTAGCACGTATTACGAAGTTCCTCGTGGAAAATATTTAGATAACTGTCAAGGATTGTCCATAGTTGTTTCTATAGCCGTCTATGCAATTTGTTAAAGGTTTGCAGATCTTAAACATTTGCCTTGCTGCTGACTAAGTTTGCTTATGCTGAAATTGATGCTTGCTAAACGACAAGCAGAAGTTGAACAAGACTTTTCTGCAACAGTTCTGTATGTTTACTTATCCTCGTCTTTTAGTATTACAGTCGTTAGATTGAGTGCGCACTATCTGTCATGAATTTGCGAAATGTTACTCTCGGTATGACGAATATGAAGGCGCTATTTTTACGTGTAGTGCATTCAAATGTTTGCGACTTCTAAATGATTTATATCTAGTGTTACGTTGGATTCACACCGAGGCAAAGAAATTTATATTGTCCTAAAGTAGAATGCCTAGAAACTATACTTGCTTTCACGAATGATTTGATTAATTGGACGTTGAATCGTTAAAGAAGCAAAAATATGCAGTTTTTTAACATATGATGAAATAAAGACGTATTTAGCAGACTGACAGATAATGTCGGACGATCGGTTTTGTGGCATGCTATCGTACATCACAATGTTGCCTTGGTATAAACTAACGCTTAATTCAGATACCTAATCGAAATATATTGTAAGTTTTATACAAGTTGGCAAACATGCAAAGGGCTCGTAATCCTTTGTAAAATCACAATGATTACATCACTTTATCAAACATTAGCGTACGTTATATGCACTACATATACATTTTTATTTAATTATTATTTTTTTCCGTCACATACCGAAAGTAACAGTTCAGCTATTTTTACTTTCACATGGTTAAATGTTGGAATAATAGTTCTCGCAATGTAATTATTGCGGCTAAGTTAGAAGCTAGTGGTTTTTTTAAAATGTTGAGCTATATACGCGTCTATAAAGTACGAAACGGGCTTTTGGGACTATCAAGTCTGGTTTTGTTATAGTCAAGAAAAGCGTTCACTATTGAGTTAATGATATTTACAAATGAAAGGAGTTTTTAGTGGGAAATTGAGCGCTTTAGTTTGCTTTGAATTATTTTGCAAATTGATTTCAGGGAACTTTACAATGTGAAATTGGTTTATTTTAAATGCTAATTAGTAACATGTTAGAAATAAAGAATAAACGTAAAACTAAAGATAGACTTTAGGACTTGCATCCAAGACCGTAAAATAATTATTTAAAAAAGCCCTCGGAAACTGTTTATTTTATTTAGAAATTTTTGTACCAAAACAAAACAGGAATAGGAAATAGGATAAAAAAATAGGAATCACACACCAGCAGACCAGGAGGGAAAAAATAGAAAAAAAGAACAGGTAGTATGCGTGGACAAAAAATGACAGCCCAAGTCAAAAGCCTTTAGGCAGCTATGAAAATATGTAGTAATCCTACAAATAGAGTTAAAATATCTCTTATTAAATACAATAAATTACAACACTTATATATTACCCGAATTTATTGTTTCTTAACATATGAAAATGTTGTATTGTCAAACCAAAACTCATTCAGGGTTAAGCAGTGGACGCTATGCGAAACTTGATAGCTCCAAAGTTGCGTAGCAAGTACTTGTAAGCTTTTACTACGAGAACGTATGTTAGATGCAGTATTCTTGACTCGAACTGATGAAATGATACGGCTATAAGCTAATATTTCTGCTATTAAATAGGAAGAAGAGCAAATTATAAATCCGTAGCCGCACAAATTATACATTAAACTTAGCTACATATTTGTTTCATTTTCCTAAAGGTCGACAGCAGGAGAATGCTTTAGCATTATGTTCACTTTACTTTTGGTTCAATCAATTAACCAGTATATTCAGTCGAGATTTGAGAATACTGCTCCATACCTCGTAGGTAGTGATAAGCATTGCAATATTAAATGGCCGTCAGGTGTTTGTGTACCGATAGCCGGAAGTCTGATAAAGCCCACGGGCACTCTTGTACCACGAATGGTAAACTCGCTTCGATTGCCGCTCAAGTGAATATCGCAGATGTAGTTACTTGTGTAACCTTTTTATTTATTCAGGAGCGAGATTTCCTTCCGTGATTGACACGCTGAACTGATTGTAACGCGATCTCATACTCTGATACGTCGGACCGTATCTGAGGTACAAACATTGTTATTTGCGCGCCGTTACATATTGTTCGATATTTTTGTATTGTGTGGGTTTAAAACTCGAGAAACGAAACGAACTTTTGTATGACCCACTTAAAGCTTTAAGTGTCCGATTATAGTTTTGTATAGCGCCTTATCAATGTACCGTAACAAACAGCCGCCTGAACAAACGCCACAAACATTCCAAACTAACAACAAGCGATCAAACTGTTTGTGAATGCAACAGTTCGTGTATGTAAGTGTACGCGGTCCCTGCGAGCGCGACGAATATGATCAGTAACCATGCGTTTACATACATTTTTCAACGCATATTAATAACGCTACGTGTTGACTGAACATACGTCTCACGCTTCGTCCACGGGATTCGCGTCTAAACTGTGTACCTATTATAATGTCACGTAGATCTGAATTTGTATAGCAAGGGCGGCGAAGGTGCGTCAGCTGCCTAACTAATAAGTAGTGATTATTTCGATCTCAATAAATCGAAGGCAATAAGTATCTGTATGCGAGCGCAGCGGCAGCATCATAGCCGATCCCTTTCTAAAATTCGCATGTTACGGCCCTATGTTTATTCACCGTTGAGTTTCTTGCCAGCCTTGTTTACTACACATCCATGTCAAGACCTTACATTAACTATCCGCAGATTTAGTACGTGTTTATCATAAAAGTGCGCTAAGCGATTTTTTTTTATAATACTTATTAAATTATGTGTAGTGTAAAAGTATCCTATGAATGTAATGACATCCGTCCTGTCTTTATGTACTAAAGCATTATTATGTTCTGAAATGTTGTGTAGTTTATGCATATACTCACTTACGTATTTCATCTACATACAGTGGCATCTGCACGACATATTGTTCGGCGTTTTGCGAACCAAATATTTCCTTTGGTTGGATTGGTCCTTAGGTCCAAGGATTGATTTAAGAAGTTGATCCAGGTGGCTCTACTTCGAAATCCCATTCTGGGACCACAAGGTTCGTTCTTCTTTTTTGTCGTGTATAGATGCCACTAATAATGTATTTCTTAAATAACCAGTGAATAGAATGGCACATTCAGAATTATGATCTATTATAAATAAATCAGTTTTTATCAAACATTAGGAGATCGTCAGACCATCGCGTTCTAGGGCGACCTCTCTTTTTTCATCAGCCTGCATGGACCCATTTCGTGGTTATTTTGGCCCACCTATCCGGGTGTATCCTATAGATATGACCAAACCTGTCCCACTTGTCTTTCCTACCCACGTCAACTACCTATTTTGGTTTTGGAGCGAATGGTAGTATTTCGTACATGGTCTGTCAGTTGGACACCCATTATGCTGCTTTCTGTAAACCGCTGGCTAACCCCGATTATAGACTTCTGTACTAAGGTCAAGTCTGCGCTCCGTAAGTTACGACGGGCAGGATACACATGTCAACCAATTTGCGATTTAGCGAAAAAGAGAGATGTAATGTCGCCCATAGATCAGAATTCATAAGCTTTTCCGGGCATTTTGTGTTTTCCTTTCGATCTCTTTGCCTTGCTTGTCTTTAAATGAAGCTTTCTGGCCTAGGTAAATATATTCTTTAACAAATTGTATATCCTGTCCGTACACTTAAATTTTTGTTTTGGATCTGTTGGTTTTAATCATAACTTTAGTCATAGACCTGTTCATCTTAAGTATTACCTCGAGGCTTGCTGTGCTCAGGTCTTATACCATCTCCTGTAGTTCCGTGTGGGAGGAAGAGACAAGGACATTGCCTTCGACGAAACGTAGGTTTATAAGCCTTTTTTCGCCCATAACAATACCCTTATCCTGCCATTTGACAGCCAAATTCTTAAAACCCTCAAGGTTACTCGGAGTAATATACCTACATAGTACAATTTTTTTATCTTTCATTTATTAAAAAAAATAATAAATGACATATCATTAAACTTAAAAAAAAAATCTATGTAGGTATCTTATTATTTATATTAGGGAATATTGAAATAGGTAGTGCGAATGTGATGTTGTCCTATGAATCTTATTTTAATGTTATATGTTTTATGACTATTATTCAAACCTAAAAATCTTTTTGCAGTAGAAATAGGCAAAGCGTTTTACTTTATACTTGAGATATATTTATGTTATATTTTATAAATAAATTATAGAAGTAAATAAACATTAAACCGTACTATAAATCTGCGGAAAGAGATCATATAATTGCGTTTCCCCCAAGTTACCCCTTACCAGGTAATATAATATTATTTAAAGTTGTTCGATGAACTCCTTCGTTTAGATATAATTTTTATAATTTATTTTAAAATAATGGTAGGATTTCAATTATTGATCATATTGCAAATTCCGATCTATGTAAAAATGGTCACTGATGTTCTACGGAACTTGAAAAGGAAATATTTTGAGATAATTGTAAGTGTATATTTTTTTCTAACAAATAAAACGTTTTAAACTATCCTTGTTTTTTATTAGTTTCTAATAACTGTATTTTGTCCTAATTTATAAATAAGGAGCATTGGTAGGACTACTGGTAATAAAATTCCCAGTAGAACTGATATCTCCGATTTCTTTCAAATAATTTATTTCAAATGATAAACCTTCTATTTTATGAACTATTGTTTACAGTTTAAAGTGAGAACGTGAAGCTTTTCTTAGCTTTTTTGCGAAAAACGCCGCCTTTAGCAAAAATTCCATATGAAAAGCCAAAGGCGCCGTTTTTCGCAAAAATGCTAAGAAAAGCTTCACGTTGTCGAGTGACAACGTGAAGCTTTTCTTAGCATAACTTAGTAAACAGTAGTTCATACTTATGTAGTTTGTAGGATTATCTTGAGCCGCATGAGACAAAATTTTAAATAATATCTCCGTTTCCTTAAAATAACTTATTTCAAATGGGGGCAGCCCGAAAAATGCGTTTATCCTCAAAACACGAATGTGGGTTTATCGATAAAAGTATTATAAGGGGCGTTAAGGTTAGGCATTAAATTATTTTATTATCACTTTAATATTGATTTATCTAATAAATGTTTATTGATTTATTTAATTCATATTTAATGCAATTCTTTTCCAAAAATAAAAATTGTTATAATTAAATATTACAACACTATTATTGTAATTTGTAGGATTTTAAATTGATGTACGGGGAACACTGAATGACGATTTTTAAAAAAGAAGGAAGGGGAAGAAATTTGGAGGGAAAAGCGGGTTGGTTGGGATTTTGGACTTGTACTTGTATATAACGTTATAGTATTGAAAATAGAAAGTTATTACGCTAGTACGTGTTTTATTACATTTCAGAAGTGGTAAGTACCTATATTATTAGTCAAATTATTGTAAAACGACAGCCATAGTGATTTAAATCGGTGCTATCCTTTGAACAAGATTTGTAACAGTAAAGAATAGAATAAGTCTAGTAATTTATAGTACTTGTGTAAGATAATCAGCGTTAAATATCTTAGCCCTTTCGTATTTTTATCGATTATCCAACCCAGTTCTTACTACCTTGAAGGTACTAAACTTTTACTGGTTTTGTGTTGATGTTAACACTAAATTTATATGAATTTTCACACTTCTTTACAATTTCTTTAGATTTATTATGAACGTTTACATAGTTTTCCTTGTTTTCGAGTTCCAGAAGCTATGGACAGGCCACTGTCACGTCGTTTGGTGACGCCAGAAGGCGAGTTACGAGAGCAGACTGCCAACGACAATGTAGGCAGACGAAGTCGCAGCCGGTCCCGTCGTGACATCGCGTCTGAGCAGCGTCGGAGCCGCCGGACCGAGCGCAGCAATCCACGTGATCTTGATAAGCTGCGGGAGATGGAACATCAGGTGGATCGTGAACGTGAGCGACTGCGTGACCTTCAAGACGACCTATACAGGGAGCGAAGAAGAATCCAACGAACTGTAAGTCATCGACGAGAACGTGAATATTCACATCAATCAAAACGTGATTCTACAGTTATCGATGAGATTCCGTCACGAAGGCGAGGGCGAAGTCCTATAGAATACGATGATGGTCCTAAAAGACGTAGAAGCCGGATTGAAGAACTCGACCAGCGACCGAAACGTTCAATGAGCCCTTCTTTTTCAACTAAAGATGTTGTAAATATTCTTAATTCACTTAAAAAATTACCATCACAGCCGTCGACTTCAGCCGCACTTTCCGTTCAGTCTTCTAATATTCATAAGAATATATTACCCGATTTTGATCCGTCCACAAAAAACCAAAGAATAGACTTTTGGATAAAGAAGGTCAACGAATGCGCTACCGTCTACGGTTGGGATGATAAAACTACGATTCATTTCGCCATGCAGAAGCTCCAGGGTTTGGCCAAGATTTGGTACGAAAGCCTGCCTTCAATTCTTTTCAGTTGGACAGAATGGCAAAATAAGTTACTTAATGCTTTCCCATTTGAACAAAACTACGGCCAAACTCTGGAAGACATGCTTAAGCGGAAAAGTCGGTTTAATGAACCAATAGAAGTTTATTTTTATGAAAAATTGGCTTTGTTGAACCAATGCAGCATTGAGGGGAAACATGCCGTTGATTGTATAATTCATGGTTTGTCGGATAAAACTATGAAATCTAGTGCAACTACATTACGATGCGAGCATCCAGAACAATTGCTACAGTTTTTGATGAGTAATAAAGACACAACGCAATCACAACCTTTTGATCGTACGCATTATAAGTCGAAAGTAGGAAATGATTCGGTTAGTGGTAATAACGGCGGAAAAATTGGTAATAAAGTAAATTTTACTCAAAATGTAGTACATGTAATAAAATGGGACATAAGGCAGATAATTGTTTTTCTCAGAGCAAAGATACTAAGGGGGACAACAATGTTCAAAAAACAATGAGCATATCAAACGCAAATCCAAATTCAATTTTTTTTAAGAAATCTCTTGTGAATAATGTACCTGTTAAGAGCTTCATTGATTTTGGCAGCGAAGTTTCCCTAATTCAGAGATCACTTGCGTCTAGTTTACAACTACCGTACAGTAATGACTCAATTGTTTTAAAGGGTTTTGGGAATGAAATCGTTCGCACTCTCGGTAGTATTTCTGTGAACCTGTCTGTTGATGGAGTTGAGGCTAAGGTGGATTGTCAAGTGGTTGACGATCAATATCTGGAATTACCGATACTTATAGGGCAGTCATTTACCGAACAAGCACACATAACGGTGTACAAAAATGCGGAAAAACTTAGGTTTTTTAATATTGGCAATGAAATGCCTTTCTCGGAAATGGATATGCGCTGTGATATTTCGGTCAGGATTGTAGCAGTATCAGCTTCTATCATTTATGGATTAGCAAGTGTAAAAGCTGTTACTGATCCAAAAGCTGATGGTAACATTTTTGTAGATAGTAAAATTATTGGAAAACCTTCGCAACAGTTGGCTGTATTGGGGGGTGCATATCCTGTCAAAAATGGAGTTGTATACATATTAGTTTCTCCAATTTCAATGTACTGCCTTATTAGGGAGGGAATGGTTATTAGTCGAGGCATTCAAGTGAAAATAGTCAATCAGATTGCTAGATCTACGAAAGATTATTTAGTTAACTCCAAAATTGATGACAAACTAGTTCGTATAGGAGATTCTATTGAAAACGTTCACAAAGAAAATCTTTTGGAGCTATTGAATAAATATCAGCATTGTTTTGCTTCTGCGCTGAATGAACTCGGGTGCACTAATGTTACAGAAATGACCATAGAAGTTAACAATAGTAGACCCATTGTATATCGACCTTATAGGTTATCGCACAAGGAGAGGGAAAATGTACGGAAAATGATTACAGATATGTTAGAGGCTGGTATAATTCGCGAGTCAGTGTCCGAGTATGCAAGCCCTATTATACTAGTACGTAAAAAGGATGGTAATATGAGAATGTGTGTCGATTACAGGATGCTGAATTCTGTAACAGTCAAGGAGCGCTATCCTATGCCTAACATAGACGATGAAATTGCATGACTCTCGGGCCAGGCGTATTTTATCACTCTCGATTTAACATCGGGGTATTACCAAGTTCCTATAGCAGAGCAGTCACGATCATTGACATCGTTTGTTACGCCGGACGGCCAGTTCGAGTTCAACCGAATGCCGTTCGGTTTGGCAAACGCTCCGGCCGTTTTCCAAAGAATGATGCATCGTGTCTTAGGTCCAGCCCGATATGATGGCGCGACATCGTACATAGATGATATTTTGATATATGGTAGGACCGTAGAGGAATGTCTGGCTCGATTGGAACGCGTCTTGCGATTACTTGAATCCGCGAACCTCACCCTGAACCTGGCGAAGTGTGAGTTTCTAATGAATAAAATAAACTACCTCGGATATGAAATAGGTGCAGCCGGAATCCGGCCGGGCAATAAAAAAATTCAATGCGTCCTTGATTTTCCTTGTCCCACGGATCAGCACACGGTTCGCCAGTTTTTGGGTTTGGTGGGCTATTTTCGTAAATTTATTCACAACTTTGCGACTTTAGCATATCCGCTAACAAAATTGCTGTCTAAAGATGCAGTTTGGATCTGGACACATGAGCAGGAAATAGCGTTTCAAACACTTAAAGCTAAATTAATAGATAGACCTATACTGGCTATTTATGATCCTGCAGCCGAAACCGAACTGCATACTGACGCTAGCAAGTATGGAGTAGGGGGAATATTATTGCAAAAATCGCAAGGAAGTGACTCTTTTAGGCCAGTTGCTTTCTACAGCCGTAAGACCTCTCCCGAAGAGAGGAACTTTCATGCGTATGAACTGGAAACATTAGCTGTTATATGTTCCTTAAAGAAATTTAGAGTGTACTTGTTGGGTCAACAATTTAAAGTGGTTACAGACTGTAGTGCGTTGCAATTGACATTTTCTAAACGGGACATTCTCCCACGAATCGCGCGCTGGTGGCTCCTTATGCAAGAATTTCAATGTTCGGTAGAATATCGCCCTGGTACAAAGATGGCACATGTAGACGCCCTCTCTCGTAATCCCGTCCCAGATAGTGAAACCTCAGAAGTTTCAGAACAATACCCAGCAGTAATGACCATTAGTAGCGAGGATTGGTTGCAGACTTTACAGTTGGGGGATGCAGAACTTAATAGAATTCGCGATATTCTTATTTCTGATATAGATACTGATGGGCTCAAATACATAAGAGACAATTACCTCATAAAAGACAATAAGCTCTATCGGTACTTAGATGGGGATCAAAATAATATTCGTTGGGTTGTACCGAAGGGTGCAAGGTGGCAGATTTGTCGCATGAATCACGACGACATTGGGCATTTTGGTATAGAAAAAACCTTGGAACGACTACAAAAATCATATTGGTTTGCCAAGATGTCCAAGTTTGTTAAGAAATATGTCAGTGCGTGTATCGAGTGTGCTTACGCTAAGAAAAGTAATACCTCAAAGGAGGGGTATTTACACCCAATTGTAAAGGTGGAAGTACCATTCCATACGCTACACATTGACCACCTTGGACCCTTCATAAGATCGAAGCGGGGTAATACTCATCTCCTATTAATCGTAGATGGATTTACGAAATTTGTGTTTATCAGACCGGTACGAAATACGAAAACACAAAGCGCCATTAGAGTTTTAGAGGACATTTTTTATACATTCCGCATTCCAGATCGTATAATTAGTGACAGAGGAACATGTTTCACGTCTCATGCTTTTAAGCGGTTTTGCCTTGATAAGGGCGTGAAACATGTTCTAAACGCGGTAGCCAGTCCGCGTTCAAACGGACAAGTAGAGAGGTATAACCGTACCATCCTCGAATCATTAACAGCTCAAAATCTAAATCGCGGCGAAAGAGAGTGGGATGATACGGTTGGCAAGGTGCAGTGGGGTTTGAATAATACGTGCCAAAAGACTACGGGTAGAACACCAGCTGAAATAATGTTTGGTACGAGCATGAATTCCGAAGCAAATCCTATGCTTAATGAAATTAGACGAGAAACTCGCGATCTAAGTGACCTGACTACTATTAGGGAAAATGCCAAAGACTCAATTGACGAACAACAAGAAAAACAGAAACAAAGGTACGACAAAGGCAGACGTGATGCTCGTCTTTATGCAGAGGGAGAACTAGTTAAAATAACAAAGGTCTCTTTTGCTAACGATGGCAAAAGCAAGAAACTTCTTCCTGCATACGTAGGTCCATATCGAGTAGTCTCTGTATTAGGAAATGATAGGTACAAGGTAGCGGCTGTTCCGGGTCTAACGGGATCAAAAAATAAACGGCAGACTATCGTAGCCGCTGACCGGATGTTGCCTTGGATCAATATTGCCGCATTAGAGGTTAATGAGTCTGATATCACTGATGATGATGAAGACAAAACCGATAATGATGAAGATAAAATTGATAATGTCGATGATAATTGATTATTTAGAAAAAGGATAATAAAAAAAACAGGATTGTTTAGTTACTTGTGCAATTAGAATAAGTTATCGTACTTATACAATAACATGGTATCTTAATAGTGTTAAGATGAAGCAAGTTTTCATTGATTACGTTATACAAATATTTGTTGATTTTTTTTATTGATAACTTGGTAGACAATGATATATTGTATTCAGTGGAATAATACATTTAAGAGTGAAATATTTTATTTTATATTGAATGTTGTGTTGGTATTAAGAGCAATTTTACAATGTATTTGTTTTATGATGATAAATTTGATAATGTGCTGGGTGTTTGAAACATTGACGAATCTGCAAGAATGGATGGGTTTGTAGTTTTGTCTTATTGCTGCTCTGGTGGCGAGAATGGATGGGTTCGTACCAGACTGGCAAGATGATTTAGACCCCAGCACTTGGAAATGTTTCCTGTCTGCGAGAATGGATGGGTTCGCTGATAGGAATCATTTCGTTTTATTTGAAATAAATCTTTTAATTGTTATTCTTGAACTTGCTCTGCGAGAATGGATGGGTTCGCAGGGTATGGTTATAATATAGATGAGTTACCCATAGAATATTAATGCTAAGTGTGCATGAGGACATGCACAGTGTCAGGATGGGCGAATATAAGGGGCGTTAAGGTTAGGCATTAAATTATTTTATTATCACTTTAATATTGATTTATCTAATAAATGTTTATTGATTTATTTAATTCATATTTAATGCAATTCTTTTCCAAAAATAAAAATTGTTATAATTAAATATTACAACACTATTATTGTAATTTGTAGGATTTTAAATTGATGTACGGGGAACACTGAATGACGATTTTTAAAAAAGAAGGAAGGGGAAGAAATTTGGAGGGAAAAGCGGGTTGGTTGGGATTTTGGACTTGTACTTGTATATAACGTTATAGTATTGAAAATAGAAAGTTATTACGCTAGTACGTGTTTTATTACAGTATCATATGAGTTTTCTGATCTACACCCATGATATGAATCCTCTGTATAAGGTTTTGAAACCATAGGGTGTAGTGACAATATATGTAAATTCATGGCTGAGTATCTAACACAAACAATGTACAGATAATAATAGAATTATTTAATTCTTTACATTTTGGAACGTACAATTATTGAAATGCACATTATATTATATCGATCAAAAGTGGTAAGATACGACCTGAATTCGAATAACCTATAAGGTTTTTAGGGTTCCGTAATAAACAAGGAACCCTTATAGTTTCGCCTTGTCCGTCTGTCTGTCTGCCTGTTCTGTCTGTCTAGCAGGTCTGCGACTGAATGCGTAACCCCAGCAAAATGTTGCGCGTTAGAGAAATAAGAGTATTACAGATATTGGTTCATAGTAAGCCTCAATTTGTTCAAATATAGCAAAATGTATTCATGTTGTATTTTCGAAGTTATTCGAGAAAAACTGATTTTGCTGGAGTAACGTTACTCCAGCAAGATGTTTTTCAAAAAAAGCGTTTAGCCTAGAATCAAGTATATGAAAAGATAGCTCTTAATGAGTTGTTAATGTATACCGATAGCAAAATGTGTTCATCTTATACTTTTTGAGATATTCAAGATTTTGCTGAATTCCTCAACACAACAAGTTTGACAAATCCCTATTATGTTTAAAATTAGTGATAAAAGTACACTTGTTAAATAATAGGTACTCAATTTATCTGGGATTTTCCTAGTTTAAGTTATATAGCATAAAATTATTGTTAAACAGTAATTCGAATAAAAAAATTATCATGCTCATGTATTGTTTATCCACTAAACGCAAGAACCTTTTTGTATGCGACTATACTACCAAAAAAAGACTATTATACAATTTTTTTGAGATGGTTACGCTCAAGTATGAAACAGCCGCTTTTTCGTAGCCTCCGTTATTTAGTCGGTTTGTAGGCGAATTGATGATATTTTCTTGTTTTTTTAATAACTTTTATTCCATTAGAAATTTGAAACCGAAGCTTTCAG
Organism: Acrobasis consociella; assembly: GCA_963555685.1. NCBI lineage: Eukaryota > Metazoa > Arthropoda > Insecta > Lepidoptera > Pyralidae > Acrobasis > Acrobasis consociella. Next base: position 18,872,072 of record OY743104.1, read on the forward strand.
GCATGTTTTGTAACAAAATGAACACATATGTTCACTATAGTTTATCTATTTGTGTTCAGAGAGAACTGCGTATTCGATTGCCAAAGTCGCACCACTAGGAATTCGATGAAATTCCTTTATATCTTCATATTGCGTAATGTTTGTTCATCCGAATTTGTACACGTTAGAAGGGATATATCATACGTATATGTAACTGCTTTTTATTTGTTAGTAAATACTAGTTTACGAGAAAACCGGAATTTTCCGATTTTTGAAAATAATAAATTACTTTGATATTTATTGATGAATTGAAATAATTATATTTAAACAAATTTGAACATGATAAGGCCTATAATTCGAGATATGGAAAATTGCAAAACGTTTCCCCAGCAAAATCTTGAATATCTCAAAAAGTATAAGATGAACACATTTTGCTATCGGTATACATTAACAATTCATTAAGAGCTATCTTTTCATATACTTGATTCTAGGCTAAACGCTTTTTTTGAAAAACATCTTGCTGGGGTAAAGTTACTCCAGCAAAATCAGTTTTTCTCGAATAACTTCGAAAATACAACATGAACACATTTTGCTATATTTGAACCTTTGATTATCAAAGATTTGAACAAATTGAGGCTTACTATCTGTAATACTCTTATTTCTTTAACGCGCAACATTTTGCTGGGGTTACGCATTCGTACTTATAATTATAAGGTCTTAACAAAATACTGAACCACTTTCCCCAAGGAACACGTAACGAAATATGAAAAGTAATTGTTGGCCTCCCATATAAGTTGACTGATCAGCTGATCCGAGTAACTCGGATCAGCTGATCAGTCAACTTATATGGGTACTGTTTGTATTGAAAGCCAAAAAATATTTTTCATATTTCGACATATGTTTCTTGGTTCACACTGGACAGGACTGAATTCACCCTTAAAATTGTTTCAGTATATTTTTTTAGACCTTATAAAAAAGAGAAAGTTTGAAAGTTGCTCCAATAGTGGACAAGAGTAACGTGGGCCACGCCTTGAGGAGGGATGCCGAACATCTGGCTAAGAGGATGGTCTATTTTAAGTTGGAGGGCTGCAGGGGGATAGAGAGTCCACTTAATTCATACCAAATTACAGCTTTCTACTACTTATAGTCTCTGAGTAAACCGCGGACGGACAGACAGATAGACAAACATGCCTATACTTGGGTTTCTTGTTTACTACGAAACCCTAGAAAACGCCACTATAACAACAAATACTAAAAACAAAATAAAATAAATATTTAATGGGGGCTCCCATACAATAATGGTACGGAACCCTTAGTGCGCGAGTCCGATTCGCACTTAGTCGGTTATAACAATTTTATAACATTTTTCAAAATTCATACATCTCTACAAGGATAATTTTGAACACTCAATGCAAAAAGAGGGGTTACATATAAGTTTTAACACTCTACAAAAAAGAGGGTGTTAAAAGCCTGACGCTAATGTCTGTCTGTGGTATCGTAGCCCTCGAACGGATGATGGACCAATTTCAATGCGGTTTTTTACGTAAAACTATTTTTTTTGTACTGGTCATAGATGGTGTAACTCTGTTTATAAAATTTCTATCCAACTACAGCGAAGCAAAAAGAAGCGTTATGTAATTTATGTGTTTTGCCACTAAATACCTATGTATGTATGTATGTTTATTTCGTATCTTCAATAATATCCATCTTTATGTAAAAGGAATAGTAGTGTAGTGATAGAATACTGTTATACTATATCTAATATTTCTGCTCGTACCAGTCCTCGTATCTACGCGATTCTTATAACGTGGTACAACACTAATATCCGTCCCCCATCTCTATTCCTCAACTCAACTCAACCTCATTTGGTTTGGAAATGTCAAACAAACAAAATAACAGGCGAAGTGTGTGTGCATACGAGAAGGAACTTCATTCAATACGGATTTATTTGGAGACATCTGCATTTAGTATTTTATTCCATGTAGTCCGTACCTTCGCCACAGTTGGCTTTCAACGAGCGACTACAACGGAAGTGCAATGAATTCCATCTGCTATAATGGGGCCAATGACAGACTTATCCACGAAGCTGATCAGCTTATATCTCATATAGAAAGGGGTACCACAGTTTGTAAGTTCTATCCAAGGAAGCGTCCTGAACGGCGGACTCTGCTTGTAAGGCGGGAGACTCATCAAGTAATATGGTACAGACTTGTGGGTCCGCAAAAGCAGGCGTACGAAGGAGCGTTCGATATCCGAGATGTAAAGGAAGTGCGTGTTGGGAAGTCCTCCAAAGAATTCGAGCGATGGCCCGAAGAGACGAAAAGGTTCGAGAGCTCCAAATGTTTCACTATATTCTACGGCACGGAGTTCAAGCTGCGCTCGGCGTCATTTGCAGGTATTCCTAATAGTTAGCTTTCAAACATTGCTATATTTATCATCACTAAGAATTTGACTCATGATTGTTTTGATGCAAAGTGTTATTGATATTTCTTAGCCAAGCAAATGTTGTGGTTTGATGCAGATTTTAAATTAGATTTGGAACTGCTTTCCTGTCCAGTTTTAGCTGCAGATTTCAGTCAGATTGTATATATTCAAATCAATTCCTAACTTTTTTTAAATTATTATTTTTGTATTATTTGTAGCTAACACGGATAAAGAGTGTGAAGGCTGGGTGAAAGGACTGACGTTCCTTGTAGAAGAAGCAATTAGTGCATCCTATCCATTGCAAATTGAGAGATGGCTACGGAAAGAGTTTTATGCAATAGAGAATTCCAATGAAAAGTAAGTGCCTAGACTTAGATTAATACCTTGGCATAGGTGGTACTCTGGTAACACCAAGAAAATTTATGTGTAATAATATTATTTTTATAGTACTGCTGAAACACATTTATACATTATGTGATTAGGATTCTCGCCCATTCTTTAGATTGGCTTTAACTCTTTAACTGTATCTGTGAGGGAAGAGGAGTACTGATACATTCTACACAGGTATTTCAGTTTTGCATTATTACGAAATTCTCGATTATCGAGGTAATGTTAGTGTTAGCATGTTCAAATGAAGAAAATATAACATGCTGTTATATAAGAAACCCAGTGACCTTAACCTTGACCAATGTAACCATAATGTAGGCCGAAATGTCAGCAAAAATAAATATAAAACCATTTCTATTTATTGAATGCAGTTTTTTGGGAAATTTGAACATTTTGCTTAGTAGGCAATACAAATTATCTTGCATAACTTACCAATGTATCAATATGGTACTGTAAAAGCAAAGTAGTTTGATTGGATTAACCCATTCGCAACCGCCAATACCAGACACAATAGAAAGACAATGAATGTGGGTATTTATAAATGTCGTCCGGGTCTTTACGGTTAATATATAACTTTTTCATTATACATGTCATCATCTCATTATCAGTGCTATTATATACACGTAATCTTGTCTAAACATTGCGTGGCTTCCAACCTAGAATAACTCCATATTTTCCTGTGGTTGCTGTAGTACAAACACAAGGTGTATGTACTTGGTCCTAATATTTGTGCTCGGTAACTGCATTGCAAATGAGGGTTAAAATTGGATGGTGGCTGTTTTTTTACACAAATGCATTCCAAAAGAAATTTGACATGTTGACAACTTATACTGCAACTAGGAACACGCTAAGATGAAGAATAGTCTGGTCTAGTGACCAAATCACAATATCAATGTTTTGCTGTGTGGTGAAGGGAGTACTTTGTGTCCCTATTGACATGTAATACCACATAATTTATGTAAATATTACATATAGAATGGATACCGATCTTGTCCAAGGTCTTTGCAAAAAATTCTCTCCAGAAATTACTTCATGCTATTGAAGCATTATTTATCTGGCCGAATGTTCTGAATCTGAGTGGATGGAGAATCATCAGAATTCCATGAAATAAAAGCAGGTGTCAGAATCTATACTAGAGCAAGAGCCCGTGATGGCCAGGCCTTAGTTAAATAATAAAATCTAAAAGTTTCTCTGTGTATGTCCACTATAAAGGTAAGAACGATCCCAGGCTATGAAACTTGGGTCGTGGTGGCTTTGGCAGGTAACCGGTAGCAAAGATGTGTAAAATTGTGTCTCAAAATTGTTATCGTATAAAGCTTAGTTTTCATATATTTTATTAGTGATAATCTTAGAAATTTGAGATTTAAAAAGCGACTCACTAATCACCCTTTTGACCAGCTGGTGTCCCAGCTGGTCAATATTAGCTACAAAGAGCGACTAAAAAGACACGATATTCAAGGACTAAGGTACAAACAATAAGAAGGGATTGCTGCCACTGGGGAGCAACCTCTGTAAAAACAAAATTAATACACAACTCATCTGCTTATAGTCAAGGACAAGGACTGATTGCAGATATGAAAACAAACCAAAAAATAAAAAATAAAACGGCAACTCCTTCCCTCTCGCCTTTTGGAGGATGCTGAGCAGGCGCCTTCAGCCGCCTCTACAAGACGAGAATGGGGACGGGGATGCATAGGAGATTCCGTACTATATGATAATACTTAAAATAATAGAATAAGTATTGCTTCTGTTTATAAAAGTCTGTGGTTAAGTATTAGATTCCTTGCATATATGAAACAATATTGCCTATCTCGCAGGCATTATGGCAAATTCATTTAATTCATTTTATAAGTTCTTTTTAGGAAAAGTGTTAAAAATCTCTATCTCTCATCCATCCCATCATATTTCCAGTTGCATCATCAGCTTACTGCTTTGAGGCCTGGGATCTGCTTTTCAGCTTTTCTGTTGTCTGCATTGTCTTCCTTGTAGTTTCTGTGTATTTTGTCACTCTTAGTACTCAAATTTATCCTAAACGGATAGGTGCGGGAAGTAGTGTCACCCAATGTATGGAAGGTGCAAATTTTGGTATCGGAAGAATTCACTTGGCACAGATGTAATATACGTAAAGTTAAGCTAATTTAGCCCGGTAGCCATCCCCCACCCCCTGGGGGGTAGGTAGGGGGGGCATTCGAAGTTACTGGCCGCCGCGCTTCAGAAAAAAAATCATATCAGCTTCTATTTACCTAACACCTCAAGTGTGATATCATTTTCTGATAAATCAGGCATGAGGAATTCAATTATGAGTACAATTTTATATTTAATGTAAAGATTTATAGTAAAAAAGGGAAAATATTGACGAAAATATTAAAATCGGATCGCATTTTATTTTTATTTTAACTGATTTATTTTACCAGAAATCCTGTATTTTGTGCAACAAAAAATATTATCTTAAAGAATATTTATCTAGCTTTTAAAAAATATACTACATCTATCTGAAAAAAATCGAACATGGCACGCGGCGGTGCCTAGGAACTAATCCAACCGTCTCGTCTCACATAATTTGTTGCAAGTATTAAGTTGTTTTTTAATTCAAAATATATAGAATAAATACTTTACCTATTTATAGACTGTCGCTTATGGTCTAATGTATCAATAGTCGTATTTTTATATTTATTTATATTAGTTCATTTTTTTACAACATTTTCCACCACATTGTCATAATTCGGTACATTTTAATAGATTTCTTAGACAGTTACACCTAACACTGCACCGTGACTTGCACTTGCATCGAATCAGTTCACAACAAGCGATAGCAGCCACTGGTGCAGTAGTCCACTTTTGTTTCCAATTATTTCGTTCAATTTCCTATCCCTAATCCGCCGGACTGGAACGATTTTGAATCAGCCCCATACGTGCACCCCATGGTAAACAGCTCGGAATAAGATTTTGTTTAATTTATTAATAGTCTATATAGTGTCCCATTGTCGGGCAATCCTTTATACTTCTGCGATTCACGATCCAAGGCAGCTTGCTGCCATCCACTCATGTAGCTTCTCATGAACCTATAACGTCGCCTTTCTTGCCCATCTTTCCGGTCTTATACGACAAACATGCCCGGGCCACTCCCACTTCAGTTTTGCCGTTTTAACACCCACATCGACAATTTCGGTCCTGGAGCGCAGTTCAGTGTCTCGTAGAAGATGCTGCCAAAAAATCTCTGGCTGTCGGTCTTTTTTAGAGAACAGCTCCCTCCTGCACTCGTTTAGCGATGTGCACTGACTGGACCTAAAATAAAAATCAGGTAAATAGGTATTGCAGTATTATTTTGGTCAAAATAAAATACAGCTATATCATTTATAACCACGTAGATACAATTTTATTTTGTGCTCATTTATCAATTTTGTCATACATCGTTATGACAATATTTTAAATAATTTGGTTAGAGTTTTCTACGTCTCTGTTAGCGAGCATAATTCACAAGTTGCTGATGGTATAGTATTCCATGCTTCGTCAGCAACATGCACCATTATTTTCGTATCAGCATTCAGCTTCTTCGTCGTTACAGGGGTCGATGTTATTTTTTCAACGATCGCTGCAGCTAAGAACAGCGTGTGACTCTTCTTAGCAGCGCTTATAAAGCATGGAATACTTTTTCATCAGCAACTAGTGAATTAAATATGCTCACTGACAGAGACGTCGAAAACTCTAACCAAATTATTTAAAAATATGTAACGATGTATGATGTATGATAAATGAGCATAAAATAAAATTGTATCTACGTGGGTTATATTATAAATGACAGGTATATAGCTGTATTTTATTTTGACCAAAATAATACTGCAATACATATTTACCTGATTTTCATTTCAGGGCCAGTCAGTGCACATCGCTAAACGAGTGCAGGAGGGAGCTGTTCTCTAAAAAAAGACCGAAAGCCAGAAAATTCTAAGAGCTGTTTATGGGGTGCACGTATGGGGCAGATTCAAAATCGTTCCAGTCCGGCGGATTAGGGATAGGAAATTAAACTAAATAATTGGAAACCGAAGTGGACTACTGCACCAGTGGCTGCTACCGCTTGTCGTGAACAACTGATTTGGTGCAAGTGCAAGTCACGGTGCAATGTTAGGTGCAACTGTATAAGAAAACTATTAAAATGTACCGAATTATGACAATGTGGTGGAAAATGTTATGAAAAAATGAACTAATATAAATATAAAAATACTACTATTGATACATTAGACCATAAGCGACAGTCTATAATTAAGTAAAGTATGTATTCTATATATTTTGAATTAAAAAACAACTTAATACTTGCAACAAATTATGTGAGACGAGACGGTTGGATTAGTTCCTAGGCACCGCCGCGTGCCATGTTCGATTTTTTTTCAGATAGATGTATCACAGCTATATATATCAAAGTATATATTTTTTCAAAGCTAGTTAAATATTCTTTAACATAGTAATTTTTGTTGCACAAAGTACAGGTATTCCGGAAAAATAAATAAGTTAAAATAAAAAAAATGTGATCCGATTTTAATATTTTTGTCAATATTTTTCCTTTTTTACTATAAATCTTTACATTAAATGTGAAATTGTACTCAAAATTGAATTCCTCATGCCTGATTTATCAGAAAATGATACCACACTTGAGGTGTTATGTAGATAGTAGCTGATATGATTTTTTATCTGAAGCGCCGCGGCGAGTAACTTCGAATGCCCCCCGTACCTACTCCCCAGGGGGTGGGGGATGGCTACCGGGCTAAATTAGCTTAACTTTACGTATGTTACATCTGTGCCAAGTGAATTCTTCCGATACCAAAATTTGCACCTTATGACACTACTTCCCGCACTACAAAGAGGAGTTTGGTGACCGGATATGCACTACTAGCACTTTCGCAAGTTAAGCAACCTAGCAACCATGGGTATGGTCAGCCTCCTCCGCGCTTCGAAAGGCACGTTAAGTACTGTCATCTATTTTCAAGTATTGTCAAGTTATGTCAGATGCCTTTGGGCAGCTTGAAAAATCTGGCACCAGTATTGTCCAAATATACACACAAAACAAAATAAGCTACAAAATCGATATAGGTTAACACGTGTCCAGTGATCTAGTATTTTAAATAAGTTTAGTGGAGCATAGTGGCTGCATCACAAGTCAATGTTAAGTGATTCCATAACTTTACAGCGGGCACTCTGTCTGGAACCTACCCGATGAATAATAAAATGTTATGTTTTGTGAATGTAGTGGTTTCTGCTCAGTGTGATGTGGGTATTTAAATATTTCTATAGTAAAATAGTAACCTGTCTTAAATTTAAAATATGTGGATGGAGTGGATTAATAATGTTTGATAAAAATGGATGACAAATGATCATTTGACAAACAACGTTTCACCAAATGTTCATTTGGCAAACGATACATTTGACAAAAGTATCATCTCACTAAAACTCACTAAGCAAATGATCCATTAGCAAACACTACACTTGTTAAATGTGTTAAATAATAAAATGTCAATTGACTTTTTATCATTTCACCATAATACCTAATATGTTTCGCAAATTAAAAGGCCTGCTAGACGGTTGCCAACAAGCACCTCCGACCAGGTGACCTTGGTCGGGTCTTTGTGTTTAAGGGCCAACGGCCAGACGGTTGCCAACAAGCCTTCCGACGTGTTGACCTTGGTCGGTGCCTCGTCGGCGCCGACCGTCGGAGTGTTCCGGCTACACGGTCGGGTCGGTCGGCCGACCGCGCTTTGGCGTCAGTGTGTTTAGAATTCGCAGACTGACAATATCTCGTAAAATGACTACCAACCTATCGAAATTTCAACGAGTTGGCGTGGTTTAAGTCCTATTGAGCTCAATAGAAGAAAAAAAAGAAAAAAGGAAACGTCGGATATGGATATGCGAAAGTCTCATCCCTTAGAAAAATAGAACTTTTAATATATTTTTTTAAGTTTATTAATTTAAGAAAATATTAAGAATTTCTTCAAGCCAAACCACCGCACCGATTTCAATAAAATATTTAATTTTATTAATTCAATTACATAATCTATCATTTAAAAAAATATTGTAAAATCAAACCCCAAAATAAGATTTAAAAAAAAAAATGGAAAATGTCTTTTTCCTTAATTTTACAAAAAAAAATATCCATGGGATAATAATGGGTTAATTAATATTTTGGGCATATTAAATACAGTATTTTATAAAGAAAACTGCATGTTAATATCCTTCATTTTAGAGAGATATAAAATTAAAGCGTCCGCGTTGGGATTAGGACGCCGTCATCATTAATGCATGCACATCCGCACGCGTCGACTCCTTCTCGCGAATGACCTAGCGCGGTCGACAACAGGCGGCTACACGGTTGCCAACCGGCAGTCCCGACAGCGGTCGGGAGCGCACGCCCGACGACCAAGGGCGTTGGAATGTCAAACGAAATTTTGTCGCCAACAGCCGTCTACACGGTCGGACCCGACCAAGGTCACCTGGTCGGAGGTGCTTGTTGGCAACCGTCTGGCAGGCCCTTTAAGAGCCTGCGAGTTCTAAACACACTGACGCCAAAGCGCGGTCGGCCGACCGACCCGACCGTGTAGCCGCAACACTCCGACGGTCGGCGCCGACGAGGCACCGACCAAGGGCAACACGTCGGAAAGCTTGTTGGCAACCGTCTAGCAGGCCCTTAAGTATTTGTCCAAATATCATTTAATAAAATGTTATTTCATAAAAAGTACTTCATTTTTCAAACATCACGATTTAGTGGTTCTCTATTTTGTCTCATAAATTTAATATCCATAATTTAAGATCTCATTATATTTTTTTCTATAACAATCATATGTTCAAGTGATGCCTAGCCCTACTCTCCACGGCAAAGTGGTTTTTGTGTCTGTGTTACTTTCGCCCTAAGCTTGAATCGCTCGCTCGTGTCTTCGTCACAGGAAACCGAACGAACCTAACCTACACTCCACTCAACGGCAAAGTGGTTTTTGTGTCTGTGTTACTTTCGCCCTAAGCTTGAGACGCTCGCTCGTGTCTTGGTCACAGGAAACCTAACGAACCTAACCTACACTCCAAGGCAAAGTAGTTTTTATGTCTTTGTTACTTTCGCCCTATATTACAGAGATCATCATCATCATCACTTTCGCCCTAAGCTTGAGTCGCTCGCTCGTGTCTTGACCCAAACCATATTTATGAATAGATTATTAATAAACAAAACACTTTTATAAAAATACATTTTATAAAATGGTTTTAGACCAATTGTAGTTTTGTCTGATAACTCAGTTGCTAAATGTTCATTTTTGAAATAATTATTAGTAAAATGTAAATTTAAGTGTTGATCATTTGTAAAAGTGACTCGTTTGTAAAATGATTAGTTGTAAAATGATCAATTGGCGAAACCATTTCTTTGCCAAACTTTGTTTGTCAAGCGTAATTTTGCCAAATGACTTTTGGTCAAACAACAAGACCCCGGATGGAAGTTAATTAGGCGACGTAGTCCTTTAACTCCATTCCCTAGTTCATAGAGGTGACCAAGGGAATGGACTAAAATATTTTGATCTGCGCAAAGCGTGGACGGACAGACGGATAAACCGAAACTAACTAAATGTTGCTTGTAGAGAAACTAAACGCCCCTATCAGTATACATCTGTCGTATATATATTTACAACGTGTATGTGAAAATACATTGTCTCGAAAACTATTCCAAATTATGAATTATATGTATGCTTTTAAAGTTCGTCATAATTACTAGCCAAAGCCCGCGACTTCGTTCGGGTCGAGTTTATGTCTCCGAAAAACGCTCATCAGGCTGAACAACTTTTACTAAGGCGTCATTTTCATATTTCTTATAGTTCAGCTGGACCATTATGGATCTACATTAGCTGTTCTATATTCTATTTGCCCAGGCTTAACAGCTATTTTCAAAAAAGTTTCATTCAAACCCGTCCAGTATTTCCGGAGATTAGCGTGTACAAACAGACAAGCCCTTTTTACAATTCGTACTCTTACTATTTCTGCACTAACCCAATATTTTTTTTTTGTTGGAAATATATTCAATGTACGGACACATTTTTTTTACTGTTATTATATGTATAGATATTTCGCTTTCCTGTGTATGGGAAGTGATAATGTGCATTAATATAATGGTAGATACCTCATGTCTAAACATTTATTGTTATGTATTTATGCAATTCCTTTCCGTTTCTTAAATAAATAAAAGAGGGTTTTGATTTTAAAAGATTGTGTCAATATTTTCGTATTTTATTCCTGTATTTTTTTATTTCTTGCACAATATTTTTTTTAAATAATGTTGATTGCGTGAAACTTTGGCTACGGTGAGGAGATTCTCAAAAGCTTTGTCTGTCCATTTAGACAGCACTTGATATGAATGAAATTCTGACCCTATGAGATCCTTCGATCTCTTTCAATAAAAATATTTTTTTCAGGATAACATTGAAAGAAGTGAAGGCGTTTTTACCAAAAATTAATTGTAAAATACCGACCAGCAAGCTACGGGACATATTCCAAGAGGTCGACACCGGCAGAAGAGGCGAGATCGGTTTTGATGACTTCTCGATTTTGTATCACAAACTGATATTCGATGCAAATGTAAGTCATTTATTCAATAGGCTGAAAAAATGAGGAGCTTTGCGGGCTCGGTGGCAGAAATCGTTAGGTATAGCGCTTTCGCATATTACGCAACCCGGCCGTTGACCGCACTTGACATAAACTATCTTAAGCTTCTCCGTGTTTCGGAAGGCACGTTAAGCCGTTAGTCCCGACTGTCAGATAGTCAAAATTGTCATATACCTTTAGGCAGCTAGAAAGTCTGACACCAGTGTTTGACCTACACACACTGAAAACCAAAATAATTAATATGAACATATTTTGTTGTTAACTGAAAGAAAAGCAAGCGAGATAATGTTGTCTTTTTTTTAATAAAGTAACTCTAGCAGACAATGAAAATGACATGAGTGTGTAATTTTTACCTGTATCTAATGTATAATTTAAAATAGTATTTTAAAATAGTTGATTAGTTTAGAATTAATGTCAGAGATACTAGAGGCTACATATAAAACTAAGAAGGTGGTTCTCTTTGGGGCCTCCCCCCAAAGCTAGACTAGATCCTCTCACAAAATGATTACGAAGAATAATAAAATCGTTTTAATCCTCTTGACCAAAAAAGCAATCATAAATAAGAATAAGGTTCAAATTACAAGTTTAATGGACTTTGGCATATGTATATTGTTACATTTGTCAAGCGGCTAGTCCCTGAAATAGGTTCCAAGAAGAAACTAAGCCACTCTCTCGGATAACATTATCGCGGGTGATTATATTTTGAACGTGCCTTTTTGATTGGCGTGAAACTTTGAATACAATAGACTAACTAAAAACGAAAACAAGACAAGAAAAAAGGATACTTAATTTAACCATAAGAACAATGGAAAGAACTGCAGGCACTGGATAAAAGTGGTGTGCTAGTGTGTGAGTGATGGTGTTGTGTTGTATAGATTATTGGTGTGGTGTATTTGTGCATGTGTGGGTAAGCGTGGATGAACGGAGCCGAAGGAGACGTTGCTAGGCGGGAGAATGTCTTTATTTGCGTACGAGATAGGAATGAATAGGTTTTCAGTAGCAGCGTAAGAACTATAGATAGATAGTGATAGATAATCGCCGTCGCCTGTACCATGCTATGAGGGCTGGAAATCAGGCGTGTCTTGCGCGCTTTAGCCGTATAAACGCCCTGCCCAAAGTTACCACTACTGCATACTATAATCAAAACACCGTTTTTCAGAATGTTCATGACATATTTGACAAACATCACCTGTATTCCTCGAACGGTAGTATCATCACGTTACGTGAGTTCCAAAAGTTCTTGCTCATCGAACAGCATGACCGCCTCGGGGAAGACGAAATGCGCGCGTCACAATTTATTAGAGACTACTTGAGGGATCCCCAAAGGGATACCGCGGAGCCATATTTTACATTGACTGAGGTAAGTCGACTACGCGCTAAGTAAGACTTAAGAATACTAGACTTGCGACAGTTTCGCGTGGAATTGGTTACTATGGTTATCCAGACGGTAAAGTTAAATATTAATTAACGAGGGCGAAAGGGCGACGATGCATATCGTGTCAAATCAAGCTCTTAACCTCAGATCCGACAGATGACACTGCTCTTATCTGCGATTGGCTTTCGTCTCATTCATTTTCAGTGATGGCCTGATCCATTAGTTCATACATGTATATGTTACTACTATAATTGTAGCTTGGAATACTTAATTATCTCGTTTCAAATCTAGATGTTTATCGAGAACGTTACAATTTATTTCTATGATTATAAATAACGCAGTTGGTGGAAGAGTGGCATTGATGATGACGGGGAAGTAAAGTATGTAGGCTAATTCTTATTTCTTTTGCAGTTTGTAGAAATGTTATTTTCGAAACAAAATTCAATATGGGATAGCAAACATGACAAAGTAACTCAAGACATGAAAAGACCCCTTTCGCACTACTGGATATCATCATCACACAATACGTAAGTATCGGTACTCGTTATAGGTTAATCGTTTTATTGTGCAGTGTAGTTGATACAAGCCTTGTTTTTAGATATCTTACTGGTGACCAGTTTTCAAGTGAATCTTCATTGGAGGCGTATGTTCGGTGCCTGCGGTCTGGGTGTCGTTGCATAGAGCTGGATTGTTGGGACGGGCCAGACGGCATGCCTTTCATCTACCACGGCCACACTCTCACTACCAAAATAAGGTTCATGGACGTACTGCGCACGATCAAGGAACACGCTTTTGTCACATCCGACTATCCCCTCATTCTTTCCATAGAGGACAACTGCTCCCTTCCACAGCAGAGAAAAATGGCGAGTGCTTTTCAAGACGTATTCGGAGACATGCTACTGATCCAGCCGAATGAGAAGAACGAAGTCGCCTTGCCTTCCCCACATGATTTACGCAGAAAAATTATACTAAAACACAAAAAGCTCCCAGAGGGCGCTGAAGAAAATTCATTTGCAGTGCGACAAGAGGAGGGAAAAGATTTAGATTTGAGGAACTCGATAAAAAATGGGATTCTGCTGTTGGAAGATCCGGTGGACAAGGAATGGAACCCGCACGCGTTCGTCTTGACTGAGAACAAGTTGTATTACACCGAGAATTACAGCGCGCAGCGGGAGACTGACGCAGACAGCGACAGCGAGATAGAGGGAGGAGATAACACGAGTATACCGCAGGACGAGTTGCATTTCGGAGAGTGTTGGTTTCATGGCAAGCTGGCGGGCAATAGGCAGGAGGCTGAGGAATTGCTTCGAGCGTACGCGCACCTCGGCGACGGCACTTTTCTAGTCAGAGAGAGCGTGACGTTTGTAGGCGACTATTGCCTCTCCTTTTGGAGGCAGGGCAAGGTGAATCACTGCCGCATTAAGCTGAAGCAAGAACGCGGTATCACCAAGTACTTCCTGATCGATATGGTCTGCTTTGACAGCCTTTACAGTTTGATCATGCATTATAAACAACACCCGCTGAGAAGTCAGGTGAGTAACGATTGCTGCTGTAATAAAAACATTGTCGTCTAAAAATATGATATCTTTCAACTTCATCCTGTCTTTTGAAGTTCATTCGAAAGACAGATCAACAGGAAGGCTTAGTTTCGAATCAAATCAACATTTCAATAAGGTTTGGGTATTCAATTCATAATCGTTTTGATAATCCTTGGGGAAACCCTGTGTCCAACACTAGACTTTCTGTACCTGATATGATACAATACTATTCATATGGGTCATGGATAGAAATTTTTCATTGCGGTCATCTTTTATAGAGACACAGAATTTTTGCAAAATTGCTTAATCTTGTTTTGTTTCTATGTAATTGTATGTATGTAGGAACAAATGTTTTCTTTTAATCAGGAGTTCCTGATAACTTTGAAAGAACCGGTGCCGCAGCCGAATAAACATGAAGGCAAGGAGTGGTTCCACCCTCACTGCACGCGGGCGCAGGCCGAGGAATTGTTGCGGAAAGCCAACACAGATGGCGCTTTCCTAGTGCGGCCCAGTGAGAAGGAACCAGCTTCATTCGCCATCAGTTTTAGGTGTGTTTATAAATCATATTTTCAGTCCCGACAATAAAAAGGGGTGTTATAAGTTTGACGCTAATGTCGGTCTGTCTGTGGCATCGTAGCGCCCGAACGGGTGTACTAATTTCGATGCGATTTTTTTACGTGAAAGCAGTGGCCAAAGTGGTGAAAATCGTTTCAACCGTTTAAAACTTATTAGGGATTAAAGCTCGAAAGTCAGAGTTTTCTTCCCCTGCTAATAATAGATGGCGCTACGGATCCTAATTAGTATATTTAGTTCCGCTACTCACCACTAGATGGTGTCCTTGACTGTCTGCTTTTTTTTTTATTTTGTTTGCCTAGCAAATAAACTTGTATTTTTACTATCTTTCGTACGCGTCGCCAAAAGCGCTGTACGTGCATCCTTTTTCGGTTACTCGCCAGTTTCCCCCTTCCATTAAATCTAAAAAGCTTAAGTTACTTATTTTTTTGCAGATTAAACGAATTCATTTTGTTTACGGATAATGCTTTTATGTTACTCTTTGATATGAATAATAAAAAAAAACATCAGTGTCGAAAAGGTCGGAACCTATGCTTGTTCTATAGGCGATATTGTATTGAAGCAAACAACAAGCGATTTATCTGTAAAGTATATTTTAACACTGACCTTACACAATGTGATATTCAATGCGAGCTGCATTTTGTTGCAATGTTGCGCTCAACGGCGAATGATTTACAATCTAGGTTTGAATACATGCATAAGAATGAGCGAGATTTGCTTATGTGATACTCCTCGGAGATAAAAGTCTGACAGGATACTTCCTGGACCCTATGCATGCCAATATTGTTGTCTATAAAGATTAACATATCATCATGCCTGTTTACGTGGGGATAGGCTCATATTGATATCTTATACCTTTCAAAGAGCAATTCTTGTATATTTCTTTATATGTTTATAAATTTCTGTGATCTCGAAAACGGCTCAAACGATTTCGCTGAAAATTAGTATATGGGGGTTTTCGGGGGTAAACAATCGATCTAGATAGTCTTATGTCTTATGTTTAGGAAAACGCGTGTTTTCGAGTTTTCATGCGTTTTTCTTTTCACGCAAAATATGATCGCTAATTTCGTCGCGTCAGCCGCCATCCATTTTGGCTCAGCGGTTTATGATGCGGACCGCTAGAAAGAGTGTTACGGGTTCGAATCCCACTCGGTTACTTACTTTTTTTATTTTTATTGTTTATAGACAAGTTTAAAAAAATGTAGTTAATGTTTGAGATGTAACCGAGCAAAGCTCGGTCGCCCGGGTACTTGACACTGGAATTCCGCCGTGCATCGGAGGGCACGTCAAACCATTGGTCCCAACCAAAAAAAAGAAAATGCAAACTGTCGTACTATCCTTCTACCCTTAGGAAGCTTGGATAATCTTTTACAGTGTTGGTCACGAAAAACAAAAGTTCCTAAAAAGGAATCAAAGTAGAATAAGAGATTAGGGTTGCTAGCCGCGTCGTTTGTAAACATGATTGGCATTTTCGCCCATTTCCTTAATCGCCTATCGGCTTCTACGATCTGCGCGGGAAGAGAAGCAGCTGCCATATTCTAAGTTTTTTCTTTTCTCACTGACCAGCATGAAGAGGTTTTATATTATGGCATGAGCCTTTATAAATGGTATGTTCTAAAATGGGTGATGGGAATAACATGGAATGGGATAAACATATTGAGGCCACTGCTAAGATATTTAGTTCGGCAGCATAAGCTGTGGGAGAGTCAGACGATGCACTAACGTTGAAACTGCAAGGCTAGTATATTTTATTATTTTTACAGCATAATGTAGTATGGATTGCTCTTATGGGGTAAAGCGGCTAGCATAAATGCTATTTGTGCTACTAAAGAGAGCATTTCGGTAGATTCACAGACTAAATTCGGGACGGATTCCTTAAAGAGTTTTTTTTTTTTTTTTATTTATTTATTCCACAAACTTATATCTATCTTTACAGGATAACCTAATGCGATAGAAGTTGCTTAGCTTCGATAACATACAACAAAATATGCCACCCTTGTGAATTCATTCAGAGAACAACCGAATAGGTCCAAACGACCGGCAATGACGTTGAGCGTTTGCAGCGCACGCGTCAGTGGCGCCTTCTTGACGAGGTTGGTCCGTCCGTGCGGCACACACAACAACTGCGGCTGTCGCCGCCGCCACACATACCCTTCTGGGACCAAGAAGCTCACGCGTTCTAATATACCCGCACTATGTATCTTACCTCGGAGAATCTTAAATACGTAAGACACCAGCGCTATTTCCCTCCTAACTTCAAGTTCATTGTATCCTACCATTCCCATGACAAATAAAGTCGGATACATAAGTGGGTAATACGGGTACACCTTGTACAGCCTCATGTAAAGATAACGCAGAAACTTATTTTGCACACGTTCCAACATAAGACATACTTTTTTTCATGCGGAGCCCATATAACTGCACTACCTTCAAGCTGTACCTTTCACCTCTGTAACTCGTTCCATCGGGAATCCATCTGCGTTATAGTTATAAGAAATAGGGTTGCGCGCGCGCGAGAAAGAGATAGTTGAGCACTTCAACGTGTTGAACTGCAGCTGTTTATTTTTGCTCCAATTTACTACTTTATCTATGTCTCTTTGTAGCTTTATACAATCCTCCTCCCTTTCAACCGGTAAGAAAATCTTTAGGTCATCGGCGAAAAGAAGGCATTTCGCATCTATTAAAACCTTTGGCAAATCGTTTATGAGCAGGAGGAACATCAAGGGTCCTAAATTACTTCCCTGGATCACTCCAGATCTGGTGAAATATGGCTCTGACCTGTAACCCTGGTACTCCACATACTGCTGCCTATCTTTTAAATAGCTAGCAAAGAAAGTAAGCAAATGCGGGGTGAAACCGAAACCAGCCAGACTTGTCAAAAGCACGTCATGGTCAACAAGGTCAAATGCTTTTTTGTAGTCAAAATAACCGGCGTCGACCTGCACCCCCGCATCTACCGCCGGCTGAATCTCAGCGATGTAGCACAAAAGGTTGCTAGTGGTACTTCTGCTTGGTCTGAATCCATGCTGCTCGTCGGCAAGTTGTTCCTTTACTTCGGTGTATATGCGCGCTTGAAGTGCGGATTCAAAGACTTTTGCAGGGCCTGCGATAACAGCTACTCCTCTGTGCCCTTCTATATTGTTATTTAAATCTATAAATGTTCTTACTGTGACATCTTAATTTATTTATGATAATCTTCGTTTTGTTAAATCTAGGTTAAAAAAGTAGTGATGTTTACAATTATAACACTCTTAACAAAAATAAACTTCATACGCCTAAATTTCGACTTGCTAAACCCAGGAAGTCACTTGGATCTTGATAGCAAACTCTTGAAACGGTCGTATACCCATGGCAAAACTTAAAATACATGTTTAAAAAAGTTTTATTGAATAATGCGTACTATATTTGACGACCTCCGTGGCGTAGTGGTCAACATGCTAGTCCGCCACCTAGAAGTCCCGGGTTCGATCCCCGGTCAGGGCAAGTTGGAAAATGGCCTTTTTCAAATTGTCTTGGGTCTTGGATATTTATCTATATAGGTATGTATTTGTTAATTAATATAGTATCGTTAAGTTAGTATCCCATGACACAAGTCTTGAACTTACTTTGGGGCTAGCTCAATCAGTGTAATTTGTCCCTATATATTTATTTATTTATATATTGTTGATGATTATTTAAAAGACAATAACTCGTGGACACATCTTATAAAGGACAATGACCATTTTGTGTGGAGGATTGGTGCCTTTTCTTTTTAGCGCGGCGGGCAACCATTTTTTGTATGCTTGTACAAAAAAATACAAGAAGCAATATTTGTTAAGGAATGATATTTGTAAACTCAGTCGGGACGGAGTTATATCGGCTCGAAGATGACGAAAAAAATATTTTTAATTAATTGAATTACATATAGACACCATATTTTTTCCTGAGCTATTGATGGTATGCTATCTATTATATAAGATGATTATTGTAATGACACACACAGTAAGTTCAAGCTTGTCTGTGTCTTGCTCCCTCTTAATAATGCAGGTGTATTAGCTGTGTTGATGTGCTGATGTTCTTGAATATCGTTAATGCCCATATCTCTGCATACTTTAATTTGGTATTGTCCATGGCGTTTTATGTAATACCTAATATATTATAGTGTAATAAATGTTATCATAATTATATTTAATTTTTTATTTGCAATAACGTTTTCTGCTATATTTATTACAAAATTCATCGACCGCGCTTCAAAAATAGGAAGGGAACAAACATCACACTTTACATAACTATAGATGGGAAAAAATATTTGTAATCGTGACTTAATCACGTGTCATTACAAAAATCATCTAATATAATAGAAAGCATAGCATCAATAGCTCAGGAAAATATATGGTGTCCATATTTCAATTAATTAAAAATATTTTTTTCGTCATCTTCGACCCGATATAACTCCGTCCCGACTGAGTTTACAAATATCATTCGTTAACAAATATTGCTTCTTGTATTTTTTTGTACAAGCATACAAAAAATGGTTGACCGCCGCGCTAAAAAGAAAAGGCACCAATTTTAAGCAATGGCTTTTTCCAGGACAAATGCACACATGAAACATATTAAGATGGCTGTATTTTCTGTAACCATAATTAGCTTACTGTAAAACATGTTAATGCTCTGCGATCAATGGCTAAACAACATAATTAACATTTCATCTGGTCTACGAGATCGGGCTTTTCATGCTCACTAAAATGTCCAATCTGGTGGTGGCGTCGGTGGTCGGGTCGTTGGATTTCCTCCAATATGGTTGAGTTTAACTATGGCTGATCTGCTGACTGGTCAGCTGTAAAGGTCTAATTATTTAATAAACATTTGAATTTTGAATTTGATATGATAATACAGGCACAGCGAATTTTTTATATGAACGCACAGGTTTATGTTTAATTTATATTTATTGAATTGAAATGACTGTAATTACCTACGTCACGCTTAGCGATTTCTGTTTTTACCTTACTACGGTGAAGCCAAAAGGAGGGTTATGTGTCTATGTATTGTAAGAATCGGTTATTAAAAGTATTAGAATGTAACACGTATTCT
Source organism: Acrobasis consociella (assembly GCA_963555685.1). Lineage (NCBI taxonomy): Eukaryota > Metazoa > Arthropoda > Insecta > Lepidoptera > Pyralidae > Acrobasis > Acrobasis consociella. Next base: position 18,892,043 of record OY743104.1, read on the forward strand.
GCTCTCAGAACCTTTCTTTAACGAATCTTTATGTTCACTTAGTATTTATGTTGATTCAGTTCAAAACGACTATCAAGTATGTGACCCATATTTTAAACTTTTGGGCTAGCTCAATCTGTGTGATTTGTAAGGTCCTTATCTACTTATTTATTATCCAGGAATAATGAATAGCAGATTGCTAGCCTATTGCATATTTAAAAGTATCCTCAGATTTACGCCCCAATCCTGGAGTTTTAAAATTTGTGCCGAATAGGAGACGTATATTCCATATCACCACTGTCGCTCGCTCTGTGAACATTAAATGTCATAGCTAAGCAGATCGACTTATTTTATTGCACTACGATTATATTTACTTACATAGCTTGCATTATCTTAAAAAGTGAATGTTTATATGTTTGTCATCTATTATCCCAAATCATTAATCAGATTGTGAAGATTACAACGCATGCCAGGGACCAGCTTGTTTACGATAAGTAAAAAAAATATGATAAAGTAAATGTAACGCATCTAATGTATTGGGAATGTCCCAAAACAGTTGAAAAGTAAATCTGAAAACTGTTTACTTCGAAATGATCTAAAAACTGCTTGCTTTTAGATCGAAAAAGTAAGTGTCAGGTATTAATTTTTAAATTGGTTGCATTTTGTCCATTTCAGGACGGAAAGGGAAATTAAACACTGTCGCATCAAGCAGGAAGGGCGTCTGTACACCATCGGCACAGTCAAGTTCGAGAGCCTGGTGGAACTGGTGTCGTACTACGAGAAAAACCCGCTGTATAAGAAGGTGAAGCTGTGGTACCCGATCAGCGAGGACATTGTGAATAGGATCATAGCTGTGAGTACTATACTAATGTTTTTCTTGTGTGTAAGTGGGTACCACTGATGTCAGATTTTTGAACCTGCCTAGAGGCATCTGACGTAGCTTGACTGAAAATTACTCGAGAAATTTTGGTGCCACTTTAGGTCACCTAGCCGCATACTCAAGACTCCTCGATAGAGCGATTATGCAGGACTATATTACTACTGAATCATTAAAGTAAACCATATTCAACATTACTTCTATCTACGAAATGTATAGTATATGCGAAAGAGTTAAAGTGCGCTGCAAAATTACAGGGTTCTTCGTAGGTCTTCGGTTCCGTAGTAAACAAGGAACCCTTATAGTTTCGCCATGTCTGTCCGCCCACGGTCCTACTCAGAAACTATAAGTACTAGAAAGCTGTAATTTGGCATAGATATGTATATTAATCATGGCAAAAAAGTTCCAAAATAAAATCTCCAAAAATATTTTCTTTTAGGTTAGCTGCCGTACAAGTAAAGTTGTACTCAATATTTTTTTTCTCGGCAACCGAATGGTCTGGGGTATCTTTGAATAGGTCTATCAAAAATATTATGAGCTTGTGAACACCATTTTTCGATTTAGGAATCCGTTTCCGAAATATTTGGGTTTAAAGAGCAAATTTTTGTTGGAGGCAAGTGTCCCCCCCTCTATCTGATAAACGGTTATATATGGCCATGTGAAAAAATTTACAGCTATAGTATATATAATGTAGTTTAAAGGAAAACTATCAGAGCTAAGTAGGGTATACAAATTAAAAAGTTATAGGCGATCAACTTATAAATGTACTCGGAAAAAGAACATTTCATACAAATTCAATAGATAATTAGTTTTTAAATGTTTTTAGTCGCATGAACTTAAAGTTGGCATTTGTAACTACGGAACCCTACACTGCGCGTGGCCCGACACGCACTTGGCCAATTATTTTGGTATTCTTCATGTTGCTGATAAATAATATTTTTTATCTTTTTTGAATAATTTTATTGTAGCACGTTGTTTGACAAGATTGTTACAAAGATTGTTTCCTAGCAACCAACCAAAAAGGTTTCCAGACCTGTCGCCAACATCCTCCCCCCTGGTGATAAAAGAAGTCTTAAGTTTATGCATGGCGACAAAACCAGCTTTACAGGTTTTCGCCCGTGCGCACGTCCGCTACCCGTACGACGCCATCCCGTCCTGGGAATACCTTCACGACCATGCCGCGAGGCCAGACTGACCGAGGCATATTGCTATTAGCGATTATTACTAAATCGCCTTCTAGTAAATTTTTATGTTCTGCTGATCCGGGGCCTCTTGGCAGAAGGTCGGGAAGGTATTCCTTTACCCAGCGGGCCCAAAAATGATCTGCCAAACGTAGCGCCTTCTTATAGTTCTGCCGGCTGTTGAGGTCCGTGTCCGTAGCTTCTGGTGAAGGTAAAGTAGAGCTCGACCCCAAAATAAAATGGTTGGGCGTTAAGGCGGGCTCGTGCGCTACAGGGACGTTCGTGAGGGGCCTGGAATTTATATTCAGCTTCAGCCAAGAGCGTGCCTAACACTTCTTCTTTTGGCGCTCTTTCTTTGAGAGTGACTGAGAGGGCACGCTTGACACTCCGGACCAGGCGTTCCCAAGCTCCTCCCATGAATGGTGATGCAGGTTGATGAAGTGCCACTCTATTTCGTGGGAAGCGGCGAAGTTGTGAATTCGTGTATGATCAATAACTGCCCATGCCTCTCTCAATAGCCTACTCGCGCCGACAAAAGCCGTCCCATTATCAGAGAGTATCTTTTTGGTACATCCGCGGCGTGCTATGAGGCGACGTAGGGCCGTAATGGCGCTATCTGCGGTGAGACTCCCGACTATCTCCAAGTGGATACCTCTGGTCACCTCTCTTTTCGCGGGTCCTCTTCACTGTTACTTCTATCGGGCCGAAATAATCTAATCCAATGAAAGAAAATAGACGATGATGGTGTCGGAGCCTCTCTTCAGGTAAGTCGCCCATAGGTGGAATCGTAATTTTTGTCTTCCTGATACGGCAAGCCTGGCATCTTGCGGCGATCTTGCGTACATTTGGTCTGAGAAGCAGTATGACGAAGCGTGCGAAGCGTGTTTACAACCGTTTCATTATTGCCATGCATGGCCCAGGAATGGTAATGCGCGATCAAAAGTTGTATAGTGGGATGTCGGCCGTCGAGAATGATTGATTCTTTGCTCTCTAGCGTCACTTCTGGGGCCGAGCTTATTTTGCCTTGTGCTTTTAGTAGACCGTCATCACTAAGCCTTGGGGACAGCTACTCCTCTTCGCCAGAGTTTTGTTTTCACCGAGACAAACAAGTTCTTCCGAAAAGCTTTGCTGCTGGGAGATAGGTTGTGGCATCTTTGATGTCGCGTGCGAATAGCGGACGGATACCATGAATTTGTGTTGTAGAAGAGCGCGCCTGTCGCGTAGCAGGCGTACGTATTGAAAACAGCGTGCGGTTACACGTAGTAGTCGCCGCCAGTCGGAAAAACGATCTGCAGACAATGAGATAAGGTGAATATATGCCAAATGATCTTGTTGAAGCTGAGCTACAAAGTCAGGTGAAGGACGTAACGGCTTTATCTCACTTAAACCCAATGAGCTGTTACCTGATGGTTCTGCAGACCATTGAGAAAGAGGTTCGATCAGAAAAGAAGGGCCAGAGAACCATCTTGAAGACATATCAAAGGAATTATTAATTAGATGCGTAGGTACGTAACGCCAGTCTTCGGCATTAGTTAATTCTAATATTTCACCTACCCGATGGGCCACAAACGTTTTAAGCGAACGAACGTTTGTACGCAACCATTTCAACACGGTAATGCTATCTATCAAAATAAAAAGTTTGGAATGCTTGCGTGTGTGTGCCTCAATGATGTATGAGGCGAAGCGTGATGCCATAAGGGCGGCCAGTAACTCAAGTCTAGGAATAGAGACCGGTTTCATGGGTGCAAGCCGGGCTTTGCCACCTATAAGATAAGGCTGGGTAACAGGCTGGGTAGGCCACGCAGGCGTATGCTACCTTGCTTGCGTTACCAAAAACATGGAGCTCAACTGACTGGGCATGACGACCACGCAAATAGTGGCGAGGAATAGATCCTTCCTTGACTTTTGAAAGTTCAACGAACCAAGCGTTCCATTCTGCTATTATTGACGGTGGCAACTCTTGGTCCCAATTGATACCCAACTTCCAGGATTTTTGGAAAATTGCCCTACCCTTTACGACGATTAGTGTCGAGAGCCCTAATGGGTCATAGATTTTCATTAGATAAGCAAGGCTGGAACGTTTGGTTAGTTTTGACGGTACGTCTCCCAGAGAACTATATTACAAAATAAAAAATATATATTATTACAAAAACTATATAGCAAATAAGAACGTGTCAGCGGTGACATCCCAAGTTACACCTAGAATACGGACGTTCGTTGAGGCAGCGTTGGACTGACGTAGGTCTAAAGGTATGTCAGATAGAGCTTCAGGTCGGTTTGACACCCAAGATCTCATTTCCAAACATGCTTTGGAATGGATTTTGACGATGTTTGAGGCCACTTGAGTAGCTTCTGCGATTTTGTCAAAACTGCCTAAATAATCGTCCATATAATGATCCTTAATAATGGCATCAGCGGCAGTGGGTGAAAGTGCCCTGTGTTTGCGGTAGTTGGGCTTGAAGTAGCACCGAAGATCATAGACTTCATTCGCCATTCCTATACCGTCACGCTAAAGGAACCCCTGAGCATTACGATCCTCGAGCCTTATTTTAGTCTGAGGGAACATTTCACGGATGTCACCATTGACTGCCACTGCTCCCTCTCTGAATCGCATCAGAATCGCTAAAAGAGGCTGTAACAGATCTGGACCTGGTAAAAGGAGAGAATTTAAACTTACTCCTGACGACGTTGCCGCAGCATCGAAAACCACACGAAGCTTGCGCTTCTGAGGGTGTATGACTCCGAAATGGGGAAGGTACCAAACTATGCTGTTGCTATTTGGTAATGTGTTACAAAGTTCCGCATATCCTTTTTAGATAGTTGAACGAATGTTCTCCCTATAAGCATCCGCATAATTTTTATCCTTCCTCATTTTTCTCTCTAGGCTGGCAAAGCGAGAGAATGCGAGTTCTCGACTATTTGGTATATTATTTATATTAGCTCGCCACAAAAGTCCGGTTTCAAACCTTCCGTCGGGAAACCGGCAAGTAGTTTTGTCTAAAATGTCGATAGCGAAAATATTCTCTAATGCAGGTCTAAGGAATCAGAGTCACTTAAGTAACAATGATTAATGAATTCTACCGGCGACGACTTCGACTTCATGCATCCGAAAAGGACCCAACCAAGCCAAGTCAACGTCTGACCATATGAGGCACGGTCAGGTGCCAGTTGTCGACACCAATCAGTAACATTGGCTTGGCTTCGTCGTAGCTCAGTTCATCAATTAGGTCTTTTAGGTGATCTTAAGCGAGTAAATCTTTTGATTTAATGATCTGACTTGATAAAGAAAGATGTGCGATGGACCGAACGTTCTCTAACCTAAAGGTTTGTGAGCTATGACGACCTTGAACCTCAAGAGACACGAAAATGACTTCAGATTCCTTGGACATCCCGCCTACTGCATTCACCCGGAGAACAGACCGCTTACCAGTAGCACCTATGGCGTCGGGAACGGATGAATCGACCAAAGTGGCAGTCGACCTGTCCTCAAGTAGTTCAAATGTATTAACGGTACCTTTAAGGCCAGACACACTGGCCGGCACTACCTTTAAAAGGGAACGGTGTACTCGTGCCGACTCGGAAATGCTATTATGCGCAACTATTACAGCATCTGAAATGGTAGTTGTTAAAATGTTGGTAGTAGGTATGTTGATAAAAAAAGTTTCATTCAAATCCGTCCAATATTTTCAGAGATTAGCGTGTACACCGTTCGCTTTTAAAGGTAGTGCCGGCCAGTGTGGCCGGCACTACCTTTAAAAGGGAACGGTGTACTCGTGCCGACTCGGAAATGCTATTATGCGCAACTATTACAGCATCTGAAATGGTAGCATCATTATCCGGACCATTATTTTGAGCGGCATCATCAATGTTACTATCAATATGGGTCACGGTTGCTTGTGACACATCCCTATGTAGCAAGGTGTGATGGGTATCCTTACTAAAACAGTTTGTCTTTTCACACGAAAACTTCTTGCACTTGCGATAAAAATGATTTCCTTATATGAAACATTTGTGGCAAACTTTTTTGTCGGTTACCTATTTCCACCTTTCATCAATTGAAATATTGAAATCAAACTAAAAGTTTTGCAGTCTACCGTAGTGTGGCCTTCTTTGTTACAAAATAGGCAAACCTTATTATTTGGGACTTTATTAGACGATGAAGGCAAAGAGTTATTTGTTGTGACATGACATCTGATAGGTTTAACATTGACAATGTCATGTTTGACTATGTTGGGAATATAATCGTATTTTGATTTGATCTCTGCCTCGAGCTTGAGGAACTCGGATAGGAGTTCCATGCGAAGTTTTCTTACAGGGTCCCTCTCCCTTTCATATGCAAAGCATGTCCATCGAGATCGCAACGTGATTGTAAACTTTCCTACGATCTCATTGGAAAGCTCAGGGGAAGAATACTCAGACATGTTGAGCAGCCGCAATACTTCAAGGCAGTGCCGAACTCTACATGAGAAAGCATTTATTACCTTCGCCGTCTCTTGGTTGGAAATTCTAGGCAACGCTCTTATTAATGCTAATTGGTCTAGGACAATGCGTTCCGACCTAGCAAATTCAACCTCAAGAGAGCTTATCACGTTGAGCGGATCGGACCCGGCTGCCAACATGACCGCTACAGCTTCACGGGCTGGCCCTCTCAAAGCGGCGCCAATTCTTGACAAGTTCTCTTCCGCCGAGTACGAAGGGCTGGTGATTTGATACGCTCTTCTAAAAAAGAGCCAGTCTGTTGGCTTATTTCCGTCAAAGATAGGTAGTTGGGAGCGCTACGGGAACCTGCAGCGACGGCGTAAAGTGTCGTCATTTTTATTTGAGCTAACATTTTTGTTAAAACAACTAGCTGATACCCGCGACTTCGTTCGCGTGGACTTTAGGACTCCGGCATATAAATATGGTAATCAGGCTGAAAAACTTTTGCTAATGCGTCATTAATGTATATTTCTAACAGTTTAGCTGGACCATTATATTTTTGCATCAGGTGTTCCAGATCTTCGAGTTTTATACCTCAACAATAAAAGTTTATTTGGCTGAATAACTTTCGCTAAGACGTCGTTTTTATATTTCTTATTGTAGTTTAGCTGGACCATTATAGTTCTGTATCATGTGTTCCATTTTCCAAAATCAATTATAGCCTTTATGTTGATAAAAAAAGTTTCATTCAAATCCGTCCAATATTTTCAGAGATTAGCGTGTACAAACAGACAGATTTTTTATTTTATTTTTTAGTATATTACAGTCTCCATCGCCCCATTTTTTAGGGTTCCGTAGTAAACAAGGAACCCTTATAGTTTCGCCATGTCTGTCTGTCTGTCTGTCTGTCCACGATCCTACAGAGAAACTATAAGTACTAGAAAGCTGTAATTTGGCATGGATATGTATATTAATTATGGCGAAAAAGTCGTAAAATAAAATATGGAAAAAATTTTTTTTTCAGTGTAGCTGCCATACAAGTAAAGACGTATTCAATATTTTTTTTCTCGACAAACACATTGAGTGGGGTATCGTTGAATAGATCTTTCAAATATATTGTTAGCTTGTGAACACCATTTTTCGATTTAGGGATCCGTTTCTGAAATATTTGGGTTTAAAATTCAAATTTTAGTTCGAGTCAAGTGTCCCCCCCTCTCTATCTGCTAAACGGTTATATATGGCCACGTGAAAAAAATCACAATTATAGCATATATAATGTAGTTTGAAGGAAAACTATCAGAGCCAAGTAGGGTATACAAATTAAAAAGTTATAGGCGATCAACTTATAAAATGTACTTGAAAAAAGACATTTTCATACAAATTCAATAGAATATTAGTTTTTAGACGTTTTTTAGTGGCAAGAACTCAAAGTTGGCATTCGCAACTACGGAACCCTACACTGCGCGTGGCCCGACACGCACTTGCCCAATTATTTATTTTTAAATATATTCAATGTACAGATACCTTTTTTACTGTTTTATTATACGTATTATACGTAGAGACCATTATGTTTCTGGATCAAGTGTTCCAGACTTCGATTTTTATACCTCAACAAAAAATGCTCATCAGGCTGAACGACTTTGGCTAAGGCGTCATTTTATATTTCTTATAGTTTAGCTGGGCCATTATGGTTCTGCATCAGGTGATCCAGGTCTTTGATTTTTATAATTCAATAAAAAATATCCATCAGGCTGAACTACTTTTGCTAAGGCGTCATTTTTATATTTCTTGAAGTTAAGCTGAACCATTAAGTTTTTGCATCAGGTGTTCCATTTTCCAAAATCAATTATAGCCTTTATATTGCTCAGGCTTAACAGCTACATAACAAAAAAAAACATTCGAATCCGTCCAGTATTTCTGAAGATTAGCGTGTACGAACAGAAAAACAATCGCCCATAAAAAAATTATTATCTTTAAACTTTAAATGATGACAACTTTTTTATTTGACATCAGATTTTGATGAAACAAAGCCTACCTCTATATGTTGCTCAGCGGGGCTAGCATGGTTAGAGCGGCAGCGAGGCGACGCGGTAGACTTAAATTTTAAGACATAGTTATTTCTATCTAACTCGCGAGCATGGTTTGACAGCGCTGTATATTTTCTACGTCAGATAAATTTTACCACGCTCTTATCCACAGGATAAAATGGCATTGCCATTTAAAACAAAAACACAACTTTCCTTTAAATTTTTAAATGACAACACTGAATTAGGTATGCAAAGCTTCATAAAGGTATATTTTTTATATTTTTTTCTGAAAGTACATCTTATTTAAAAAATATAATTTTATTATTTTATTTTATTATTATGTATTTATTTTATTATAAATATTTTTAAAAATCGAGAAGCCAAGCCGAAAGCTAGTCTGAATAGGGTATAGATTCTCTGCGTCAAAAAAGAAACAAGAATGTCAACGTCATACATATCAAAAATGTCAAATGATAATCTAACTTTTAGTGCTGCCAGGGCGAACACTTTAAAATAACCCGATAATTTTTGACTAACTAAAAAAAACCGCCCAAGTGCTAGTCGTACTTGTAAACTAAGTATTCCGTACCATACCAACAGATAAGTTTCAATACTATAATAAGATCGATTAAAAGTAAAAGTTTATTCTAGGGTCCCCAATCCCCATAGATTATTATATCTTAAATTTTTATAGCTTTTTTATTTTCACTATTAATTGTTATAACAGTCATACTATTACTCATTCTGTAAAATTTTTAACTTTCTACCTATTACGGTTCAAGAGTTACAGCCATGGACATACACACTCTGTAAAATTTTCAAGTATCTACCTATTACAGGCATGTATGAAGAGATTGATGAGTTTAGATGAAGCAAAAGAGGTTTGTCAGGATCGTAGCAAGTGGAGGTCCATAGTCTCTGCCTACCTCTGCGGGAAACAGGCGTGATATAATGTATGTATGTATGTACCTATTACAGTTCTAGATACAGCCTGGCGACAGACAGACGGACAGACAGACGGACAACGGAATCTTAGTATTACGGTCCCGTTGGCATATTTTGGGTACGGAACCCTAAAAATGAGGTTACGTTCAGGTATATATCCTATGTTAATATTATTAGAACTCCGCGCCGCCTCATTAGTGTGATACTTTAAATACTTGCCTTACAAACAAACACAAGAAACTATAAAAACACAAGCAAAGTCATCAGTATTTATTAATCTTCCTTCTTATAAATAGAACTTTTTTAATTTGCGTTGACTGAAAATCAAACTCGATCGCCAAGTAACAATTTTCTAAAAAGTTCTACATTTTGCTAGAAGACAACCTATCTGGCAACACAAAAAAAATGACTTTGACATTTTGTAATTTTTTCAATATTGCGCATCCAGGCAAAGTATTTAGCCTTGTAAAGACTACCTTTTAGAGGTCATTTAGATGTCAAACCATTTTTCATAAAATTTAGGAAATAAGGACAATCATATGGTTTTTCGAGCCAAAATTAATAAAATGCTGCTTAAAAACCCAAAACCTCGAAGTGGGTTTCCATAAAGCACACTGTTAAATTTTCTTTGCATACCTAATTGGTAAATAGTGTTGCCGAAAATCATTTGTTACATTCGTTCAATTTTTGACATTTTTATCAGTTACTCTATGGTTTTTGACGTTTGCGTTAGGACTTATGTGTGTAATTTGTGGACGTTTGTCTTCAAATTACCCACTTCAAAAACTTTTCAAGTTTGTGAAATACCAAACTAATACTGAATACTTTTCTTCCCAAAAGGACAGTAAATGTCTCACGTAGCCTCTGCACATCTACATATCAAACAATACAACACTGATAATTCATGAAGCAAATTAAATTCAGTAGGTAGGTAACAAGGCAATAAGTACTTACTTTGAGCAAAAGTAACTCGAAGGTAGTCTCAATGGGAGCAAATCACCTAATTCGGCAACAATGGTTGACTTACAAATTTTATATACTACTTAACTGGGTCTTCGAAATCGCCGATAGATTTACACCATCACACTGTCAAAGTTGCTAATTTATCCACAAAACACGACCGCCATCTTGTAACCATACTCGAACAGAAGACAAACTTATCGAGGCTGTAGATAACGTCGGCAGCCTACGATAAAGTGACAGGTCGATAGCTAAATTTAAACCACTCGAACGTGACCATGCTCGCAACGGTAACTATCGCGCGCGATGCGGGAAAAATGTAGGTTAAAATCATTATCTGCGATTGCCGCCCTAACCATGCTAGGCCCGCAGGGGTGAGCTTAATCTTTTAGTGAAAACCGCGTGAAAATCTGTTCAGTAGTTTTAGAGATTAGCGAGTACATACAGACAGACAGACAGACAGACAAAAAAATAAAAAAAATCTTTTTTGTGTTCTGTTACTCTTTTTTCATCGCCCACACCCATTTTTTGTTAATTTTATCAAATGTACAGACACGCGGTTCCTACTGTTTTATTATATGTATTGATAATAAGCGTTTGGACGTGTAAGTGTATCATCCACTTCAGCTGGACAGGTAGGCCTAGCTAGGAAATAAGTAGGACAATAAGTACTCGTAGTTTTAGGTACATTATTTTGGTCATGATGAAACGACGCGGTTGTAAAACATAGTGAGGTTGGAATCGTATTTGGAAAGCTATGTATTTGGTTCTGGAGATTGGATTTGGAAATATGGGGTTTCGGCAAATTGGCCTCTTGCCCTGACGCAGAAGAAGCGACGCCTAAAGGCGACACAATCATCGCGCCCACAGGTGCCGAGTAGAGCACGGACGCTGGTATGAGAGTGTGCGAAGTCTCCATTGGTGCCTGTGGTGGGCATGAAAAAGCAATAGGATCACCGTTTCCTGTATCTCCACGTTCTAACCAATCCTGAACAATCCTGGTGCTGTGGCAACTTGATCGCCGGCTCCCGTTGCTTTGCGCCTCTATGGAAGCAACGAGTGCACGATGCTCTGCCTCGGCCACGGCGCGCTCTGCTGACGCTCGCGTTCTGCACGCTCCGCTGCTAAGGCGCGCTCGTGTTCTGCACGCTCCGCTGCTAAAGCGCGCTTGCGTTCTGCATTTTCCATATCTGCGATGCGAAAATGTTGGGCCTCCGCAGCGAGCAATCGCGCCTGTACTGTAGTGGACGAAACTGCCAAAATCACCACTAGTCTCACTTCTTTTATAATTATTTTTTCGTGTTTTGTTTCGAGTTTGCATGTTATAGTAGTATAGGTTCTTTAAATTTAAACTTCTGACACCAAAAATGTTGCTGATAAATAATATTTTTTATCTTTTTTGAATAATTTTATTGTAGCACGTTGTTTGACAAGATTGTTACAAAAATTGTTTCCTAGCAACCATGGTATAATAAAACAAGGTATTCTCTTCCCGAGATGGAACTTGACTACGTCACGAAAGTATTGCCACTGATTGTTTTTTCAGTAAATTTAAGAACTTTCTCAATTAGTTCATGAATATTAAATAAAATATTAAGTTACTTAGCTATTTAGTATCTTGCGATTCTCGCGTAATTCATCAATTCAATATTTTATGAATGGATTTAATGGATTAATAATTCGAATTTGGTATATAAAGTTCAAAAATGCATTACGCTCGGGTAATTCAATTCCACACAGTGGCATCACATCATACTGATGACGTAGTCAAGTTCCACCTACGTCATCAGCTGTCACGGGAAGAGAATACCTTCTAGCAACCAACCAAGAAGGTTGCCAGATCTGTCGCTAACACATAATATAAGTCCTAAATTATGCGTTTTTTATCAAGTCTACACTTTTTTAAAGTGGACTATAATTGCAAAATTTTTAGACCAAAACAATCTCTGTATGGTAAATATTTACCGAGATACAGCTCTCAAAATAGTATTTTGACGTGATAACGTCTTTAAAATCGTTTTAGTCGGGTGACATGTTTAGAAACTTGTGTCACACCAAAACCTCACGAGCGCGATCGCAGGTATAACGAGAGAGAGACGGACCGATCTCCCGTCTCATCTCGAGCGCTGCCAGTCATTCCGTGAAACGACGTTATCACGTAAACATCTCGATCGTAAACCTACTTTACAAACAACCAATTTTTTTTTCTTATTAAGTGAATTTCGACCCCGATATCAGAGAAAATACTCATTTTATGGGTATATTTTAAGGAAAAATATCGGTAGCAAACGTATTTAGCTTCAATTTAAACAAATAACGACGTCTAGCTAATTACTTTTTCTACATTTTTCTTATGAATTTACCCGTTAAATTAGTATTTTCCCCGATATCGAGGTAGAAATGTGTCTATATAATTGGACATATTTTAGGAACCTGACGACAGCTCTGTCTACGGTACTCCGGGGTATATGGACCCCACCTCATTCACTTCAAAGGTAAGCTTCTAATGTTATGTTATATTGCTGCTAACCAAACCAAACCTCCCTGCGGATGTCTGTATCACCGTGTGTTTTCCCGTTAAACAACTTGTTTAATTTACTTTAAACGTTAAATACTGTTTGTGTGATAAATTAAATACTAAACTCCTTGTACGTGGGGCGCACTATAAGTTTCCGGAATGAATATAAAAAAATACTATTAAAGGTACAAAATTAATTTATTGTTTTTCAAAATAATCTCCCTTGGCGTCTATGCACTTTTTCATTCGATGAAACCAGTTTTGAAAACTTTTGTGCCACTCCTCTGTGGTGACCTCTGAAACGTGTTTTTCATACTCCTCGACGGCCTCTTCTGGTGATGAAAATCGTTGACCGCGTAATTGGTTCTAAATTTTTGGGAACAGAAAAAAGTCACAAGGTGCCAGGTCGGGACTGTATGCAGGATGACTCATGAGTTCTACATTTTTCGCCTTCAAAAAGTCGTTTGTCTGTCTGGCCGTGTGAGAACTAGCATTGTCGTGGTTCAGGATGATACGGCGTTTACGGTTATTTTTACGGAGTTCGTCAATAACTTCCGGCAAACAAATGGTCGTGTACCAGTCACTATTCACTGTACGACGATTCTCTAAAGCAACAGTAGCCACGTGTCCAGTTTTATTAAAAAAAGAAGCAATCATCCGCTTAGATGCACCTTTCACGCGCGCCACTTTGGTTGGTTTCGGCTCATCTTGAAAGACCCATACGCTCGATTGCTGCTTTGTTTTGGGATCGTAGCAATAAATCCATGTTTCGTCACCTGTTACTATGTCGCACACCAAATTTGACGCACCTTCGTTGAATCTGGTAAGCATGGCACTGCACCAAGTGACGCGGTCCGTTTTTTGAGCCTCGGTCAAGTTGTGTGGGATCCACCGCGAGCACAGCTTTCTCACACCCCAATGTTTGTGTAGGATTAATTGTATTTGACTCATGCCTATTTCTAAGGATGCGCGAATTTCATGGTAGGTCACATGCCTGTCTGTTTCAATCATACGGCGCACAGCATCGATGTTTTTGTTGGTCACAGCGGTGGACGGCCGACCATCGCGAGATTCGTCACTGAGATTGATACGACCACGCTTGAATTCTGCAAACCAGCTATAAACAGTTGTCTTGCATGGTGCTTCATTGCCAAAAGCTGTTTCAAGCCGAGCGATGCTCTGTTGAGCTGTCAAATTACACTTAAAATCGTAAAAAAAATCATACTACGAAAATTTTCCCGAGTTAAATCCATGTTGATGCAGACACACAATTTTTTAAATGGCGCCACAAGGTAAAAACAAAAGACAGTCAGATGAAACAAACTGCATTCTACAGCCAAAGAGTTCTATTTTCAAATGTTGCAATAAATTTTTAAATATTGTTTATGTAAGTGGCGAGTTCCGGAAACTTACAGTGCGCCCTATGTATTTATAAAATACACGGTGTTTGTATTATTCCTTTTTTGTCCGTGGTATAAGGAATTATTGTAAAACTTGTAGGTGACAGTAAAAGCGTTGTACGACTACCGAGCGCGGCAGGACGACGAGCTGTCGTTCTGCAAGCACGCTATCATCACAAACGTGGACAAGCCCGACGACGGCTGGTGGCGCGGCGACTACGGCGGCAAGCGGCACCACTGGTTCCCGGCCAACTACGTGCAGGAGATCGAGACGCCGCATATGCCCGACATCACCGTAAGTCCAGCGTCCTTTACACTAACACTGTACGTACACGTGTAGGTGACAGCTATAAGTATTACATACAGAACGGAATCTCCACCTACAGAATGGTCCCGTGGGGACGGGGAACGGGGACGCATATTGCGCAAAAAACCTAGGAGATTCCGTTCTCTATGTAATACTTATATTAATTCTGTGGCTAAACCGTTGTACGACTACCGAGCTCGGCAGAGCGATGTTACATAATGCTATGCGTGGTGGGACGATTAATATCGTCTACCCAACGAAATGTGGCCTGTCCTGTAACTCACGTGTTGTCTCATGGTCGCCACTTCATGACCCTACGATGATACAAGTAGCAGCACGTAAGTTTAGCGCTTACACTAAAACCATTTTTCGACTCGATAAGAAGAAGAAGAAGTTTAGTGCTGAGGGAAATGTAGAGGGGTACTGCGCACGGGTACAGTATACATTTTTGACTTCTGCTCAATAACGATCAGCGTTAGTTTCGTGCCGCTACCTGTACTGTTATAATTTTTCATTACAGGGTCTAGAAAGTGAATCAGCTGCGTTAGGATCTCTTCAAAAAGGCGTAGTGGACGTATTGGGCGCTGTAGTTGAGCTCGTAGTGGGAGAAGAAAACGGCACCCCGAGGTGGCTGGTTCGCATCCAAAGCCCTTCTATGGCCGTGCCATTCGACATGGCCGCGCCTACTAACGAAGTAGCCATAGAGTGGTTGTCTGCTATAAAGGAAGCTGCCCATAGCGCCAGCGCCCGCTCCATGCAGCACCGGAAGATGGAACGCACCTGGAGAATCGCTAAAGAAATGTCTGATCTCATAATTTACTGCCGCTCTGTCGCTTTCAATCAAGACAGGCTGCGCAACAAAGGCTTCATTTTCAACGAAATGTCTTCTTTTCCCGAAACAAAAGCGGAGAAGCTCATGTGTCAACAAGAAAACCCTTTCTTCCTCAAATACCATACCATTCAACTCAGCAGGATTTATCCCAAAGGACAGAGGATAGACTCGTCAAATTACAATCCTGTTCCATTTTGGAATTCCGGATCTCAAATGGTAGCATTGAACTATCAGACTCCGGACAAGCCTATGCAGGTCAATATGGGGAAGTTTAAAGAGAACGGTGGTTGCGGGTTTATTCTGAAGCCGGAGTTTATGTTTGATGAGGGCTACAACCCTAACGATCCACGAAGCCTGATAGACAAGAAGGTGAAGCCAGTGACCGTGATGCTGAGGGTGATAAGCGCAAGGCACCTGTGCAAATCTGGACGCGGCACGGCGAGTCCCTTCGTGGAAGTGGAAATTATCGGCGCGGAGTACGACACTGGGACCAAACTTGTCACCAAGACTGTTGGTAAGCATGAATACCATTTCACTTGTCGATTAGTTATAACTTTAAAATATAGGAGGCCTATGTCCAGCAGTGCACATCCTGTCGCTGATATGGTGATGATGTCTATTTTTCAACAACTTTACAAATTACATTTACCAACCCAATATTTTTCGCTAGGAGATAACGGCATCAATCCAATATGGAATGACATCTGTGAGTTCGAGGTAGCCAATCCCGAGCTGGCGCTGATTCGCTTTCTCGTCCAAGACGAAGACATTTTTGGGGATCCGAACTTCATCGGGCAAGCAACGTTCCCTTTCAAATGCCTGCGGACGGGGTACCGCAGCGTGCCCCTCACCAACGCCTACTCTGAGGAACTCGAGTTATCTTCCCTCCTCGTGCATATAGCACTGATACACAATCATTAGGGGTTACGCACACACATCAGCGCCGTTGCCAGGCCGAGGTCGGGCCGTGTTAATTTGTATTACCGGTTTACCGGTAAATACACAAAAAAATCCGTTAGACGTACAAACTCACGGCCCAGATGTGTGTGCTTTTAGCATCATTTTCAATAGTCCTTTTTTCTTACTTGTGTTGTATAAACTATGATGGGTGTACTGTACATTTTGACAAAGATAACTAATATAATTTAAATTAGGGCAAACTATCATCACATTTTTAAATATTTTTTATTTTAACTTTTAAGGTAATCTGAATGTAAAACTATTATATATATTTTTTTAATAATATAATTGGTGTCTATTTTTTAAAGCTACTGTATTTTTAGCATGTAAGAAAAAATGGACTTACACAAATATAATTACTCTTTTTAGGAATAGATTTTGGTGTAAGTATTAGTAGAAACAGTACATTTAAAATATCTGTATATTAACATTTGATTAGATTTTTTAGTTAATTGTTGCTCTGGGAAAACGATAAAAATATGTAAGTACTTATCAAAATCTATTCCTAAAAATTTAATTTTTGATAGTTCTTTAATCCATTACGTAATGAGGTAGTACCACCCCTTTACGATTTGGAGCATATTTGGTAAAATTTAGGTAATATAAAAAGGTACTGGCCACCATAAGTCTTCCTTATGAACATAGTTGCCGCAAACTGGCAAAGTAATTCCTGGCAGAACTTATGCTCTGTCGATATTGATATATTATATTAATGACTTTTCAAATAAATAGCAAGAGGCTATGCATAAATAAGGTCTAACAAAATGTACTGAAACTATTTTAAGGATTAATTCAGATCGCGATACTGAACAACTTTCCCCAAGGAACATATATCGAAATATGAAAAGTAATTTTTGGCCTCCCATACAAGCTGACCGATCAGCTGATTCGAGATTGTATAGGAAGCCAAAAAATATTTTTCATATTTCGACATATGTTTCTTGGGGAAAGTTGTTCAGTATCACATACTGAATTCACCATTAAAATAGTTTCAGTATATTTTGTTAGACCTTATATTTATTAGTTCTAAAATGTGTATCCCTTACTTGGGGTGTGAAAATTTTCAGCATGTGTCAACATAGTAACTTCTAGCACTGACGAGTGACTATGGCTACTATTATTTAATAAAATAGGTATTTCCTGTTATATCTCTGGGTGCATTACATACGTATGTTAATTTGGATATCTTACATACTTAGAATAAATTAATGTTTTTATTTAACTACTGTTAACACTGCATAATATTTTTATTGCATAATAAATATAGTTAGTAGCATGTAAATTATACAAATTGTTACTATTTTTAACCGACTTAAAAAAGGAGGGGTTATCAATTCGTCGAATCCTTTTTTTATGTACTTCCCCGATTACTTGAAGCCTAGACAAATTGTTTTTTTTTTTTGTTAGAAATGGCATACTTGTCATGTGTAGACTGGTGATAATTCAGTTTTTAGCTTTAAAAATTATATGTGATACATCATCCTAACAAAGAATAATAATTGCATTTCAGTATTTTGAATGGAAGAATTAATTTAAGGTGAATGCAAAGGGCTCTTCATTAAACTTTTTTCGCTAGATGGCGTTGATTTCAATATTTTCAGGTTTTTTTAAAATTCTTGTGTAATGGATTACTGGTAGGCAAACATTTTTGATCGGCGAGCCTGTAACATACTCTTTTATTTATTTAATGGCATACTATTGTTCTTCAGTCAATGTATTCAGAAAAATGCTCCAAAATAAAATCTGTCATTTTGTCTCGTATCTCTACACTCACTCACACTACGACAGGAGCTTAAAAAAGCATGAAGATGCCGTAAAGCATTGTTATAGACTATGGTTATAGATTTGAGTATCGCCACTAAATGGCACTATTAAAAAAAAAACTGGATAGCGCATATTTTCAGTTATTATTTCAAACAGCCGAAAATCATTTTAAACACAAAAAAATGATCTCAGATTGCATATTTGTCAACCACAGCTTTGACTCTGATAGCTAATCAAGCCTTGTGTCGGGGCACTCGTTTAGAGTTTAGACCATTTGGGGGAAGGAAAAACCACCTCGCAAAAAACGTCGTCATTGTACATGCATTGTATTTTTTAATAAAACCAAATCGTACACATTGTTGAATTTTCTTTTTATTGAAGTTTAATATTTATTACTGAAAAAAAAAACAATTCATACAGATAGAATGATACAAAATGATAGTGATTTCTGCCGACATAAATTGTTAAATGTTGTAGTCATTATTCTGTGCACGGTGACTAAAAACAACTTTATAGTTTATTTCATGTTTGAACTTGAAATGATGGATGATGGAGACGGCAAACCTCTGTTAGAGTTTATGTAATAGAAGTGAAACAAAAAAAGAAACACTTCTGCATTTTCCTGACACGTATATTCCCTTGGACCTAAAATAAATTTTAAATATAAATCTATACAAAAATATATACGGACAAATCACACAGACTTTTAAATCAATCAAACCCAAAACAAGTTCTATACTTGTGTTTCAAACGTGACGGCAAGTTGCAACTTAGGAAAACATTTTGAAACAGATTCTAATATGAAATGTTGAATCACGTATATTATCGTACAAATAACAATATTACAAAATATCACGAGTCGTTTGACCACGCAGATAAGAAGTCCTGCCAAAAACGTCATCCGTGACATCCGTACTTTTCTTGCACCGCCGTGGATGAAGGCATTTTTGCTCGCCGCTTTATGTAATTTTAACTAAACAGCCGGTTTTATACTGCGGCGACCACTGAAATGTGTATACTTACATGTAGCGTGTCACTACTATCAGACACCCAGGCGACGTAAACGAATCTCAACTAGATACAACTTACCTATAATAAATTATAATATTCAAATGATTTCAACTTATGTCAAATCGGTATATCGTTTCAAACCTGCAATCAAAAAAACCGGTCAAGTGCGAATCGGATTCGCGCACTATACTTACACTAATGCGGGTTCCGTACCATTATCAATAAAAAATCGCATTTGTTGTATGGGAGCGTCCCATATTTATTTTATTTTGTTTTGTTTTTAGTATTTGTTGTTATTATAAAATTTCAACTATCTAGCTATCGCGGTTCTTGCGATACAGCCTGGTGACAGACAGACGGACAGACGGCGAAGTCTTACTAATAGGGACCCGTTTTTATCCTTTGGGTACGGAACCCTAAAAAAAGAGTGTGTGTACTCGATGGCGTGTACTTATGTACAATCTACACGCGTTAGATAGAAGTAATACTTCTTTGGCGTGAACATAAATACAGAGAAGATAGGTACGATCGCAGATTTTTATATAATGCTAGCCGAAGCCCGCGACTTCGTTCGCGTGGACTTTATGTCTCTGGAAAATGCTCATCAGGCTGAACAACTTTTACTAAGGCGGCATTTTTACATCTCTATAGTTTAGCTGGACCATTATGGTTCTGCATCAGGCGTTCCATTTCCCAAAATCATTTATACCCTATATGTTGCCCAGGCTTAATACCTATATAACAAAAAAAGTTTCGTTCGAATCCGTCCAGTATTTCCGGAGATTAGCGTATACAAACAGACAAACAGACAAACAGACATACAGACAAACAGACAGACATTTTTTTTTTAATTCTTACTCTATTACAACGTCTCCATCGCCCCCAATATTTTTTTTGGAAATATATTTAATGTACAGACACTTTTTTTTACTATTTTATTATATGTATAGATATAGATATGTATAGATATCCAATGAATATTTGATATTTAATATAAATATGGGAGACCTTTGCCCAGCAGTGGGACAGTACAGGTTAAGTAAAAAAAATATATATATAAATATCCCATAAAATAATTTAAACAACGAATTTATGAACTATGTCCAGGTCCAGGTTTTGCTAATTTGATTGTTCATGTAGTAGATTCAGAGATATGGGACTAAAGCAAGTAGATTAGATAAGTCACGTTCAGAAGTTCGTAGGTTTATTGTGAAATTCTAAATAAAAAGTAAAGAATAATTTTTCGGTATTTTATAATTATTTTCAAAACATAAATTATAAATACTTATTTTTTGTTTATTAATAGGTACATGCTTACCTACTAAGTATATACCTATAATTATTTCTTTTAATTAATATATGTTTTGTAAAAAATATTTGTTTCAGTTTCAGAACGAACTCATATCGTAGAAATTAGAAATATTGTGGAGACTTGGAGAGAAATGCATTCGGTTTCAAAAGCAAACAACGTTGCCGTCTCGTGCCGCTATGTACCTACTACATTTTGCGCGTTGCCCGCTGCTAGCGGGACGGCAACGTTCATTCTGTTTGAGCTAAGTCTTCTGACTTATTACTAGGTACATTTAGTTATTTTTATTACAGCGCCATCTAGATGATGTCCAAGTATGTCGTTGCAAGCATTGAGCTGTCAAATTAGACAAATGCAGTAGTTTGTAATAAATCTGCTAGATGTCACCGCAAAATGAATTCTATTTATTACGCACACATTGTTAGAAATGTTAATTTTTGTCTTGTTTTAAATATCGTTTTTCTTGTAAAGTACTGTAAATTATTATAACAGATTTTAAAGGCGAGCACTACAACTTCATGAAAATTGGAAAATCGATAGTTATATGAGAAACACTATCCACATTAAGAGAATTGCTGTAAAACAAAATGTATGGACGGCCAAGGTTCGCAATCACCTTAAATGAATCCAACAAGTGATTGGTAGTATCACTTCCAATATTTTAGTTGCAGGTTATAAAATAAAATCGAAATATTGATTTCTCCTTTTTATCATACAAACCCTTCACTTGCTCGGTTTCATATTATAATGCTCAATTACAAACAAGACTCAATTTGCTCCAAAAAAGTAAGTAAAAGTGTCTTGTACTTGTCACTTCTGTAACTTATATCATAGGCCTATATATATATATATATATATATAAACAGACGTTTGGGCACTACGTAGATCCAGCAGTGGGCCTGAACTTAGTTGATTCCACCTTTAGCGGCGAATAACTTGGCTCCCTTCGCATATTCTTCGAGCGGTGTGGCAACGTCGCATTCTAGTAATGGATTCTGTCCAACATATTCGTAGAAATAAAGTTCTACTCGTCATTTTTTGTATTCAACCTCCGAGAAAACTTGGATCCGTAACGGTTATTTTTTTGCGAACTAATTCGCACTTGCTGCGTCCACATTTTATTCAAAACCCATGCTTGTGTTGTTCCGTTTTATATATATATCATATGTTTTTGTATGAACTCTTTGGTACTTTCTGCCTCCGATTTTACTCAAAACCAATACGTATGTTGTTCCATTTTATATATATATAGTGATTGACGGTGAGTTAAGCCATAGCTGAAATTTGAATGCTTGGTTTGATCCAGCAGATTTTATATTCACTAAACTTGTGCGTTTTAAGCTCCTATATACTTTTATGAACTCATCGATACTTTCTAGCTCCGAATTTTATTTAAAACCAATGCTTGTGTGGTTCCATTTCGTATATATTTAATATCACGGTTAGCTTAGGCATGGCAATATATATTTTTAAATCTTATGCCTTGTAAGCTCCAAAAGTGTTGCCAACTTTGAAACCTATTGGGTGATTGTTAAAAAACTACAGTAATTTTTT
The DNA here is from genome assembly GCA_963555685.1 of Acrobasis consociella. Classification (NCBI taxonomy): domain Eukaryota; kingdom Metazoa; phylum Arthropoda; class Insecta; order Lepidoptera; family Pyralidae; genus Acrobasis; species Acrobasis consociella. The sequence continues at coordinate 18,914,086 of OY743104.1, forward strand.
TCTAAAAAATTTTTATGAAATATTTTAGAATTACCTTGCTTTTTAATGCAAGTAATAAGTCTAAAAAGTCATAACAATAATAAAAACTCATATTTTTATACTGAATATGATAACCTTATTGTTTCGCATTATTTATACATTTAAACATGTTTATGACTTAATGCACACAAAGAAACTTGCTATCTTGCCTTACGCTCTTGCGTAATGGTATATAGTACGATTGAAAAAGTACTTTTCAACAAAAGCAATTATGCAAATAATTTTAAACACAACATACAAGCCTACCAATTTCTTTAGAGTCAGTAAATTCAAAATTCAGAAGTCCAGACGCTTTGTTTACGAAATATAATTGCATTTCGAGTTTAGCGGAGTGCTTCACCTCCACATACAAAATTTCAGATCTCTACGAAGTGCCAGCGAGACGTAATGATTGACTATGATTTTTTTTTCATCCAGATGCCAGATCCAGATTTTGGACACTAAAAAAATCAAATTCGGATTACGCCCAAAAAATATAGATTTACAGCCAAATCGCAAGCAGTTAGTAACTTTCGGCAGCAATCTTTGATTTCTAAAAATTAAAAAGAAACACTTGGTGTGGATGACTTGGGGTTTGCCCTCGCCACGCAGTTCGCCCTGTGGGCTTACATCACTTGACCTGTGATGTGGCCTCGTGAAAATTGCTTAGGGGGAGCGGTAACAAACAGTAGAAGAAGGGGAATGGCTTGGGCTTCAGTACGACATGGCTACGTTGAGTAGCTTGGTGGTGGCATTTGTATGGAGGATGAATATTTTTTTGAAACTTGAAAAGAAAATACCGGCTCTGATGAGATTGACATCGTTTAGATATGGAGCCCTAATTCTATTATGAATATGAAAAATAAACGCACACAACGATATTTAAATTATGCAATACATATAATAGTAAAAAAATAGTCTGTATATTGACTAAATTTCCAAAAAGAAACAACAAGCAGATAGATACACAGTGAAAGAGTAAAATTTTAAAGAGAATGTCTCTCTGTTTGTTTGTCCTTTTTGTACACACTAATCTCCGGAAATTCTGGATAGATTTGAATGAAACTTTATTGGTATAAATCTGGGCAACATACAGGGTATAATTGATTTCGGTAAATGCAACACCTGATGCAGAACTATAAATTTTCAGCTAAACTATGAGAAATAATAAAATGACGCCACAGCAAAAGCTGTTTAGTCTGATAAGCATTTTTGTGCACGCGAACGAAGTCACAGGCATGAATTAGTATAAATACATCATTAAAAGAATTAAAAATTCTTAGGACAGTTGAGTGACTAATCTATGTTCAAATCTAATGCACAGGGAATTAGGACGAAGGTTGTAAATCATAAAATGGTAGTCTTGTGGGAAGTGTGCATAGTTTGGGTGTGCATTCTTTTACAGACAAAAGTTTTATAGATTTTCGTTATACGGAATATTTATTCCATACTCACAATATTTATTATGAAGAATTTTATAGTAACAAAACAATTTTTTTTACAAATAACATAAATTTTTTCGATGTTAATAATATCATAATATCAAATCAATTTTTTTCAATTCTCAATATATTTAGTCTTCTTTTATACTAATATTGTTATATAACTTCGCTCTAGATCGGTCATTTTGAAAATCTTTGGGAGAGGCCTATGTCCAGTAGTAGACGTTGTGCGGCTGAAATGGATGGATAGATGGGTGGATGTTATATAACTTAACCTACACTCCACGACAAAGTTGATTTTGTGTCTGTGTTAATTTCGTCCTAAGCTTGAGTCGTTCGCTCGCTCGTGTGTTGGTCACAGGAAACCTAACAAACTTAACCCACAACCCACGACAAAGTTGTTTGTGTTTGTGTTACTTTCGCCCTAAGCTTCAGTCGCTCGCTCGTGTGTTGGTCACAGGAAACCTAATGAACCTAACCTACAATCCGCAACAAAGTTGTTTTTGTGTCTGTGTTACTTTCGGTTTAAGCTTAAATTGTTCGCTTTTAATACATAAATATAAAACAATTTAAAATATAAAAAGCTTATTCGAAATGGTTTCCATTGGCTGCAATACAGCCCTTTACACGTTGAGGTCAGTTACCAATAGAAGCATGCACTCTTTCCATGGGAAAATTCTTCACTGCCAATATTATGGATTGTTTTGGGGACTCCAAATTATCATGGCGTTTAGAGCAAGCCGTACTCTCTAAAACTGACCATAAAACATAATCCAGCGGATTAAGATTGGGATTAGACGACGGCCAGTTTTCAGCTCTGATGAAGTCGGAAACGTTTGATTCCAATTAAGACTGCGTTGACCGAGCTTTGTGACCCGGTGCCGAGTCTTGCTGGAAAAACCATTCTTGGTTATTGAACATAGTGTTGTTAAGGGGCTTAAATACCTTCTCAAGAATGGTATCTTGATACACTTATGCCGATGTTTCGATACTTTTTTCACAAAAGCATGGCTCAGTCACTCCTTCATAGCTAACACCCCACCAAACCATCACTAAAGTCGGCTAATGCCACGCTGCACTCTGTCGACTTGTTGGGAAGCTTTCTTAGAGCTTGGGGCATAAATACCTACAAATCAAATCAAATCAAATATATCTTTATTATCATAGGATATTTAAAATATCTCTTAATAATCGTCATTATTTTGTTGCACTATTGTTGACGTCAAATAGTTACTTACAGCTAAGTTTACTACCGCTTCCAAAGCGCTAGTGCAGAAGAAGCGGTAACAAACTGCACTGCACCTCTTCTCCAAGGACGTCAACTCACAATTAAATTAATACTTAAAGTTAATGTGGACAGAGAATACATTGTTTTGTTTTTTATGTCATATCATAATTTAAATTTAATTTTTAGAATGTCAAAATTTTAAAGTATAAGTAAACTTTATATAAGTAAACTTTCCAAAATTATGAAAAACAGTGCACAAAGGACGTGGTGTTTATTGAGATATGTAAAAAGGATTAGTTATTGTACCGTTCTTACCTTGTAAAAGTTGTAAAAAGCCGGTAACAATTATACCCACTGAACGTCAGCTAAGAGCACTATTATTTCACAAAATACACTGAAATTGCACAAACAAATTATCAATTACGATAAAACCTAGTATATTTTACAAACAAGTAATATTATTTATTGGATTTAGCTATTTAGATATTTAAATTTACAATATTAAATACGGAGCAATAATTTTGACATTTATGCTCTTGGGTTGCCAGCCGCCCAACCAGTCATTTTATTTCTTAAAATGTTGCTCAATGGTAAAAAAATGGTCATCCGTAAACAATTTTTTTCTGCGACCACCCATTGCGTACCGCTTCAGTAGATTTTTCAATTTTACTACTCTTATTCTTTTTTAAATTATCAGTTGTAAAATTACCAGTTCGTCTTTTATAGGCAGCAAGTCCTAAGTCATGTTTTAAAATAAGCGACATGGTTCTAGGTGCTATCTTCATCTTCTGTGTTAAAATCTTTTGCTTTCGGACAGGATTTCTTCGAATTCTTTCCCTTACTGCTTTGACCACCTTTTTCATATGAACACTACGTGGACGGCCAGATCTTTTACTGTCACAAAGAGGAGGTCTCATTGTACCTATTATAGTCCGGTACCACAGAATTAATAATAGTGTTACATACAGAACGGAAACTCGCACCGTCCCCCGCAATCTGGTGTCCCCGCAACCTTTCCCCTGTTATTGGGACGTGTAAGAGCCAGAAAAACAGGGTTATTGGTAGTCGCAAGTTGACATTACGCGAGTCACTTAGGATTATTGAATTATAATGGTGAGAAACTGCGCACATTATCGTTGTTTATCCACGGATAACAATAAAAAACGTAAATTTTAAAATCATAATCATAATCATATTTATTCATAAAAAGTATTTACACGTCATACAAAAATAAAATTGAATAATAAAATAAAATAAATTAAACATACAAATAAATATATTACGCATACACATACATAACTAATAATAATCATATAATTACAGAATAATCGAATGAAAATTAGCATATCAAATTGGAATTATAAGCGACATTCATAAAATTCTTCTATACTGTAGAATGTACGCTCAAGAAGCCACTTTTTTAGCTTGACTTTAAAGCTGGTCAATGTAGTCGCCTGTTTTATATCAGGTGGCAACTTATTAAAGACAGACGGCCCCATCACATGAGTCAGTCTGTCAGTCTTAGCTAGTCTGTGTGGTATCAGGTGCAGTCGGTCAACATCGCGGAGCGCAATGTCGTGCACATCTCTGGGTCTTTGGTACACGTGTTGGTTACTAAAGACATATGTGGCTACCTGTAAGATGAAAAGGGATGGCAGCGTGAGGATTCCAAGGGTTTTAAAATATGGTCTGACGGTTGTTCGCCCTGATACGTGGACTATCGCGCGGACTGCTCGCTTTTGCATACGAAACGCTCGTTGCCATTCCGCGGCGCACCCCCAGACCTCTAGGCCATACTGCAGGACAGACTGCACTATCGCAAAGTAGGTAGACCTCACCACCTCTCTAGGTACCACATCCGATAGTCGTCTGAGCGCGAAGCTAGTGCTTGCCAATTTACCGCACACTTTATCAACCTGTGTTTCCCAGGTAAGGGCACTATCCAGTTGTATTCCCAAGAAGGTAATGTCATCCACCTGTTCAATAGTTGTTCCTTTTATAGCAACAGATAATCGTATAGATTTCCGAGTGGTGAAAACAGGTAAGCAAAGCAACAAATTCTGTGGTAGCGACCCTGATTGTTCAACTCACACATTTGACGTGTGCACGGACGAATTGTTTCGTTTTTAGTAGTACTAGGTATTTATGCTGCTCCGTTTCTATGAAGTGTCATACCTGTGTCGGTACACAAACATTTGACTAATACCAAGCGTATGGAGAATTTTAAAAACTGCGTTTGGCTCAAACCTACTTTGTGTAATGCAATCACAGCGATTCGGTTCTCTATATCACGCAAAATATTGTTAAATATATTAGCGCCAAAAGAAGAAAAGACAATGAAAAATCATATAAAAGTAACGGATTCCAAATTCAAATGTAATATTTTTTTTATTTTTAATGGTAACGAGCTTTTTTGTCCACGAAAACGAGGTCAAAGGCATCAGATAGTCACAAATTAACACGTCTTTCAAAAAATGTAAACACTTCTTAGGACAGTTGAGTGGCTAATCTATATTCAAATCTAAAGCACAGGAATTAAATAGGAAGGTTGTAAATCATAAAATGGTAGTCTCGCGGGAAGTGCGCAGTTTCGTAGCGTGTGCGCCTTCGTCATCGACTAATTGTATTTCAAATTTGAACTTAATTATCGAACCTTGCTAATGTAATTGATACATTTAGTCTCGGCTCAAAGGATAGTGAAAAAATAATATCGAAAAATGAAATTAGTTTGGCAAGTTTGTGTCATGCCATTATTAATATTTTTACTGTAGTTTGGCAGTAAACAAGTGAGAAAATCGTTTGGCATGGAAATTAGTCGCAAACTAGACTGTATTCTTTTTACGTAATCGATACTAGAAGATAAACTCATTGATACCATTCTTCAGAATTACTTCTTAATACAAAACAACGTTAATAAAATAAAAAACATTGCCCGTGAAAGGTTATGCAATCTTTAAGAAGGTTATATGTATTTTTTTGTTTTTAGTTACTAACTTGCAATGTATCAGATATCTACGTACGAATATTGGTTTGGGTCAAATCTTGTAGCTCAATTTCCAACCAGCTATTCTCAATCGATTTCGCTCAAATTTTGCATACTTGTCAATACAATATTATGAAGTTAATGAGCTGTTCTGATGATGGAACCGGGAGGTATTCACTAGGACTGAGTTATAAAACAATATAACCTCATGGAGCAGGACTCGTTTGAATTGTCTTAATGAGCACATTAGTGCAGACGATGCCAAGGGTCTGATCTCGGAGGACGGAAGGTGGTCGATGCAATTCAGTAATTAAACGACGCAACTCCATCGAGTTTCGGCTTATTTCATTCGTTTCAATAAGTAGTTTGGCCTCAGAATAAAAAACTTATCACACAAGGAAACTGTTTAACATAGTAATTCTAACGGAGCACTTGCACCGTCCTTTCGATACTTTACAGATTTACGTAATGATCATAATCGATTACGCAACTTACATTATAAATGTATTAGATTAGTTGATTTTATACCTTGGCAGAGGGAAACACGCAGGTAAGGCTAATCTGTAATAAATGATCTAAGGGCTATGTTATTTTATTTACTGAGGGTTGTTGAATTCGTTCCGGTTCCGTCATCAGAACGGCTCATTTACTCCATAAGCATTGGATAAGTGTTGCCGCTCGATAGTCCACTATTGACAGTCAATCGACTCACTATCGGTATTTTTAATAAAACCGACAGTGAGTCTTGAGATACTTTTGATTGTTTATCGATACTGCTGATAGTATCGATAATATCGATTCTGATGACGAACAAACTATCGATAGTATTGCTTTTAATAATACATAAACTATCGATATTATCGATATTACAAAAAATATCGATAGTGTCGATATTTTATGAAACGCATACTATCGATACTCATGATAGTTTGATTTTCGTCGGATCGATACTATAAATACCAATTATGGTATTGTTGGTTATTAATAGTATTGCTCTAAAACAGATATCCATACTGATAAACCACTGTCGATAGTTTGTCATTTTTCAATTGAAAAATGATATCTATTGTTTGGCAACACTACATTGATTGCATAAACATTGCAAGTTGAACAGAAGCTTGTAATAATATTATTACTAGCAGATTGTAGCCAATGAGGTCAACGGTGCTCTCTGATTGGTTGATTTGAATCGGAAGTAACAGTGTTGAATGCCAAAAAGGTGGATTTGTATAAAATTGACGTAATTATTATTATTACTCTCGTTGACACTTTTGGCTCCAGTCGGAACAACATGCGCATGGCTGACTAGCATTGGATCTAGAAAAGGCACCCGGAGCCAACTATGTAAACGGAACCAACAAATACTAGTCGTACGGCACGATGGATCTGCAAAGTGCCCACGGGTATATCTATATATATATATATATATATATATATATATATATATATATCAACAATAGCCATTACATTAACTACATAGGAGGCTTTCGGAAGTTTGATGATTTGTAGCTGCTCTTGCTAAGACCGCCATGCGTTTCGAATATTTATAAATATTGTAGTATAACTTAAAAGTTATGCTGTTGCAGAGCGACGCGAGCAAATATTTTTGCTTGGAAATATTATTTTTTATGGCAGGGAAATAATGCTAATACACGCAATGAATGGTTTAAAGTTTCCTAATGACAAGAGTAAGTGTGGCCACACACTTGTAGACAAACCTGTGACATTCCGCCTCGCTAAATAAAAAGCGGAAGGGAATGACATTTTTTTCGACTTAATGAAGATAGCAATTTAACAAAGTTCTTATAGAGATTCCAATAAGTACACACCCACACACACACATCACCCCCTATAGCCTTAACATAACCCGCAAACTACACAATCGATTTTGATAAAATTTCTATGGGATCACCTGACAAGCATACTCTTTCAAACAAAAAAGAATTTTTCAAATCGGTCCAGGAATCTTCGAATACTCGGTAATTATACATAAAAAAAGAATCGCGACGAATTGATAACCTCCGCCTTTTTGCAAATCGGTTAAAAAGTTGACGGTTTTAGATATTTTCGTCATTTTATTTTAGAAAAATTTACTTTTAAGAAGTTTTTGGGCTGTCATTTTTTTCTCCGCGTTTCCAACCAGAGATTTTGATGTTTGTGTTACACTGAAGCTAAATTAACTAAATATCGGTATCAAAACTACATATCTCTAACATAAAAAGGATGATAGATAATACAGCCTAATGACCAATATTTCCATAAAGTAAATTCTGATAACTAGCAAGTTCTGACACGTCTCTCTTGAGAAAAAATTATGATACTAAGTATATAAAATGATGTCAAATGATAAAAAATACATTCATCATGGTACAATAATTCAGGTAAAATGTTGATGATTCTTAGAAAAGAAGGATGTCAAACGGAACATTTTTTTCAAACAAGCAGTTAGCAAGTTAAAAGAAATGATGAAATGTTTGATGTCTGTGGTTCACTTCAATATCAGTAGCAGAAATTCGTATTTGTAGTGGCGTATTTAGGCTAAGGAATGGTGGCGTATCTAGAATAGGAAACATTGGTGAATTTAAAAAAAAGGACAGTGGCGTATCTAAAGTAAGATGCCACAGGCCACAGAACTACCTAGAAAGAGGAAGAAATCACTTGTTGGAAAACCTAATAGCCCAAAAACCTTTCAAAGGTGATTTTTCCATTAAAATAGATAAATAAAAATTTCGAAAATCTCTAAAATCATCAACTTTTAGTTAAGGCAATAGAGGGGAAAACGAATTGTTTTGGCAATAGATGTAGGTCGAATTACCATTAATCCTATATAACGTGGAAGGGACATACCCGATATAATAGAATGGCGGGAACACGTTTACACGTGTCTGAAAAAAAAAGGCTATAAATAAATATGTTAAATTATACATTTATGAAACATATTGAATTGAGTAAGGTGCCTTAGGAAGTATTAAAATAACACAGCGCACAAATGTATTAGACTGTCTTATTAGGTAATTTAGCATACCTACGTCTTAACGGCAATAGGTCTTTTGGATTCTGATTTAATTTTAAATTAATTAAAATATGTAACGTTATTATAATGTTATATAATTATACTTAGTTAATAATTGGTGTTTACATATGAAGCTTTTGATGTTTGTATATTTCAATCATTGCAATGTTTATGCATTTATTCTCATTTTGGGATACTAGTCTTTAATTTTACTGTAGTTCAATTTCAGTTACATTTTGTTGGTACATATTTACATTTTGATGTACAATATCACATTGATCTAAGAACTGTAACAGAATAATCTTGCTACTGTACTTTGAACTATTTTTTGTTTCGACCAACTGATCATATTTTTAATCCATGTCTTACTGCGTTAAAGACCTATATTACTATACTTAGTTTTTTCAATAGCATATTACCTTTGTAACTGACATTGAACTGCTTTAGATTAAAAGACTTGCGACCGGTATTATTGTTAAATAATTCGGTATTTGAACTCTAGCTGCTCTTCTACGTTTTGGGTCACACATAGTTAACTCATAAAATAAAAAGCATCTACAAGTTCATCGATATAGTAATAGATATCTTTAAGATCCTTGTTATACGCCTAATTTAGTTGCGAACTTCACCGTCGCAACACTCGCAACCACTTGCAATGGGCCAACTTGTATAGAGCATAGCCCGATTAAAGGATAATGGTAAATTCACGTTGTGTTTAGTATTTAAGATGTTAAAACTCGAATATTCGAATTGCACAATTGAACGATCTGCATATTTACACAAATCTAAGATAGATTGTATAAATGTTAATGTGACAGGGTATAGCGTGTGGTTTCTAAGTTTAACGTTCTCTTTATAAGTTTCAAAAACCAATGACGTAGTTTAAAGTTTAGGTAGATCAGAACGATAAATCAGCAGATTTATTATATATCCTTCTCGTCGATTTAAAGATAGCAAAAAATATTTTTAGACTGGAATTTGGCCACAGTGACAGTGATGACAGTCTCGTGGTTGGCCTCATTGAGATCTGCCTGACATGACATAGAGTCGGGGACTTTTAGCAAAATTGGATCCGACCCGACACTTGACTTTCTCCTAGTGACAAGCAGTCAGTCATACATAACATAAGCGTATATTTTTATCATGTATAATATATAATTCGACCTTGGGTCATATGCATATGATATATGTCGACTGCGGAAAAACGCATTGTATGAGTTTTCCAATAGAGAAAATATAAACGGTGCGTTTTCAGCAGTCGGTGTCGATTAATGGTTCGATTTATCAATTATAAGAAATATATATTTTAATATATGTCCTTTTTGAATGATGCGTTGGATGGAATGTGTAAGCGCGGCCGCATACCATCAGAATTTTCTAACAGAAAAATTCTAACGTTCGCCTGAAGGCACTCCGTGGATATATTTTGTATTAGCTCCCGCACACTGTTAGAAAAATTCTAACGGCCCGTCCGTTTCTGATGTCCGCCGGATCGCACCGTTGCCGGACGTCAGAATTTTTCTGACAGAAATTGCGGAAGGCGTGTTTACCATACATTTTGTACTAGGCCCCGCACACTATCAGTTTCGCGTCAGGTCAGGCACGCCGCGGCACGGAGCACACGTGTTAGTCATAGGCATGAGGAATGGAAAAATATTTTTGGTGAATCGGTTAGATTATTAAAAAATATTGTACACGATTTTTTCTTTTCTCTGAGAAACCAAAAATGACAAAGATACAGCGCATATAAATTTCACGTGACGTCACGGCTGGGTACGATTTTTAATTAAGTGTGACGTCGCAAACCCCCACTCCGGAACTTTGACGCTCCGTATCTTTGTGAATTTTTACTTTTTTGGTAAACTGAAAAATACGAGTCCATTATTTGGATAATCTAAAAGACGGACTAATTAAAATCATACTTTTCGGACCCTGTCGTCACCCCTATTGTTTTATGTTTGTTATTGTTTAGGTTCCTACGTTCTCGACGCAAAATGAGTACGATTCAAGATTTGATCGCCGAAGTTGAGAAATATCCCTTTTTGTAGAATCTCTACAACGAAAATGATCAAAATAAAATACAGAGGGATTTAGCGTGGGAGCAAATATGCCAAATAATTATATTCATAATTGCTATCTTGTAATCTTGTCGTATTAAGAGGGTGAACCCAATATCGACGGTTTAGCTTTCTTTTTAGGGTTCCGTAGTAAACAAGGAACCCTTATAGTTTCGCCATGTCTGTCTGTCTGTCTGTCTGTGTCTGTCCGTCCGCGGTCCTACTCAGAAACTATAAGGACTAGAAAGCTGTAATTTGGCACGAATATGTATATCAATCATGGCGAAAAAGTCGTAAAATAAAATATGGAAATAATTTTTTTTTAGGGTAGCTGCCATACAAGTAAAGAGGAAGTCAATATTTTTTTACTGTACAGACACATTGTGTTGGGTATCGTTGAATAGGTCTTTCAAAAATATTGTGAGCTTGGGAACACCATTTTTCAATTTAGGGATCCGTGTCTGAAATATTTAGGTTCAAATTATTTTTTTTTGTTAAAATCACATGTCCCCCCCATCTATCTGCTAAACGGTTCTATAAGGACACGTGAAAAAAATCACAGCTATAGTAAATTTAATGTAGTTTAAAGGAAAACTATCAGAGCTAAGTAGGGTTAACAAATTAAAAAGTTATAGGCGATCAAATTATAAAATTTACTCGAAAAGGAAAATTTCATAATAATTCAATAGATACGTATGTTTATACGTTTTAGACGTTTTTAGTGGCATGAATTCAAAGTTGGCATTACAACTACGGAACCCTACACTATGCGTGGCCCGACACGCACTTGGCCAATTTATTTTATTAAAACAAAAAAAGACGTGCTAAGAACAATAACGTATCTTCATCCATATTGGTAATATAATTAATGTACGTATAGAAGTACAGATGAAACACGACTGGGCTAGGTCGCGTCTCCGCAAACGCAACACGACTGGGCTAAAAAGCTGCCGGATCGAAATTTCTGACAGTATGCGTGGTGCGTCCGGCATGCGTCCGGCGAGCGTTAGAATTTTTCTGTTAGAAAATTCTGATGGTATGCGGCCGCGCTAAAGGAGGATGTAAAAAGGAAGGGAGTGACAGACATATTGACTAGAGAGAGAACAAGATGGAAAAAACTGACATTCTGTGCCGACCCACATAAAGATTTGGGGTAAGGCCAGGGCATAAGGTGTGTTGTCTTTTTTTCGATAATTTGTCTGGTATCTCTCTTTATTATAATTTTATTACGTAATGTAGGTCTCAGACTAAATCAAACTGAGATGTAGGTACAATAACTAATAGGGTTGCTATTATTTCTTATATACGTTTTGTGTGTACGTAGTTGTTCTAGATATTACATATTGTGAAATAAATCATTCCTAATCATTTCGACACTATTATTAGTCTAGAAAGTTGTTTTTAACGTACCTAGTATTACCGACATCACATAAATATCTATTAAGATTAAGATAATGTAAAATTATATACAAAAAACGTACATTACTTATACCTTGTTAAATATAGGAAGTGTCAACATGAGTAATGTTTGACTATATAAAAGTACTCTTATGTATATCAAATGCGTAGATTATTTCGTTTGTCGTTGTATTATTTATTCGATTTAGCTTTTAGGGCTTTAAGACCATTCATCCACGTAACGTTTGCAATGAGTGCTTTAAAAAGTTTTAAGGCGCACAACTCGGTCTCATAGCACCTTTATTGAATAAATGATACAATCGAAAATAAATTCGAAAATGCAAAATTGGCTTTAATTAATGTTTTGTTTGAATGTGATACCGTGCACATAAACCACTGTTTGTTTTAAGAGGATTGTGTAGCTGTAAATTTCCATACAAAAGGCGATAACGTCCCCACCCCCCCCTTAAACATAATTTTGATATTTTTTTTATATATTGTTGATATATAAGATATGTACGTCTTTATTTTAAAGAAATATTGCTTACGACAAAAGTTATTAGCATCTCAATATCCATATTTTTAAATAAAAAATAAACGGAGCGTTTTTATTTAAGTTAAATTAAACCGAATTACTAAAAAAATAAAACCATAAAGATTAGGAGAGTGGAAACGTTATCGCCCAAAGCAATATTTCAGAAGGAAAAAAAGACAATCGCCATAAGGACTTGCAACTCTCTCTATCGCACAATACAGGTCGGAAGGCAAAGCGGCGTGAAACAGATATAATTTTTGCAAATACCTACTAGACGCGACGCGTATCGGCACTACACAATCCTCTTAATTTATGCGGCTGGTTTAAAAAACGTACCTAGCCTAAACTATTTTAAATTATATTTTAAAAACCAATACTAAAACTAGATGCATTATTTATAAGTTAAACTTTTTGTTGTTTCTAAATATTCATAAGAGCAAAATTTTATTTATATTCCTTACAATTAAATAGTTTGTTTCAAATGAGGACGCCTCTGGTCCTAATTCTGGGCCTTAAACAGTCTAGCAGGGTTTTAAATCATGTAAATGCTATGTATTTTATAAAATCGTTATACATTAGAAATTAGAAGGTAATCGTGCGCACGTTTTTAAGCACTATACACGCTGACTTTTCATTGGTATTTGAAAAAAAAATTCGTTTATCCAACGTAATCCAAATTTGTGAATAACAAAGATTTAGTAGAACTTTTTTATTGTGGTTGCCTGTCCAAAACTACCGTTTTACCTTGATGATCGCCGGGTAGACTGCCGACGACATCTGGCGGCTGTACTACTAATTGATCTCACGGTTTTACTTTCGACTTTAAGTAATTATTTTTATTTTAGATTTCTATATCCTTATGAAGTGGCCTTCGGCTCCAAAACCAATGAAAAATCATGGTGTAGACCTGCAGGATGAACTTCGACGCTGCTGGTGGCGGTTGATTCCCCGGTCGAATCACGATTTAGTGGTTCTCTATTTTGTCTCATAAATTTAATATCTATAATTTAAGATCTCATAATATTTTTTTCTATAACAATCATGTGTCCAAGTGATGTCTAGCCCTACTCTCCACGGCAAAGTGGTTTTTGTATCTGTGTTACTTTCGCCCTAACCTTGAGTCGCTCGCTCGTGTCTTGGTCACAGGAAACCGAATGAACCTAACCTACACTCCACTCAACGGCAAAGTGGTTTTTGTGTCTGTGTTACTTTCGCCCTAAGCTTGAATCGCTCGCTCGTGTCTTGGTCACAGGAAACCGAACGAACCTAACCTACACTCCACTCAACGGTAAAGTGGTTTTTGTGTCTGTGTTACTTTCGCCCTAACCTTGAATCGCTCGCTCGTGTCTTGGTCACAGGAAACCGAACAAACCTAACCTACACTCCACTCAACGGCAAAGTGGTTTTTGTGTCTGTGTTACTTTCGCCCTATATTACAGAGATCATCATCATCATCACTTTCGCCCTAAGCTTGAGTCGCTCGCTCGTGTCTTGACCCAAACCATATTTATTAATAAACAAAACACTTGTAAAAAAATACATTTTATCAAATGTTTTTAGACCAATAGTAGTTTTGTCTGATAACTCAGTTGCTAAATGTTCATTTGTGAAATAATTATTTGTAAAATGTAAATTTAAGTGTTGATCATTTGTAAAAGTGGCTCATTTGTAAAATGATTAGTAGTAAAATTATCAACTGGCGAAATCATTTCTTTGCCAAACGTTGTTTGTCAAGTGTAATTTTGCCAAATGACTTTTGGTCAAACATCAGGACCCCGAGATTGACACAACATGTAATTAAGTCACTAATAAGGATAAGGAAAGGAATATAAATAAAAAGCTACAGTCTGGCTAACAATGTACTTATACCCGAAATCATGTTTACTTTATTTTCGATTATGTATTATTATGTCTTATAACATATATTTCTATTTACTTCATTCTTTTCGTTAAATTCACTGAAGTGGTAACTGCGAGCAATCACTGTTGGTATTGTTGTACCCACGGAACAGAGAAAAAGGTGGAAGTGCCAAGTGGGCGTGGCGCGCGTGTCATAATCCGGTATCACTACACAAGATCCATCGACTCCTTTTTCTCTGTTCCGTAGTCGTACCGCATTAAGCTACACAGCCACGGTTATTTGATAGAGCTATTTTTTTCTACGCAATATGGTGCTCCGCTACATACTACTCTGTGCCATTTGACGTTTTAAATATACATAAGTTTATAGTACCCTCTACTTCGTAGATGAAGAAAATGTAAAATTATGTTGAAATTAAAATTCATGAAATGTATTTTTTGTGGTTTTTTATTGATCCCTGGTCTGAGTTTCTAGCTCTGCAACTAATTCTACGTAGTAGAGCTCGGTGGCACGGCGGGTGTACGCATTACTAGGTGCTTTCGCAAGTAAAGCTATCCTTGGCGTGGTCCGCACTTGAATGGCCCAACTAGCAAAATGTCTTACAAAAAAGTAGGTATTTGTAAGAATTAAGTAATTATAAAAGGCTTATACCTATCTCTCTTAATAAGTAAAAAACACCTTACAAAAGCATGTAATAAGATATTTCGCACTGGAAACCATTCGGATTTAATACGTAATTTTGTAGATGTATAAGAAGTCACAGAAATATATTTATAAGAACAAAAGTCTTACAAATACATTTAATCAGACTTATTGCTCTTGATAATTTATCTTTACTTAGTAATGCATCTTAAAAGATAATTCATTCTTACTAATGTCTGCAATAGATGCTTTGTTAAACTCCTGCTCCAAAATACTTAAGGCCCATTTAGACGGTGCAATTTTCTTGCCCGTTGCATGCCATTTTATTGCAGCAATAGACAACTTGCATGGTCTAAACGAAATGCCAGCCATACAAATCATTTATTGCTTCAATAAAATTGTATGCAACACGCAAGAAACTTGCACAGTCTAAATGGGCCTTTACTAAAACTGTTATTAGTACATTATGGTACTAGTGTGTCACATTGGTGATTACCGCCGCGGCGCCATTGAGACCCGAGCCGTAGGCGAGGGTCTTAAGAGAGCCAAGGGCGGTAATCATCAATACACACGTGTATCATACGACGTTTTTCAACACACTTGTGAATAAAATAACAATAAAAACTCATTTTATTTAGTAGATAAAAAGTTTTTTTATTAAAAAAGTTAATGTGCAGTTAGTAAAATTATAATTAACTGTTTTTGATGACATAGCGGTATCAAAAGATAGATTATTTATTGAAATACTTCATGTTCTATTGTAATTTGAGATGGCTCATTATTCGTGTAGGTAGGTGAAATCCAATCATTGGATGTACTTGGTGTTTCGTCAGTAGGAATCTTTTATAAATTTTTCAATATCGTCAGACGATTAACCCTTTGATTTCTTGCTTCTAAATCCATCGGATAGTCTCTTTAGATAAGCTTACAAATTAGAGTATGTTTTTAAGTACACTCCATTCTTTGTTCCGACTGTACTTTTTAACATTGAGTATAAACACCACAAAGAGCTAGGTTTGTGCTTAGAAGATAATTCTTTAAAGTACGCCATGAACACATTTTCTGAAAAAGAATGCGTATTCTTGTTGTATTGCCATTTTATGAAATTTTGGTACGCTAATAGATATTTTTTCTTGGAGTTTTCAGGTAGTAAACTTTCTACAACGTTAAGGGCTTCACATCTTATATCGGGCGGTGTACAACATAAATAATTTTCTTCGTAACTAGTACTTGTAGACATTTTAATTAATAAAAAACTATAATTTCAACAGTGAAAACGAGTTGTAAAAAATGATTCGCTGTGGTGGGAAAAATTAATCAGTTTTCCTTTGCGCGCGCATTGCGATCGGCCACAGACTAAAGAGATAAGGTTTTTTTTTTCGCGCTTAAGATTTGCACCTATTCTGCCACGTACAAAATGGGGAATTTAAAGTTTTCTTTTATTACAGAGAAAACAAAAGATAAATTTGAGTGAAAGTTTTATTTATTAAACACGTACGAGTTAAAATTATCTATTTAAATAAGAAGTTGCATGAAATGAGCAAGCAATAGGAGCATTAATTGGTTTGTTCTATTGAACACGATCTTTTTTTTGAATAAAAACTTTTTTAATAAGAACAAAGCAACTCAACGCAAGTACACACAATTCCATGAACTCAACCAATAAAATTTAAAAAAAAATCTATAACTCACTATTGAGTTCAGAGTGAGATATAGCAATGAAAAAGTCACAGTTTGATTATGGGTGTCATTATGTGCCTAATTGCGGTGACCATAGAGCCACTTTATGAGCAAGTGTGTTGAAAAAAAAAAAACAAAACGTAAGTCTTATTTGTCTTGTTTAAGTATTATTAAAGAGCTAAAGGTTGCAATTAGAGTTTTATAAGATCATTCTATCTAACATGTGTCTTATGAACCCTTTAATAAGTAGATTATCTGCCGTTACCATTTTGTGAAAAATATAGATCGGCTCGTTTTATAACATCTACTACAATATTAACAATATTCTAAATTGGTTTGTAAGTTTCTTTTTTAAAAGGAATCCTAAAATATTTTTGGTTCAAAATGGCCACATATAACTTGTCTGGTGTAAGTGTTATATAAGAAATATTGACTAATAGTCATGTATTCATGTTTTTGTCAATCATAAAACGGACGTAGGCTTATATTATTTTTGACGTAGTTATCATTTTGGGGGAAAAAATAGAATGTGGGGAAATTAGAAATTCAATCTACCAACCCTAGCCAATAGACAAAAGTTCTGACACTGACGACAATAGTACAATTAGGTACCTAGTATGTATTTATATTGACGTGATATCAACGTGATATTGACTAGGTATCTGTGTGTGCGATTCCGAACGATTTTCGAAATTATATTTTTATTTATCTATCTACCGGAGACCAGAAGAATTTGTATATTTTTTTATTCCATTTAATATCTGCATTGCTTTTTGTATTGTGTGATAAAACGATAAAATTGCTTGATTCAGTGTTTTACCTAGGTACAAAAAAATGTAATTACGGCAGTCTAGGATTAGGACGAAAATGTCATATGTTTCTAAAACACTTCAATGGCCGTTTATATCTTGTGTCAATAAAAAGTGTTATTTTGATTGTGAATTGTAATTGTCATGTATATATTCAAGAATGTGATCATGGACACTTCGCAATGGCAAAAGTGGCTCCTGTTATCATTGTTTGTTTTATATCAAAGGCTGGATACCGCCGAAGGTGAGTTCTACTCTCACACCAATTCTATAATTCCCTTTTTGAATAATAATTTACTGCGAACATTTTTGAACAACATTATGTGAATATGTTTGAAAATACTATAGATCCATTTATGAGTTTTCTTCTTTTGGGATTTTGCAATAATGATATGATTTTCCAATAACAATAATAAAAACTAAACACTATGTTAGGTAGGTACCTATTATTGTTATGCTAATGCATTATCATACTTATGTATGTTATTGAAATCAAAAAAACATGCATAGGTACTATGTTTCATGTTATCAACATAACAGTGTGCAAATATTCAAGGTTGTGTATAAACTAGCACAGGTACCTTGAAATATGTAGTTATGCCAGTAAAATTTCATACGCATTGTCTGAGACTGAATACATTTTTTTAAATTCATGAGTTGATGTTGGTTCTTTACTTTTGGAGCAGTAGTTTGGACCCTACGGCCATGGTCATAATGACAGCCACCCGCCACATGAATTCAAGGTTGCAGTTGATGTATTCAGAAACTGGCTGTTAAAGTTTGTAACAAACACTTTAACCCTAATCAATTTAGGCTTGTTTGATTTTTCTCTGCAATAACTTTAGTCTCCGATAATATCCATATAATGATGAGGCTAAAAATATTGCTTTAGCTTATAATTTTTGTAAACAAACTTTTTGTATTTCCTTGTAAATGTGTGTATTTCAATCTCACTCCAACAATCAAAATGTTAATCAACAATGTAGGTATGGATGGAATTGAAACCCTCGATCTCTAAAATAATGGGATGTATATACCTACACACATAGGTACATATCTTGATCTTGGAATTATTGCTCCCAATGATTTCAATAAAATGGGAGAAGTATGCAGGGGGTGTTGGGTCCAAAAATCAATCTAGTTTGGTTTTATGTTTGAAGGTGTTTATCAAGTAATACTTGGTTGCCCGGGGACTGCTATACATTGGAGCTGAAGGTCCATTAAGTAGCTATCCCTTCACTAAACACATATGTTTGTCTAACAAGTCTTAATATTAATTCAATAATGTAGTTGCTCCTTATGTTCATTATAATCGACTTTTCATTTCCCTGCAGGCTTGAAGTGTTATTGCAACCGTCCAACATGTCCCAATGACACATGTGAAACGGATGGCCACTGCGTTGCCTCCACCAATCTAGAAAATGGAGTGCAAAAATTCTCATATGAGTAAGTTTTATCACTATCAAACACATAACATACATCATACACCTTTTCAAAATTGAATATTGACAATAGTATGTAACATTTAATAATGCAACAAAAAAAATTTATCTGGTTTAAAAAATTTAATTTGTAAGATAATCAAAATATTAAATTGTAGATAAGAGGTACATATTTTAAGTATTGCAATGATATTTCTGAAATATTTTGGCTTACAATTGGCAAACTCATATCAACACAAATCTATTTGCGAACTGTGCCTCCATATGATGTTAACTTATCAAATACTTGGATTGTGTAGAGAGGCATACATCATACACCTTTTCAAAATTGAATATTGACAATAGTATGTAACATTTAATAATGCAACAAAAAAAATTTATCTGGTTTAAAAAATTTAATTTGTAAGATAATCAAAATATTAAATTGTAGATAAGAGGTACATATTTTAAGTATTGCAATGATATTTCTGAAATATTTTGGCTTACAATTGGCAAACTCATATCAACACAAATCTATTTGCGAACTGTGCCTCCATATGATGTTAACTTATCAAATACTTGGATTGTGTAGAGAGGTGGCTTTAGACTGTATGGGGTTGAAATCTGCCCTTCCTCCTGAAAATCCAATAAAATGCAAAGAACCAGCAACATATTGCTGTCAAACTGATCTCTGCAATTCTGACAAGATTGCCCGAGCTAAACTGACCAAAGTGATACACGCTTCTGCAATGGGTAAGATGTTCTACGCACTTGTGGGCGTGTGATATAATATCTATCTACTTTGACAATGCAGAGTTTGAGTTTGATTGATGTACTATTAGAATCATAATGCATTACCACTTCCTATGAGTTTTGTGTTGAGATGCCAATATATTAACAATATCGCTTCTGAATTAGTGATTTGAATATGTACCTACTAAAAAAAAAGCGCCGCCGGATCAAGCCCGGCCCTATACTTAGTATGTTTTGAATGACTGATGTGCCGTCCCCTAACAAACACTATTTTCCGAGTGTGCGTTGGTTTTTGCTTTAACCTACTAAACATAATGTATGGTGGTTCCACTTGCGGCGCAGCTGTATCGACCGCAAAGCACTGATACCCATCGAGCACCCCTTCAGTTGCTCCACGACGAAAACTAGAAATGAGTCGGTGGTGATCAATTGTTGTAAATCACATGACATGTGCAATCGAGAGCTGCGCCTGAAGCTGCAACAGAAGTCGCAAGGTAGGAGCGTCGTGGACTTGGTCGATGTGCCGCTAACTTGCACCTAGCTTCCCGCCACGCCCACCCGGGCCAACTACCAACAAGCACCGCCGCGCCCATTCGCCCAGCGCGAGCGGACCTACAGCTTGGTATTCGGTGCGAGACTGCATGGCTACGCGACTTCTTCTTATTTTGTTACTGATATCACTAAGTTTCCTCTTAATAGACCGGCATTTGATCACCAGTAAACTCGTACTTGTAATCTAATTTGACGATTTGTGGATGTAGATGTTGGAACCGGAATCAATCGTTTCCCCCGGGCGACAGGCCTATATGGTGTCGCAAAGATGAACACCCTGATATAATTTGCTGCGCACAGGACTTCTGTAACCGTTACATCTTCCCAGGTACGGAACACAGTAATGTCTGGGTAGCTTAAATTGTGATGTCCAAATGAAGCGGCCAGTCCAGTTGCATTGTCCAAATCATGCCTATGGTGTTCTAACATGGATAGCCCTTAACTTGACAGAAATTTAAGTCTACATATAGGTAAAGTTAATTAAAAACACATTATATTTCAATATATATTAGATTATTGATACATAGATTCTAAATATGTGCCTACAGCCTTGTGATACATATTGCCAAGTCAAAAATAAATAAGCGGCCAAGTGCGAGTCTGACTCGCCCATGAAGGGTTCCGTAGTAGCAAATAACATAATATAAAAGTCTTGTAGTTGTTTTTTTTTAAATTTTATATTTGAGTTGATTGAATGTAAATTGCCGTTTATGATTTATGACGTATTAAAAAAAACTACTTACTAGATATCGTTCAAACCAATTTTCGCTGGTAGTTTTTATGGTAATGAACATCATGTATTTTTTTTAGTTTTATAGATTATAGAAGTTACGGGGGGGGGGACACACTTTTTTCCACTTTGGAAGTGTCTCCCATCAAAGTATTCGGTTTAGAAAAAAATGATATTAGAAACCTCAATATCATTTTTGAAGACCTATCCATAGATACCCCACACGTATGGGTTTGATGAAAAATAAATTTTTAAGTTTCAGTTCTAAGTATGGGGAACCCCCAAAATTTATTGTTTTTTTTCTATTTTTGTGTCAAAACCTTAATGCGGTTCACATAATACATCTACTTACCAAGTTTCAACAGTATAGGTCTTATAGTTTCTGAAAAAAGTGGCTGTGACATACGGACGGACAGACAGACAGACAGACAGACATGACGAATCTATAAGGGTTCCGTTTTTGCCATTTGGCTACGGAACCCTAAAAATACTCTTAACCAAAATATTTTTTTTGTAAAAGGTTTTATAGATTGCGAGAAATATAAAATATAAATGCAGTAACTATAATATAGCTAGCACACGGCCTTGCCCGCGTGGCAATCCATGAGCTCATACGTAATTTTAACATTTCCAAGTTTAAAATTGACGAATTCATGTAAACTTTCAACCCCTTATTTCAAACCGTCAGGGGATGAATTTCCAAAAAAAGTCAGTCAGTTTTTTTTTTATAGATGGTAGTGTCAAGTTAAGGGAAGAACTACGTTCCATACTGGCCATTCACAGCAACCAATGGTTCTGCATGTGAATGTTACATTTGAGGAAAAAACATATATTCCTCGGGGAAATATACACAAAGTTCATTCATATTTTATAGCTTTTGTGCTGCATATTTATCGAAATTGCAATTTCTATTAAGGAAATATTTTTTGGATTTAGGCATGACGCGAGTTTTAAAGTTACTATTTGCATTATAGGAAAGATTTTTCCATCGGAATGAACAATATTATTTTACAATCGGGAAAACAAGTAAGTGATCATGAGCCGGTAATCTTTTTAACAAGCATGTTATTTACTTCAAACTGATTATTTTGCATGTTAATAACACGCCATTTTTTACTAACAAAAATTACGAGAATTTTAAAGGTGGTTACTTAGATTTAATCACATAAGTTACCATATATTACTTTATACTTTATTTTAACAATGGTCACGTTAAAAGGTTTATTTATACTAGAAGTAGCACTGATTTTACTTAATGTTTTTTTATATTTCACTTCCTGCAAGTGTTTCATAATTTTATATAATTTATCATTGTCATACATTGGTTTATTTAGATAAATAATGTACATGGAAAAGGGTTATATTTTTGTTTGCTGCATGTTTTGTGGCTTTTGCTAGTGTGGTATGCATATTTTTGTATGATTTGCAATTGAGGAAATTTACTAAATATTTTTTTTAGTTTCAATTTCCTTTGCACTATGCGGACAGACGAAACCACGGATTTGAGGGCAACGACTAGCGGTGTATCGACTACACTTTGGTACACAAAGTAATTTTAAATATAATAATAGAATTGATAGATGTGTTTTGAATGTGTCGTCAGTTAGTACAGCCTTAACCTTGCGTTGTCCTTTTACATTTGTTTACAATAAAGTCGCAGTGGGTCCGTTTGTACTCTATTTACTTGGTAGCCGTTGCCGGTTTACTGTATCTGTAGCTATATTTAGATTATAAATTATTTATTGTGCTTTCGTCATACGCAATATCATTTATTGTAACTTATGTTTTACTGTTCAATGTTTAACACAAACTTGCGTTATTATTTAATATATTTTTCGATTTATAGGATATGTAAACTGGTTTATAGTTTCTGATTCTGGATTCTATTCCCAGCTGCGTATGATAATAATCTTTTTTTATTTAACCTCGAGGTTAACACCAAGGTGTTCCAAAGTCCTTTAACTTTATAAAACGTAGTGTAAATCTCTGACTTGATCTTTATAAGGATTTATTATACTATATTTTTTGGATTATCAGATTTTACTTAGATTTTACAAACTATTACTTGAATACATTGTATGATAAAACATTAAAACGTACTATGAAACAAAGAGTCGAGTCCATCTGCGGCTGCATGGCAAGTTTTGCCGTGGGTGATGGGCCTGATGGTCCTGGGCGTGTGTGCGGCCATCAGCCTGTGGTGGGCCAAACGCTCCCGCAAGTTGATGAAGCGGGGCTCCTGCCCGCGACTGTTTCCGGCGGAGGACTCACTCTGCGAGACCAGACATCCGATGATGAGCACGGCTACCATTCGTGACATGATCGAGTTGACCACCTCTGGCTCGGGATCTGGTAAGTTTTGTACTATTTATTAGTTATGAAAAATGGAATCATCATCATCAAGCATATCAGCCACAGGAAGTTGCTGGACATAGATCTCCCCCAAGGATTTCCAAAACGACGGATTGGAAGCGGCCTGCATCCAGAAAAATTTAATAGTTCACACCAAAGTCCTTTGCTGAAGGAGGGAGGGTTGAAGTCAGGAAGCCGATTTTTCTCCGCTATTAATCATCCAGAAAAATCCATAAAGCAAACTTCGGAGGCCGAAGCTGTACAGTTCATGATGCAACTGGGAACGTGCATAGATTTACATCTTAGGCCGCCGATTGCTGGCAATCATTGCATTGCCTGGGATTTTAAATTCTTTCAGTATCTATGTATAAAGAAAGAAATTACGGTGTTTGGAATTAAAACAAATATCATACATTAAATATGCAAATGACTAATATCCCTCAGCACTGGCTGGTGGGCCGTGTTCTTAATGAATGAGAGAACTATACTTTTCACAATGGCAATAAAATGTAACATTTTAATTTGCTCGTTATTTAACCGGTCGGGGGTATGTCCACAGGGTTTGTTGACGCTGTTAAGAGCGCCCAACCCGCCTTACTTTTTATACAAACGCTCGTACGTGATTATGGCGTTGTAACTAGAGATGTGCCGAGCGGCAAATTCCCCGTTGCCGGCAATATTCCCAATCCTGCCATTGCCGGCAAATTTCCATTTTGCCGGAAACATTGGCAATATTGCCGCTCCACTTAAATTGCTTTATTATATCAAAATTCTGATTATTATTTAAAAATAACTTGAAATTTATCAAGAAATAACCGCCTAGGTGTAAGTCGGACTCGCGCACGCAGGGTTCCGTACATTATTTATTTTATTTTAATTTAATTATGTATTTTTATAGCGCATATACAACTAAATATTCGGTGAATATTTCAAGCTTCTATCTGTTGCCGTTATTAATATTGAGCTAAAAACGCTAAAAAAAACACGTTTTTTGTATGGGAGCCCCCCTTAAATATTTATTTTATTCTGTTTTTAGTATTTGTTACTTAGTTAGAAATACATCATTTGTAAAAAGGTCAGCTGTCTAGCTATCACGGTTCATGAGATACAGCCTGGTTACAGACAGACGGATAGACAGGGCGCATGGAAAGACAGACCGACGAACAGCGAAGTCTTAGTATTAGGATCCCGGCAAAACGGAACCGGCAAATTCGGGCCTAATTGCGAAAAATTTGTCCTCGAGGGAAGTAAGGATCCCGGTTTTACCTTTTGGATATCGAACCCTAAAGAACTCGCCGCATCCGCATCCGCAAATGCGGAACATTTGCATTTCTTTATACATCTGCATCCGCAAAAGCTTCGCATAGATTGATGCGGATGCGAATGCGAATGCGGATGCATATTTAGAGAATAAAAGCCCCTGCATTTCAATGAAAATCTACTTAATAAGTGGATAGTTAGTTTGCCCGAATTGTGAACCCGCAAACCTCATATCTCAGTAACCTCTTCACAGATTCGGTTCATGGTAACTTAGCAATTAATCGAG
Organism: Acrobasis consociella; assembly: GCA_963555685.1. Taxonomy (NCBI): domain Eukaryota; kingdom Metazoa; phylum Arthropoda; class Insecta; order Lepidoptera; family Pyralidae; genus Acrobasis; species Acrobasis consociella. Next base: position 18,939,106 of record OY743104.1, read on the forward strand.
TTATAGTTAAACAAACATACATACATACTTACATACATAAATACAAACGCCGGATTGTTCAACTAGACTCGAAAAACTTGGCTCGCTTCACTTGCTCGTTTAATTAAAACTGTAAACTCGCGAAACCCATATTTCGGCAACCCCTTGACTGATTTGGCTTATGTCCGAACTTAAAAATTATATTGACACGCGCCTACCAAATTTCCTGAAGATCATATGGAGAATACCCATATGGCTAGCTCGAGTGTAGGCCAACCAACAGCAATCATAGCAAATAAACCTACCAAATTTCCTGAAGATCCGATAAAAGATGCTCAAGTTATCGTCAAATAAACATACATAAATACATACAAACGTTGGATTGCTCAAGTAGACTCTTCGCTAGCTTTAGAAGAAAAACATTATTTTTTGGTTGATCTCTAAAAATAGTGTAAAACATCTACAATAATACTGTGTTTTTTATTTTTTTTATCTTTAAAACTGACTGACATACGCCGCGTAGAACTGAGGCATGTCCAAAAAACGGCCCATTACTGCGTGACGCTTTGATGACGTCATTAAACAACTTGCGTTCGTATCGGCTGGCCGGTTAGTGCGTATTTCTGCATTTGGACGAATATTTCACACACATTAGATATAAAATGGCTAATCTGCTCACAAGAAAATCATATGTTGTGATTAACTGCACTAGTACCACGGTAAAAACACCAGAAGAGCTGTTTTTTCAAGTCCTCAAGATTCAGAAATGCGAAAAAAATGGTTTAACGCTGTAAAGAGAGCTGATCTTGTAGCGGCTAAAAGTTATGTACTATACTGTTGTGAAGACCAAAATAGAACGAGCGAGCGAAGTGAGTGAAGCGAGCGAAACTGTTCTCCAAATCTATATAAATAATCTGGCGTTTGTACGAGTTATGGAACAAACATACATGTATGTTTATTTGAAATTTTGTAGGTGTTGTCGAAAATAAAATTTAGTAGGCAAAAGTATTAAATAGAATATTTTAGTTTGAACATGAACTAAATCAGTCAAGGGGTTGCCAAGATATGGGATTTGCTAGTTCACAGTTTCAGGTGAAACTACTAGAATGATATACCTACATCGGGGCAAACTACTAGAATGAACTGTGAACTCTCTAGCTTCATGTTCGTAATTCTATTAGCCAAGTCTACGTCTAACAATTTTTTTAAATTTCCGATCAAAGAAACTTAAGTCACCGTTATTTTTTGTAGGTACTAATCGAAATATGTAAAAAAAACTTCGTATTCGCACCCGCATTCGCGAATGTGAACCTTTAATAATCCGCATCCGCGGATGTCGAAGTTGTTGTATCCGCAACAACCCTGGTCTGCATTTGGATAGGTCACCATAAGTGGCATATAATTTCTTGAGCCCCTCCGTGCTTCGGAAGGCACGTTAAGCCGTTGGTCCGACTGCCAACATTGTACGGCAGTCACAACATAACATAAAGCAAAGGTACATGTAATCAAGTTCATACTAACTATATGAACTTATCTGCAAATATAAGTTTGCAAGTTTTTTATGTAACGGAACCCTCAATGGGCGACCGACTCACACTTGGCCGGTTTGTTTTTCAGATTACCTACTTAAAATAGTAATTATTTCTTGCCTAAGACAAGTAATATTGACAAATCTGTATGTACCGGCAATTTACAGGGAATTTTGCCGGCAATATTGCCAGTAATTTGCCGGGAACATTGGCAGTTTGTATGTAGGAGCTATATTTTTTTAAGATGTCTCATATAATCCGCTTAGATACATTTATTTAATGAGTTTTTTAAATCAATATATCTAATATTCTCAATATTTAGGCAATATTCCCCAAAATTGCCACTTCGGGCAATCTTGCCGGCAGCGTTGCCGGCAATATTCCCAATGTTGCCAATCTTGCCGGCAACGGCACATCTCTAGTTGTAACAGATCTTTCTTGGAAAGTTTTGATTTAACAGGAATCTTGTGCGCTATATCTAGGTTTCTCTCGAAATAAAAATTAAAATTTGGAAAAACAAATTCAGTATAAGTCTCTAAAAATCTGCTTTTTTGTACAAATTTTACCTGAACTTCGGCCGATCATATAGTACTCATGAATTGTAAAAGTAAAGAAAATATTTGCATACAAACCTTGCAAATGTAATGAAGATTCTTAAGAGGCCGCATATTAAATTTGTCAAATTTCACTCAACTTTGCGTCGTGTTTTTGAGAAAAGTACAGGATTATCATTGAATTTATTTATATATTATGAAAGATAGTATCATATTATTAAGTATGAGTGAACCATTTTGCCTATAAACTTGCTTGTTTTAGTAGTTAGGGAGGCGAGGTAGCTAAATGGCGTAATTCAACGGCGCCGTCGAGACCTATCAAAATCGAAAGATAAAATAATTTCGAAAAGAAAAGCTCGTATGGTAAAAACCATTTTAGCGGTGGGTTTGGAGTGTACGGTTTTTCAAAAATGTTAAAAAAAACAGTAACTTGGGCATTCTCGAGCGCGTCAGATATTCATACTACGTATGCCCCAAGTGCCTCTGATAACAACGGTATACTAATCTGCCGGTTTGCGTGGTGGGGGTAGGCATATGAAGTAGTCAAAAATGCAAAAAAAAAAATACTCGAGCGCGTCAGATTTTTGGAAGGGGTGTTAAGTAGGCCCCAAGGAAGCTCCCTTTAAAAAAACTGACGATTTCGGCGTGACGATAAGTTACGATGAATTTTTGAAAATGTAAAAAAAAAAGTTTTTTTGAAATACTCGAGCGCGTCAGATTTTCATAGGGGAGGTATATCTCGGTATCCTAAAAGCATATTTTTTTAATCTGACAAAAAGTTGGTGGGTTCTCTTAATCTGACCGAAAAAGGTTTTTTTGGTTTCTTTTTTTTCCTTTCTTTCTCCTTGATAAAACGGGGAATTTAAGAATGACAATAAAGCGATAGATACAACCAACGTAAATGTTTATTTAAACTTTATTTTCGTAAAATGTATCGTTCGCGACTTATATGCCGCAACGCGTTCTTAGGAAGACGAAATGGCTCCTCCACACTTTCGGTCATGCGGAAACCGGCAGATTTTGTATTTTTAGTAAGTTTTAGATTATATTCTTCAAAATAATAAATAAAAAAATCGCCGGATGCCGGATTAACGTTTTTTTTTTACAAGTTCGCGACCCTATAACTCGGCGGCGTCAAGGACTTATCGTCAGATTAGTTAAATTTAGTCTTTAAACACTAAAATCAACCCCCAATATCTTAATCTGACGCGCTCGAGTATTTCAGACTATCGATTTTTTTTTACTAATCTGATCGTCTATCCTAGGCGCGCGTTACTACATATAGAGCTAAATACTTTACAAGGTTGTTCTATTAGGTCTAAGGTATCTCTCATATCTTAAACTGCCACGCTCGAGTATTGCAGAAAATTCCCCTATTCGCCTCCCTAACTATAGTATAATTCACCGGAATCCAACGTGCGTTTTGCCAAATTTCGCAAAACGCGTCGCGGGGCTTTCGAGATTTTCAAATGATTTAATCATTAACACTCGGTAAAAAAAATAGACAAAATAGCTGAATAAGTATTTTCTGACATGAGTGAAGCTTTTTTCATTGTTTTATATAAATTCACAAGGAAAAAAAATTAACAAATCGCGTAATTTTCACCGAAATCGATGTTAATAAAGTCGCTTGTATTTGTGTTCTGAGCTCCTATTTTAGAAAAATAAAAATACCTTTATTATTGATTACTTATAGTAATTTATTTGTGTCTGTCGTACTGTCGTAAATATAATGGGCAAACGAGCTAAAAATAGAACGTTTGGTAATGTGAAATGGAAAAAGAAATACTATGGTGCCACTAATTCTGCAAAAGACAAAAAGTAAGCTTAAGTAAGTCACTATACAAGACGTCTGTCGGTTTAGTGTCTAGACTGGACCTGATTTTCCAATTAAAATTGAAATTATTAGGTGAGACGATTAGTTTTCAACCGATTTCAAAAAAAGGAGGAGGTTATCAATTCGACGTGTATATATATATATATTTTTTGTGTATGTTACCTCATAACTCCGTCAAAAATGAATCAATTTCAAAAATAGTTTGCGCGAGAGACAATTGGTAGAATGTGTGTATTATGTGATTATTCTATAAACTTCTAGAACAATTCACATTATTTTAGAATTTGCTAATTCTTCTGGAATTCTCTACTTCTAGTAGCTTCGTGACACTATTTTTCATCATTGTCATTCTGCCAAATTTCATCGAAATCCGTTTATATGTTGGAAAATATTTGTTTTGAGCGCGCAAGGTTTAAAATGATAGTCAGATTTGCGTGCTAACATGAGGTTTTCCTGAAATAATTTTAACCGTCAATCAGCAGCAAAAGCAGCGTTTCCTGTCAAGCAGATTTGTACGTGTACTTTTTAAATGTATACTCAGACAAATTATACCAATTTTCTTAATTCTACAGTTCTATTTATTTTATTCGATAATAAGGAAGGCGACTTCTACTGTAGCGACGCAGTCGTGTGTTTCATGAACGCGCTACTGCATCGCAACATTCTCCATCGGTTTATGACCAGCAACTGCACAGCTACAAAAGAATTCACCGTGTGCTACCTCCCTAAACCCCTTTTCATTCGATATACACGCTGACTTTTCATTGGTTTTGGAAAAAAATGTCATAGGGTAAATAAATTTTCTATCCATATTTGTGTACGACAAGATAAAAATTGCAAAAATGACTTGTGGTCGAGACCACGTAGTGTTAAATAAAAGATTCGCATAGATTCCATGACACGTGTTTATCTCCACCAATAACGCCTCATATAGCTTGTTACAATTTTTTCACCAAAGACATTTAATTTCTACCTTTATTATTCATTCAGAATGAATGCCCACCAACCGGTCAATTAGTGCTGCCAATTTTTAAAATATCCGTCTGCTCGTTACAACTTGCCACAGATACCCGACCGTACGCATGTAGCAACTGTATAAATCGACTACCACTTAGGTTTTATTAATTTGGCAACACTAATGACAACTGCCAATACTGTTTACAAATCGTGATACTTATTTGCTACAACAAATCTAAGAGTTTTAAATAAAACTAATACCTAATAGTAGTTACGCCGCGTGAGCTCGATTAACTCTGCCAGGCCGGCCAGGTGGCGGTACTACTAATTGATCTCGCGTTTCACGAGTTTTAGTCAAAATGTTTGGTTTCTGAATTTTTATTTTAACTAGCTATTTAGGTCTTACTAACGATCCTTATGAAGTGGCCTTCGGTTACAAAACCATTAAAAAATCACCATGTAGAGAGTAATAAGGAGTTATCTGGCTTACAATTAATGATAAATAATACTTTGCACTACCTAATTTGTTAAAACTTGCCTTATTTAAGTTTCTATAGAAACTAAATAATGTGCGTGCTCAACTCTGCTAATATAGAATAGAAGTCTCCATTATTATCACCTTCACGATTTATCATATTATTTTATCATAATATTTTTTACTTACCCGTAATTCAAAGCACTCAAGGATTTAATATTTATATATTATTACTTGCATTTAAATTAAGATGGCATTTACTATGTAATAAAACTTTTACCAAAATTTGAATAATATCTGTTAGTTTATACCAGTTAGTAAGTTAGTTAAAATCTTTATTGCACCAAAACATAATGTACCACCAGTATATTTAACCAAAAAACATCAACGATCAAGAATGTCGCCGAGCGCACTATACCGCGCTTTACGTCGCCTACGTAGCTCTGTGTGTGTGAGCGGCATGTCGTTGTGTGCGTGCGCTCGCTGCCGGCGTAAAATACCTTTTCAACACACTTGCTCATAAAGTGGCTCTATGGTCACCGCAATTAGGCACATAATGACACCCATAATCAAACTGTGACTTTTTCATTGCTATAACTCACTAGTGAGTTAAAGATTTTTTTTAAAATTTTATTGATTGTGTTGCTTCGTTCTTATTGAAAAAGTTTTTTCAAAAAAAGATCGTGTTCAATACAACAAACAAATTAATGTTCCTTTTGCTTGCTCATTTCATGCAACTTCTTATTTAAATAGATAATTTTAACTCGTACGTGTTTATTATGTAAAACTTTCACTCAAAGATAACTTTTGTTTTCTCTGTAATAAAAGAAAACTTTAAATTCCCCATTTTGTACTTGGCAGAATAGGCGCAAATCCTATGCGCGGAAACTAAAAAAACCTCATCTCTTTAGTCTGTGGCCGATCGCAATGCGCGCGCATACGAAAACTTACGATAAATTTTTACCGCCATAGCGAAACATTTTTCACAACTCATTTTTACTGTTGAAATTATAGTTATTTATTAATTAAAATGTCTACAAGTACTAGTTACGAAGAAAATGATTAATGTTGTACACCGCCCGATATAGGATGTGAAGCCCTTAACGTTATAGAAAGTTTACTACCTGAAAACTCCAAGGAAAAATATCTATTAGCGTACCAAAATTTCATAAAATGGCAAAACAGCAAGAATACGATTATATACAATACCTATATTTAATTTACTTATATTTAATTATTATAATACTTTTTCATAAAAAAGTGTTCATGGCGTACTTTAAATTATTATCTTCTAAGTACAAACCTAGCTCTTTGTGGTGTTTATACTCAATGTTAAAAAGTACAGTCCAAACAAAGAATGGAGTGGACTTAAAAACATACTTTCATTTGTCAGCTTATCTAAAGAGACTATCCGAATTAACCGATGGATTTAGAAGCAAGAAATCAAAGGTTTTATCGTTTGACGATATTGAAAAATTTATAAAAGATTCCTACTGACGAAACACCAAGTACATCCAATGATTGGATTTCACCTACCTACACGAATAATGAGCCACCTCAAATTACAATAGAACATGAAAGTATTTCAATAAATAATCTATCGATGAGACCGCTATACCATCAAAAACAGTTAATTATAATTTAGTGGACTTAAAAACATACTTTCATTTGTCAGCTTATCTAAAGAGACTATCCGAATTAACCGATGGATTTAGAAGCAAGAAATCAAAGGTTTTATCGTTTGACGATATTGAAAAATTTATAAAAGATTCCTACTGACGAAACACCAAGTACATCCAATGATTGGATTTCACCTACCTACACGAATAATGAGCCACCTCAAATTACAATAGAACATGAAAGTATTTCAATAAATAATCTATCGATGAGACCGCTATACCATCAAAAACAGTTAATTATAATTTTACTAACTGCACATTTACTAATTGTTTCTCTAAATAAACTTTTTATTTACTAAATAAAATGAGTTTTTATTGTTATTTTATTCACAAGTGTGTTGAAAAACTTCGTATGATACACGTGTGTATTGATGATTACCGTCCTTGGCTCTCTAAAGACCCTCGCCTACGGCTCGGGTCTCAATGGCGCCACGGAGGTAATCACCAATGTTACACACTAGTACCATAATGTACTATAATTGGCGGAGGAAAAAAGATTATTAGGCCTCTTAATGAAAATCATTTATTTCACACACTCGAAAGGCTTACTGAAAAACACGTATTACCTGGAACAAGTTTTATGAAATTTCCGCACCCTATGAAAAGTTATTAAATATTAAATATATTCGTTCAATAAATAGTAAATAATAATACTAATTTCGTACAATATAATGCAAACTGAGCGCTCAGGTGCTATCTCTCTCTTTTCACTTTGCTTTTTTTTCTATCATTGCGCTGGATGAAACAACAAGCATTTCCAACCATGCTCGCGTTGACGATAGACGGACCGGGAAGGGCCCTCTTTTTTTATGAATGTAAACCGGGAACTTTACATTCATAAAAAAAGTCAGACACGAAAGCGATTGCAGTCTTCGATATTAAATATGTGCACTACAATGTATGCATTTCGAATATATTTTCTTCAGAAACGTGTAAATGTATATGAATTTGACTTTTAAAAAGGGATTCAGAATATAGCACAGGATATGGTGACATACACACGATAAATAATAATACGCTTAGCAACAATAATAGTCCCCTACTAATTCTATTCATAAAATTTTATATTAAACTTATAAATTTTTGTACTCATGTCTGACAAATAAATGATTTATGATTTGATATATTCTTTTTACCCGACTGCGAAGAGGGAGGGTTATGTTTTTTCCAGTACATTTAGCAATGAGCACTGAATGACAATAGAAGTTAAAAGAATGTTTGCTTGCAGGGCTTGGATAGCTTGTAAGCTTTCAAGAACAGCTCAGTTTCATTTTAATTGAAGAACTCGCGCTCACTTTGCTTCGGAACTCCAAGCCTACTGAGCTCACAGAGCCCTATAAAAACCGAATCGAGTTTTCAAAATTAAAACTCGAGGACTCAATTCAACTAGTGATGTACAATGTATATCACTAGTTGAATTAAACGTAAATGTAATGTAAAAATATTTGGATATTTTTCTAACTGGACATTTTTATAGTTGGTTAATTTTTATCAAGCTCTTGGACATTTTCTTCTTGGTCATTAGTCACACAAATCGATTTATTTTGATCTCTTTAGAACATCTAAATAAAAAAAGATTATTTCTTTTTGGTCATTAGTCATACATATTGTTTTATTTAGATCTCTTTAGAACATCTAAATAAAAAAAGATTATATTTTTTAAGTTGAACGCGTATAATTTAACTACTATTTATGAGTTAGTCAATACACCATTTCCTTTTGCCGTAGGTCTACCATTGCTGGTTCAGCGTTCCATCGCCCGTCAGATCCAACTGCTCGACATCATCGGTAAGGGCCGTTTCGGCGAGGTCTGGCGGGGGCGCTGGCGAGGCGAAAATGTAGCCGTCAAGATATTCTCGTCCAGGGAGGAGTGCTCCTGGTTCCGCGAGGCCGAGATCTACCAGACTGTGATGCTGCGGCACGAAAATATACTTGGCTTCATCGCCGCTGATAACAAAGGTACGAGTTTTCTTACGTATTTTTGATCTTTTAGTGATTCTGATTCCAAAAATATAGCTAGGGGATGCAAATCCCTCTGCATGTATAATGTGATGAATATACGCGAAGGGAAACCTGACAAGTTTATAGAATGTTGGAAACACAAGGACCACGTAGTTGACTCATTCATTATGTTATATTTTTTCGCTGACAGACGAAAAATATGCTTAATTAGTATCAAGAACTTAAAAGAGCAATGAAAGTGTCGCCTAAGCTCTAAAACTATACCTTTCTTTACCATTATCTTACAGACAACGGCACTTGGACGCAGTTGTGGCTGATAACCGATTATCACGAGAATGGTTCTCTATTCGACTACCTCGGAACCAGGACCATAGACCAGAATACTCTCGTTAAGATGTCACTGTCCATAGCCACGGGTTTGGCACATTTGCACATGGACATTGTTGGGACCAAAGGCGAGTATCGGGTCGCAATGGTAATGTTATTTTTTTGGTTTTCCATTTTCGTGCGTGTCATAGCCAAGTTAAAAAAAAGGATTTGTGTGTGCCAGTTGCTTAATCGTCTTTTGAAGCTACAGAGTACTCAAACACCATTTTTTTAAGATTTTTTAACTAGGTTCGTAGTCCGTAGACTTAAACTTTTATGTTTAAGGTGGATTTTTTACTGCTACAATGTTTCATGATTTCCGAACTCTCCTGATATCACAATTCAATAATTTATGTAATTACGAGTGTTTATATTAGTAGTTCTCGGTCCTCTGGCTGCTCTGGTCAAGTGTGGCTCTGGTGGTAACAGAGAGGGTCGTGCCCCTGCAGTGGAGATTGAAGGACCTGATGATGATGATGATATTAGTAGTTAACACTATAAGTAAAAGTTTAAATGTACACAGGCAAGCCAGCAATCGCCCATCGTGATCTGAAGTCGAAGAATATCCTGGTGAAGAGCAACTTGACTTGTGTGATTGGCGACCTCGGACTGGCCGTGCGACACAATGTCGCCAGCGACTCCGTCGACGTGCCGTCCACGAACCGCGTCGGCACCAAGCGGTACATGGCCCCTGAGGTGAGAATCGGACATTAACTTTTCAGCCTATTGTTTCTACTTACTGGCAGGTCAAATGTTATGACCTGTAGGTAAATAAATACAATAGGCTGAACATGGGTAAATGTTATCTTATTTACAGGTGATCGGTTAAGCGGACTTTGATAAGAAAACAAGTTTGATTTATCTTTACCTTTTTCTTCTCGTCTTATAACTCTGGGCTGTGTACCTTGTAATTGTAACGGATAAATACGTGATATAAAGGGACGCTTTACTTGCTTCGGAAGGCGCATAAGCCCTCGGTTTCCGCCTGTCATCATTATATGGTAGACGTCAAGCTATGCTTTGCAGCTTGAAAAATCTTACACCAGTAGTCGCCACTTACAAAACGAAAAACTGTATTAAAGTGCTGGAGCAGTCAGGAGCGCGTTCTTTTCTTAGTTACTTTATTGAGAACTAAATTGACGTTCCATAGCATTGCGTTATTAGTTGAGAAGCCATCGTCTCACGTAGTATGGCTACTTCATGAGGAGGGATGCCGAACATCTGGCTAATGAGATGGTCCATTTGATGGTGAAGGGCTGCATGGGGATAGGGAGACCGAGAAAGACGTGGAATGAAAGAAGTAAAATACAAAAGCGTGACGTCATGCTTTTTTCGAGTCAAATAGCGCTGTTAATTTCTGCATTTATAAATCTAAAATCTTTTTGAAAATGGATATGATCAATGAATACTGACACTAATTTGTTACGTTTTATTTTATGAACTGTATCAGATAATTTATTTTTGACCCAGTCATCTACCCAATTGTAAACAGGTGTTAGACGAGACAATGGACACCCGCCAGTTCGACCCGTACAAGCGGTCGGACGTGTACTCGTTCGGGCTGGTGCTGTGGGAGATGGCGCGGCGCTGCGGCGCGATGCCCGACGAGTACCAGCCGCCGTACTACGAGTGCGTGCCGCCGGACCCCGCACTCGAGGACATGCGCCGCGTCGTCTGCGTCGAAAAGCGGAGGCCCAACGTGCCCAACCGGTGGCATTCGGACCCAGTAAGTGTATTACTAGTGGCTCTGTGGGCGGTAGACCTCGCGAGTCCCCCCAACTCGTTGAAGTTTATCGGATAAAGAAGTTGTTCAGACAAAAAATTAGTCCAGCCGTTTGCGCGTGAAGAAGTGACAAACACACACACATACACTTTCGCCTTTATAATAGTAGTGTGATGTAGTATCCTATTGTTGGGCAAAGGCCTTCCCTTCTTGCTTCCACGATTCATGATCCAACGCAGCTTGCTGTCACCCACTCATGTAGCATTCAACATTCAATGTCGTCCCTCCATCTTTTCCTCGGCCTTTCCCTATGCCGGCATATACTTAACGCCGTGTAAATCTGTAACCTTACCATACTGATCGTACTGAACAAGTGTTCCCAAGAAACACAGGTCGAAATATAAAATCGAATTGGGTTCCCCACACGAAACTGCCAATCAGCTGATCAATTTAGTATGGGAAGTCCGGTTTTTCCTTATTTAGTTGTATGGTCTATATCCGTATGAGAGTTGTTCAGCATAAGTACGTTCGAGCGTCCCGGAACATCGTACTTTGAGTAATTTCTTTCAGCATCATCTAACTTATATAAATAGATAGCAGTCGTCAAACTATGTTAGATGCCTTGAGAGGCAGTTAATACAGATCTGTAGGCAGTTTGTAAACTAAATTAGATGAAATAATTTTATAAGCATCAACAGTGTTACCCATACATCTGTATCTTTATCCATGGGGTTTTGGCCATTTATACACAAACTAAACTAGAAATATGTGGCAGACATTACACTACCTCGGCAGTCTGTTCAAATTGTGAACCACTCGGTTGCTCAAAAAGTGATGTGCAGTGTAACTTAATTTTTTTTCAGGTGCTCTCAGCAATATCAAAGGTGATGAAGGAGTGTTGGTACCATAACCCCGCGGCGCGTCTGACCGCCCTCCGCATCAAGAAGACGGTTGCCAACATAGGCGCCGGCGACCACAAGATGTGAACCCACCTTCGCACAGCCACTGCCAGTGCATCGAAAGGCTTGTACACACTAATACAAGGTACCCAGATATCTGACCACACGCTGTTCCAAAAGGCCTATTTAGACAGTGTAAGTTTCCTGCATGTTGCATACCATTTTATTGAAGTAATAAATGATTTGTATGGCTGATAGATTTATTGCTTCAATGAAATAAACTTGCATCGTCTAGTTGGGCCTTAAATCTTGACTTTACAAAACGACAATGTTGTCATGAATATAGAAGAGCGAAAAGGTCATTCATAATATGAAGAAAAATCAAAATATAGGCAGGGTTGGTCAGGAATCTTTGTACTCGACTGTACAGTTGGTTACATATCAGTCGTTACGTTTTGGACATTGCAACAAACTTATAGCTACGGTTCTAATCTTAGCCAGGCTGTACTATGTTTAAACAACCAATATGATTTCGAATTCGAAAGAGATGGTCAATGAATTCCTAAGGGTTGTTCAAACATAGCACAAATGCATCGCGTGAAACTGATGATCTGTGATCGACTGTATACTCTACTAGAGGAAAGCGTAGCGAATGTTTTTACGGTACGGTCGATTCGTTTAAAATCCATTTGCGTAAAGAAAAATACATTCAAGACGTCCTCTATGAATCCATAAAGGATTTTTCATCTCATCTACTCGAAAAACGAGGTTTTCATCCCAAAATATTTGGAACTTAAGTTACTGATGATTCTCTCGGGACTAAAAAGTGAAAAATAAAACGATTAATAACAATTTTAAAACTGAACAAGAGTGTAATCTGTGTATTATCAAAAATAATGTTGAAAAGATATAGCATAAAAAAGAAGAATTTAATTTAAAATCAATATATAATAGGCACAGACGTCGTATTTTTTAAAATTTGGAATAAATGTCGTCAACGTGGATACATGCAGGTAAACATTTTTATGTATGATTAGGAAAAAGAAATAAGTTTTAAACAAGGTTTACAACTAAATAAAATATAAATATTTCACATTTATTTAAAAAACTAATACCCGACTACGGACGCCATTAATAGGTAACAATGTACATATTTTTGAAATGTGCTTATTAAAACAATTCACTTCAAGACTAATAAAAAAGATGTGGGATTGGGCTGGTCATGTCAGCACCCGAATATGTGGGCTAAAATAACAATATATTGGGTCCCTGCAGGCTGGCGATGAAAAAGAGGCCGCCCTCAAACACGGTGGTCAGACGATCTAAAGGACATATGAAAATAGTTAGCAAACTATCGTGACATTCGTAACTGATAGAAGTTTGTGGAAAACTAGAGGGGACTACTTTTTTATAATGTCCAATGTGTCAATTGTAGGCTTATAAAAAAAGACCTTTCATTTGATATACTCGATATCGAAACAAAAAAAAAGATGTTTTACTCGCACTTTTTTGTATGTTACGTTCCTGATATACAATTATTGCATACTAATATTTGCCTATGTCACCCGGACAATAATGACGAATCAATTGATATTTCATTTGTAAAAATGTATATGAACACACATAGATATCTACATACATACGTCATTACATACATAGACTGCTAAAATCATTACCCTTCCTCTTGGCTTTACCGTAGTCGGAAACAAAGCGCATTTTTTTTGTTGATTCAAAGTAATTACAGAAGTTTTAGGTCATATTGAATTGACATGTAATTATCTGTGTAACTTTGAATACTTTTTGGTAAGTTAAATGAACTATAAATAAATTTTATAATGGTTAGGGAGGCGAGGTAGCTAAATGGCGTAATTCAACGGCGCCGTCGAGACCTATCAAAATCGAAAGATAAAATAATTTCGAAAAGAAAAGCTCGTATGGTAAAAACCATTTAAGCGGTGGGTTTGGAGTGTACGGTTTTTCAAAAATGTTAAAAAAAACAGTAACTTGGGCATTCTCGAGCGCGTCAGATATTCATACTACGTATGCCCCAAGTGCCTCTGATAACAACGGTATACTAATCTGCCGGTTTGCGTGGTGGGGGTAGGCATATAAAGTAGCCAAAAAAGCAAAAAAAAAAATACTCGAGCGCGTCAGATTTTCGGAAGGGTTGTTAAGTAGGCCCCAAGCTCCCTTTAAAAAAACTGACGATTTCGGCGTGACGATAAGTTACGATGAATTTTTGAAAATGCAAATAAAAAAATTTTTTTTGAAATACTCGAGCGCGTCAGATTTTCATAGGGGAGGTTTATCTCGGTATCCTGAAAGCATATTTTTTTAATCTGACAAAAATGTTGGTGGGTTCTCTTAATCTGACCGAAAAAGGTTTTTTGGTTTCTTTTTTTGTCAAAAAGTTTTAACTTTGGACAAAAATGTAAAGAGACCTTTTTTGTGTAAAATAAAATTACCTTTTTTGTTTATTTAAACTTTTTTTTTGTAAAATGTATCGTTCGCGACTTATATGCCGCAACGCGTTCTTAGGAAGACAAAATGGCTCCTCCACACTTCCGGTCATGCGGAAACCGGCAGATTTTGTATTTTTAGTAAGTTTTAGATTATATTCTTCAAAATAAAATAAAAAAAAATCGCGCTCGAGAATGCCGGATTAACGTTTTTTTTTTTACAAGTTCGCGACCCTATAACTCGGCGGCGTCAAGGACTTATCGTCAGATTAGTTAAATTTAGTCTTTAAACACTAAAATCAACCCCCAATATCTTAATCTGACGCGCTCGAGTATTTCAGACTATCGATTTTTTTTTACTAATCTGATCGTCTATCCTAGGCGCGCGTCACTACATATAGAGCTAAATACTTTACAAGGTTGTTCTATTAGGTCTAAGGTATCTCTCATATCTTAAACTGCCACGCTCGAGTATTGCCGAAAATTCCCCTCTTCGCCTCCCTAACTATAATAATAAAAAGATATGAAGGACCACGCAAAGTTATGATTTTAAGTGAAATTTTTATCAGAAGTTGGTCCTCTACTAAAAATTATTTCTTAGTATTTAATTAATGAAAACAACACCAAATAATCTTTCGGTTGAACGCTGATTAGGTATTGTAGGATTAGGTGTTCTACTTATACTTATATTCTGTTTTGAATTTGCTATTTTTTCTCTTAGATGGAAATTAAAAGTACTACTCGGGTACGGTTATATTTAGTATCGCAGGCGATATACATGAATCCCTCGCTTCACTTAATTCCAACGCAGAATTAATCTCAATGCTCGTGATTCAACTGTAAATTTCTTCGCTTCGCTCTGGATTCAATGTGCATTACATCTCGCCTTCAAAATATTACCTTTACCTCTTGTAGCACAATCTTCTATAAAAATCTCGTTATCTCGACCTTTCGTAAGTGACTTTCGCTCCGCATGCGTGGCACACCAGTGTGAAAATATCTTTTGCTCACTTTACATGGACTTAGTTCAAATAATTTGATAAGTATCCCTTGCGGTCAGCAAACTTAGTTTTATACACCTTATGCAATGGATGTTTACTAAGCGTTTTTTATATTTACTAAGTCCGTGGAAAGTAGGTAATTTCTATTACACTTATAGATTGCTTTACATGATATATTTTCATCATCAAAATGTAATAATTGGCCAAGTGCGTGTCGGGCCACGCGCAGTGTAGGGTTCCGTAGTTGTAAATGACAACTTTGAGTTCATGCCACTAAAATCGTCTAAAACGTCTAAGTATTGATTGAATTTGTATAAAATTTTCATTTGAAATTTCATTGAATATTTAGGGCTGGCAGTTACACATGGAAAATAATGTCAGACAGTACCTGGGCGACCGAGCATTGCTCGGTTACATCTCAAACATTAACTATTTTTTTTAAACCTGTCTAAAAACAATGCAAAATAATAAAAAATATATAAACTTAAACATAAAAAAAAAACAAAAGTAAGTCACTGAGTGGGATTCGAACCCGTAACACTCTTTTTAGCGGTCGCTATCCTTAACCACTGAGCTAACTCAAGGCGGTCGCGGCGCGACGAAATTAGCGACCATATTCTGCGTGGAAAGAAAAACGCATGAAAACTCGAAAACACGCGTTTTCCCAAACATAAAACTAATCTAGATCGATTGTTTACCCCCAAAAACCCCCATATACAAATTTTCAGCGAAATCGTTAGAGCCGTTTTCGAGATCACAGAAATTTCTAAATAAATATATATACATACAAGAATTGCTCGTTTAAAGGTATAAGATATGTCCACCTCTAGCAGCATCACAGATGTGAACCCTTTTCATCGCGTTTTTTCCATTGCATTTTCACACATTTCCTGCGTTATCTCAGTGACTGTGTCTCCAATATTTAGTTTTAATTGCTGAAGGTTTATTGGCCTGTTAGCATAGACACGTCCCTTTAGATAGCCCCACAGAAAAAAGTCAGGAGCTAAGTTAAATCAGGTAATCTTTCTTCAAAATTGTCTGTAGATCAGTCCTCTTAATTCAGAGTTGTTAAGAACGTCGTGTAGACAATGTGGGTTCTTCCTCTACACTTTGACGAACAATTTTGATATTCTGCTCTGTACGAGCCCTTCTGACATGATGAGGAACTGCTTTATCTGTTACGATGCCATACTGCTCAAATTTATTCACTAAACGAGTTATTGTTAGCCGCGAAGGTAAGTTATTTCTACCAGAAATCGTCCGCAATTTTCTCAGAGTTTCCGCAATACATGAAAACGTTTTAATAATTAAAACACGTTGTACCGTCTTAAAACGCTCCATAATAAATTTGCCGTATCTACACTAAGTAATATTCATGTAACAACTGTCATATTTACCGCCAAAACAAAATGGCGGCAAAAAAAAGTTGCATACCTCCAAGTTGGCCACCCTGTACTATAGCTGTGATTTTTTTCACGTGTCCATATATAACCGTTTAGTAGATAGATGTGGGGTGGGACACGTAATTTTTAAAATTTTTTTTACTTTAATCCTAAATATTTCAGACACGGATCTCTAAATCGATGAATGTTGTTCCCAAGTTCACGATATTTTTGAAAGACCTATTTAACGATACCCCACACAATGTGTGTGTAGAGAAAAAAAATATTGACTTCCTCTTTACTTGTATGGCAACTACCCTAAAAAAAAATTATTTCCATATTTTATTTTACGACTTTTTCGCCATGATTGATATACATATCCATGCCAAATTACAGCTTTCTAGTACTAATAGTTTTTGAGTAGGACCGCGGACGGACAGACAGGGCGAAACTATAAGGGTTCCTTGTTTACTACGGAACCCTAAAAACTGATTAATCCAGACTAGTTATTATGGAAGCAATTAAAGTGTAAGGCCTAGGCAAAAAAATGCCTTTTTGGTCTTTCTGTTGTTTGGATATGGTCAAATATATCTAATTAGTTTAGAAGACATGTCTTAGGTATCTGTTTTTAGATTGGAAAATTCAAAACATAGGTTAAAGTATTTGTATGTAAAATTAATGAAAACTGTCAATTAACAAGAATTCAATTAGTTATACGGATCGACGCAGCATTAATAAGCAGCTTTTGCACAATATTTACATATTTGTATTAATTGACAGATATATTTGACCAGTAGACATTGGTTTCTTGCATATCCCAGTAAAGACATTCAAGCGCGTTGGCTAGATATGAGATATGAGTTAAGGAGAAAAGTATTTGAATAGCGATTCATCATAGTTGATATTAAGCAAAAGACTGAATAAGTATGGGCAACTGAAGTAGTGTAGAAAAGCCATATTGAGAAATGTCTTTACTTGGAATATGCAGCAGGTCACTAGATTCAGAGTTCACAAAAATACTTATTCTACACGTTAAAAATATAAGACTGCAACCGTGGTCTAGTGGTCAAGATTATTTATTTATTTCTAGTTTCAGAGCCAAGTGGAGAAAATGCAATCAATGCAATCATGTCGATAATGACTCAAAATACATCTTTTTATTGTCCCCTTCTTCATAGTCCGGGGCATTACTACTTTTATCGCATAATGTACCTGGCCTATATACGTGGCAGTGGTGATTTTCTGAACTTTGTGTCTTGTTGACGAATAGAATGGGTCGTAGCGTAGAGTATACAAGCGGTTTGTTATAAAAAGTCTGCATTCGCGGACATATACGTCTCCACACCCTACCTCTTAGATTATATTCAAGAAATATCAAAAAGGAGCATTTATTACATATATATTACACGTTAACATGGACTTAAACAACCTCGTTACATAACGTGTGATAAAGTTACTATTAGGTTTAACCAAGAAAATCTGATGACAACTATCCACGTTCTGTAAAAAGGATAATCGTAGTGATATTTTTTCGTTACCAACTACGTAGTTTCTAACTTTTATTAAGGCTTCGGTTACTTTATTCGATGAGTATCAGTGTACAGAATGAAATCTTTTAATTTTTTATTTATACTTTCTGTGATATTTTGTCGCGGCATGTATTTAACGCGGCGACAAATTAATCTGAATATGGGATATAAAAAAAAATTAAGCAAGTAGCAAAAATAATAGGTCGGCAGCTACAGTGAGGGATAAATTTAAGTAGAAAGTAGCAGCTAAATAATCAGTTGTAAGCTTTGTTTTAATTTAAATTGACATAGATTTTTTGTTTTGGTAACTAAATTTATTGTTAAGCGAACACTTGGCAGCGGATAAAAATTAGAAAATAGGCTTTATTACATTATACAATGAGGTTGTATTTAAAGTTAACTGAGTTATGAAAAAAAAATTGAATATGGTCATAAAAAACATACTAAGTGCGACAGTTTAAGAGCTCTAAATAAAGCAAATAGTGACATGCAAAAAAAAATATTGTTAGTCTATAATTTTATTTCTTGACTTATATTTTTTTACAATGGCGAAAAAGTAAAGGCATAACGGGTGTCTATTAGAATATAGATTTTTTGATATCGAATTTCATTTCCCAGAAGACATTTCATAAAAAGTATTAAGTTATCGATAAAACTGTTCATAAAAACATATTTCAATATGTACTTAACGGTACACTTAATAACTAACATATGTCCTTATGTATTGGTCGCCATGTCATTATTTGTAGCACCTTAGCCTATGATTTCAATGGTACTGTTTAATATGTTTTCAACCTTAAAGTAGCAGCCACTATTTAGTTTTTATAAATCCTTGCATTTTCAAGCTCATCTAATATAATTATTGCTACAATATTTAATCGCTGCCAAGTTATTTTTTTAATAACAAAACAGTTAGTCGCCCTTTAAGTTGTTAGTCGCCGCGAAAATAATTAGCCTTTTGTCGCAGGCACTGTTGATTTCATTGTGTTTCTTTGTGTATGTAGTTCATGTGGCCGAATGTAAGTTTATTTTATAGCTTGTTGTTACAATGTCACAATATTTTTTACCAAATCTATTGCTATATGTTAAAGTATACTAGTATTGTTATTGGAGAGCGTTAACATCGGCGGGTTATTGAGTACGTAACCCCAGCAAAATGTTGCGCCGTAGAGAAATAAGAGTATTACAGATAGTTGGTTCACAGTAAGCCTCATTTTGTTCAAATATAGCAAAATGTGTTCATGTTGTATTTTCGAAGTTATTCGAGAAAAACTGATTTTGCTGGAGTAACGTTACCCCCAGCAAGATGTTTTTAAAAAAAGGCGTTTAGCCTAGAATCAAGTATATGAAAAGAAAGCTCTTAATGAGTTGTAAATGTATACCGATAGCAAGATGTGTTCATCTTATACTTTTTGAGATATTCAAGATTTAGGTATTTAGGTACAAGGTATTAGGTATTCAAGATATAGGGTAACGTTTTGCAATTTTCCATATCTCGAAAACTGTTAGTAGCAGAAATTTGAAAAAAATACTGTTTATAGGCCTTACTATGTTCAAATTTGTTTGAATATAAGTATTCCGATTTATCTACAAATATCGAAGTAATTTATTATTTTCAAAAATCGGAAAATTCCGGTTTACTCGTAAACTAGTACATTTACAAACAAATAAAAAGCAGTTACATATACGTGTATATCATACCTTCTATCGTGTACAAATTCGGATAAACAAACATTACGCGATATGAAGATATAAAGGACTTTGGCAATCGAATACGCAGCTCTCTCTGAACACAAATAGATAAACTATAGTGAACATGTGTGTTCATTTTGTTACAAAGCATGCCTGAAAGTTTCGGCTTCAACTCCGCATGGAATAGAAGTTATTAAAAAAACAAGAAAATATCATCAATTCTCCTATAAACCGACTAAATAACGGAGGCTACGAAAAAGCGGCCGTTTCTTACTTGCGGGTTTCCTACGCATATTAGCAACCTAATAACCGATAAAAAGTACAGTCGAGCAGAATTATATTCATGTAGCCGTTATTTAAAATGTTTTAAGCATATTTACTATAGTATTATTTGGTGTGAATTCATACTTATTAGTTTTTCTCGAATTACTTCGAAAATACAACATGAACACATTTTGCTACATTTGAACAAAATGAGGCTTACTATGAACCAACTATCTGTAATACTCTTATTTCTTTAAGGCGCAACATTTTGCTGGGGTTACGCATTCCGGGTTATTCATAAAAGTTAATTTATTCTCAAGGATTTACGCTGTATTTGTAATGATTTCAAATATTGAAACGCACGCCATTCCAGGTTTATAAAATTCTGTACCTTACCTTCTATTGTTAAAATAAAATTGACTAAAACGCTCCAATGACCTTAAATATTAAAGAATTACAGAATGTTCAATTGTATACATCACTTTAAAAATTGTTTTATTATTTTGGAGTATAGAGTAGCCAGTAGTGGTAAATTTAAGCGCAAGAGTAACACGATACACGTGAGAACATATACAATTTTTATCATCTTTTTGTATCATAACAAAGGTTTACTGCTTTCGGATATATATTTTGATTGTAAGCACTTATGTAGGTAATTAATTTTATTTATTGAGTTTGTGTACCGTTTGTATATTTCAATCGCAATTATTGCGCGAAATCTATATGCCAACTTTTTGCATCCCCATTTCCTTGTGGTAGATATAGGAATAATTTATGTATATAACATGAGAATACTTTTTTACGACGTAGTTTCTTGGTGTCTCTGATAAGCACGTAGATTTCGTAAATTTGCCTGACTTTTATATTCTTAGAGTTAAATGTTTATTATTTATTTTATACCCATGCTATAAATCCTCTATCAAAGTTTCTGAAACAGCTTATTGCCAATATTAAAACAAACTGTGTCATAGCAGCGATATTATCATCATAATATGAAGGAGTGTTATAATGTTGTACTAAATTTCATTATGCAACGCGCACTCGATCCTTTCTTTACTCATCAAACAGCCACATTCAGCGTGGCGATGAATAAGGACAAGATATAGTACTAAAAAATAAAAATTAGCTTTTGTTAAGATTTTTTCCATATCGGGTCATTCAAATAAATACTACATAATTTTTTATAAATTTCAAAACAAGAATATTGTCATGCACGCGCGTTTTACTCATAGATTTAGAAGGTATAAGATAGATATAGAGTATTGTAAAATGTGACCAGAAACCAAATATTTCTGTGTAACTTTTTATGGGTTGTATTTGTACCTAATACACAAACTATGGGTAAAGCAGTACGATACCATCTTTCCAGTATAAGATAACTTATAAATTAACACAGTTCACAATTTGGAAAATCAAATTTTCATGTAACGATGTTCGAGCCAGGGTGACAAAGGGTGACATGTTTTGTATGAAAACTTGTCTCATTGTCAAATTGATGCTATCTCTTTTGCTCTTATGAAGATGACACTTATCATATTATCTGTCGCACTCGGCTAGTGTGGTCTTTTTACCCAGTAAAAAAATTCTACTTCTATGGTTTTACTACCACAGCTTTGTATTAGATACTTAGCAAAAGAGTTGTTTCAACACTATTTTTAACCTATGGTTTCAGAACCTTTTATAGAGGATTCATATCATGGGTGTAGATAAAATCTTATATGCAACTGTATATAATTAGGTGTATAATAACATTCATGTGATACTATTTTTCACTCACCACATTCGTGTTTTAATACCCCTAATTATACGACAGTTGCAGTTGCATAAATAACTATTATTATAATGATTATTGTGTATTTAAAGTGCGTAGCTTTTTTATGTACAAAAAATAGGTATGACGACTGGAAAAATATTTTGGCCCATCGGTTAGATTATTTAAAAAAATTGACACGTATTTTGTCTATTTATTTTAATTTTTCTATTTTAAATTTCGCATGACGTCATGACTAGGTACGATTTTTACTTAACGGTGACGTTGCAAGTTGTCCCTCACTTCGGGACTTACATTTTTGTGATCTTTTTAGTAAACTAAAAATATGGGTCCATTGGTTTTAGACAATCTAAAAGGCAGACTAATAATATCAAAATAGATAAATACAATCATACTTCATAATCAATCATATGTCTGGCCCTGTCGTCACCTCTATTGTTTTAATTTACTCTATACAGTTTGAAGTAATTATTTTTTTACATTATTGTATGCAGTTTATAAAAATAAAAATGCAATGATAACAGTTCAGCACGCAGAGAGAGCCTCACATGCCAGCCTAAAGGAAGGCCCCATAAAATTTTCTTGTGTCCAGGTGTACGTATACGGATTGGATTCCGTATTATGGAAGTATTTGATCTTTGCCAAGTGCGAATACAACTCGCATTCGGCAGGCTAGAGCCTAAGCTGCACTCGTACTTATGCACTTATGACATGTTTTAGTATGTCAGTAATAAGTTGGCATTGGTTGTCCAACGTTGCAGTATCTGAACAGCCAAGAGCATAGAGTCCCGCATAAGACCTCCTTGCTGCCGAATTGTTTTAAAAATCACTATAGACTGACTTTGATAACAGAAACGTAAATACTGCTTCCATAAAAGTATGCAAAATTTTATTTTTGTACTGCGTATTCAATATTGACTAGAGTCTTAACTATAGTTACAAAATGCAATAATTTATTTTTGAAACAGGCATAAGGACTGACATACTGTATAACATTTCTATTTATAATACTTAAATGATTTATTTTAAAGATTTAAAAAAAAATGCAATTTTTGGTAATAGGGAGAGCTTGGAGAAAACATATTGTAAAACGGTAGGCGAAATAGTTTAACACGAAACGTTTATTAGATTACGCGCGGCACGTTTTAACACTTTTGTGTATGTAAGTTAGATATAAACTTAGTTTTACAACTTTCGATAAACGATTTTTCAACACACTTGCTCATAAAGTGGCTCTATGGTCACCACAATTAGGCACATAATGACACCCATAATCAAACTGTGACTTTTTCATTGCTATAACTCACTAGTGAGTTATAGATTTTTTTTTAAATTTTATTGGTTGAGTTGCTTTGTTCTTATTGAAAAAGTTTTTATTCAAAAAAAGATCGTGTTTAATAGAACAAACAAATTAATGTTCCTTTTGCTTGCTCATTTCATGCAACTTCTTATTTAAATAGATAATTTTAACTCGTACGTGTTTAATAAGTAAAACTTTCACTCAAAGATAACTTTTGTTTTCTCTGTAATAAAAGAAAACTTTAAATTCCCCATTTTGTACTTGGCAGAATAGGCGCAAATCCTATGCGCGGAAAATAAAAATAAACCTCATCTCTTTAGTCTGTAGCCGATCGCAATGCGCGCGCACGCGCATACGAAAACTGATTAATTTTTACCGCCATAGCGAAACATTTTTCACAATCACAACTCGTTTTCACTGTTGAAATTATAGTTATTTATTAATTAAAATGTCTACAAGTACTAGTTACGAAGAAAATGATTAATGTTGTACACCGCCCGATATAGGATGTGAAGCCCTTAACGTTATAGAAAGTTTACTACCTGAAAATTCCAAGGAAAAATATCTATTAGCGTACCAAAATTTCATAAAATGGCAAAACAGCAAGAATACGCATTCTTTTTCATAAAAAAGTGTTCATGGCGTACTTTAAATTATTATCTTCTAAGTACAAACCTAGCTCTTCGTGGTGTTTATACTCAATGTTAAAAAGTACAGTCCGAACAAAGAATGGAGTGGACTTAAAAACATACTTTCATTTGTCAGCTTATCTAAAGAGACTATCCGAATTAACCGATGGATTTAGAAGCAAGAAATCAAAGGTTTTATCGTCTGACGATATTGAAAAAATTATAAAAGATTCCTACTGACGAAACACCAAGTACATCCAATGATTGGATTTCACCTACCTACACGAATAATGAGCCACCTCAAATTACAATAGAACATAAAAGTATTTCAATAAATAATCAATCGATGTGACCGCTATGCCATCAAAAACAGTTAATTATAATTTTACTAACTGCACATTTACTAATTGTTTCTCTAAATAAACTTTTTATTTACTAAATAAAATGAGTTTTTATTGTTATTTTATTCACAAGTGTGTTGAAAAACTTCGTATGATACACGTGTGTATTGATGATTACCGTCCTTGGCTCTCTTAAGACCCTCGCCTACGGCTCGGGTCTCAATGGCGCCACGGAGGTAATCACCAATGTTACACACTAGTACCATAATGTACTATTACATTAACCAGTTCCGAAATTATAAGAAATTATTAAATTTCAGTCGCCATTTGTTTCGTTTTGAAGTCTGTTATCAAAATGTTAAGTTACAAAAAATTAGAGAAGAAAATAGTACTTTGTCATTTATGTAATGCTGGCATCTTCAATAATGTTTGACATACATTGTAAATTATTTTTGTCAAGTTAGGCCTGTCTCATCACTTTGTCACGGCGCCGGCGGCGTTACCGTAAAACGAAAGGGCGTCCCGTTTTTATTAAATTTAAAGAATTTAGTTGTGTACAATAGATATTACTATAAGTAATCTATGACAATACCTAAACAAAAGCTATTCCGAATTAACCTAAAATATTTTTGTCAGGATCCGAATTTTCAGTAGTATGATATTACGACGTTTCAGTCTTATAGCGACGTCATTCTGTAACTTTCAGAATGACGTCGCTGTACCGGTAATGGATCTGGCCATTGGGTATTTTTCATCAGAAAAAGATTTGCACATTTTATTACTAAACAGTTTTTATCTTTCGCCAGTCCGTGTCTCGTGTGTAGAAATCGTCTCCGAAATATTTAATAAGCAATTTTTCTGACTTAGGTACATGAGTTTTTCGCTTTCCCTTTATGTCGGACCGGTGCCTGAATTTTCTATATGATTACAAAACATATTTTTTTTCGATACATAGATTTAAAGTACGGTTTTTAAGTTTAAGCATAATAAATATGATTATATTCTAGTTAAGTGAAAAGAATAATATTTTTTTATCTTTTCTTGTGTGATGTTTTGCATCCCCAGTTTAGAATCCCAGGGAAGTATTATTGCCTCACACGATGGTTTGTAATTGGTGCCCAATCGTAGTTCTGTAGTAATGACAGTAATTATGTATATGTTTGTTTAGATTTAAGATTTTCTGTTTTTGAATTAAAATATTCTCTTACAGTTAGTGACATCATAGAAAATTTAAGTCGAATCTTTTGTAAAAGTAACAGTATTTTAACTGCCCATAAGACTGGTATAAAACTATCAATAACCCGTTTTTCATCGAAGATTTCATGTATATTGTTGCGTAACTGGCGTTCGAGATTTATTTTTACAGGTAAACTTCGTTTGAGAGTCTTTATTCACATTTACGCGTGAAAATGGTTTTCATGATGCCCCAGGTCCAAATCGCGTAGCAGCTGAGGTCCAGGTTTCTCGCCAAGTTTGTCGTAGGTACTTCCACTTGTCGCAGTTAGTTCGCTTGGAACTGATCGCTTTGATAGATCATATTGAACTAGCATGGCGCACGCATGGTTTCCTTTTGATATGGTCGTCTACATTATTTTCGAATATTCTCCTTTTGACGGATGTGTTTTGATGACGGGAAATGTCGAGGCGCTGGTATGTGTGTAAGTGCATTTAAGTCAAAAACCGGCCAAAGGCTGGTTTTACAGTCACGCGTTCGCACTCGCGGTTGACCTGCATCGCGGGCGACGGGTATTGAGCGTCTTGGATCGTTACATAGACAACCGCGTACACTTTGTATGGCGAATCGGGCACCGCGTGCCAACCGCGCGTGCGTTCGCGTGACTATAAAACCAGCCAAAGAACTGTAAGTCTTTATGAAGAAAAGAAAAATAAGACCTATATAATTTCACTTACACCATTCTGATAATTTCATCGGCTTCTTCCTCGCGCGCATTGTTCGTAACATTCTCAGACCAAATAAAGTCACATTTATTTTTAAAAAAGCCTCTTGGAAATAAAATAAATGGAATAAAACTTAATAGTCCGTTTTATCCAAGATTTGACATTATTTTACTAGTAATATCTTTTCTATGTTGTCGCTATTATAAGGAATGCACCCCCCGCCGTATTTCATTACCAAACATCGGCTCGCCTTCACTCCGACTTTGTTTTAACTCTAAAACGTATTTTGGGGAGGTATTTTTGATACGCTAAGTCACTAAACTAATGGTCTTTGGTATGAAAAAAAAAACATTGGTGTAACTAAGCGTTATAAAAATGAGGGTATATCCCATTTGCCACCACTGGTGGCAGACGGGACAATTTTTATGTAAACGTGTGTCAGATGCCACCACTCGCGACGCCCTACTGGTGGCGAATGCCCTTCGCCACCTCACATAAAAATTGTCCCGTCTGCGACTAGTGGTGGCCGCCCCCAGTGGTGGCAAATGGGATATACCCAAAAATGGCACTCCTGATCGTAACGTCGTCTCTTTCTTGAAGTTAGTTACGTTATTAATTGCTATTTGATTTGAGCGAATAGGATACGTAAATTCATGTTATTAATAGTGTAAGTAATTTTGCGTGTTATATTAGAATTAGCTTAGTCTTCAAGTTCAAATTGATGTTTACAAATTCAAAATGTACAAGCAAACGATTGGTTTGAAGCTATTGATGAGCAATACCAAAAGTACAAGTGATTACTTAATCCGCAATAACTGTAGCCAGCGTCATATCACAAGTATGTACTATTCGGTGGTTAATTCCAAATGATTTTATGTAAATATTATTTAAATATCCTCTTAAATAAGTTTTATTAATTGGTTATTAAGTGGACTCATTAATGTAATAAAAGAAAGTGTTTTTTTTATGTACATGTGTTTTTATTTTCGATTTAACCTTTTAATTTGTTATGATGACGTCATCCAACAATTTTATTTATTTAAAAATGTTGAATAAAAAACCTATGTTTGGACTCATAACAAGCATACTTATATTGGTACAGTAACTCCAATAGTTTTGATCATACAAACAAAGCTAATCAAGTAATCGTCGAGTGTTTCGGAAAAAATCTGCTAAGTAATTTGTCTACTAAGCATGTTTACAGAGCTTAGGGTTTGACATAAAAATCGTCATTCCCCTAAAAAAGAATCTAATCGGCTGGACTTGTAAAAGTTGACAAGTCTGAGTCGCTTATTACACCCAATCACTCAATATAGGTTGCAAAGCCAACTAAGATTGTAAAATCTGCTGAATCAACCGTTATGATGGGTGTGCCCCAGGTTTCTTAGGTACTTTGTTATTTTATTCCTCATAATAACAAAGTACCTGGGCGACCGAGCTTTGCTCGGTTACATCTCAAACATTAACTTCATTTTTTTAAACTTGTCTAAAAACAATACAAAACTGTGTCTGTGGTTATTATTAAAGTACGTCTTTTTATAACATCAGATTATTTTAATTTTATTTCGCTGTAGTTATTATTACTTACTTACGACTTAACCGCCAAAAGTGGCCACTTAACTAAATAAATGTAATGTTTTAAAAAGACGTACTTTAATAATAACCACAGATTGCCCAGGTAGCATTTATACGTCATTATGTCGTCCGTTTACGGTACTGCTCGACGTAAGAGACGTCATGTCTTGACGTCGGGGGGTCCCAACAGATGACGTCAATTTGTCACAGCCTCAAGACGTCAGTTTATAGACGTTAGAGAGACGTCAGTTTACAGACGTTAGAGAGACGTCATATAGGGACGTTACTGGGCCGTACATATTAGGGCAGCCACTGACGTTTGAGTGACGTCATATACTGAATTCATAGGGACGTTACTGGGCCGTACATATTAGGGCAGCCACTGACGTTATACTCAAACGTTACTAAGACATACAAGTCAGGAGTAGGACCTACGGGAGCTCATGATATGTACAGTGTGTCTTGGGTGTCGCTACCGTCGCACACCGATATGGAAATTAAACCACACACTACTGCTGAACTCGATTAATTGGAAATATGCACCAAGTAATAAGAATGTACATAAAAGAAACCATAACCAGTTTTAATTTTGAACAGCGCCATCTAGGGATTTTCTAAGAAACTAACACTTGCATACAATATTACTCAAAATAAAAGGTTTTATGGTTATGATTAGAACTATTACCTAATGCTTTTTACGTCTTAATTTTTTACGGAATGGACGAAGTCTAAAACTGCCTAATTTAGAGGAAATAAAATTAATTAACAAAGACTACACGAATTTGGACAGCGGGTATTATATAGATTGTAAGAACACACTTACAGCTGATATCGTTAGCATGGCAATGCTCCCCTTAGGTAGTTTGGGTGGGTAGTTTGGGTGGGTAGTTTGTTAAAAAAGAGAACCGCCCTGGCTATTGAGCGAAATAACGTGCTGGCAAAACTGGCACTAAAGCCTGAGCTGCGCATTTAAGCTCTACGACGGTTCTTAGGAAGTTATTGGTCAGGGGCCCTAGATCAAAAGACTATGGTACGTGTTATATTCTATCCCTTTTCACTCCATCTCGCAAATCCTTAAGCGTGATAGTAGGATAGAATTTAGTGCTTAGCATGTAGCATTTACGTTTGCAGGCATCTTACCTACGTATCTTGAAGAGACTCAAGAACTTTTATGGATGAAACTAAAAAAACACAATGTAAGTAGTATAATCTATATTTAAGATGCAATTAAGGACAGTGGGAGACAATTGTCAGAACAATGATACAGGGCCCATGTTCTTTAAGACCATAGACTTAAGGACATGGAAAAATGATTTAAACCGTACTTTTACTTAAACTTAACAGGTGGCCAACTTCACAATGCCTTGGCGTCTACCACCGATTCGGTTCCGCTGTTTTTTTCACTTAATTGAATCACTGAGTACATGTTACTTTTACCTTAAAAGTCTTGAACAATAAAACGTCCACGTTGGGACGAATATGGTAGGTACTTACGTACATATACTGACCCTAAATTTACTTCAGTAAAACGTCCTCGTGGCGTCGTATATGGTACGTCCTGATATTGACCCTAAATATACGTCAGTAAGACGTACACTTTGTGGCGAATATGGTACGTCCAAAAACTGACCCTAAATAGACGTCAGCAAAACGTCCTCTTGGCGGCGTATATGGTACGTCCAGATACTTGCCTTTAATTTGACGTAAATACGACGTCCTGCTCAACGCTGACCCTAAACTGACGTCACTTTAACGTCTGCTCTCGACGAATAAATGACCGACCCTATTATGACCTATAAGTGACGTCGCTTATACGTCGCTGACGTCAGTTTGCTACCTGGGTGTCCGTTAGCATTTTTTGAAATATTGTCTATATTTGTTGAGAAATGTAATAAAACGCGATTGGGGGCGCTGCGTTCACAAGGCGCCCTCTTAAGGCCATACCCAAATTTTCCGGGGTCCAGTGGCGCCCTCATTTGAAATAAATCATTCGAAAGGAAACGTTGATATCATTAAATTTTCGTTTTGATCAAACCCTACTACTGTTTATAATTTAAAGTGCGAACGTGAAGCTTTTCTACGCACATTAGCTAAAAGTGGCCGTTTTTCGCAAATGTGCGTAGAAAAGCTTGACGTTCGCACTTTAAATTATAAACAGTAGAAGCCGAAATTTTAAATGATATCACCGTTTCCTTTTAAATAATTTATTTTTAATGAGGGCGCCACTGAACCCCGGAAAATTCAGGTAGCCCCTTAACTACATTTTTTTAAACTTGTCTAAAATCAAATATAAGTTAAAAAAATTATATATAAACTTGTTCATAAAAAAAAAACAAAAGTAGTCACCAAGTGGGATTTGAACCCGTAACACTCTTTCTTGCCGTTTTCGATATTCGTAATCTCAATCTTACAGCATCTGCAGAGATATGGGAGAGCATTTGTCACGGAGTAACGCCATCTATTGTCAATTTCTCTTATTACACAGCTCGTGTGCGTTAGGCGTAGTAGTTAGTTTTTATAGCATTATCCGAGAGATGGCGCCACAAAAACTATCCAAAAAACTGTTTAAAATTCGTATCGGTAAATATTGGTAAATTTTTCGTTTTGCACTATTGCTTCATACATAAGTCTCAATAAAATAAAAACTCGAAATCTTATTCACGTAATCAGTATAGTCAAATGTAAGACATATTTATGAGAAATATATATTGTTATCTCAAACATTAACTACATTTTTTAAACTTGTCTAAAAACAATGCAAAATAAAAAATTATATATAAACTTAAACATAAAAAAAAACAAAAGTAAGTCACCGAGTGGGATTCGAACCCGTAACACTCTAGTGGTCGGTACCCTTAACCGCTGAGCTAAATACAGGGCGGTTAGCGTGACGAAATTAGGGACCATATTCTGCGTGGAAAGAAAAACGCATGAAAACTCGGAAACACGCGTTTTCCCAAACATAAGACTAATCTAGATCGATTGTTTACCCCCGAAAACCCCCATATACCAAATTTCAGAAAAATCGTTAGAGCCGTTTTCGAGATCACGGAAATTTATAAATATATTTATAAATATATAAGAATTGCTCGTTTAAAGGTATAAGATAAATATATATATATAAATATACAAGAATTGCTCGTTTAAAGGTATAAGATATCTCTATATAATTTTTTTTATATCTGTACTTCGCAAGTGTTGGAATGGTTAACGGCAAATTAATTTAGTAGAAATCAAATGCAAAAATTAAACTAAATATGTAAAGTTCTGCTGAATGTTAGAAAAGTTCTGACACGAATATTTATTTATAAGGAAACAAGTAGTTATGGTACTTAGATAACGTTTCTGGGTTCACCGACATTGATATAGCTTTGGTATATTTTAGTTACTTCCATAGTGTTATTACTTGTACTATTATGTATTCTGTGGTGTTATGGAATATTGCTATAGGATAGGGTAACGCTGCAGACACAAATTCCATATTTTTTTACAAAAACGCAGGTGCTTAACTCGTAAGTCTTTTAGAGATATTTAGTTTACAAGGATGCGATTTTGACTCTACTTCGCAATAGGAATGAACGAAATTTTTATTTTCTCCTTGAAACCATAAATGACAAAGATACAGTGCATATAAACGCATGACGTCACGGCTGGTTACGATTTTTATTTAGCGGTGACGTCGCAAGCCCCCATTCCGAAACTTTGACGCTCCGTATCTTTGTGAATTTTTACTTTTTTGTAAACTGATAAATACGGGTCCATTATTTTTGGATAATCTAAAAGCGGACTGATTACGTTCATACTTTTCGGACCCTGACGTCACCCCTACTCATATAAGCGAATAATATTATGTTTATGCATGCGTCAAAAAATAGTATCTATCTATATTACTTAAGAGCTATGCTCTTGTCGGTGGAGTATGATTTTTTTCCACTTTTCTCTCTCGTCCGCCAGCTGTTTTACTTCGCAGTACGACACGACCTTCACCTTCTTAATGTAGCTATGCCTAGTTCTTCCTGGTCCTTTTCCCTTCTATCTTTCCTTCAGTGATGATTTTTATGAAATCGTCGTGTCGTATCAGATGACCTAATATCTTTCCTCGTCTATTCTCTATTAAGTCCAGAATGCATCTACTCTCTCTTACTCTTTTCAGGACCTCTTCGTTGGTTATTAAACTAAATAGGATACATATCTAGAATTCTAAAAAAAATGTGATATTCAGACAGTATTAATTAACGGGTGCGTATTGTTTGATTTAATTACATTTTATATATTTACATTTTAATAACGTTCATAAGATATAATGTCAATTTGACATAATCATTATGGTATATATTTTTAATAGTTATAATATTCATTAATTTTTTATTATAAAAAGCATAAAATCATTATTATAACGTTTATGTACACTAAATATCACCTGTTATACAACTTGTGCGATATACAGGCCAAAAAGTATATCATTCAAAAACTGTATTGTTGAAAAGAGATATCATTCAAAACACATACCTATCAAAATCATATTGTTTAGAAGATATATGACTTAAAAACCATACCATCTAAAAAGTATAGACAGGCAGACAGAAAAAACATTTGGTTACACGTACAAAATGCGCGCATTTTGAACGTTTAAGGAGTGCTAAGAAACTTCTATCTATTTTCCTAGGATAGGGCAATCCTATTGGTTAGTTTATGTTAGAACTGCGACCAACTAAGACACTTCTATCCATTTTCCTAGGTTAGGGCAATCCTATAGGTTAGGTTATGTTAGAACTGCGACCCACACGCACGAGCCGAGCGAGCGAAGCGAGCGTGCCGCGGCAGCGGCCGGCGAGTGCTAAGACACTTCTATCCATTTTCCTAGGTTAGGGCAATCCTATAGGTTAGGTTATGTTAGAACTGCGACCAACACACGCACGAGCCGAGCGAGCGAAGCGAGCGTGCCGCGAGAGCGGCCGGCGAGTGGTAAGACACTTCTATCCATTTTACTAGGTTAGGGCAATCCTATAGGTTAGGTTATGTTAGAACTGCGAGCAACACACGCACGAGCCGAGCGAGCGAAGCGAGCGTGCCGCGGTAGCGGCCGGCGAGTGCTAAGACACTTCTATCCATTTTCCTAAGTTAGGGCAATCCTATAGGTTAGGTTATGCTAGAACTGCGACCAACACATGCACGAGCCCAGCGAGCGAAGTAAGCGTGCCGCGGCAGCAGCCGGCGAGTGCTAAGACACTTCTATCAATTTTCCTAGGTTAGCGCAATCCTATAGGTTAGGTTATGTTAGAACTGCGACCAACACACGCACGAGCCGAGCGAGCGAAGCGAGCGTGCCGCGGCAGCGGCCGGCGAGTGCTAAGACACCACTATCCATTTTCCTAGGTTAGGGCAATCCTATAGGTTAGGTTATGTTAGAACTGCGACCAACACACGCACGAGCCGAGCGAGCGAAGCGAGTTATTATGTGTACCGTTACATATTGAAACATGTTTTTATGAACAGTTTTATCGATAACTTAATATTTTATATGAAATGTTAGTTCGATATACCGTTTTGCTATAAAAGAATACCATTTTAAAATATATATATTTTTAAATGTTGTTATTATAATATGAAACTGCGATGATAAACTATTCGTTTTATTAAGAAAAAAATGTATTAAAAATCGTGGAATAGTTTTCTGAGAAATGAAATTCGATGTCAAAAAAATCTGTATTCTCATGGACACCCATTTTTTATATATTAGCCATATATCAAAAATAAGTGCGTATAACAAACGAAAATTTAAGGAACGAAATCGTCTATCAATGTTAATAAGTACATTATGTGATTGCGACATATTAATGTATTATTTTCAGCCCACCTGCATTGGCTTATTGTAATAAAATTATCCGCAACATACTGCCAGGCGCTATATCAAAAGTTTGTTATATCTAATGATAATTATATATAAAGAATCTTCTATTAATCGATTCATATACGTAATAATTATTATGTTTAATAATATATCTAAAGAAAGTTTATTATACGTAACGACCAATAGATTTCGAGAACTTTATATATACGACTTTAAATGTATACGAAAGGTTTGTTAGATGAAATAATTATTATTTAAACGATTTTATGGGTTTGAAAAGTATGATTTACGATTTTTATCTTAATTGATAATTATACCAATCAAAATTATATATTTCGTTGGTATTTATTTAAAATAATATATATTTGGTTGTTCTATCTTATATTATTTACCCTTAATTAACACTAGAAATTAAATTAGCGATCATTTGTTTTCTTGAACCGAAATGGTTAAAGAAAAAAAAACAAACGTTTGTGGTTCTCGGCTTGTGCTAATAATTTATTATATAATATTGCTGTTAAAAATAATTTAAAATGCGTATTATCATGTGTTAATTCTGCCAAGAATTACCATTGACCAGATCAAAATTCTTATAAATAGTTGTCAATTTTTTTAAATGTATATTTTAAATTAATGCCTGACCAATTAATTAATTAAATAAGACTGTAGCCTAATGTGTATAAACGTTTAAACATGACAAAATACTCCCGTCTTGCACTTTATGTAAATAAGTACCTGGGTGACCGAGCTTTGCTCGGTCGGTTACATCTCAAACATTAACTAAATTTCTTTAAACTTGTCTAAAAACAGTACAAAATAAAAAATGATATATAAACTTGAACATAAAAAAAAAAACAAAAGTAAGTCACCGAGTGGGATTCGAACCCGTAACACTCTTTCTAGCGGTCAGCATAGCTAGCGGATGGCACCCGGCGCGACGAAATTTGCAACCATTTTCTTCGTGGAAAGAAAAACGAATGAAAACTCGAAAACACGCGTTTTCCCAAACATAAGACTAATCTAGATCGATTGTTTACCCCCGAAAACCCCCATATACCAATTTTCAGCGAAATCGTTAGAGCCGTTTTCGAGATCGCAGAAATTTATAAATATATAAATATACAAGAATTGCTCGTTTAAAGGTATAAGATTTAAAATGACCTTTAATAAGAAATAAATTTATCCTACATTGAATATTTTTTTTTGACTCTGCTTGTTTAGTAATTGGTTCATAGTAATAAAATAACAGTTTCTTATTGCTACATATTTATTTAGGAATTCATAAAAATATAGAATAAACAAAGAAAATACAGTAGAGATTCATTTTGCACACAAAATTGTGAATATGTGTGTTAATGTAATAACTTATATTATTATACTATGGTATAAATTATGAAACAGCAGTGTAAATGTGTGTTTTCTGCGGCAATAGGCCACATAATATAAATGAAAAAGAAATACCAGAGGTTTGATTGTTTCCAGTTTTATATCATTTTATCATATGCTTTCTTAAATCTTGTAATGATCAAATCTGACAGTAGTAGGCACACTATGGCATTTTCAGTCTCGTACTACATCATACATAATATAATTTTTTTTTATTAATCATTATAAATTATGTCATGTTAGGTATCAATATGTTGAAGTCAAGCGCGGATCCAACACTCAAAAAAGGTTATGGGCACAGCCACGAAAAAATCGGTCAAGTGCGAGTTGGAGTACGAACTCACTCATGAACAATCATGGACTTACCTAATTTGTTTTTTTTTTTACACCTTCAAATGGTAACATCGATTACAAACTAAATTAAACACCGTTACACACCAAGATATTAAGAAAATAAGGTTATGGGCATGCCACAGTGCCCACAACGGTAGATCCGCGCCTGGTTGAAGTGCCTATTTATATGGGCAGAGCTTTGTTTTTATAGTATAATAAAAATGGACGGAATATTAAACTAATCAAACTATTGTGCATATTTTGTCTTACAGTAAACTTACATTATAAATGCTAATAAGCTTACAAACTAAGTATAATAAATGTGTTCGGCCATGCATAGTGTATAGGGTTCCATAGTCGTGAATTTGAGTTCATGCCTTACAGTGATAACTAATATTAAGAATATGACTGCTGGAAGGTCTCTGAGTAGAACCTTGGACAGACAAACTTGCAGGAGACAGACATGGTGAAAATATGGGGGTTCCTTGTTTACTACAGAAACTTGAAAATTATCAACAAAAACAAATACCAGGTGTTATGAAAAAAAAATGATTCCTATTTTACATGTCTTATTGTATGAGAGCAATCATATTTTTTTTTTCAAATTTTAATGATTACTTCAGATTGATATAGGTACCTACTCTAAAACAAAACACAGTTTTCTTCATACAAAGTCTCTGGTAAAATCATGGGCAGTCAGATATGGCATAACTTTAAGGGTTTCTTGTTTACTATGGAACCCTAAAAATGGACGGACATGTTTTTAGTTAAATATCAACTTTCGCTAAGCATAAGACACTTTCTGTTCAAAGGCCACATCTTCATTCCAATATTCAGGCTCAGCAAATGTAGTGTGACGAAGTTTACACAGGTACCCAAATCTTAAGATCAGGATGATTACCAACATAACAAATAATGCTAAGACTGCTACAGCAGGATATATCAATAAGAATGCCATTTTAAATGTCACTTTCCCGTTTGTGCAGCTCCAAATAGTCTTGTGAAGAAGTCAGGGGTTGCTGTGACACTGATGTAGGAACTTCAGCCTCGTGATATTCACTTACGTATTGTTGTACGTATTGCACTGAGCGGTATTGAGCTTCGAGTTCTGTGAGGTCAAGTGGCGGCTGCTTGTGTGGAGTTGCTGACCAGATTGACACAAGCCAGCGGTTACCTGGAAGTAAGGAGTTTTTCTATCATTCAACTTGGTTCTTTAGGTGTAACTATGTTTAGAACTGAGTTAAATGATAGATAGTTGCAATTATAAAAATAAGTACCTGTGTGTCTGTCCAGCCAATAGTCTGAATATCTTGAACAGCAGCACACAAAATTCAAAATAAGAAGTGATCCCAAAATCACGGAGCTAATAGCTATCGCTATATAAAACTTGGTGAAGTCACCGACGTTGGAGACTAACGGGTTTATAGTTTTGTATGTACCATTTCCTGTAAAGTAAGCGAGAGAATCAGTCCCCGACATTCTCTATTAGAAATGGACCTGTAGAAGAAAAAAATCCAAATCAAGATTGAGTTTCCAGTTGACCAACGCGCCGCGCCTACAATATAGATACAGTTAATTTGGGTTAATGCGCGAGGATAACATGGGCGTGGTAACGGCTTACTTTAATTTGTTCTCCAATTTTTATTTAGTTAGGTACTTGTATATCATAAATGTCTATATTATGGAACACCTACCAAGTGTATTATGTTATGAAATAGTAATTCCAAACTAAGGAAATATTATAAAATAAACTGAAACAACAAACAACTTGATTTTAAACTAGTTGGCGTCGTTTCCACTTCCACTTTGACTTTGACAATGACCAGCCTGGCGCAACTTAATAGGCAAATCCGGCAAATCCAAATCTATGAAACGTACGTCAAATCGCCATCTTGGTCGCCATCTTGCCATGAAGTTAGCTACTACACGAGTCAAAACTTCAAAAGACATTATGACAAAGATGGCGACTTCGTAATCTTGTTTGTGTGTCACAGCAACACAGCCCTCACAGTGCCAAATTTTTTCATTTTATTTATGAAACTTCGTGTTATTTCGTCAATAATCAGGTCTAAAGGTTTTATCTCGTAAGAAATTATCTAATAAGTGATAAAAATGGCAGTTAATTGCGATTTATGTGGGGTTACATCAACCCGAGTTCAATAACAAAAAAAGGATGTTTATGGATCAATTTCAATTCGATGAAGTCCGGTAAGTAATAATGAACATTATTATATATATTCCAAGCCTTTTATATTGTAATTTGGTGAAATTTTGTACATTTTAGTATAAAATCGTAAATTGAAGTTGTTGTATGGATAGTGCTGTTCTGTTTATTATCATACTACATACATACTATCACGTCTTTATCCCTAATGGGGCAGACAGAGCATTTTGGGTCTTGCGGTTCTATGCAGAGCCCAGGGCCGCAAGACCCAAAAGCCACTTTTAGCGTCATGGTGGGCGAGAAGATGGAAAAGCAATCAATACAGTGATGGGTTGCTAGCCGCATCGCCTGTTAACATGATTTGCATTTTTGCCCATTCCCTCGATCGGCTTTTACGATCTGCGTGGGAAGAGAAGCAGCTGGTACATTCTAAGTTTTTTTTTATTTCTCCCAGACCAGCATGGGAGCTGTTTATTATCGATAATCGTTAAAATATTTTTTTCGTAAAATGTAACCTACTTACTCGCTCAAGGGCTGGTTATTTTGACCTTTCGGAAAAAGATTGGATCTAATAGATCTACGGCCACGAACAGGACCCTCCGAATCCCACATTTTTAGGGTTTGATAGTAAAAAAATCCTTGTTTACTCATATTTATAGTTTATCTGTTTATCTATCTGTCCGCGATTTTACTCGAAGACTATTAATACTAGATTGCTGTAATTTGGCATGGGTATGTATCAGAGATGGGCAAAATTGAATTTCAATGTAATATAATTATTAGTTTGATTACAAAGTAATAAGATAAAAAGTAAATTGGTCTGCAATTGATTACATTGTAATCACAATTACTTATATCGAAGTAAGTATATATTTAGATACAATACAACACATTGACGACATTGTTTTATTGGTACTTCCCAGACTGTCACCAACTGTCACATTCTTTATTTATTTATGTTTATATTAATGAAACGGTCAGTTTGCCAAATAATGCACTATATTATCAATAAGCATAAGGTTCTTGCGGAGGAAGTAAGAGCGATGCGACGGGAATTAAGTAGGATGTGCGACAAGATGACCAGTTTTACTGAGGCAGTCAATACACGAATGGATAAGTTAGAGGAAAGAATGGATTATATAGAAAACAAAAAAAGTGTCTTAGAAACTAGCAAAATAAAAGAATTGGAAGACACCGTAATGCAATTACAGATACAAATTCAGGATCGCGATCAGGAAGCTCTCGGAAATGATATTGAGATCGCGAGCTTACCCGAAGCAAAAAATGAAAATACGACCCATATCATTTTGACAGTGGCCAAAAAATTAGGTGTAGAGCTTGAAGAACGCGACGTGGTTAACGTTCAGCGCGCGGGGCCTACGGCGGCGCCTGTGGAGGGCGGCGCGCCCTCGCGCCCGCGCCCTCTCATAGTGCGGCTTGCGCGCCGCGCGACTCGCGATGCGCTGCTGCGGGCTGCACGCGTGCGCCGCGCTGTTACTACCGAGGGCATGGCTCTCCAAAGACAAGATCTGGAACCTCCTCGCTCTTTCTATGTAAATGAGAGACTTACAAGACAGAACAGATATCTATTTCAAAAGGCACGAGAGGCTGCTAAGAGATCTGATTGGAAATTCGTATGGACCAGGGAAGGTAAAATATTTGCAAGAAAAGAGCAGGGAAAGGCGAGCGTGCGGCTTCGTAGTGATAGTGACATCATGAAGGTTTTTGGTAGTGGTCGCGTTAGCTCTGATCCAGGAATACAATAACATTAAATTTAGCACACGTTCCTGTAGACATTTTATTGCAATACACACTTTAAACTTATATTTCTTGTTAGCTAATCTCAAGATAGAATTGTTATGTTTTTTTAATTTAGAATTTAAATATCATAAATTTATAATTTTTTTAGTGAGGTGTTTATTATGTTGTGCTACAGTAGATTTAATTTTCTCGAGACGAATTTGTTTGTTTAAAAATATTAACCTAGTGCTTGAGCACTGGAATTTACATTTATATGACACCCTACTAATGTATTTTTGTATTATTTATATTATAATAATATTTATAATGTGCAGATTATTCACACAGATTCGGACATTTACGAGTACACTTTTATTTCAACACTTTATTTTTTATATTACTCATTTTCTTAAAGTAAATTTATTTATAATTTTCTCAAATAATATTATTCCAACGACACCATGGCAAATGACAATGATTAACTCATTTTTTATTTTTAGACTAAATTGGCGTCATACTACAATATTATCTTTTTTCTTAAGTAATTGTAATTATATAGAGATTTCTTTTAGCTTTGTATTCAAATTTATTAAGCAAAACAACATAACCATAGGTTTGCTAAATCCTGGTTCGCTTGGCAATCGTCGTCGCCATGACGAGTTTATAGTTGCTATGGAGCGACATGCAGTGGACGTACTGGCTATAAATGAGACCTGGCTTCGCGAGAATGAGGATGCTCGCGCACCCACAGTGCCCGGCTTCAGGCTGCGCCATATACCGCGCTCCGCACAGGCTCCGCGCACCCGCGGTGGTGGAGTTGGTTTTTACCTTCGACGCGGGATATGTGCACGTATACTTGAACATCCACCATGTCAGCATGTTGAGCAAATGTGGATTAGTATAAACCATGGTGGCTATAAGCTCGCTATTGGCACTGCGTACCGCCCGCAATGGATGAACGTAGATAAGTTTATAGATGCAATGACAGAATCAATAAGTTTTTTCTCAAAGTTTGATCACGTTGTTTTGGTTGGAGACTTTAATATTGACCTATTAGATCCCAATGATAGCGATGCCAAAAAACTCCAAAACTTCATTGATTGTATGAGTTTTCACCAATATGTAGAAGAAGCAACACATTTCACAGACCACTCAGCTAAATTATTGGATGTTGTCTGCAGTAGTACAAATGTTATAAATCTTATTGTAGACTACGTTCCTGATTTAAGTCACCATGCATTTATATCTTTCGATTTGAATATTAAAAAACCTAAACCAAAGCCTAGATGGTTAGTGTACAGACCTCTCAAAGATATCAATGTTGATAATTTTAACAAAGATGTTGACTCCATTGTTTGGGAGAAACTATTGTGTAATGATGTTAATAATTCTCTTGCCGCTTTCAATGAGCAAATAATAGCATTATTTGATCATCATGCCCCTCTTAAAATTTCATATGTAAAAGAGCAAAGTTATCCATGGATAACCCAGACTATCAAAGATATGATGCGTTTAAGAGATGAAGCTCACTCTAAAAGTCGTAAAACGAAGTTGGATCTAGATAAAGCTTATTATAAAGAGTTGAAAAAGATAGTTAATAAAGCGATAAACAAGGAGAAGACTGCATACTTTCACTACAGAATAGATACAAATTTGAAAGACCCGCGAGTACTCTGGCGAAATATAAAGCGTAACATTGATTTTAATAAGCAGTCGCCGTGTCTACCCGAAAATATTTCTAATCCTGATAAAATTAATAGTAATTTTTTAGATGTACCTGGTATCTCTACTATAAATATGGAACAAATAACATTTCTCTGGTTCAATAGATTTGGTCAATCTACTTTTAGTCTGAAACCGGTAGATGAAGACACAGTATTTGAAATAATTAAACAATTCACATCTAATGCTCAGGGTGTGGATGGAATATCACTAGATATGATAATGCTTACACTACCACGCACTTTGTCATTTATTACCGCCCTTGTAAATATGTCCATTGTAAACGGTGTTTTTCCAGACCAATGGAAAAATGCCATAGTTAGACCGCTTCCAAAAGTTAATAATCCTAAAGAGTATAAAGATCTCCGAGCTATCAGTATTTTACCTTTCTTATCAAAAATATTAGAAAAAATCGTCTGTAAACAACTAGTAGAATATTTAACAATTAATAAAATCTTACCCCCTAAGCAATCTGGTTTCCGTTCAGGAAGAAGCACTGCCACTGCTCTAATAGATGTGGTTGATGATATCTTGTCAGGGAGAGACATAGGCGAGGGTTCGATTCTTGTATTGCTGGATTTCACAAGAGCCTTTGATACGATCAATACGACGTTGCTAATGGCCAAGCTAACATATTATGGTTTTGACAGTCTAACCCTTAAATGGTTTTCCAGCTATCTGACTGATCGTTGCCAAAGAGTGGAAGTTACCCGCAGTGATGGCACTAAATTAATTTCAAAAATAGAGCCCATTAATAAAGGTGTACCGCAAGGGTCCATTTTGGGCCCAATTCTCTTTATATTATATACTGCTGACTTGCCAAACGTTATCAGTAAGAGCGAATATCATCTCTACGCCGATGATCTTCAAATTTACAAAACGTTTAAGCCTTGCGACACTGACATTGCAGTGCATAAAATAAATGAAGATCTTGCTCGAGTAGTGGAGTGGTCAGTCGCTAACAACCTAGTTTTAAATCCAAATAAAACCAAATATCTTGTAACAGGCACTAAAGCTCAGGTCTCTAAAATAAAGAGTAATTTGCCCGAACTAAAATTAAATGATGTTTTGATTCAAGTAGTTTCTGAAGGAAGAAATCTTGGTGTAGTAATGGATAGCAGTTTACAATTTGAAAAGCATGTAGTAGAAACCGTTAGAGTGTGTTATTACCGATTAAAAGTCTTATATCAGATTCGTGAGTATCTTAGTGTAGAGTCACGTATTTACCTTTGTGAGGCTCTCATTTTATCTAAGCTAAATTATGCTGATGTTGTAACTGGTAAATGTCTACTAGCT
Organism: Acrobasis consociella; assembly: GCA_963555685.1. NCBI lineage: Eukaryota > Metazoa > Arthropoda > Insecta > Lepidoptera > Pyralidae > Acrobasis > Acrobasis consociella. The sequence goes on from OY743104.1 coordinate 18,981,400, forward strand.
CGCTCTAAGAAATTAATACAACGAGTACAAAATTCTTGTGCTAGATATTGCTTTTATATCCCACGCAGATCACACATAACGCCATACCTAAACAGAAACGATCTACTCAACATGGAGTCCCGGCGCACTTTACATTTTGCAACATTACTTTTCGGTATAATCAAAAAAGAAAGCCCATCTTATTTATTTGACAAATTAAAGTTCACCACGCGAGCCCGAGTACCGGATCGCCTGATCTGTCCCAAACATAAAACTGCTGCTTTTCGTGGCAGCTTTAAATATGCTGCGACAAGTTGGAATAATATCCCTCCTCCCATCAGAAATTCTAGGACTATTGAGACTTTTAAAATTAAATTCAAAAGACACATTTTAGACATACAAAAATCATAAAAAAGCAGCAACTTTATACAAAACATTTAAAATAAAAACAATGTAAAACTTTTTATTACTAAGTATAATATATATATATATATAATGTTATGATATACAATGTGTATTTATATAAATTCATACGTATAATATATTATAGGTTAAATATTTACTAAGAATACTTAATTTTATAAATATTAAGCTATCGCTAATATAATGTTACCTAGAGACCCCAAATTTTTACTTTATGTTTAAATTTTTAATTATTTTTATTATTTTTTTACCTTTACATTTAAATTGAACGTGGCATCCGCGGAAGACCAGCGTTGTGATTAACACCACAACATTTGCTGAGCGGACACCATTTTGGTGCATCCAGTATAATGTTTTCTGTTTTGTTAAGTACATAATTGTTGTATATTTTGTACCAAATAAAGATTTTTCTTTCTTTCTTTCAATATGATGAAAACCCAAACAAAGTAGTTAAATAAAATATTGAAAATAATTTATATTTTCTCGACCTAGCAACCTCCCACACATCTCTTACTATTATTTCTTCGCTTTTTAGATGTAAACAGAGGACCAGGTAGGGTAAAGGGTAGAGAAAACGCAATTTTTTTCTGTATTTCTGCCATACAGTAAATACTTTGCTTTATAATTGTTACAGAACCTTCAACATCGAGTCAGGAAACTGCATTTGTTTTGTTGAGAAGATATAAATCGCACTGCTCAGGCTTAAGGAAACTGTACCGGTTAATTTGAGAAGAAAAAACTCCAGAATCCCGTGTGGTTATTTTTGCTTTGTGACGTTTTATTCTCTTATCAGTACAAAATAATTTGTTTTTGAACCTGGATACTTCTTTTTAAATAAATCTTTTTTTATTGCCTTTTTTAAATAATTTTTATCAAATTAAAATTGATCGATATCGATTATCGATTTTAATTTTTATCAAATTAAAATCGATAATCGTGGTAGATTGAATCGACATTATGTAGGTACATCACTATGTTTTTTTTTTCTTTTCTTGATTATGGCGATCAAACTTCGTTGAAGCTTATTTTGCCAGTGTCTAGTAATATCTCTTTTATATTCCTAATCCTAAATCCTTAACTATACAATCAAAGGTTGGTATAGGTCTTTTGATTGCTTCACGGGAGCTTCTGGCGACAAATCTATACGAGTCCACTGGTTTTCATAGCCGATTGAGTGGCGGACGGCGCCCAAAGACGCCCACCGCAGTCCGCAAATAAATATCACTACAACCGCACTATGACTGTCCACTTTAAACATTTCACATATTGTCCATGAGAATGAGCATTTATAACACCAAAGTACACCAATTTCATATTATAAAGTCCACTAGAATCAATTTGCAAAACAATTTAAAGCAAACTCCAACTGGACCCCTTGACTTCCCGCCAAAAACTCCATCCCTATGTTGGCTGCATGGGCAGCATGACTAGAGATGTGCCGAGCGGCAAATTCCCCGTTGCCGGCAATATTCCCAATCTTGCCATTGCCGGTAAATTTCCATTTTGCCGGGAACATTGGCAATATTGCCGATCCACTTAAATTGCTTTGTTATATCAAAATTCTGATTATTTTGTAAATAAACTTGAAATTTATTGAGAAATAACCGCCTAGGTGTAAGTCGGACTCGCGCACGCAGGGTTCCGTACCATTATCTATAAAAAATCACATTTGTTGTATGAGAGCCCCCCTTAAATATTTATTTTATTTTAATTTAACTATGTATTTTTATAGTGCATATACAACTAAATATTCTGTGAATATTTCATGCCTCTAACTCTTGCTGTTATTAATATTGAGCTAAAAACGTTAAAAAAATCACGTTTTTTGTGTGGGAGCCCCCCATAAATATTTATTTTATTCTGTTTTTAGTATTTCTTGTTATAGCGGCAAAAGAAATGCATCATTTGTAAAAATTTCAGCTGTCTAGCTATCAAGCTTAATGACATACAGCCTGGTTATAGACAGGCGCATGGAAAGACAGACCGACGGACAGCAGAGTCTTAGTATTAGGATCCCGGCAAAACGGGACCGGCAAATTCGGGCCTAGTTGCGGAAAATTTGTCCTCGAGGGAAGTAAGGATCCCGGTTTTACCCTTTAGATATAGAACCCTAAAGAACTCGCACTATCCGCATCCACAAATGCGGAACATTTGCATTCCTTTATACATCTGCATCCGCAAAAGCTTCGCATAGATTGATGCGGATGCAAATGCGGATGCGTATTAAGAGAATAAAAACCGCTGGATTTCAATAAAAATCTACTTAATAAGTGGATAGTCAACTATTAGTTTGCCCGAATTGTGAACCCGCGAACCTCATATCTCAGTAATCCCTTGACAGATTCGGCTCATGTTTTATAATTTAACAATTAATCGAGTTATAGTTGAACAAACATACATACATACTTACATACATAAATTCAAACGCCGGATTGTTCAAGTAGACTCGGAGAACTTGGCTCGCTTCACTTGCTTGTTTAATTAAAACTGTAAACTCGCGAACCCCATATTTCGGCAACTCCTTGACTGATCTGCTGCTTATGTCCGAACGAAAAAAAACCTTATTTTGACACGCGCCTACCAAATTTCCTAAAGATCCGATAAAAGATGCTCAAGTTATCGTCAAATAAACATACATAGATACATACAAACGTTAGATTGTTCAAGTAGACCCTTTGCTAGCTTTGCTCGCAAGAAAAACACTTCCTTTTTGGTTGATCTCTAAAAATTGTGTAAAACATCTAGAATAATACTGTGTTTTTTATTTTTTTATCTTTAAAACTGACTGACCAAAAAACGGCCTATTACTACGTGACGCTTTGATGACGTCATTAAACAACTTGCGTTCGTTTCGTACCGGCTGGCCGGTTAGTGCGTATTTCTGCCTTTGGACGAATATTTCACACACATTAGATATAAAATGGCTAATCTGCTCACAAGAAAGTCATGTGTTGTGATTACCTGCACTAGATACTACGGTAAAAACACCAAAAAAGCTGTTTTTTCAAGTTCCTCGAGATTCAAAAATGTGAAAAAAATGGTTTAACGCTGCGAAGAGAGCTGATCCTGTAGCGGCTAAAAGTTATGTACTATACTGTTGTGAAGACCAAGATAGAACGAGCGAGTGAAGCGAGCGAAGCTGTTCTCCGAGTCTGTATAAATAATCTGGCGTTTGCACGAGTTATCGAACAAACATATATGAATAAAATACATGTATGTTTATTTTAAATTTAGTAGGTGTAATCGAAAATAAAATTTAGTAGGCACAAGTATTAAATAGAATATTTTAGTTCGAACATGAACTAAATCAGTCAAGGGGTTGCCAAGATATGGGATTTGCTAGTTCACAGTTTAGGTCAAACTACTAGAATAATATACCGATGTATATTATTCTAGTAGTTTGACCTAAACTGTGAAGGGCAAACTACTAGAATGATATACATTTTCAAACATATTAAAACTAGTATTTCGCCTTGAACTGTGAACTCTCTAACCCCATGTTCGTATTTCTATTAGCCAAGTCTACATGCCTAATATTTTTTTAAAATTTCCAGTAAAGAAACTTAAGCCACCGTTATTTATGTAGGTACTAATTGAAATATGTAAAAAAAACTTCGTATTCGCATCCGCATTCGCGGATGTGAACCTTTAATAATCCGCATCCGCGGATGTCGCAGAGTTGTTGCGGATACAACAACACTGGTCTGCACTTGGATGGGTCACCACAAGTAGCATAAAATTTCTTGAGCCCCTCCGTGCTTCGGAAGGCACGTTAAGAGTCCTCCGACCCTAGACTTCTCCATACAAACGTAGTCTACGTTTAATTTTGAAACCACATGTCAGATTCCGGTAAAAATTGGTAATTGTAAAGAAATTGCAATTATCTAGGGTTATAACTGGTTTCCTATGGTAAAATTATGAACTGGAAAGAAAATATAACGATTTAAAAGTTTCCCATACTAATTGTCAAAAATGATATAAAACACTATATTCTATTTCAAGTTCATATTATTACTGTCGGAAACTAGTTATAAACCTAGATAATTGCAATATCTTTGAAATTACAAAATTTTGCCCAAATCGGACATGTCGTTTTGAAATAAAACGTAGACTACGTTTGTATGGAAAGTTGTATTTTGGTCTAGGGTCGGGGGACCCTTAAGCCGTTAATCCCGACTGCCAACATTGTACGGCAGTCACAACACAACATAAAGCAAAGGAACATGTAGTCAAGTTCATACTAAGTATATGAACTTGTCTGCAAATATAAGTTTGCAAGTTTTTTATGTAACGGAACCCTCAATGGGCGACCGACTCACACTTGGCCGGTTTATTTTTCAGATTACCTACTTAAAATAGTAATTATTTCTCGCCTAAGACAAGTAATATTGACAAATCTGTATGTATCGGCAATTTACAGGGAATTTTGCCGGCAATATTGCCAGTAAATTGCCGGGAACATTGGCAGTTTATATGTAAGATCTATATTTTTTTAAGATGTCTCATATAATACGCTTAGATACATTTATTTAATGAGTTTTTTAAATCAATATATCTAATATTCTCAATATTTAGGCAATGTTCCCCAAAATTGCCACTTCGGGCAATCTTGCCGGCAGCGTTGCCGGCAATATTCCCAATGTTGCCAATGTTGCCGGCAACGGCACATCTCTAAGCATGACATGTCATTTTCAAGGTAGGTTGGAATAGGAGCATGGCAAAAAAAAATAAGAAAAAAAATGACGAACGTTTCATACAAATCGACTTTTCCTTTCCATGGACTTATTTATTTTTTACTATGGAGTCCCGTCTCTTAAAACGTAGTGATTATATTCTCTTTGGTAATTATATTATCTTTGACAATGACATTGATTGATTGGATTGGATTTCATTGGATTGACTGATTGACTTTACCAACAAGGTATTCTCTTCCCGAAATGGAACAATTGACGTCACGAAGTCACGATAACTGTTTCCACTGTAGAGTTGCGCAAAACATTTCACTGAAGTGAAATGAATCATGTCTCATGTCACCTAAAGAAGATACATTTCTCTAAACCATGTCCCATATCCCACATCATGTCCCGAACGATTGTTAAATTTCGCGTGCTGTGATATGCGTAGGCACATACACGGATTTCTTTAACAACAGTCTTACACTAAACCATATCTTATATCCCATAATATGATGCTAAGAACGAGTGTTATGAACTAATTTCGCGTGTTGTAATAGGTGCGCTAGTTACATCTCGTATGTAATATTAATTACGTTTAATGAATCACTATTTGCATGTCTGATATGTTTTCGAATTTTATGATATAACGTATCGACATACGTTCGACTACTCCGAGCTCGGCCGAGCACGCAGAAACGGACCCGAATAGTGCATGGTGCAAGCAAGAGATAAGACATGGTTGGTGACATGAGAAATGGTAGAAACTATCGCGTAATGTGAAATGGTACATGTCCTGTATGGGAAACATTTCCTGAGATTCATTTCTCACATTTCTTACCCAAGTCTATTCCACTGGTTGTTCTTTTGAGTAAACATCGGTGTATGTATCACGAAGAGATCGTGTGAGAAACACCCGCATCCGTGGCAGCCTTCATGTCCGTGACATAGCAGACAAACTGCAAGAGAGCCGCCTTCGCTGGTACGGTCACGTCTTGCGGAAGCCGGCAAGTTACGTGGGAAACAAATGTATAGCCATGCCGCCTCCGCCGGGGCCCGGCAAGCGTGGTAGACCCAAGAAGTGCTGGCTTGACGTCGTCAAGGATGATATGCGTGCTAATCGTCTTACAACCAAGGATGCTCAAGACCGTGCGAAGTGGAGAAGAAAAAGTCGGAAAGCGGACCCCGGGCTTTTCAGCATTGCAACTGAGAATGCAACTGGGAAAACGCTCAGATGAGAGAGAGAGTTCTTTTGAGTAAACAGGATTTTTAATTAGTTCAAGAATATTATATGAATTACTTAGCTGTTAAGTATCTCGTGTGATTCATCTATTTAATATTTTATAAATTGATATAATTAATTAGGTACTAATTCGTGATTGGTAAATAAACCTCATAAATGCATCTTGCTCGGGTAATTTAATTACACACAGTCAGCACTCTTTGGGTTTGGGCAGCACATCGAATTGACAAGTGTCATATAGAGATGGGCATCTACCCGGGTATTTACCCACGCTTGGGTATTTACCCGATATGCACCGGGTATATACCCGTATCTACCCGTTTGGGTGGGTAGATTGGAATATTTATTTAAAAATTAGTGTGAGTCCACTATTTATGTGTAGAAATGTACAAAAAGGTTATATAATGGATAAAAAAATGAATATCTCTAGAAGAAAAAATAACAAAGATTAAAATCACTGATGCTATCCATATTAAATATACAGATGCCATCTTATTTGTTATTTGATTGCTTATTTTAACATATAATTAGGTCTACTTACGTTTGCCAGCAAAAAATGTAAACATAGACCTGTCAATTTGTATGTTCCCATACAACGGGTAGATACGGGTAAATACCCGGCATACTATTTTGTGGAAAATGTTATGACAATTTGATGGGGGATCGAAGAACTCGTCTATACGAATATATTTTGTTCCGAGACCAACCCCGAAATCAGTAGTTTTGGCTCTTGGATGAGCAGTCAAAGATACCTACTCTCTATCATATTTGAGGGTGCTCGTATATTGACATCGCATTTGATGTCTGATTGCTCATTTTAACATGTTATTAGGTCTGCTTTTGTTTGCCAGCAAAAAGTGTAAACTTAGACCTGTCAATTTGTATGTTCCCATACAACGGGTAGAAACGGGTAAATACCCGGCATACTATTTTGTGGAAAATGTTATAACAAGTTGATGGAGGATCGAAGAACTCGTCTAAATGAACATATTTTGTTTCGAGACCAACCCCGAAATCAGTAGTTTTGGCTCTTGAATTAGCAGTCAAAGATACCTAATCTCTATTCATGTATGAGGGTGCTCGTATATTGACATCGCATTTGATGTCTGATTGCTCATTTTAACATCTAGTTAGGTCTTCTTACGTTTACCAGCAAAAAGTGTAAACTTAGACCTGTAAATTTGTATGTTCCCATACAACGGGTAGATACGGGTAAATACCCGGCATACTATTTTGTGGGAAATGTTATGACAAGTTAATGGGAGATCGAAGAACTCTTCTAAACGAATATCTTTTGTTCCGAGACCAACCCCGAAATCAGTAGTTTTGGCTCTTGAATGAGCAGTCAAAGATACCTACCCTCTATACATGTATGAGGGTGCTAGTATAATGACATCGCATTTGATGTCTGATTGCTCATTTAAACATCTTATTAGGTCTTCTTACGTTTGCCAGCAAAAAATATAAACTTAGACCTGTCAATTTGTATATAAATGTTATAACAAGTTGATGGAAGATCAAAGAAATAGTCAATTCGAATATCTTTTGTTCCGAGATCAACCCCGAAAACAGTAGTTTTGGCTTTTTAATGAGTAGTCAAAGATACCTACTTTCTATATATGTATGAGGGTGCCCATATATTGACATCGCATTTTATATCTTCTTACTCATTTAACCACTTTTAAGTATGTCTTTGCGCACCTCCCAACAAAAAAATGATAATAAATCAAAAAAGCCTATTATCAAAGTATGATTAGTATGGTGGTTTCATATACTTTAATGTCAGATTTGACGTCTACCTGCATTTTAAGCATATTACAGCGCTTGCACACACTTTCGGACACGAATTGCGAAGTAATTACTCATAAAATTCAATCTACCCACCAAATGGGTAGATACGGGTATATACCGGGTATTTACCCAATCTACCGGGTATATTCCCAAATGGGTAGATTGGGTATTTACCCACCACCCATCTCTAGTCATACTGGTTTTTGGCGGGTAGTCAAGGGGTTCAGTTGGAGTTTGCTTTAAATTGTTTCTAGTGGACTTTATAATATGAAATTGGTGTAGTTTGGTGTTATAAATGATCATTCTCATGGACAATATGTAAAATGTTTAAATTGAACAGTCATAGTGCGGCTGTAGTGATATTAATTTGCGGAATAAATAGTACGTCGAGCCAAAAAAAAAAGTGTCATACTGACTGACGTACCTAGGGTTCAAATTCTTTGGACGTACCAGCCCACCCTTTCGTCGTTATCGTCGTCTTGCTTACACATTTAGCGCTGTTTCGTTCGGTGAAGTAATTACTGTGGTTCTTAAACTTCTGAAGTGTTATTTTTGAAACGCGGAGTCACCTAAACGAATGGTTTTTCCAAAAAAAGTTCGTTGTTATAATTATTCTTCATTGGTATTTTATGATTTTGAAGACTATATTACATAGTTGAATTGAGGTTTTATTTCCGCACCACGAGTAGTAAAATGATAAATAATAAAGAACAACTATTGCCCTCTTATATATTATTTTGTTTGTATATTGTATATAATATAATATAATATATAATGCTAAGAAAGAGGTCAAATAAAATGTTGAATTTTTTTTTTGGTAGCTCCTGTATAAATGGATGTTTTATGGGATGGGATATTCTCACCTAACAGATCGGGTGGAGTATCGTTGAATAGGTCTTTCAAAAATATTATGAGCGTGTTATCACAATTTTTCCGTTTCTGAAATTCATACAAATGAATATCGGCCCGACTATCAGTCCTACAAAAAGTCTGTCTACGTGCACTAATCCTTACATATAAATGTGAAACTGAGTTTGTATATTTGTTTGTTACAACTACACGCTTCAACCACTGAATCTATTTAGATAAAATTTGATATGGATATATGTAGTTTGATACCCAGGGAAAGACATAGGATAATTTTTATCCGAAGCACACGGGCACAGCTATTACAAAATATAGTACAAAAATATTAGTTGGTATAGTTTTTTTCTGCTCTTTGGTTTGTAGATGGTCCTAATCCCAAACGTACTAATAGAGAGCATGGTACAATAAAACAAGGTATTCTCTTCCCGTGACAGCTGATGACGTAGGTGAAACTTGACTACGTCATCAGTTTGATATGTTGCCACTGTGTGAAATTGAATTACCCGAGCGTAATGCATTTTTGAACTTTATATCCCAATTGCGAATTAATAATCCATTATATCAATTTATAAAATATTGAATTAATGAATCACGCGAGAATCGCGAGATACTAAATAGCTAAGTTACTTAATATTTTATTTTATATTGATGAACTAATTGAAAAAGTCCTTAAATTTACTGAAAAGAACAATCAGTGGCAACACTTTCGTGACGTAGTCAAGTTCCATCTCGGGAAGAGAATACCTTGTTTTATTATACCATGATAGAGAGAATATGCACATATTTTTTTTATTTGCCACAGTAAACAAATATGAAAGAATTTCTGAAATCTAATTTTTTATTCCGTAGAATTCTGACATTTCATAAGTGTTGCTACTAAAAAAGCTCTCCAACTAAAAAGGGAACCCGTATAAGGGTAATCAGACTTTTAAAATATCTTAATCAGTGAGAAACTTGTGATACTTTAAAGCAGTGGTTCCCAAACTTATTTTGTCTACTGCCCACTTTGAGAATAAATATTTTTTTAGCGCCCCCATTTTTTCACCTATTTAAAAACCAGCCAACTGATACAGGAATGCACAATTCGGGTTATTTAACAAAAACTTGTTAAAACATGATAGATATCTACGAGTACTAATAACTATTAAAATGCGAAAGTGTGTCTGTTGCCTTTTTATTTGTTTGTTTGTGTCTACTTTCATTACGAAACGGAGCGAACGATTGACATAATTTTCATTTTTTCTATATACAATAAAATAGGATATATGAACTACGCGGAGAGAAATATAGAACCGAGTTTGAGCAATCTTTTAATTCATATTAGTTGATGTTCACAAGTTGTTGTTGAGAGTCGAGAGCTCTTGCAGTCGTTGTTTAAGAGGCCTCCTAGCTAAATAAAGCTCCTAGCAAAAAAAAAACATTTTCTTTCTGGGTCTCTTACCGCCCCCCTTGAGACCTGCAGCGCCCACAAGGGGGCGTTATCGCCCACTTTGGGAACCACTGCTTTAAAGTTTCAATTAGAAAGAGAAGTCCGATAAGGACTTGTGACGTATGTACATATTCGAAACGTGTGTAGTTTTGTTAAGAAAAACTTGTCTTTATTTAGAAAAAGAGGAGAAGTTAGTAGTTTTAACTGTTGATATCCGAACAGGTGGATGTTGCCTTGTTCTCGAACACAAATTTGTTCAAGAAATTGTTATGCAATGTGTGTTAAAGTTTTTAATAAGCTCCCTGAAGATATAAAATCGTTGACAATACATAAATTCAAAAAGGAACTACATTTATGGTTGGTCAAAAAATGTTTTTATTCTGTAAATGATTATTTAAATAAAATAGAAATTATTGACATATTATTATTGTATAATCTTAGCATGACATAATCATAACTGAATTCCAAACAAAATTAGCTTCCACAATTTATTTAATTATATTTGCATGCTGGAAACAGTTAAATGTGTGATACTTACGGCTAAATTTGAATGTAATATGCTACCACATTTATGGCAAATAAATAAACTTTGACTTTGACTGGACTTTGACGTCAACATCCATGTCATCTGTACATTTGCCTTAAAAAATACCGTTTCAACAAGAGAGATAGAGGTAAACCTACATATTTTCGTAAAATCTTAATATCGTTAGTTTTTCAACCAATTCTTATTCTGTTTTCACTGTCAATACTTTACTTTTGAATATTTATGGATAAACTAGTTAGATAACACATATTTTTTTCGTGCATATTCCCTATTAGTTACAGTAGCAAGCAAATCGCCTGAACTTAATCTTAAATCGTCATAATATGTAAGAAATGGTTTATAGATTAATCTTGTCCAAAAAGAGATATTTAATTTATTATTGATATCAAAAATATAGATAGTAATTTTATTGATACGTATCAAAAACACATACTTACATAATTATACCTACTTACATTTGTGGTGGCGAGCCACAAGAGGTAGCGGCCTAAATATTTTGTCAAAATCGTGAGCCTAAATGAAAATTAGTCAATTAATTAGGTATACAATCAATGTGTTTTTTAACACAATACCTTTATTTGATACGTTTGCCTTATTTCCGTTCTGTAAATCCAAAGATAGGGAGGTAGGTAGGTACACAGGTGTTCTAAGTTCCAAATAAATAATGTAATCATAGTTTATGTATGTAAGTCATTCTTTATTATTTTCATAGTAGCAGCCAATATGTATTATACAGGTAGGTACAGGTACATTATAGTCATAACAAAATATCATATTAACCATTATGCAACAGATTTACTTACTTTACATAAGAGGCGAAAAAGTGAAGAGCGTTTAATTTTTGAGCACGCTCAATATGTACATTACATTTTATTTTTAACTAGATCATGTTTTAGGATACACTCAGTCTATAATTTGCCCAATTTGTACAGGAATAAATCAAAATGGTACCTATAAGCTATAAGTAGGTATTACTATATTAGACTGACTACATATCTGTTGTATGAATGAAGCCATATAATAGTACCTACGTACGTACTCCAGTAAGTTAGGTAATAGGTTGATATTTATCTATCTAGTAGGATGCCTTATTAAGAAAAGATTTCAGTAGATAGGTATGTTAAAAAGTCAAGGCAAATAAGTAGGTATTTATTAGGACTGGAGTGCACGTACACCCAGCTGAGTCCTTGATACCTAGCTCCACCGAGAACATTTATTTTTTAATCAAGTACTGGATATTTACTAAAAAAAAAAATTATATAATTGGATTCTCCTTTACGCCAGCTAGTAATGTTGAGAATTGTAAGACGCAAAACATATAACGAAATTAATACATAAATACATTAATACTTATAAAGTTAGTTAATAGGTATAATCTCTTTTTCTGGAAAGCGCTGGATGCAGGCGGCTCTTGATCAGTCATTTTGGAAATCTTTGGGAGAGGCCTATGTCCAGCTTTGGATGTTATACGGCTGACATGATGACTCACTCACATGTGAATGTTTCTAATTATTTTTTTCACTATAGAGAACAATAGGAACCATAACACCTGATTATTTTCCTTAAAATTTAGTTATTAACGAGATCAAGGAGCTGTCAAGTTGGGGGTGCGTGCACATATTTACATCAGTTATTTACATGTAATACACAACATTAACGTCAGACATTTTCAAAAATATACGTCATTAAATTAAAAGATTATATAAACATTAATTAATTCGATATACATTACAATGCCACAGTACCCGCCGGAACATTTTAAATACAACATGTTTCATAATTTTAATAAGTGCATTATGTTATACTTATTTTACAAGAGCTTCAACCTCCAGATCTGCTTAACCTACCTAAACTATAATTCTGCAGCTTTTGGAAATAGTCTAAGTATTTTCCCATCAGTATTGAATCGCACTGTAAATAAAGAGCTGCCGAAAAGCGATACAAATTAAGTGCACTATAGGTCATGATAGGTAGGTTACATATACACTTTTGGCACGTACGTCATCTGCAACGGACATGCTACCTTCCTTGTGTCTCATTGCATCTGAAAAATAAAACAAATAATCAGTAGTTATTTTGGTCTTACAAAAGAATATACAAAACCTCTAATAGTACTTTTCATATACACCAATGCAATGCTAGGAAAATGATAAAAACTTCGGCTTTTTTTACAAACGTGTTCAGCTCACTGATCGGAGGCTGAGAAAGTCGAATATTTTTGAAGATTGCTTCTTCCTCCATTGCAAAAAGTTGTTAATTTGACAGGCTGATTCGTATCTAAAAGTCAAGGACGATCGAACTATATGTATGTATATGTCAGTAGGTACCTCGGTACTACATTTCTACCCGGTATTAGAGAATTTATTTAGCTATACCTACACCTCAAAACGATGGTCTTCTGTACTTTGTACCTTGGATATGTCGCAGTTGAATTGTATAATCCGTTGTTATTCAAAAACTCTAGCTGTTTGGCAATACAGCTCGGTTTTGTAGAACAGCTGAAAATAGTTCAGCTCGATTGTCAATGAGTTACGTAATTACGTTTAACAAAACAGCTAGCGTTGAGATAGCATTATTATTAATTGGGTTACCATTATCGAATAAAACTGTGTTACCAAACAAAATAATATATAAGGGGACAATAGTTGTTATTTTTATGTAACTCGTGCGATGAAACTAAAACTTCAATTCAACTCCTTACTAAATAATTCAGTCTCCAACATCATAATACACCAATGAAGAATGATAATCAGCTCGATGCAATTGGATTAGAGATATAGACATTTTGTAAACCCTCAACTCAATGGCGCATCGATTTCTTACGGCCAATTGATCCACGTGAATTTTCCATCTTGCCGGAAGGTGGGCGTCGAAATAACAATATGGGCACCAAGCTAAAGGTCTGCTTTATTCTTTTCAATCTTTTGCACTTCGAAATCACAAACGATGCCCCCGATGTTTCTCGATAAAAACAGCTTAGTCCCGGAACGCGGCGAATAATTTACTTTATGGGAGGCCATATTTGTTGTTATGACACTGACACTTCACAAGCCACAAGTGGCAGAATTCCGAACTAATCGTTCTACAATCTTACGTTAGCTAGTTTGTTAAACGTAACACATTGGACGATCTAGCTGACCGATTTTCAGCTATATTACAAAACCGAGCTGTAATGCCAAATAGCTAGAGTTTTTGAATAACAGCGGATTATACAATCTAACTGCGACAGATACATAAAGTCTATTCACGCGTGTGTATAAATGGGGCTCTATTGAAAGCTTGGAGGCAGCAGAAAAAGTGGACGTAGCACCCCCTCTTACTAGGCTCATATTTGTAGGGCCATATTATGATCCTGGTAAGAAGAGAGATGTTACGTCTAGTAGTAAAAAAACTTAAAACAGTGCAGTGGCATTCTAACATAATTTAAAACTTGGTGTCGGTAACAGTGTCGTAGGTGCAATGGTTTTCCCCATCTCTAAAAGTCCGTCCATGCCCAACAAGCCTAATTACTAATGAAGTCTACACTTTTAAAAATTAATTTTAAAACCGTAGCGCAGAATCATAATATGGCCTATTCATTCTGTGTTAGGGTTTTAATAGTACATTATGGTACTAGTGTGTAACATTGGTGATTACCGCCGCGGCGCCATTGAGACCCGAGCCGTAGGCGAGGGTCTTAAGAGAGCCAAGGACGGTAATCATCAATACACACGTGTATCATACGACGTTTTTCAACACACTTGTGAATAAAATAACAATAAAAACTTATTTTATTTAGTAGATAAAAAGTTTATTTAGAGAAACAATTAGTAAATATGCAGTTAGTAAAATTATAATTAACTGTTTTTGATGACATAGCGGTCTCAACAGATAGATTATTTATTGAAATACTTCATGTTCTATTGTAATTTGAAATGGCTCATTATTCGTGTAGGTAGGTGAAATTCAATCATTGAATTTACTTGGTGTTTCGTCAGTAGGAATCTTTTATAAATTTTTCAATATCGTCAGACGATTAAACCTTTGATTTCTTGCTTCTAAATCCATCGGATAGTCTCTTTAGATAAGCTTACAAATTAGAGTATGTTTTTAAGTCCACTCCATTCTTTGTTCGGACTGTACTTTTTAACATTGAGTATAAACACCACAAAGAGCTAGGTTTGTTCTTAGAAGATAATTCTTTAAAGTACGCCATGAACACATTTTCTGGAAAAGAATGCGTATTCTTGCTGTTTTGCCATTTTATGAAATTTTGGCTAATAGATATTTTTCCTTGGAGTTTTCAGGTAGTAAACTTTCTACAACGTTAAGGGCTTCACATCTTATATCGGGCGGTGTACAACATAAATAATTTTCTTCGTAACTAGTACTTGTAGATATTTTAATTAATAAATAACTATAATTTCAACAGTGAAAACGAGTTGTTAAAAATGTTTCGCTAAGGCGGGAAAAATAAATCAGTTTTCCTATGCGCGCGCATTGCGATCGGCCACAGACTAAAGAGATAAGGTTTTTTTTCGCGCATAAGATTTGCGCCTATTCTGCCACGTACAAAATGGGGAATTTAAAGTTTTCTTTTATTACAGAGAAAACAAAAGTTATATTTGAGTGAAAGTTTTATTTATTAAACACGTACGAGTTAAAATTATCTATTTAAATAAGAAGTTTCATGAAATGAGCAAGCAATAGGAACATTAATTTGTTTGTTCTATTGAACACGATCTTTTTTTTTTAATATAAACCTTTTTATAAGAACAAAGCAACTCAACGCAAGTACATACAATTCCATGAACTCAACTAATAAAATTAAAAAAAAAATCTATAACTCACTAGTGAGTTATAGCAATGAAAAAGTCACAGTTTGATTATGGGTGTCATTATGTGCCTAATTGCGGTGACCATAGAGCCACTTTATGAGCAAGTGTGTTGAAAAACTTATTATAGGACACTCACCCCGCTGTGCTCTCTCGTCCAGGCCATGATTGGTGCCCATCGAGGGTCCTGTTTACTGAAATTAAAATTTTATAAATTCATAAATATATCTAGTGATAATAAAGATATACCTACCTAAGAGAGAGAATTTAGTAGGCAAACCCATAAGTATCCTTTAGTTCTTTTGATATTATGTACTGTGGAAAGTCGCATAGAAGGACATGACAACATGATGAGGTACTGATATTGAAAAGTAAACAACACATATTAAGAAATTCGCACGATTCAGACTTCGAAATAATTAAAGAATTAGCTATACGCTAGAGCCGCAAGCGAGAATGATAAACAAGACTTTCTTTATTATTTACTTGTCACCTGATATGTACATACAATTACTTAAATTAATGCTCCTTACCCTGGCCGGCAAATGACTTTTTTCACACAATAAAATGAATAAAATTGCATTTGCTGTCCGGAGTATCATGAATTTGAAGTTTACTTACAGCTCTTTCTGTCTGATAGTCTATTTTTTCTCCTCTCCCTCTGAACGGGTTTCCTCTTGGAGGTAGCCGACCGCACCAGACTTTCGATTATCTCTTCGTCTGCTGACAGATCTCCACTGCAAGAGAATTTAAGATTTATTTTATTTTATAGCAACTAGACCACTTATCGAGTCCGCAACCTAAACCAAACCTAAGTTTTGCACTACTCACTTCTCATTCTCCACATCACCTGACTGGTAGGGCTTTAAGGTAGCCATTACGCTTATATTTGTGTATAAAGTTAAACTAGCTTTTCGGGCGCTGCGCGGGCTGCAACTGCTGCAAGCAGCCCGCGGTCTTTCGTGCAGCTGTTGAGGTAGGCTAAAATATGTTTTCAGTTTAGAAAATGGGTAAGGTTGTATGGAGGGGAATTGTCCATGTATGGCGGCCATCCTGGATTTAGAAAAAAACAAAAAAACAAATGACGGTTTCTAAATTATCAAAAGATTTTTCTTTAATTGACATCTTATTAAAATCTATCATCTCTTTTTAACACGCAAAACGGCTGACATAAAATTATAATAATATTTTTTTATACTATTTGTTACCTAAGTTACTATAGTTACAGGCTCTCTACTTTGCGTGTGGTGGTCGCAGTTCTAACATAATTTAACCTATAGTTTTTCCACAACCAGTTTTTGTTGTCTTTGTTATTTCCGCCCTAAGTTTGAGTATAAAAATACGTTAGTTGTTTTTTTTATTATAAAAATAAGTATATATACTTAGCTTGATTCTTGTTAAACGTGTTTTTTTTTAAATTATGAAATTTATGGAACACATTTGTTTAGAATACGAAACAGTAGCTAAGTAGTAATAGTAAATAAGTTACTTCGACCTTTTGTACTAGTGAACAAGACATATGTCGAACGAAAAAATATACTTTTAATATTCGGCTATGTGTTATTCCGGTAAATGAAACATAGGTAAAATGAGTTTATTGATGAGCAAAATTATGTAAAATAATCAGTTTGGTATTTAAAACTTCGATATACCGTTTTCAATCAAGTTTCGTAACAATGATAGGTTATTATAGTATACTACCTATGTACAGTATGCATTGTAGTTAATAAAAAATATGCGTGTTTGGTTGTTTGAGTTAACACATGTTTACTATGAACTAGATTTAAGTTATTAGAAGCTTCTTCGTCTTTCCCCAACTGACCAAGATCTGAAACTTGTTGAGTAGCAGAATCGGTAGAAAGATTTGGACGATATTTTAAGATCTGACTGGTTAGACAAGACGAGGAGAGACTAACGAAGTGACCGGTCATTGGAGCGACAGATCATTGGAGGGACGAATGGACAGATTGGTAAGACTAGATTTTAAACTAGGGTTAGTAAAAGTACCAAGTGCCTGACTTGATGAGGGGTCGCCGGCTGGTGGGCTTGCGCCGGCTCTCGGTCAGGCTGTGGGAGTCCGCGTCGGTCTTCAGCAGCTCCTTGAGGGCGCTGTCCGCGCTATGGTCGCCATTCTTATTAGAATAGTTACCCACCTGAAAAACGAATGGCAGAAAAAGTTTTGATTTTGTTTTCAAATTTTGCAATCTTTAATTTTGCATTTTTTAGTAATAGTAACGTAGTGTGCGAATTTGGTGAGGGCAGAGTAAAATATAATTTGTCACCGCACTCTTTTCCATTCCAATGAATGGTATTCCTATAGCAAAGGTCGTAGAGAATCTCTGGAGATCCAGTCTAGTTAACATAGAACACTTGGTAAGGTAGACACTCAGTTACTCACGTCTATAATCATCTTCCCTCTAGTCTTATTCCTCTCGCGATGATTGGCTCTTTTCTCCAATTGCAGCAGAACCCGCTCGCGAGTCGTCCGGTACTCCAGAGCGAACTCGGCGATTACTTTGAGGAACTCTGAAGCTTTGGTCTTTGAAACGTCAACCGGCGGAACTCCTAAGTACATTAAGAATTTGTCGAACCTATAACAAGGAAAGGAAGGTAGTTTCTAAAGGCACAAAAATGAAAAAGTTCGACGTTGCAAAAAAAAAAATGTATTCGCATGGCACATTTGCTCAGCATGCAGGTAATCGCATAGCCCCGTTTTTCCTGAGCTCAGGTAAATATTACGACGTCTTAATGAAATTTGAGGTACGTAAATAGTTAACAGTCCATGAAAGAAGTTACAAAATAAGATTACCTACAGATGCTCAAATTTCAATAAGTAAAAGGTTTTCTATGTTACCTGCTCATAACTCTCTTTTTGATCTTAGTGAGTAAAATGATCCTCTCGGCTGCATCTGTCAAGAACTCATTGATCTTCGTTTTAAAGATTTGAGGGTCGTGTTTAGCTATTTTCTTCAAATGGTCCCACGCTGCCTTACAGTCTGCCTCTAGTCTATCCAGATTGACACTGAGCATGTCAAAGTCTACCTTTGATGCCCTTATAACTGGACCGACCTGAAACGATTTCATAATATGTAGGTAAAGTTACATATATAAGTAAAAACTTAATAAAAACGCAAGACGTACTGCTAAATGATTGATGACGTAAAGAGAAGAAACTGACACCTTAGCAGTGCAAATTATTTTCACACCACATTAATAACGTATCTGAGTCATTAAAATTTGAAGTTGGTTAAATGTAGGCTTGCATTTACCCCTCTCACCATGGAATTGTATGTACTGTTACGTGCCTCTCACCATCGGGTTTGCAGTTTAGGGTAGGATATATTTCAACTCACCTCGCTGAATAGGTCCGTAGTATCCGGGAATTTCTCTATGATCATCTCACAAACGTGGTACAGCAGCGGATGTTTGTGCACTGTGTCCTTCACCTCCATGACTTTAGACAGGTACTCCAGCCGGAAGCCCTTCACCTGGCTTCCGTTGAGGAAGCTGCCCACAGACCTCAGGGTGGACAGTATCACTTTAAAAGTCTTGTTGTTCTTTAGGAGCTCGATGCCTTGCATCAGGTCCATCAATGGCTCTGCTACTTCTTTCTGTTAATGTAAGTACGGTACGCTTCAAAAATGGAGACATTATCTCTCATGATAATTGATGAATAATTATGACTCCATTTTTGAAGCCTAACCGTATGTAGGAGCATATTATAAATATGCAGTCTTTTGAAAATGGCGTATTTAATCGTGTTTCCTTCAAAAATGATATCTACTTAGGTATTAATACCTAATTGATATGAAACTCGGTATCGCGACGCCAAAACCAAAAAATCCTTGTGATCTTTAATTGTAGCGACTTACCTCCAAGTTATCGAAATCTAACTTGAACACCCACAGTTTAAGTCGGGAGGACAGTTCGTTGATGGAGAAAGTGAGCAGAAACTGCTCGGCACTGCCAAGCGGCAAGTCGGGATTGGCGTACTAAAACAAACAAGTTACAAAAAGTTTTAAAAATGCGGGTTGTAATTATTCACTGTGGGATATGCTAGGGTAGTCGGGTATAATAAGACACGCAGGGGTGCCAATTGTAGGTATCTAACCTACAAATAGCAGTGTCTGATAGCAAGGATAATATCAGGACTCAGGAGTATGGGTTTTACACCGGTAGAAAATAATTTGAATAGTACATATACCAGGTGCTTTTTAATATCTGTATGTTTTTTTCATTTACCATAGTAGTAGAAGGTAACTAAATCACGTGAAAAACAGAAAAAATAACTATTATATGCTAAATTTATGAACTTAAATACTAAAAATAAATAACATTTAAACATAAATTATTTATATAAAATATTAAGATTACATTAGTATTTCGATTTGTTTGAAAATCTATGACCTTCTTTCTATATATTTTATTTTCGTATTTCTTTATAAATTTATTATGAATCACCCCTTAAAATATTTTTACTAAATTAATGATTGGCCTAGTGTGGGTCGGGACACGCGCAGTGTAAGGTTCCGTATTTCTCATAGAGGATATTAAAAAACGTCGAATGCCAACTTTAAGTTCATGCCACTGTACTTAAATGTCTAAAAACTAATTTTCTATTGATTTTGTATGAAATTTTCCTTTCCCGAGTACATTTTATAAGTTGATCAGAGAGTATGAAACTATACGGGTTCTTCGTTTACTACGAACCGGTATATAATATAATGAGCAAGATGAGTGTAATTATTTTATAATGTCAAAAAATCAAACAAAAAGACTAAAAAATATAGGTGAAAGAATTTTTTAGATATCTTTTAAACTTAATTTTTTACGAATTTTCAAAGTTGGCCTTTCTTAAAATCAGCGCGGAGTTGACCGCTCAACGCGTGACGTCACACCGCCGGGGACGTCGGTCGAAGTGCTATCGCTTGTTCGCGCGCTAACGAACACGTGCAGTAATTTTAAGTTTTGATTTACATTTTTGGAATTATGGAGAAAAAAATACCTTGCACATATTGTACAGTACCTTTATGTACTAATACATCGATTAACAATCTAGAAAAATACTTTTTTGTGTGCCCAATAAAAGCTGAAAAACAAGTGGTGTAAACTGATGAAGGAAGAAAGCTTTATCTATAGTAATGAGTACCTAAATACCTATATACTTTTGTATTTTTATATATTATTAAGTTTATAGATAAAACCAAATATATATGTATTTATATGTATGTATCTATTTTGTATTTAAGTGTATTGTACGAATATATAGTGTATTTAAGTACATCGTTAAGCGCCTAATCGCAATTTTTTTTTTCCTACAGTAATTACAGGTTGACTGGTAGAGAATGCATTAGTATAAAGTTCACATTTTTAAACCGACTTCAAAAAAAGAGGAGTTTCTATGTTTGACTGTATAATTTTTTTTATGTTCACCGATTTCTCCGTCTTTTTTATTCGAAGGAGTGCTCTTTCAAGGTGATTCCCATATACATTTTATCAAAATCGATTGTGTTGTTGGGGGGTGAAATCGGTTTTTAGTTTAGAAAAAATATTTACTACTAATCGAAGCCCGTGACTTTGTTCGCGTGGACTTTGTCTCTGGAAAATGCTCATCAAGCTGAACAACTTTAGCGTCATTTTTATATTTCTTATGCTTAGTTTAGCTGGACCATTATACATAGATCAGGTGTTCCATATCCCAAAATCATTTATACCCTATATGTTGCCCAGCCTTATCAGCTATACAACAAAAAAGTTTCATTTGAATCCGTCTAGTATTTCCGTAGATTACCGTGTACAAACAGACAAACAGAAACACAGACAAACAGAAAGACATTTAAAAAAAATCTTACTCTATTACCATGTCTCCCTCGCCCTCAACACTTTTTTTACTGTTTTATTATATGTATTGATTATATTCACTATTATTGTTTATGAAGATTTTTAGAATTAATTTCTTATAATTACTGGGCCACATAGAGAAATAAAACATACAAAAAACGAAATGAGCCAGTGCAAAGTCAATCAGTACTAGTACTTATTCTGTGGTACATACAAAAACTCCCTAGCTGCTTTTTCCCTTGTTGTTACGTAATATTTTTGACCCCGACGAAAAAGAGGGGTGTTATAAGTTTGACGCTTGTGTCTGTATGTGTGTCTTACCGTGGAATCGTAGGAGATGGACCAATTTCGATGCGGTTATTTTTCTTAAAAGCAACTTTCCTTGCTTTGGTTCTTAGCCATGTTTAATGAAAATTTAACAGTTATTGGGTGATAACGCTTCAAATTTAGGGTTTGTAATTTACCTGACAGATAATAGTACAGCACTACGATATCGATTTATTATGTACCTAGTTCCGACATTTATCACTAAAATCTAATTTTTTATTCCGTAGAATTCTGACATTTCATAAGTGTTGCTACTAAAAAAGCTCTCCAACTAAAAAGGGAACCCGTATAAGGGTGATAAAAAATTAAATTCTTGATTTATTTTTATGTTTTACTAAGATAATGATAAACTTTTAACTTTCTGGTATATTTACATACATACATACATACATAATATCTGGTATATTTAAAATGTTATAACATTTTTTGATACCGAATTATGCAAGTTATATTTTTAAGTAATTTTAAGTCAGCAACTCAGCAGGTTATTTTTCTTTTCCTGGTATCACTCCCTAGTAATTCATGTATCATTAACCTTTTTAGTTAAAAGCTTATTTATTAATATTTTTCGTACCGATACAGAAGAAAAATTAAAAAATAAAATATGCGGCTATCAGCTGTCACGCCGCGGCTGTAACATTGATTGTTATTATATTTGTTATGTTTCTGTTAAGTTTTTCTTGTGGAAAAATCCTTTTTTCCGCACTAATTTAGGTTATATTTGATAAAGAGATGTCTAATTCCCATTCACCCACAAATTGGTCGCAGTGGTGGAAAGTTAATTGGATTAATTTAAGAGGGGTCTTAATAATAAATAGAATCAATGCAATTTTTTTCCTTTAGATGTCTGTATCTGTACGTTTGTTAAATCAAATAGTTTTTACAGTTGTGAAAAGGGTCGTAAATATAGCTCGCAGTAAATCTCCATAAAAATAATGTAATCTAGATTTGGAGCACCGCACTTAATAAAATTGTTACACTCACTAACAAATAAAATGTGTAGACTCAGATGTTTACACTCTTATTGAAAAATGGAATTAAATAAAAAATGTGCCCGGCCAAAAAGGTTTATGATCTCTGATATGTCAAAAAATGACAGCTGTCAGAATTCTACGGAATTAAAAATCAGACTTTAGTTAGTAATTTACATGGCGCATAATAAATGGCGCTACGATAAGAATATATTATGTAGTTCCGATGTCGTCGGGTTTTTTTTGAAGTGAAAACTTCTTTAGCGGCGTTGTGCACTTTTTTTGGAATGGGTAAAAAATCTTAAACTCGCGTCAGGACCACGTGTCCTGATCGAAAATTCGTAAGACGGCGCAGGGCGCTTGCGCGAATGTTCGTGTGTGTTTATGTTACGTTACGTTCGTGTGTGTAATGTGTCATGCTTGTGACATTTGTGACAGACTGTGGTTCAGAAAAGATTTGAAATATTTTATACTGATAATTAAAGCAATTCGTGCAAAATTATTCCCTAACCATTCCAAAATATCAAAAATGCACAACGTTAATATTCAAGTTTTCACTTCTGCCGGCACTCCCAGAGTGCAACCCGTCGTTTTTTTAATTTGGCTATATCAAAATAAACTTGTATGTTTGATGACAGTGTTGTCACTTGTTCAATATGTTGGTATACCGGGACTATTTAATAGTCTATTATGATGCTAAAAAATAATAAAGTATAGGACTGATAGAAAGCAAGTTTACAGAGCGCGCGTTTACTTCCATACACTGCTACTCCAGCCCGCGCCGCTCGCACGCGGCTCACCGGCGGCGTGACGCCACAGCCATTATTCGGCAGGCGCAGTCAGATTTCGCGCGTTACAATATTGATTTGCTTATAAAAATTTCAGTTTTTAAGATAAATACATAATTATTTCACAGTTAGTATTAGTATTGCTTAAAGTTTTTGTTAAGGCTAAAAAAATTGGATTAATTTTCATTTACATCTTCTCCATTAGATTAGTAAAGAAAACTTTTTAGTTACTAAGGGTTTTCCAGTAGTAGGAAGTTAAAGGCTACATATCTTCTTCTTATCGTGTTAGTGACTAACACTAGTGTCAGAGTTTTTAAACCGCCTTAAAGGTCTCCTACATGGTTTTAGGTAACGACCAATGTCAAAGACAGTGACCGGGACCGACGGCTTAACGTGCCCTCCGAAGCACGGATCATCCTACTTATCGGACAATCAGGTGATCAGCCTACAATGTCCTAACCAAACTAGGACAACAACACAAAGTCGTTGCCCCCGCCGGGAATCGAACCCGCGACCTCCGGGGATGAGCCGAACGCTCTAACCACTACACCACGGAGGCAGTTATAAGGCTACAAATGACTATTAGGTATCTTTAATTGTATTTTTGTTGTCTAATTCATAACAACAATCTAATATATAAAAATAAATACTTAATAACTTAATGAGGTTATTAACTAACCACATCTTATCTTAACTTACCTGTGCTTCCTGAATTTTAATTTTTTCCTCTTCAGTTGGTAGAATGGCCAGTAACTTTTCTATTCCCTCCCGGCTGATTACTGTGGAGTCCATCTTCATAATAGCAGCTTTGATGGACTGCGGTGTGGGCAGTTTCTTCATGGCTATGTTGATCGCGTTCGATCTCTTCGCGTCCAAGATGAGGTTTCTCTTTGGTTCTGATAGTTTCTGTAATATTAATTAAGAAGTTAATTTTTGTAGTTAGAGCGAGGATCCAATGTGTAATATTGTAATCAAATTCATATAGTTATTGGATAAGCGTCCATCCAAGAACCGAGAAAAATGTAAAAAATAAAATATATACAAACTTACTTCCTAATGAAGTCCAATCGGGAACAGATATGAAACAAAAAAAAAAGATTAAAATAATGTCTAAATCGAAAGCTTCCTATAAAAAAATAACAACTCGTTACATACTTTGATTATCAAGTCGTTTGTCCTGGACTCAAAGAGATGCTCTAAAATATTGGTATCAAGCGGTATTTCGGGAAGGTCGTCCCAAATGCACCCCCCGACTTTTGATCTAACATTCATAGGTACTGGGTTATCTTGTATTTCTCGCCAGAACAGCTTGACTGTCTTTTTATTTTTCTTGATGGTGGAATTGTCCGATTTTGGAGATGACTCTGTGGTGTTATACAAAGGCTTGGGCGGTGGAGCCGGGATATTGTTTTTGGGAAGGGTCGGGAAAGTAGTTGGTAGGGGTGGAGGAGGTCCAGCGAAGAACATGTTAGGAGGAGGGGGAGGAGGCCCGTTGGGCGCGCTTGAGGCCGGGGAGCTAAGGTCGTCGTCAGAGTCGTGCTTCAATTCCGAGAAGTCCAAGTCGCACAGGTGGAATGCCCGGTTTGACGAAGCCTTCTTCAGCTCCTCCCAGTGCAGGTCATTCTCTGATAGTTTAATTTCATGTGTCACTTTTGGAGACTTTTCAATACTTGGACTTTTGACCACCTCTGAAATGATTTGAAATATAAATAAATTTCTTGAATAAATAAAAACCTTGTAAATTTGTGGTTTGTTCGTATTCATTTAAAACCTATTAAAATGTTAAAAGTACCTTTGTTCTGTGATTTAGCTAACTCCTCCTTTGCTTTGGACACAATTCCCGCCATCTCGGCAACTCTCAGCGGCTTCTCTTCTGTCGTGGGACTGACGGGACTGGTCAGCCGCTGCGCCAAGTCCTTGATGCTGTGTTCCCTATTCAACAGTATCTCTCTATCGTCTTTAGCTTCACCTGCGTTCTCCAATTGTTTGTGGCGGATGGCGGCCAACGCGTCAACGCCATTGACGCTGTGACCCAAAGTACCATTTTGGATCCTTTGTTTAAGACCAGAAGTATATCTTTGGTTACCTGAAATTCAAAACTTAATTAGTCAAATACTTTACAGTTAAAAGTTGAACAGAAAGCTTTATATTTAAAGCAATGTCAGCATGAGTAAGTAAGCCAAAGACTCGACGAAAAAATGCAGTGCAGAATGACGGAGAAAAGTGCAATATTTAGTGGGTTAGTAAATGAACAAACCATTCTTGAGTACGTCAGCTAATGGCGCGTTTTTCACGTTTCTGATTGAGTACGGGTTGTCTGCCTCCACGTGGCCGTTGTGGCCATTGTGGCCGTTGGTGTAGTGAGTAGTGCCGTTCGCATTCACGCCGCACTTGCTGTAGCCGGGGAACGAGTTATTCAGAAGCTCTTCTTGATGACTGATGTGGTGTGCTTGCCTTACAAATCTATCTCTTCTTCTTAAAGTTGTTCTTAACTCTACGCGCTCCTTGTGTTCTATCGCGGGTAGGAATTGTGGTCTATGGTTATTTGTTATTTTTTCGGGCTCTGGAGCTTTTGCTGTTGTTAGTAAAACGCAACAAGACGTTAAAACACTGAAGCATTATATTTGTGAAAATAAATCAAAACACAAGTAGAAAAAACGATTAGATGTATTTAATGAATGTTTTAGAAGTAAGTAACCTTAGAATAAGATAATGCCAACAAAGAAAAGGGGCGATGAAAAATATATTACGAAATAAAAACAGCGTGCATGGAAACTTGGAATCAAACACAAAAAATAAAAATGTCTGAAAGATTGCATTGTTACCTTTTTCTTTCATTTGTTGCTTTTTGGATTTTCTTCGGTCTGTGGAATTTAAATGTAGACTTCTTCGGCGTACAGATGAAATAATTGACTCATCTAATAGCCTGTAACGCAAT
Source organism: Acrobasis consociella (assembly GCA_963555685.1). Lineage (NCBI taxonomy): Eukaryota > Metazoa > Arthropoda > Insecta > Lepidoptera > Pyralidae > Acrobasis > Acrobasis consociella. The sequence goes on from OY743104.1 coordinate 19,008,031, forward strand.
ATACCAGTTAAATGATATACAATAAAGAAACTTACGATTGCAATAATTTTAATGTCAAAAGAACATTCAGTTTTCAGGTTTTAAATTAGTATAACAATACCAAAATTTGTATTCTCCTGTAATATTACTATAATAGAGTATATTTACAAGTACAATAAGACTGGGTTTTCTACGCCATATTGAATGCCAGTTACTTCAACTCATTGATCCTTCTGGGTGCTGGATACGCGGAGTATCACGGAGAGATCGCGTAAGAAATACCCGCATTCGTGGCAGCCTTTCAGTGACATAGCAGAAAAACTGCAAGAGAGTCGCCTACGCTGGTACGGTCACGTCAAGCGGAAACCGGCAAGTTACGTGGGAAACAAATGTATAGCCATGCCGCCTCCACCAGCAGGCGTGGTAGACCCAAGAAGTGCTGGGTTGACATCGTCAAGGAAGATATGCGTGCCAATCGTCTTACAACAAAGGATGCTCAAGCCCGAACGAAGTGAAAAAGAAAAAGCTGGAAAGCGAATCCCGGGCTTTGCAGCATAACAACTGAGGATGCAACTGGGTATGCGCTGAGATAAGAGAGAACTATAATAAAGTAGTAAAGACAACTGAGATTAAGTACCTGTAAATACTCTCTTTTTTATTACATCGTACAAGTTATTTTCAATAAAAATTGGGGACCTTTTCTGCTAGTCATAGTGATCATATCTTAAATATGATTGGACACTTACTTGAGTGCTGTTCCAGTCTCATCTCCGTCTTCGTATTGAAGCACAGCATCAAAAATTTGCAACTGCCGCAATAGATCCAAGTCCGTGCCCTGTTTCGTCATGTACAGCTGTATGATATCATCCATGCCCTGTTCCTGCAGCGCGTCCACCTGATCGTAATACGTGTCTCTATCCGGAACTTTGTTGAGGCAAGCATTGATGAGAGTTGTTGCATATATTAGCAATTCCGTATCAGAGGCATCGACGTCCTGAAGGATCTTCATAACGTTGTACCAGGGTCTTCGTCTGAGTGGTAAATCCACGGATTTTACAGCTTCTATGAGAAGTAAGCTGTTGCTTTCTGAGTATTCTACGAAAATGACTAGTAGTTTGAGTGCAGTCTTAACTACGTGACGATATGCGCTAAGGATGAGGGAGTAGAGCCATTGGATGCAGCCCTTGTGGGCCATCACACCGTGCATGCCATCTACGTAGAGGAGGATCTGAAAAGTAAATAAAATATTAAGTACTTCCACGTTTTTTAAAACTCGTATAATTCGTAGGGTAGCAAGTTGTGAAAGCAAGGTGTTAAAAAAGGAGAGTTTGTGCAACATTTCAAGATTTTTGCTTAAGTATCATCAACCTAACTGAAAAGGAGGAACAAGAAGATTTAGTCTGCATACTAACCTGTCCGAGAGCCCTGAGTGTGTAGTCGATGTAGTTCTGCTGCTCCAAGTTGCTGACCTGCATGAGGCAGTCCAGGCCCTTGTTGGCCACGAACTCGTGCACAAAGTCTTTGTCGGTCTGCAGGATCTGCTTGAGCGAGAACAAAGCTCGCCGCAGATCTCTTCCCTGAGTGTTCAGCAACCTCTCTGTACACAATATTATAAGATATTATAATGCGGACTAACGTTGAACATAATATGACAAAATGGCATCCATCCACTAATTTATTTAATTTCAAAGTGTATTATGGTTTACCCTTTAAATTAGTCAGGGTTTAGTAACAAGTATGTACAAAGTATGTTCAAGTATGTATCCATCGGTTGTCTAAAAGAAATAGCTTTTAGCGATAAGACCGCCCATTGTATATTTTTATGTTTTTTTCTGTGTATATTTGAATAATTGCAATTTTTTTTGGTGTACAATAAAGTATTACTTAACTTAACTTAACTTACAAAGTAAGAAATAAAGTTTCTTACCAATGATGGCATGCACTCGCACGGGCAGCTGTGTTCGAAGAACTAGCGCATTTTTGCGGCTGTAAAGATAAAAAGTAATAAATGTTATAAAGTGTATAATATACTCATCATCATCAACTAGGTTCGTGTTGGTTAAGTATTTTCGGGTAATGAACATAAAGTCACATAGGTACATAAAAAGTAAAAGTAACGAACTATTCTTCGGTTATTACGGTTCTATTAAAAACAAAAATATTAGTGAACTTCGCGGACAGTGTATAGCAATTGTAATAAGGAGGTAAATATAAAAGTGCTTAGATGGGGAAACTTCAGCTGAGGCAGGAGCTTACCTGTGTATTAATAAACATTTATTTAATAAATATATAATTATACCTAGTTGTCTTGCGGGCAGGCTCTATCTGCTTAGAGCCGAAAGATCCAAAATGCTCTGTCTGCCCCGTTAGTGAAAGTATGTATGTATAATTATGATGGTACCTGTGTCTACACATAAATACCATAAGATTTGCTTACAGCTAACTTTACGGAATGTCCTTAGACAATGGACTACTTGCTTGATTCAAACTACTCGTAAGTACTAACAGTTAAAATATAATAAATTATGTATAAGATTTTTTAAATAGGGTCAAATACAAATATACAGAGGAAGACTTTTTTAAATATCGTCACTTCACCTGCCTTTACAATGTGTTAGTTGGGATGCTAAAGTATAAAATAAATCGTTTTATTTAACTTTGCACTGACTTATTTACTAGCATAATAAAATGATTATTTATTATTATTTAGAACCCGCTAGAAGCTATTGTTAGGCAAAGACTTCCTGTCCTCTCTACGTGGGTCTTTAAATAAAACAATATTTCAAAAATCTTTTTCTAAATTTAAACTAAATAATGAAATAGGAAATCATAAAAAATACCACGCATAGGAAATCATAATTTTTATTTTATTTTAGTGGTTTACGTACATAATTTTTATTATAAGTTTTATTCAAGTCAACCATTTTAATGCAAGAACTGCAGCAGTTAGCGGAAATAGTCTTTTGAAATACGAAGCTTTGAATGCCGTCATGTTGAGCTTAGCTTTGTTTTGTGAGAATATTTTTTTGCTGTTTATGTGTAGGTAGATAGCAGAATTATTATTCGTCACAAAAACATTAACATTTTTTTTCAGTAGGAAATTTCTATTACTTAATCTTGAGTAAGAACTTATCTTTCAATATCTTCTGAGTCGTAGGTATACCTTTAAATAATACTATCATTATTATCTAACAAAATAAAAATCCTTTTCCAAACAACTAAACGGTGTAAGCAAAAGAATGGCAATCGTTTGTAAATGCAAGTAACAATTTTCACGAAATATTTCACTCACTCGTCAATGTCATTTTCAGTTTCAGTTTCCTCGTCGTAGGATTCCTCACAGAAGCCCGAATCCATCGAGAGCTGTGTTCGCACGGGAGCGGAGAGCCGAGCACGTGGCCGCGTGCCGCCGACCCACGACCACAACTCATCGTATTTACTCATTTTCTAGGCTCCGCTGGGAAAATGCGGTGCATCACATGACAAATACAGGCTGATGCATTGTTGGGAAAATTGTTCAGATCTATTTGATTGCAGGTAATTTAAATCACTGTTTTCATAAAAAATATAATACTTAAATAAAAAGCTACTTCAATAATTATCTATATTACTGAAAGTAGAAATTTATAAAAATTAATGCTTTATCGTGAAAGTGATAATAAAGTGAAAGATCATAAATAACTTAATTAATTATAATTTAGTCTTTAATTAGGTCAATTAAAAAAAAGTGTTACACATTTGTTGTAGAAAAATGAATGTACTCACTGATCGGCTTGCAATACGTGACCGTGACAGCGTGTTTTATGGTGTACGGCCGGGTGTGAAATGGCTTTGAGTTTGAAGATTCCCGATCACAACTCCCAGGCTCTGTGGCTACATGCTTGTCTATTTACATGTTTCTGACCTAAATGAACCCTGACCTTGCCTACCGACCATAACATAACACTATCAAATATGTAAAAGCAAAAGCCAATAATATCTCTCGTTTATCACTTTAGACAAGCTCCTTTAGGAATTAAGATTGAGGGCTTCTGAGAGGAATTGTAAATATTAATTAAGTAACTATATACAAGTGGTAATAATTATAAACAAGGTCTAACAAAATAAATATTTCGTTTACTGTAACATGTTGATTACATGTAAAAGAGATATCTTAACTGAAACTATGCATCGTATTTTTATAACTCTCATATACATTGAAGGTATGTTAAATAGCACTGGTAGGTACGTCAAGATCTGAGTCAGAACATACTGTGCTGCAGCGACTAAGTTCATTGTTTTCGAGCGCGAGTTTTTGCAGGGAGGCGACGCGATTCAAAAAAATTTGATAGAAACACTCACGGTTTCGCTATAGTTTTCTAGACTTTCTACGGCAAGAATGATTTGTATTTCGTTTGAGAATGATGTCGATGTACTATGATCAACGTTATGCCACCGAGATGTTTTTGATGTTTTCTCAAGCCTAAAGCTATAGTGATGATAATGCTTAGCTCCCAGGTTTGATTCCCAGACAGGGCAAGTTGAAAAATCGCCTTTTTCGAATTGTCCTGCGTCTAGAGTGTTTATCTAATTAAAATGTACCTATTTACTATAAAATATTGTGGCGTTGAGTATGTATCCCATGCATAACACAAGTTTAAGCTTACTTTAGGACTAGCTCAATAATCAGTGTGATTTGTCCCTATTATTATATATTTATTTATTAAGTACGACGAGCCGCTATAAATATAATTGTCGCTGTCAAACTGGCCTCCCTAACCAATCAGCTTTACGACTTCCTCGGTCCCCCAGTACGCTGATAGGATAAACTACGGAAGCTTCATCTGCATAGGATATACCACGGATATATAATACCAATTTATGACTAAATGCACTATATTTATTATTTACACAGTGCTTAAATACTCTTTTTAAAAATTATAGAAAGCTTCCTATTCCATTCATCACAGAATCGTGAATAACGTAGCTTTAAACGTAAAGAAAACTCTTTAAAATAGCAAATAAGGTCTTCATAACCTATTTATGAGATTAATTATAAATATATTAAGAATATATTTCATACTACATACTATTACGTCTTTATCCCTACCGGAGCATACATAACAGTTTGGGTCTTGTTGCGGCTCTAAGCAGACAGAGGCCAAGGTCGCGAGACTCAAAGGCCACTTTTGGCGTGACGCTGCGGGCTAGAAGGTGGAAAAAGGAATCAAAATAGTGATGGGTGCTGATTTAGCTTAATCGCCTATCAAAATTTTAGCATTTTCGCCCAGTCCCTCGAACGGCTTTTACAATCTGCGTGAGAAGAGAATCAGGTGTTTTCTAATAGGGTGATGATTTTTCACAGAATTTTTATCAACACCTTATTAGGTTTTGATCTATATATCTATACTTTAAGTTAACAATAGATATTTTTTTTATTTTAAAGAAGATTTATTTAAGCTGAACTTAGAAATATAACTATTTTGAGGGTTTTGAGTAATTAACCTCTCTATTCGGATGTTAGATGGACATTTTTATACCTAACTGTAAATAATCGACCAAGTAAAGGACACGTGAAATGTTGGGTTCCTTAGTTGCGAATGCTGACTTTAAGTTAACGCTACTAAAAACGCCTAAAAGCGAATTTTCTATTACATTTTTATGATTTTTTTCTTTTTCGAGTACATTTTATAATTAGGTTGCCTATAACTTTTTTTTTAAATCCGACTTAGCTTTGCCGGTTTTATTTCAATCTTGGTTATAACTACAGAGCTGTGCATTTTTTACGTGTTAACTGTTTAGCAGATAGCAGGGGCGGACAGTTGGCTGTAGAAAACATTTGCACTATAAATCTAAATATTTCAGAAACGGACCCCTAACTCGAAAAATGGTGTTCACACGCTTACAGTATTTTTATTTTCACAATATTTTTGAAAGACATATTCAACGATACAGAACACGATAGTTTAGTCCAGAAAAAAAGTGACTCGTGTAAGAATGTATGTTATTTTTCCCTTTTTTATTCAAGATTTTATTTTACCACTTTTTGGCATGATTAATATTCATTCCCATGCCAAATTACAGTTTTCTAGTACTTATAGTTTCTGAACTTCTGACGGATAGACAGGTAGTCAGACAGATATGGTAAAACTATAAGGGATTTTTTACTTACTACGGAACCCTAAAAATGATTTTTAAAGATCAAGAATATTTTTGAAAGACCTATTCAAGCAATACCCTCACAATTGGTTAGTTGAGAAAAAAAATATAGTGTCTGAGTAAAACCGCGGACGGACAGACAGAAACGGAACCCTAAAAAAACATCAAAATCGGTTAAGAACATTTTGTGACAATCATATGCATGTAATTGTTTATATAAACGGGCCAAATACGAGCATAAATAGCCCATTTTTAAAGTCTTAAAAAAAAATAGGTAAAATTTTGTTCCATCTTCACAATAAATTCCTTTAGCCCTATTGGCTGTAAATAGATCAAAACAAGATTCGACACATCAACGCATGTGCGTTTGAATTCAGGTTACCTCCTAAACTAATCTATTTATCTGGTCGAATGAGTTCTGGTGGTTTCCTGGTTACAAATATTATTTTTCCAGGAAATATTTAGTGTCTAAATATGAATAGTATATTTTTAATTTTTCAAAATAAAACTTTGTTTTTATATATTTATAAAAAATAATTTAATGTATAAAAAATTTCAACTATGGACGTATAGAAAAGCATGTGTGGAAAAAATATGAAGATTTGTATTTCCCATAAAAATTTAATCACTTAATAGTTTTTGTATGTCAGTGCAAATTTATATACTTATGTTCTTATTTTGTATAATGATCATTTTTAGGGTTCCGTATTTAAATAAGTTTACTGGAAAAATTGCGAAACATCTGTTATGGACCACCATAAATTTATGAAAAAAGTCTTCTTTTCTTGTGTAATACTATTTATTACACAAGAAAAGAAGACATTTTTTCATAAACATTATTATTATTATAATACCAGTTCACTCACTTGTCTTGTAGGCCTTCCAGCTCCTCGTCTTGTTCGCCCAGCGTGGAGTCCAAGTCCAAGTAGGGCCCATAGTCCCCGTCTTTGAAAACTTGCAGTGTGGCATCATCCAACTGCAAAAACAAAATATATTTTTATATTTTTTTCTAGAATTTCTATCGCGCTACAGACGATGCTGCTAATGCTACCAGCCTTCTGAGTACCCTGCTTAGCGGCAAAATTCTTTTTATTCTTGAATCGTAAACCTACTTGTAAAGTCGTCCCTTAGAAATTTTATCAAAGTGTAGTGTAGGTATTCGATTAAAAAATAAAAATAATTTTCTAAATAGGTACCACGATGTAGTAGTAGTAGTTTGGGATTAAAGCCGGTTTTTCGATTTGGAAAATTATTACTTTATTTAAATTTGTAAACATGTGAAAGTATGAGGCTTTTTAATTTTTTATATAGTTACTGAAATATACTTTATAGCCCTAAGCCCAAGGTACTTAGAACTTTTACTTACCAAAGGAGAAAATAACAAAACAGGAAAAGTTTTGCCCTCTTATACAAGTTAACTGATCAGTATGGTGCATAAAGGTATTTTTAGTAATTCATGAACTGAGTCTACTATTACAATAGTTTTAGTATGTATTTTTAGATGTTATACAATTACAATGTATTGAGAGAATCACATAAGAAGACATCATCTCTTTAGAATTTCTGAACATCCGAGTAGCTTATTATTCGGTACCACTGTAAGTAGATATGGGTTCTTAAAAAAATAACTATAATATTTTCTAAGTTCAAATTTCTCGACAAACATTAAAATGTTATCGTGGTACCTATATCACTATTTTATTTCTATACTACCTAGTTCATATATGCTACATATCTACTTTATTTATATCAGATCCACCAATTTTTATCTTTATATCTTGTATAACATGTAAATATTAGCTACTGTAATTTAATTTCCGAGTTGAACTGAAATCTGCTTTTTTCGTGGTGCCTGATCAATCACTGAACCTAAGAGAAGCGTTGTTGATCTATATCAATATTTGGATGCCTTTCTGAAAAGCCTAGCGATTGTGCAATAAGTATAGCAGTGCCATCTGTGTTTTTCATGGCAAATCAGTCCGTTAGTCCGACAGCATTAGTAGGCAGCAATTGATGTATTCTAACTGAAGCATAGGTGCGACTATTCTCACACATAGGACTCGTACTATTACAAAATAACAGATGGCGCTCTTATCTAAGAGTAAGAGAAGATATCTACACTAATATTATAAAGAGGAAAGATTTGTTTGTTTGTTTGTTTGTTTGATTGTATTGAATAGGCTCCGAAACTACCGGATCGATTTTAAAAATTCTTTCACTGTTGGATAGGTATGTTATCCCTGAGAAACATACGCTATGTATGTACCACGGGCGAAGCCGGGATGGACTGCTAGTAAGTAATATGAATCCATCTTACTACCTACCTAATCTTATCCTATCCTACTAATATTATTAATGCGAAAGTGAGTTTGTATTATTGTTTGTTTGTTTATTTGTTTGTTTGTTACCGCTTCACGCTTCAAACGCTGAATCTATTTAGATGTTTGATATGGATAGGTATAGTTTGGTACCCAGGGAAGGACATAGGATAGTTTTTATCCCGAAGTCCATCCCATCCCACGGGGAACGAAGCCTACGGGCACAGCTAATATTACAATACAATATTTTAATTAAATAAAATGGCGTTCGTGATACATCAGTGAAGGTATGTTTGCAAATTGTATGATTGGGATTACCCATATATGTCTATGGGCGCAAATTTATACTATACACACACGTAGTACATACAATTCCATGATACACACACAGTAGACGCTAGTATAAATACTCTGTGATAGAGGATTGAAAAGCTTTATAGAGTCGATTAAAATAGGTATGTTTTTCTGGCTTTCGTGCTTTTGCTGTATTTGCTATGATTTTGTAATTTTATTTAAACTGAACAGGCTTCTATCTACAGTCTTTGTAGTGCGATCCCAAGTTCACCGGCTGGCAATTCGCCAATTCGTTCGTAATCTGGAGCGAGACTTGAAATAGCCCTGTCTCTTCCCTTTTAGTCCTCGGGTCACAGGAAACCATCAAAAATCCGTTAATGCTATAAAGAGTACTAACAAATAAGTTGTTAAGCACAAGTAAATAGAGAAGGTCAGCTTAAATTAGTTTCAATAATTATTTGATTAAAAAATATGCTATTAGAGTTTTTATTTTGATCTGATTCTTTTCCTTCTTTTCTTTCTTTCCGCAAAATCCGAACCTTAAATATTTCAGGCATATATAGGGGGTACCTACTTGATGATATGGCTTTAAAGGTAAATACCTACCTTCATTGTGCTATCTTTCAAATAAGTATATTCTTATGTCAATCAAAGTAAATCCAGACTCGAACAAAGAAAAACCAAACCACAAAGCTAGCAATAGTACCTAAGTGCTTTTGTGTTTTTAGGTGTTTACGGGGTAATAGGTCTGTTACGTCTTTACAATCTAAAAATAAAGCTGCAAACGCATCGGCTCATGTGTTCCAGTGGATTCTCGGAACTATGATCAACTCTATTTTGGTGTGTTAATAATTTGCAACTTCAATGAATGTTGCTGCCTCATTCATTTAGGAAATGGGATTAACGTGTATGTAGTAAGTTATCTACCTTGATTCAGCAGCAAAAGAGGGATTTATTACTAAAATAATTAATCAAAAAATAAATTATAAGAATATAATATAACAGAGCAAGTACTCCATCAATACAATGCAGGCTTTATAAATATAAAAAAAACAACTAGATCCCCCCGCGCTGGTGCCCATGTGGTAAAATTTTTGAGAATCCAACTGGAATGTTACATTTTTCCGAAATAAAAAGTTTTAAGTAATGCCGCATTTTACTCTAATCCGTTCAGCCATTTTGGCGGAAATATCATCCATTAGGCCTTCCCGAAGGTTTTGAAAATCGATCGATTGGAAGCGGTGTGCATTCAAAGATTCTAAAAGGGACTGATTTTCTACCGTGTAGGATTATCTATAAGTAAAGACGATAACGACTTAAACAATAATTTATGAACTGGAATTTATTTTTAGCATAAAGGTTATGAGTTTATGGAGGTAAAGCGGTTTATGTAAGCTGTTCTTATCTGAATTCTAAAAATAAAAAAGACGGATAACAATGATTAACACGAAACGTTTATGAGTAACGTGAAGCATTTTAGTCATAGAGATTGTGACACGAGCCAGAGTATTATTAGTCACTGCTCTCAATACAAATCTGCCTGGCAGACATGGTGTCTGGAAACCTGTGTCAAAAAAATAGATGTCTTTCTTCTCAGCGATATTTGTCTCAGATAAGAGTTATAAAAACTACTAACTATTTTTTAAGTAATTTAAGGCCTGTCTACTTAACTGGTACTCAGAACTGAATAAACAAAACTCAAGAATAAAATCTAGTCTTCTAATTATCCCACGAGATCAGGGCATAAAATATGAATTTTATTAGTCTTGCTTTTGGTCTTACAGATGTTATGCACGTATTCACTTATTTTGTTTATTCAATCAACCGGAGTCAGGAAACAGATCTTCGCCGTCGCTTAATAAAAAAGATGTTAAAAGCTATAAGTAAGATTTATCAGGAATCCGATTTAGGCAGATAAACCATAGCCTTTTAATGATAAAATATAGGCTTACTGTTTACTTATACGTTTTGAGCATAGCAGGAAAGCTCAAGCTACTCGTAAAATGCCACAAGTGGATGAGACATCATAAATTCATTAAAAGTAATATACATTAAAAATATACAGTATAAATCGCGGGTCTATGTACATTTAATAATTTTACATTTTTTTACATACATCTTCAAAAAATCATGACGTCACACTTTTGTATACAACTCCCATAGAAAATGTTTGTTTTGACGTTCAAAAAAAAGTGTCCGATTTAACTTTTTGTCATCTAGACGGAAAAATCATTGTGTGTAAACAAACACAGGGAAAACGATAAGAATAATGAGTAAGAGATAAGCGGCGAATTACGCGAAGGAAATGGGATCGCGATATTCCGATGTTATCATTGAGTTACTAAACAATGCTTCGTGATTGTATTTCTGATCACGATTTGATGGATTTGAAATTTAGATATGAAAAAATGTGTTACAATAGTAAATTGACAGACTGACTGAGGTACTTCTCTTTACCTCATGTCTAAAGTTTATGTATGGGGGTAACTAGGTAACATAAATTATATCTTTTTTTAGCATTTTACTTTACGACTCGGTCAGCATACGATATATTATATACCCATGTGAAAATACCTATTGGTTTTCCAGCACTAACAGCAAACGGCCAGACGGACATATACAGAAGCTATACAATGAGGAAGGGACGTACTCGTAATAAATCGAACCACGGGCTATACTAAATTAGATTAATTAAGAATTAAAATAACAGTAAAAGAACAAAAAAAATTGGCAATTCCATACTAAAGTGTGCAGACGTCCGGGAAATTTGTATGGGATCGTCATATTTTTTGGTTTTTAGACTGTTATTTTAATTTTATTATGCTATAGTGATCTAGTGTAGCCCGTGATTCGATGTCGGGTATGTCCATTCCGCGTTATTATAAGAGATCCGTCTAGTTAGGGTCTTCGGAACTGTATGAATTAAGTCATACTGACTTTACCTAAGGAATCTTATTCCTACATTGAAAACATAAAGTTACAATCGAACATCCAAAGGCTTGTCTTCTCAAGGTTATCATGACATAAGCAGAAAGACCCTCTACAAGTGACATCACTTAACACTCGTTATTGAGTGACAAATATAGACATGATGATTACTTAAATAAATACTCATGTTCAATTCGTTCATTACAGCACAGACTGTAAGTACGCACTTTTCGTTTCCTTACAGGTTTTTACTCAAAGAAATAGTAAAATTCTCTATTTAGTAATAAATAACATGTTAATAATTAATAATCACTGCCACTTTTATTATTTTGAATGTAGTCTCCTGAATCATAGACTCGTGTCTGTCTTATGTTTATGGTATTGCATTTTAGTAATAAGTATAATTTCACTTTCACTTCAAGGACATTTTTCTGGTAAACATTCTGATAAAACTAATATACCTAGTAGGTAAGAAGTATAAATTAATATACCTAGTAATTAAGATGTGATCTTTGTAAGAAACAAAACTAGTTAGTCCTTACAAAGCTCAGTTAGTCAAATTTGCTTTTTATTGTTCTGATAGACATTGGCGCTGGCATTGATGTAGATGTTACATATAAGATCGGCTGAACGAATGCGTTTCCGTTACCAATTAAAATGATTGTTATGCAAGGGTAACCATCGCCTCGTGTACTTGGCCCACTAAGTGATTTGGTAATATTGAACAATAAATACCTAAACAATAAAATGCAATAGAAATAAAAAATAATGTTGGAGCCATAGACATAGAATTTTTTTTTGGAGCAGTTGATGACTTTATTTTGATTGTCTATTTGTATCTGTGTGTAGATTTTTTGTAGACAGATTAACTCGTGTGACTATACATAATTACTATATTGAGTTAGTTAAGTATACTTAATTTAGTATTCTGACTTCAAATATCTTAGTTCTCGTAATTTTGGTTGCTAATATAGAATACTAGAAACATTTGTAAAAATAAACATTTTGCCTGCTTTGAATAGTTGGTGGCGGAGAAATAGTTGCCACCGCTTGCATTTATTTCTTTGTATGTTTGAATACAAAAAGATAAACGTGAGTCTCATCTCTCGATTATATGGAAAGATCTTTAAATAATACCTATGCCGTTAAAATAAACTCAGACTGCATATTATTGAGAGGTGGGAAGGGGGAAGGGAATATTATGTCATCTCACCTGCATGCGTGAACAAATATTTGGGGCAACAAATATAGTGCGTGAGTAACCCGCTATTTCTAGTAAACGGCACACCGGCGCACTTTGTCCTAAAATAAGGAACAATCATTTTTAATTGACTTCAAAAAGGAGGAGGTTATCAAGTCGACCCGTATGTGTTTTTGTATGTATGTTACGCGATATTTTTTCCACTTGTGAACCGATTTGATGAATTTTCTTTTTTATTGGAAAGCCTTTAGTACTAAGTTGGTTTCATATTCATTTGTGAAGATATGATGAAGAACTTAGAAGATATAGAAAAAACTCCTAAAAAGAAATGTAGTCGTTTGTTTTTGGTTACCAATATAATTACGTATTGTCATGTACTGAGTTACCTACCCTGCCTGCTCTGATGTTGATACTTGCAGACGATGGTAATTAATCATAGTTTTGTCTCTGTTTGTACTAAAACTCAGTAGGTTAGAGCACCGATATACAAAATTCTCTAAATTGTAAATGACAGCAATTTAAATAAATAAGAATAAAAAAATCACCCCTTAACTGTACAATGATCTCATTACAATATTTAATTTTAATGTCTTTTCCTTAAGGTTGATTATCAATATTATCGCTCATAAATTAATGCATTACTTTCTATTTATTTATAAAATTCACGTCATTGCTTCAACGTTATGGGTTAGTACTTCGCCATGGTACTTCGTTTATCATATTATTTTAGAGTAAGTACATACCAGGTTAGGTATGTGTTCAACGAACAATTTTCCCAAAGAATTCTAAAAATTAAAATATACTAGTAGTTCGCCGCGAACTTAGACCTCGCGATTATTTTTCGCAATTCAGTTTTCTAAATAACCCCTAGATGGCGGTATCCAAAATTAGAACGCGCTATGGTTTCGTTTGCTACATAATCGCGGCCATTTTTATGAATATTTCAAAAACTACTGAACCGATTTTGATGCCCAACGAACTTGAAAATTCTATTAATGTTTCCTACATGCCTACCAAGTTTCATCAAAATCGAACCATCGGTACGGCTGCTATCGCGGTACAAACATACATACATACATACATACATACATACATACATACATACATACATACATACATACAATGTGTTTTCGCCCCCAACTCGATTTAGAGACCTCACTCGCTTCGCTCGCTCGGTCAATTACCCCGTCAAACAGATGTCAATCCGTTCAATGTATGAGTTAGTATTAGTAATAAGATATTTTTCAGTATCGATTACATACTATCTATAATTTCTGTTTATGGATACTACTTATAATTCACTAGTTTCTAACAAATCAAATCAGATACTATTTTCCAAACGTCAAAACAAACATTGTCTATGGGATTTGTATAAAATTCCACGCCCACGTCGTGACGTCATAGTTTCTTGAAGTCAAATAGCGCTACTATTAGCAGTTTTTCTGCATAAAAATATAAAATCACGTCAAAAATGGATATAATAAATTGACATCATTTTGTGATGTTTTATTCTCTAATCAGTACAAAATAATTTATTTTTGACCCTGGATATTGACTTAAACCTTTAGGTAATATATAGTTATCAGAACCGCAAGACATTACAGAATAGATATACCAATTTAACAAGAAACATGCGTGTAAAATCTGTAAATGTATCCTAGTCCTTATACAACCAGGCAAGTTTTCTTAATTCTTTATTAATGCAATTCGTTTCGTATGCCAATAAATGTTGAAAAATTAAAATGTGCAAAAAAGGAGGAATATGTTTCACGCTTTAGATTTTATAGAGCATGAGCACGATTGTAAACTATTGCGTTACACGATGCGCTACAGAAATAGTTTTAATTGTATACTAAATTCGAATATAAAATGGCCTTATAAAGAATAAGCTTAAAGTATACCGCTTATACCAAATACTAGATTTATTGCGTAAGTTTTTAGGTAGAGTGCACTTCATTTCCTCATAGGTATAAATGCCGAAGGTTTGGTAGAGTAGTGGCTTCTAGTGGAAAATTCCCAATTATTAATAATAAGATACAATATAAATCTGGCTTAGTAATAACTTAAATTATTTATAACCAGCCACTACTTCTGATTCCAATTTTTATCCTTCGATCCCTTCATTGTATAAATTAAGAAAAATTTTGCACATTTATTTATTCTGGTAAATATTTTTTTACTACCATCTGGGGGCGATGTCGCTTATACGGATATGTAACCTACGTAACCTACTTACTAAATACTTGAATTTTAATTATCTGCTTAATTGTAACTTACCCTGTGTGGCGCTTGGAGTAGTCTATGTACGGCCGCTATTTGATACGACAATGGTACTGTCGTATTGAACGTGTGGTACAGCGGCCTCGACGGCTCCCGCACATTGTACTCCATGAAAGGGTCCAGGTCATTCAGGTACTGGACACGGCACACAAACGAGTCTGCCCCCATATCGCGCATTGTCCCATTTATCCCATTTACTCCATTTACCCTGCTCTTATCGTTCACTTTCACCAACTCAATCATATTTATACAATTCACTAATATTACATTCACTAAAATAAATCACAGTTTATGCCTTGCCTAATTTTTATCACATGCGTTAACACAAAAAAAGGGGCACAGATTACTTAGAGATGAAAAGGAATAGAGATTCAGCAGAAACCCGGTGTTCTAATTTCTTTTTTATTATTTAAATGTGAATATTTTCGCGGGAAATTACGTTTTTGTCTATGGTGCGTGTTGTGTGCGACCAGTGTTGTGTGGCATTGCCGAAAAGCGGCTGTCGGCCGACTGAAGTCCGCGTCATTAATTTCACGGCGAGTGGCAGAATGCACGTGTTTCGTTAAATTCTCATTGGTGATAAGATTCTACTAATTTTATTGTAGGTAGCTATAGCTATAAACTATAATAGTAATAAAAATGATGTGGTTGTTTTTTATAGCCAATAAAGTATTATGTTGCAACACTATTCTCTTTTTCCAAGTAAGAATCATCAAATGTAGTTGCATATTACAAGAATGTGAGAACAGTAACACTTGAAATTATTTATTGATGTAAATCGTGTTTTTAAAAATTCGTACAAGTTAATAAGAAGAAAAAATAAGGTACATAACTATAATATCTAATAAAATAAATTTACCTAATAAAAATACAAAGGCAATAAAAATAGCTCACATGAAATTAATATTTTTACAAACATCAACAGATGGCGATGTTCTCAATTCGGATGTTTTTTAGGGTTCCGTAGCCAAATGGCAAAAACGGAACCCTTAAAGATTCGTCATGTCTGTCTGTCTGTCCGTCCGTATGTCACAGCCACTTTTATCCGAAACTATAAGACCTATACTGTTGAAACTTAGTAAGTAGATGTATTATGTGAACCGCATTAAGGTTTTGACAGAAAAATAGAAAAAAAAACAATAAATTTCGGGGGCTCCCCATACTTAGAACTGAAACTCAAAAAAATATTTTTCATCAAACCCATACGTGTGGGGTATCTATGGATAGGTCTTCAAAAATGATATTGAGGTTTCTAATATCATTTTCTTCTGAAAGGAATACTATTCGCGAGAGACACTTACAAAGTGGAAAAAAGTGTGTATACAGGCTATGATAAAAAATAAATAAAACTGTAAACCCAGTTCCAGGAAATGCTCGCATGTCCTGTCGCACAAATTTCCTGTGTTTTAATCGAGTGTTTCGTTGGTCATATAACGAGATAGTCTAGTGCTTGTCGACATAACATCTGTTTTATTGGCGCTCGTTGAGAGACGATTAATTGCTTCAACAGGGTCGTTAGGCCGCACTCTAATTACTAAAAGATATTATGTTTCTCGAGTAAAGTTAAGGTGAAGGCACCTATTTACTATTAACTACCTTCCATACTAAATATCGGTCTAATATTTAGTACCTTTGTTTAATACTCAGTACAATTATTTAAACTTCCTTGGAATAAAAAAATATTGGTCGATATTTTATTAAATTAGGTTCGCAAGACGGAAAGATGGGCAGATAGCGTCTACACACGCTATAATAAATTGTAGCGATGATATCTGGAGCAAAACCAGCCAGCATTTGACTTAAGCAATTTGTCTCAATAGTTAAATGGCTATGATGACTATTTAGTTCCTTTTGTGGTTGTCATAGAAAAGACTAAGTATATGTTTTTTTACAAATATACTTATTTTAAAAAAATCATTATCTTATATTTTATATATTCTGCTCTTTGCACTTTATGTATTCATTTCCATACAATATGTATCATCTATGTGAATAACCTCGTTTGCTTAATAGTATAATATCATTAGTATATTTTGACAGACATGCTTCGCGAATACCATCACTTCCCCTTAACATTGTCCGTTAATATGATACACGAGGTAATTTTCACAAAATAGAAATGCAGTCCATTGCTTCAAATTGTCAGGATGTAAGATTGCGCTACGTGCAAAATAACATACCAGTCGAAAACAAGAAATGAAGACTGCTTTGTTGGCGTAAATGGATGGTCTTAGACATGCAGATCCAGACTATTTTACTGGGTTCGCCCGGAACGGTGAACTCTCGACAAATTTTTAAATTAAGTATTGTTATTCGTTTATAAAGACACTGACCGGGAAATGGTCATTGGTCAATCGGGAAACGATGATGTCATCGACCCGTGCGCACGCGCTGCTCGCTCTGTTTCTACGATTCACTATGCTTTTGATTCGGGACGCAGACGCAACGCAATGTTAAATAGAATAAAGAAACGACAAACTATAAATACATTTGAAGTTTGTGTAATTTCAAGAAAGTCTCAACAGACAGGAACTCTCCAACTTTCCGTCGCAATCATACAAATTGAAAGATTATTTAGATGTCTTTTTACCTACAATATCAAGGTGACAAGAATATATTTACTTCATATATCTTTTAATTTTAGCTTATTTTTTTCTTTCTTTATCGATCTTTAGAGTTTACAACCAAAAGACATAAACGAGCTGCGTTTAAGTGTCCACACAACTACAAAACTTGTAGATACAATGCAAGTCATAAATGATCGCAAATGGTGCGTGAGTGGCTAACTAAACAAGCGAATGCTTAGGATACCAACTAGATAACCGATCTGAATCCTGATATAGCTAGATCCGAGGTGCCAGCCACTAGCCATCGGCCACTGTGACCCCTAGTTCAAGCGAGTCGTGGCGCGCTGTCACGATCGAATATACGTAAATAGGTCGTCATACTCAGTGGGAATAATAAACACTAGGGTTTCTCTACCAGAAAATATTTTAATAAATACTTCGGCTATGGTCACGACAAGGTCAAAGTTTTCAGATGTTTTGCTTGAGCTTGATCAAAAATAAACATTGTTTACTCTAAAAAGTTAAAGAATGACGGAGAATATTTAACGTCTCTGTATTTATGTGAAAAAGCTTTGTAGTTATAAAAATAAGAAAGAAAAATTACCAATCTAAATTTAAAATTATATGTATGTATAGGAATATATATATATACCGCAATTTGTATAAAACCACTCTCTTTCAAAAGATGAATAAAAAATCCTGCTGAGAACAAATGAAAACAAAATATAAACAATTTTACCATTATGTACAGACGTCGATCTATTGATATGGACATTCATTTTTAGACAGTTGAGTTTCAAATTTGACAGCTTTCATTACTTTGACAGGCGAACGTCATTAGTGCTGCTATTCTATTCTAATTTTAACTGGTCCTAACTGGATTACGTAACAGCGCGTGGGTATATATAGGACCGGTTGGGCAATATGCGAAACGTGCATTTTGGTCTGCACGCCTAAAACTATTCAGATAAAGCTTATAACCAACGACTCACGGTATTTTTTCGGGTAATAATGCTTCTTCTCAACGAGTCGGAGTTATGTTTAGACGTACGATCCAAAATGTTACAGATCATCATTGACATTCATGATCGCCAATATTCGGATGCTTTCAAAGGAATGTAAGTTTAGTTAAGTTAGATAAGATATGTCTTTATGGTGCCGACGGTTTTTATTTTATGTTGATAAGTCGGGACGTTGTTGGGGTAGGATTTCAAGGATAAACCACTTCCACTGAACAGTCAACAACCATTTGATGCCGACATGTACGTACAGTTTCATGTCTCTTTGTTTTTAAAATCATTATTTTTAGGGTTCCGTAGCCAAATGGCAAAAACGGAACCCTTATAGATTCGTCATGTCTGTCTGTCTGTCCGTCCGTATGTCACAGCCACTTTTTTCAGAAACTATTAGACCTATACTGTTGAAACTTGGTAAGTAGATGTATTATGTGAACCGCATTAAGGTTTTGATTCAAAAATAGAAAAAAAAACAATAAATTTTGGGGGTTCCCCATACTTAGAACTGAAACTCAAATATTTATTTTTCATCAAACCCATACGTGTTGATACCCAATCTATGGATAGGTCTTCAAAAATGATATTGAGGTTTCTAATATCATTTTTTTCTAAACCGAATACTTTGCGCGGGAGACACTTCCAAAGTGGAAAAAAGTGTGCCCCCCCCCCGTAACTTCTAAAATAAGGGAATTATAAAACTAAAAAAAATACATGATGTTCATTACCATAAAAACTACCAGCGAAAATTGGTTTGAACGATATCTAGTAAGTAGTTTTTTTTTAATACATCATAAATCATAAACGGCAATTTACCTTTCATTTAATCAACTCAAATATAAAAACTCAAAAAAAAACATACTACAAGACTTTTATATTATGTTATTTGCTACTACGGAACCCTTCATGGGCGAGTCCGACTCGCACTTGGCCGCTTATTATATATTTAGTTGATTCCGAGGTTTGAAATTATTTTCGTTAGCTCTACTTATAGTTTGTGACCCTTCTCGACTAACCTTGTATAAGAGCATTACCATATGTGCTGAATCACTGTTATTTTTGTTATTCGTTATCTCTGATGTATGTAAATGTAACATATGGTTGGAGTAACAACAAACATATTAACGCTGTTATGTATTACCTGCCGATAGCTTACATTAAAATAATCGTACATATGGCACATATTAAAGCCGCTTCATTACTTGTTTTTGTTGACTGTAGGTTCCTACACGCATAATATTTATGAGTGGTAACTATACAAAAACAGCTTTGTGCTTGACTGCACCAGTGGTAGCAATAGACCCGATGTCATTTATTTAATTTGTTTTGTATAATCGAGGTTGCCGAGAAGAAATTGTTTAGCGATAGAGCCGCCCTTTGCGCATTTTCTAGGATTTAAGATTATGACCTGTATTTATTGTTTGTGCAATAAAGGGTATTTGAATTGAAATGCAGATAATTATGAAACACTCTACAGTAATACAAAAGGGGCGGAAGGCGCTTTTAAAACTTATTAACTGTGATAAGATATATTGTTATACTAATAATGGATTACTTTCAAAATTTTAAAAGGAATGTCTCGTTCTGAAGTAGCCAGGGATAGGGAACTGGGCCAGAAAACTGTAATTTTTAAGTAGTAGTATGTACGTCATTTAAATTAATCAAAAATAATGGACCCAAAAGTTTTAGCTTATCAAATAAAGTAAAAAAAATCGTTACTATGCTTTCCTGTAAAAATCATTCGAAACCGTGACATTTTGCAAAAAAGGCACTTTATCTACCTACGTCAGATAAAAAAAGAGCATAAAAAGGGATTCAATATTTTTTCATCTCATCTACTCGAAAAACGATGTTTTCATCACAAAACATTTGTAGATAAAGTTAATGCTAATTCTCTCGGGATTAAAAAGTAAATAAGCGGCCAAGTGCGAGTCGGACTCGCCCATGAAGCAGCAAGTAATAAGTAATATAAAAGTCTTATAGTATGTTTTTATTTATTTTTATAATTTATATTTGAGTTGATTAAATGATAATTAAATTGGGGTTTACGATTTATGACCTATTAAAAAAAAACTACTTGCTACATCTCGTTCAAACCAATTTTCGACACACATTTTTCCACTTTGGAAGTGTTCCTCGCGCAAACTATTCAGTTTAGAAAAAAATTATAAAAGTCACTCTCTACTCAATATCATTTTTGAAGACCTCCCAAGCAGCACAAAACAGCATTATATCAAACATATAACAGCATGAAATAATGCACAAAGCATTATATGGAAATCGTATTTTAGCATTATAACTTTTGTACGATTCTTTTACGTTTAGTTTGGGCCCCAAAGTCAAAGTCAAAGTCAAATTCATTTATTTATCTTTGGATATTTGTATCACTTGATAATTGTCACTTTTTTTCCTTTCGATTTCTTATAAGGTAAATGTTGACGTCAGATCATTTACTTATAGCTAAGTTTACTGCCGCTTCCAAAGCGCAAGTACAGAAGAAACGGTAACAAACTGTACTGCAGCATTTTCTCCAATAACGTCAACTTACAATTATACTGGTATTAAAAACTTAGACAGCCTTGAGCTTTATATCAGCAGTTTAATGACAATACAACTTTTGTATATTACCTTTAATAAAGTCAGTAAAGAGCATATCCCTACGCTAAAGACATTATTTGTAACTTCATTACGATTGGTATACAGCTTTTTATTTGACAATATGTTGATTTAATCCTCTTATAATGCGTACTTTATTATTTTCTTTGTAAATATATTATCACATAGATTAAAAAAATATACATTTATTGGGTCAACATATTATGGCGTGCAGATGTGATGTGATGTAAATAGAAAATTAATTTTGCGTGAGAGATCTTTATTCTGTGTTTTTAGTGAAATGGACCTGCGGGCATAAATTTACTGTAAACATATATAGGGTTTATGGTAAAAAATAAAGGCGCCCTCGCAAAAATGCTTTTTTGTTATAATTATTTGTAAAAACATAACCTAGTATATAAACGTTTTGTAAAATATACGCTGTTAACACAGTTTTTACACATATAATTTGCTTTTTCGGTCATCCGTGAATAAAAGTAATCAACATTAACGCTGTTTGAACAGATTTTGGTGACTTCAAATTATCTTTATAACAAAAGAAAACAGAAAACAAATGGCGACAGATAAAATTAAAGTTTTATGTAGAAGTCGGTTTGCAAAGCTAAGTTATGATCAATTTATTACTTGTGTATTTAAAAATACATTAAATTAGATTAAAATACAGCTATTGGCTTTATTTGCTTTTTAATAAAGTAAAAAAACTAAGCAAATGCATTATATCTTCTTTAGTCAAAGCTGGTGTATGACTAGCATTATATTAACATAATCACAGATCAATATACAGGTTTTAATCGTCAAAAATGTTTAATTACAGTTTAAGACATTATACAATCATTGATTAATGTTAATATAATGCATTAAATAAGCAAATGCATTATATCTTATTTAGTCAAAGCTGGTGTATGACTAGCATTATATTAACACAATCACAGATGAATATACAGGTTTTAATCGTCAAAAATGTTAAATTACAGTTTAAGACATTATACAATAATTGATTAATGTTAATATAATGCATTAAATAAGCAAATGCATTATATCTTATTTAGTCAAAGCTGGTGTATGACTAGCATTATATTAACACAATCACAGATGAATATACAGGTTTTAATCGTCAAAAATGTTTAATTACAGTTTAAGACATTATACAATAATTGATTAATGTTAATATAATGCATTACGCTCTTCAAATGATCGATATATGTTAATAGTTTTCAAGATGATTTATATTAAAATTATCAGATGTTAATTTACGACTGTTGGCATTGTAATATATATTTTTTAGACTATTATATACCAATAAGCATTATCACAAGAGATAAATGCCGATATATACATTTTAATCTTTGCTAGTGCCAAATTAAAGTGATTATTTATCTTAAGGCCCTAAATCCACATTTTTTTAGATAATATACAAGTTGTGTGCTGCTTGGGCTATCCATAGATATGACACGTATGGGTTAGATGAAAAATAAATTTTTGAGTTTCAGTTCTAAGTATGGGGCCCCCAAAATTTATGTATTTTTTCCTATTTTTATGTGAAAATCTTTATGCGGTTCACAGAATACATCTACTTACCAAGTTTCAACTTATAGTTTCGGAAAAAAGTGGCTGTGATATACGGACGGACAGACAGACATGACGAATCTATGAGGGTCCCGTTTTGCCATTTGGCTACGGAACCCTAAAAAGAAAATCTTACGGGATTAAAATACAATTTCAAAACTAAACACGAATGTAATCTATAATATGTAAAATCAAAAATAAAAATTGGGCACAGGCGACGCATTTTTTTAATTTGGAATATATATCGTCGTCATCATGGATGCATATAGGTAGAAATTTTTATTTCCTTCTTATTTAATTTCTAATTATTAATTGAAAAAGCGCAATTTTTGTCTCAAAGGAATTACAGAAGTTTTAGATTATATGTAATTATTTGTGTAAAGAATACTTTTTCGTAAGCTTAAGCCGATAGTGAATATTAAGTTAACTTATAAAATAAAAAGATATGAAGGACCACGCAAAGTTATGAGTAAAAATTTTATCAGAATTTGGTGCACTTCAAAAAAAATTCCTACTTTTGTTTTCTCAACATTTTAACGAAATATTGGACATAGGCATGAGCATTATCCTAAATGTGCGTTAAGCAATGTGCCTAGGTGAGGTTTGGCAACTTATATAGTTCTTGAAAATGTTTAAATTATGCATTTTGTTATAAAAATAGCTAGTGGAACGATCGGTTCATTCATTTCGTCAGTGGGTTATGCAAGGCAGGTGCAAGGATAGCATTAAGATGAGCATGTGCATTCCTGAACGTTCGTCGTTAGAAAGCAAACTGTTTTCCATTTTAGATGTGATGCAAACAGCTGTAATTTTGTACTGGCACTTCGTCAGTTTTTCAAAGTGCTTTTTTCCTTTTCCAACACGAGTTACCACCCTGGGTTGGTATTACTTAGGATTACTTTTAAATAATTGTCAATTTATTTATTTTTATACTAGTTTATTCATTCACTACTCTTTCTTTTATTTTGCTATATTTAGAAATAATCTGGCTAGGCACGCTAAAGTAAAGTGTAAGCTGTTAGAACGTATGCTAGTTATTTTTGCAGAGTTTTTTTATGAGCAAAGCATCCCCTTTGAGCAATTTTAGAATTATATGCCATTTTTGACAATTCTTCTTTTAAATTTTTTTTAACTTGTGTCCAATAAATTCCAACCGAGGAATCGAATATCGTACTATCGAAATGTCCGTACGTGTCGCGTTTACAGATGCTTCGCTTTCGTTGTCGTCACAAAATACTTTGTGTATAGAAATAACTCTTTATAATTTGTGCATTCTGAATCGGAATCAATTTCTCAACACACACATACATGCATGCTGTTTATTAGATATACACACGTACATATTATATTTATATTACTGTCACAAAACTTTTTATACATACGTATAGCTAAAACACAAATAATGAAATGAAATGGCAACGTGAGTATAAGATGATGGATTTTGCTTTGAGTACTATGAGCTAATCTTTAAAATCGTTCTAGAGTGACATACAGAAAGCGGTACTTATGTATATTGGAATGAATCCGTGTTTTTCAACATTTTTATACCTCCTCCCCTTCCATACAAATTTTTGTCTATCTGACTCGGGATCGACTTCTAAGCCTGTCTTGTTTTGCGTCGTGCCCGGGCTGGCGTCGAAGCCGACACTTCCGCACGCTATTTTCGGAGGTGATGCAACGGACAACGAGAGGCTGTGGCAGTCAAGTTTACTAAGTGACTTATTACGTTGGATCTAGTTTACGAGTGATGTTTTAATAATAAATAAAATAAATGTTTCTTTCATGTACGTATTTTGTTGTAGGTTTTTAATTACTCGATTGTAGAGCGAAAAACCGAGTATTAGAGTGAATAATCAATTGTGAACTTATCTCAATACTTAAACCTTTCACTGAGATAGCGATTAAATAGATAATATAGGTAAATTTACTCATAAGAAAAAATATTTCACTGTTTAAATATGTACGTGAGAAAAAATTACATAAGAATAAACCACTAGCAATAACAATAACCGGCCAAGTGCGTGTCAAGTCACGCTTAGTTTAGGGTCCCGTAATCGCGAATGCCGACTTAGAGTTCACGGGACTAAAACGTCTAAAACACCAATTTTCTATTGAATTTGTATGAAATTTTACTTTTCCAAGAACATTTTATATGTTTAATTTTATAAAGAACCTTTTATAACTAAATGCGAATTTGACTAGAATAGATCCATAGTCCATTACTAAGATAAACTTTTTTAGATTTTAAATCAATTTTCTATGTCTCAAATGGTTTTATAAAATTCGACCTACCAAGCCTTAACCTCATTGTAACCTTGTGTTTGTGAACATATAAAAGACAATAGAAGTTAACATACAAGAGTAGAAAAATACATAATTAAACTAAAATCAAACAAACTAAATAAAAAGGAAATTATAACGCTGTTATTTAAAATGTGCTTTTAAATAACTAGTTTTACTGGTTTTGCGATAAAGTATAAGTTGTTGGAGTATTCGTAAAAACCGTCAGCTGGTCATCGTTAGTGCCATGGTTGTGATGTCATCCTAAGGCTGCAGACACGTTCGGACAGGATTTAAATAAAAAAAAATCCTTTACAAGTCTACAGGGACTAAGCGCGGCCGCATACCATCAGAATTTTCTAACAGAAAAATTCTAACGTTCGCCGGAAGGCACTCCGTGCATATATTTTGTATTAGCTCCCGCACACTGTTAGAAAAATTCTAACGGCCCGTCCGTTTCTGATGTCCGCCGGATCGCACCGTTGCCGGACGTCAGAATTTTTCTGACAGAAATTGCGGAAGGCGTGTTTACCATACATTTTGTACTAGGCCCCGCACACTATCAGTTTCGCGTCAGGTCAGGCACGCCGCCGCACGGAGCACACGTGTTAGTCATAGGCATGAGGAATGGAAAAATATTTTTGGTGAATCGGTTAGATTATTAAAAAATATTGTACACGATTTTTTCTTTTCTCTGAGAAACCAAAAATGACAAAGATACAGCGCATATAAATTTCACGTGACGTCATGGCTGGGTACGATTTTTAATTAAGTGTGACGTCGCAAACCCCCACTCCGGAACTTTGACGCTCCGTATCTTTGTGAATTTTTACTTTTTTGGTAAACTGAAAAATACGAGTCCATTATTTGGATAATCTAAAAGACGGACTAATTAAAATCATACTTTTCGGACCCTGTCGTCACCCCTATTGTTTTATGTTTGTTATTGTTTAGGTTTCTACGTTCTCGACGCAAAATGAGTACGATTCAAGATTTGATCGCCGAAGTTGAGAAATATCCCTTTTTGTAGAATCTCTACAACGAAAATGATCAAAATAAAATACAGAGGGATTTAGCGTGGGAGCAAATATGCCAAATAATTATATTCATAATTGCTATCTTGTAATCTTGTCGTATTAAGAGGGTGAACCCAATATCGACGGTTTAGCTTTCTTTTTAGGGTTCCGTAGTAAACAAGGAACCCTTATAGTTTCGCCATGTCTGTCTGTCTGTCTGTCTGTGTCTGTCCGTCCGCGGTCCTACTCAGAAACTATAAGGACTAGAAAGCTGTAATTTGGCACGAATATGTATATCAATCATGGCGAAAAAGTCGTAAATTAAATATGGAAATAATTTTTTTTTAGGGTAGCTGCCATACAAGTAAAGAGGAAGTCAATATTTTTTTACTGTACAGACACATTGCGTTGGGTATCGTTGAATAGGTCTTTCAAAAATATTGTGAGCTTGGGAACACCATTTTTCAATTTAGGGATCCGTGTCTGAAATATTTAGGTTCAAATTATTATTTTTTGTTAAAATCACATGTCCCCCCCATCTATCTGCTAAACGGTTATATAAGGACACGTGAAAAAAATCACAGCTATAGTAAATTTAATGTAGTTTAAAGGAAAACTATCAGAGCTAAGTAGGGTTAACAAATTAAAAAGTTATAGGCGATCAACTTATAAAATTTACTCGAAAAGGAAAATTTCATAATAATTCAATAGATACGTATGTTTATACGTTTTAGACGTTTTTAGTGGCATGAATTCAAAGTTGGCATTACAACTACGGAACCCTACACTATGCGTGGCCCGACACGCACTTGGCCAATTTATTTTATTAAAACAAAAAAAGACGTGCTAAGAACAATAACGTATCTTCATCCATATTGGTAATATAATTAATGTACGTATAGAAGTACAGATGAAACACGACTGGGCTAGGTCGCGTCTCCGCAAACGCAACACGACTGGGCTAAAAAGCTGCCGGATCGAAATTTCTGACAGTATGCGTGGTGCGTCCGGCATGCGTCCGGCGAGCGTTAGAATTTTTCTGTTAGAAAATTCTGATGGTATGCGGCCGCGCTAAGGCGCTGCGTAGCTACTCATTCCGGCTGTTTGATTTCTTATATCTAATCATTTTGATAAAATTATTTTCAGTTATTTTAGGAAAATACCTATATGTTAGGTAAGAGCTGGTTCGTTGTCCAGATAGAAATGGGACTTGACATGTTAAAATCAACACAACCGGCAGAGTCGTGAGTTTGAAAGGATTTCTAACTCCACTACCGATAGTGAAGAAGGATCTGGCAGCATTATTATAACGAGTATTTCAATCACCGAAATAAAATTTTAGAATAATATTGAAATGATCGAAGAATTAGTAGGGATAATTTTGTAATACATAGGGAGAAGGCAAGGAAGATGATGATTGAAATGACCAAAGACAGTCTACCCTGGTTTATTATAAGGTAAGGTACCTCAAATGAGATGGATTTCCAATCTAGTTGCCTGTCTCATTTTTATAGTAAGCGAAGACGTCCGAAATATATAAGTATTTTTATGATTTTTGAATTTTTACTCTACTTCGGAAAAACGACTACGAATACGAATGAGCAAAGAATACTTAATTAAGAATACACGATGAAAGTGCTAGTATTTCTAAGTTTTCAGCTAGCATAAGAGGCAGCATGTGACTCGTGCCGCCGCTGGCGGGCCGGCGAGCCGTTTATTTATAATAAATCTCATGTGACGTGACGCCTGACGACTAATCGCAAAGGATTCAACGTGCGAGGCCTAACGAGATTGGCCGTGACAACACTGGCAGACCCAAGTTTTGAGTGAAATGCGTTTTCTTTCCCTACAAATTTAGTTTTATTATCTATATCTTGACGTACAGTTCATAGGTATCTATGTATATTACTATACTATAAATTCCGGTGTGATGAGTGAGACGCCTGATGACAGGACGCAAAGTATTCAAGATTTAACGTGGGATAACCTGACGAGATTAGCTAAACTGCAAGTAATAAGCATATTATTTGACGATAAATTACAAAGAATTCAAGATTCAATACAAGAGCGCCTTACGAGATTAGCCGTATGTACTACCAGACGCAAGTTGAAAAGAAGCGTTTTCTTTTAATGAAAATAAGCCTAAACTGTGTTTATTTCTTTGTTTCTTGCTAGTAATATGACAGATCCGTATTTATTCTTAACTTATTTGTCTCAAATTAAACTCCCGGCTTTATTTTAACAAGGTCGTGGGTCGAGGATTACCTTTGTCATATTGGTTTAAACGGGGAACCCATCACTTTCTCGCAATTAACTTCAACGATTTTCATTCCCCATAAAACTATTCGCAAATCTTTTAATACAATATTGAACAAATCCTAAAATCTGTTGACATCGAAATTTCATTTACTCGATTATTCGTTATTTACAAACTCAGTCTATCGTTATTTCTTTTCATATTTTATGTATTTTATCGAAATAACGTAACATCAAAGTTTTGTTACCCATAATTTTGTTTCCACGTAAGTTTCAGTTTGCAAAATAGTTGAAACATTTGAAACGAGTGCTAAGACACTTCTATCCATTTTCCTAGGTTAGGGCAATCCTATAGGTTAGGTTATGTTAGAACTGCGACCAACTCACGCACGAGCCGAGCGAGCGAAGCGAGTTATTATGTGTACCGTTACATATTGAAACATGTTTTTATGAACAGTTTTATCGATAACTTAATATTTTATATGAAATGTTAGTTCGATATACCGTTTTTCTATAAAAGAAAACCATTATAAAATATTTTTTTTTTAAATGTTGTTATTATAATATGAAACTGCGATGATAAACTATTCGTGTTACTAAGAAAAAAATGTATTAAAAATCGTGGAATAGTTTTCTGGGAAATGAAATTCGATGTCAAAAAAATCTGTATTCTATTAGACACCCGGTTTAAACGACTTTGTAAATACATGAGTCCATGATCGAGATAAAAAGTCTATATACACCTACTTTATATACCCACTTTATCTCCATTTTAATCATAGATCTTGCGTATTTGTAAAATCACAATTTATTGTTTATAAACCTATTGTTAGTTAGTACATTGTAGTCAAAAATACAGTTTTTTAATTTCTAGTTAACGAATAAAATATGCCTATGTAGCTACGCGTACATTTCCTTATTGATAAAACAAATTGGTTTTTGGATTGGTTCTCAGAATCCTTCCTATTTCGGATGATGGGCCGTGATAAGCACAATCATAGCGTCAGGAAACACTTTATTAAGTGTTGAAGAGCCAGTGGCGGGCGTAATTATAGTTTCTTTGCAAACACTGCAGCCGCATTATGCGGGGTCCCGTTCGGTGACACCCTTTACACGACCCCCGGGTTAGCCTCCACTTCCAAGAAACCAGAGACGTTTAGTATTGAACATAGGAAGCGGAGACAATGCGAACGCGGCAATTAAAATAACATTTGCGTTTCGTATGGTAATAAGTAGGTCTGAGGGCAACGTGGACATAATGGTGCTTCTGTTTTAGGATCACGATGAGTCTTCGATGTTTTTTGACAGGCTGAAGCAGTATGTTAAACAAAAATCGATATTCTCCTATAAATATAGTTTGTGTTAACATGACTCTGAGCTCTCATGGCCATATCGCGATAAGATCATCCAACATAGAGGTGTCGAGGTGTAAGAATTTTCGATTATGTTTCATTAAAGTGTGAAGTAACAATCTAAAAGCTGTTCAATTTTGTTACGAGGTGCTACTTCCTCTGCCTTGGGACTGGAACTTGACAGGCTTTGTTTGTGTGTAACAATTTATTAGTTACTTTAATTCCACTCATTGAAACTTCATTTGATGAGATATTACTTATTTATAAAAGTAGCTTCCATAGTAACTATTTTAAGGTAAATTGAGTATTACACTTAATAATTTTCTCCAAAGATACATGTACCATTGGTCAAAATTGTTAATAGATAAGTAATATTCAGAGCTTTGGCAATTAATTAGGAAAATTTTTAAGACTAAATCTTAACTAAATATTTTCGAATATTTGTAGCCTAAATATTTAGTTACCTAGATATTTTGTTTCAGAATATCAATAACGGTATAAATCTCTAAAGTACTAGATACCTGCGTACAAGTGGTTCACGATTACTAAAGAAGTAAAGATGGCCCAGGTACTCATCAGCATGACTGGCCAAGCCCCAAATCAACTAAATGTCAATTCTAATTTTACGCTCTAAACAAACCAACTTTTATTAATGTACATAAAAAAAGTACTCTACATTTTTAAGGCAGGTAGGTACAAATTATATGTACCTACCTGTATGTATTTTTATTCAGTGCATTCAGTTAACAAAATAAATACTATACAAAGAGACAGTTAGTGATGGCAGGCAGGGTAAGCTGCAAGTTATGAATATATATGTATTAGTATAAGTGCACGAGGTTAAAATGGTTTTGTATGATATCTTGCATAAAAAGTCTACTTTTTCTACTCATAACATTCAAATTTTTACTAAAAAAAAATAAGTGTATTGTATCATTGATATTACTCTTCGCTAGTTACATTGCAATCGAGACGCTATGCAACGACATGCGAACTAATTTCAAACAATAAACATGCGTGGAGGCCTCTCGATCCATTTTCAAATACCTTTAGTGATTCACAGTTTGTTGCAACTTTTTACTCCGATTACTGCGGGCATTTCCCGTGACCACTTCGTATTGTTCAAATAAAAAAGAAATACGTAAGTACCCTTCTGAGGCTAATGCATACTTTTGTTAAGAGTCTGCAGAATGCAGGAGACAATAGAAGGGCGAGAGAAAGAAGCTGTACCTACTCTTATACATAGGTACTTCCGTATCGAAGAAGAGCATTTTATTTTTGCTTTTATTGAGATAGAGATGGATAGATAAATATGTGATTATTGAAAGTCATAGGTAGTTATAGCAATAAAAATATTAGCCTATCGTGCGGGTAATTTTCTTGATGTTTTTTGCATAGCTACAAAGGGTCTATAACGAATTTCTAATTGTACTCAAACATACTTCTACAATCGCTTGAATATTATGTTTAGGTTTTTAATAAAACACACGATTTAGTTCATCCAATCCTATCATATCATTTTAGCTTAACTCTTAAGATTCTTACGTACTGTTTATCTACATCGTAAGTTTGAAGTAAGTACACATTCTACTGTAGGCGCAGTGTGCAGAGACATTATTTGTTTGTTGATAGCACACACAGAGTTAACTTAGGAGATAGTTAATTTAGGAGATTGAACAAGACAAGGTCGCGGGATGAGAACCGAAAGCCAAATCATTTTACATGGAAGTCTATATTCATACGACAGAGACCTTTACTATATAATTACAGATGTATAAATAATACAATATTAGGGAAAAAGTCTTTTCGCATATAGAATGTATGAACTTGTAATAAAACCACTTTGGCTATACTATTTGTACCTGGCTGGTTTTGGTATCATTTAAAAGTATAAATCTTAAAGAAGATAATTCCAAATTAGGAAAATACGTGATTTTCATTTGTTTTTCTTACCGTTAAGATGAGTGAATCTAATGAAGAAATTAGATACATTTTAAAATTTTACTACCAAAAAGGTAAAAATGCAAAGCAAGCCGCGAAAAAAATTTGCGATGTTCATGGACCTAGTGCAGTGTCTGTGAGAGTAGCACAAATTTGGTTTAAGCGTTTTCAATCCGGAAATTTTAATGTCAAAGATGCACATCGCTCTGGTCGCCCTGTTACGGATAAAATTGATGCTATTTTTGAAAAAGTGGAGCAAGATCGGCATATCAGTAGTTACGACGTAGCTGAAGAACTGGGAATTGACCACAAAACAGTATTGGCGCATTTGAAAAAAAATGGGTACACAAAAAAGCTCGATATTTGGGTACCTTACGAGCTCTCTGAAAGAAACCTAATGAACCGTGTACTCATTTGTGATTCTTTATTACGACGTAATGAGACCGAACCATTTTTGAAGAAATTGATAACTGGTGATGAAAAGTCGATCTTGTACGACAAGAACGTGCGAAAAAGGTCATGGTCAAAGGCCGGTCAGGCTTCACAGACTGGCGAAACCCGGGTTGACTCGCAACAAGGTGATGCCATGTGTGTGGTGGGATTGGAAGGGCATTATTCATTATGAGCTGTTACCAGCAGGCAGGACCATCGATTCAGAACTCTACTGCGAACAACTGATAAGATTAAAGCAAGAAGTTGAGAGAAAGTGGCCGGAATTAATCAACAGAAGGGGTGTGGTTTTTCATCATGATAACGCTAGACCTCACACATCTTTAACCACTCAGCAAAAATTAAGAGAGTTTGGCTGGAAGGTGTTAATGCATCCGCCGTATAGTCCTGACGTGGCACCTTCAGATTTCCACCTGTTTCGGTTAACATCACGAGAGGACTGCCAAAACTACTTGACGCAGTTTTTTGATCAGAAGCCCCAAAATTTCTATAGCAATGGGATCATGTCCCTACCTATAAGACGGCAAAAAGTTATCGAACAAAATGGTACCTACATACTTTAGTTAAATGTAAATAAACTATGTTAAAAAATGTTTTGAATTTTCATATAAAATGCGAAAAGACTTTTTCCCCAACCTATTATATACTTGGCTTGTAGAGCTCCGCTTTTTATCTAGTATGTTAGATCTAGTGTATATATTAGACATATATACATATAACATATTGGTCTTCTGCTAGGCTGAAGGCCTCTCCCTGGAAAAGGTTTGTAATAATCAGCATATATTTTGAAAGGTATGTGAGATAACAAACATTTGGTAGCAAAAGTTATCTGCACTATGTGTTGAGTGTAGTAAATATTTAACATTGTAAAAATAAAATGTAGGGTAATCCAAACTGCTTACGATTATGGTAGACATTAGTAAAAATTAAGTATCATAGAAACACCTACCTACTCATATGTTATTTTCCCACGATTCAATATTTATGCACAGGCATCCAATCTTCCATCCTTTGCTAACCCAAACCCAAGAAAGGGACAATAGACTGTGTAAAGCGTAAAGAGGGACCGTGGCCTGTTTTTGTATGCTTCGTTGCTTCTGTAGGACTTGTCTGGCATATTACTATGCATAATAGCTTTTTAAACATTATTGCTCAAACGTTTTCAACAATAAAAAGTATGTAAAAATATATTTAACAATTACATGAGACTGCTTATAGAATTTTTAAATTTGATATACTTATATAAATTGTGTCCAAGAAATATATAAAATGTAATTATTTTAAAAACCCGATAGAGCTTGTATTTATGGTCTCGATTTTAAAATACAAAAATTGGAATAGAGAATTTTATAAAATTAAATTAATACGTAATTTAATAAAATGTTATACTGCAAAAAAAATTACACAAGTATTTTTCGTGTAATTTAATTTAATTTTATTTCAGGCCAAATACTAGACCTCCTCGTGTACTCGAGTGAATAAAGTATTTAATTAACCTATTTCCGAATACTATAATTTTGAAACAAATACTTTTTAAAAATTGTTTACTATTAAACACGTTTTCTATTTATTAAAAAAGGCTGGTAGGGTGTAAAACTTGTTATTCATGTAAATTAAATAAATAAAGTTTATAAGAATGTGCTATAAAAAGTCACAGTCACATTGTTTAAATATAGTGTCATGTAAAAGAAAGCACGCACAAAGGATAATATTACTCCATTCACAACTCCGATATTTCTAATTGGATCTTTGACTGCCACATAAGTAGGCCAAGTGTGAGTTGGAATTTCTTATCATGAGTTCCGTATGTCATAGATTACTTGTCATGTGTGTGGTTTATGCAATACAGAAAAATAGAACTGAGAAGAATGTTATATCGTCATATTACCTACGCAGTATATCAAATCTACTATGTTATGTTATGTGTATCTAACAATTCAGGTTCGAGCAACAACACACTTCAGCATATTCGAATATTAGGTAGATAAGAGAATAGGTTAACACTAACAATGTCTTTGTCTTATTATTAGCAGGGACGAAGTTCTTTAGCTTGTACAAAGAGCTAAACTTCTTCAATATGAGCATCACAACGGAGGTGCTTAGTTATGATCTTTCTGTGACTTTAAAACACAGACATATTTTCGTTTTATAACATTTTGCTGCGGAACCATAAAACAAGAATATCTTGTTATTTCTCATATAACAACTTTGCATTTATTATCACTCAATAAGTACCAATGAACTGGCTTTAAAATAATTTTTATTACGCATGTTTAGATTCACGTAGAACTTATAAATGAGTCGTAATAAGTTTCGCTCGTAAATTGTTTTATGTTATGCTTTCTCCGCACAGTGATGGCATCCATTCGACCGTCTGTCTCGTAACTTAGTCATAATTATCAATTATTAATTACTAAATAATTAACTATGCAAAACATTTAATTGAATGTCTATGAAACTCATACATAGTTTCTTGCCAGTCTTCTGTTTCTGTCTGTTGATGCCTGAGTTATTAGCTCAGAATCTACACATCTATAGATAAAATGTGTAGATTCTGAGCTAATAACTCAGGCATCAAATCTGTTCATTGTATATATTTCTAAATAAAATATTTGGGGCGATGCAAAATAATAGTATAAGAATAAAAAAGTCTGTTAGTATATCTGTTGGTCTGTTATCGGTTTGATTGTTTGTCTGTTTATTTGTTTCATTGTTTGTCTGTTTGTCTATTTGTCTGTTTGTACATGTTAATCTCCGGAACTACTGGACTGGACGAATTCAAATGAAACTTTTTTGTTTTAAAGCTGTTAAGCCTGGGCAACATATAGGGTATAATTGATTTTGAGAAATAGAACATCTGATGCAGAACCCTAATGGTCCAGCTAAACTATTAATGTGGTAAATTGAGTTGAAGTAAGTCGTAGGAAAGAAGATTTGGAAGACAAACATGCGGTACTACTAAGATAATGTTTTTGTGTTTTTAATTTACATAACATTGACAGTCCTCAATACTTGAATGCTACTACCAGTTGCCTTAAAAGCTTATTGCATTTAAGTAAACGTAGAAATATTAATAAAAAATTGCATAAAGTATACTCGTTTTCATATAATATAGTTTAAGGTTATTTTGGTGACACTGAAACACGAGCCTCTATCGTGATGGGATGACGAAGTTTTTAAATCTTTGATTTATTGTCAGATGATAGACGTGTTATCATATGTGAAATTTTGTAAGGATATATGGAGTTTGTTCCGGTTTCTTTCACGCAAAAACGGCTCGACGGATTGGAATAAAATTTTGCATGTAGCTTATTACCTGGATGTCAACTTTTGCAATGTTTGCTAGAGTCTTGAGAATAAGAAAGTTTAGCGGCTAGACCTTCAGATTTTCTTTTGTTGCCAATTTAGTTATCATCATATGTCATTATCAATCACACACTTCTTAAATCGTTACTCCTTGTAAAACTACCGCAATGTACTGTCATCAAACCGAAACTGACACCTTTTAATAATTTAATGCATGAAGATCCTCAAAAAGATAACTTCTTGAGCATCCAAGGACCCGAATCTTTTCCCTCTAGTGGTTTTCTGTATAAGTAGCGTAATAACGCTACTAATCTAGTGGTTGTTCCAGAACCTAATAAGGTTCGGGGACAACAACTGCATTGTCCTGCGTTAAGAGAGGGAAAAAGAGTAATTGCCTATTTGGCATTGGCATTGTTATCATTAATACTGATTTACGTATGTACTCGTAATCGTTCTATTTTTCATACTAGATATTATTGAAAGATAAATTTGACATTAATTTATAGCTCTATATATTTTTAATATAAACTTAGTATGATAATTTTTAAGATGTTTTTTCTACATCACAATCAGCGGAATGTGTATTCACAACAAAGTATTAATGTAATAATAAGTAACAACGATACTGCAGGTATGTAATGTAACCGTATTTTATTTTATATTCAAGAAATAAATTGTTTTAGTTTCTGATTCTCTGAAATATCTATGGTTGCTTTAGGTCATCCGCGTACCTTAGGAAACTAAAAAATTTAACCCTCCCCCCACTAAAATAAAGGAAATGAAACATAACAATAGGTTGTTGTTTTGTTTACAACTTCGGATTCAAAATAATTACTTGGCATCACAATACGTAACTGGCGACTGGTCTGACCAGTTGCATCCGTAATTGTCAAAGTATTATCAACAGTTTTTAAAATGTTTATTGGTGAAAGTGATCTGCGAAACGTATACGAAGATTAAAGTTAATGTTTTTAGGGTTCCGTAGTAAACATGGAACCCGAAACTATAATCGCCATGTCTGTCTCTCTGTCTGCCTGTGGGTATGGTAGGCTTTAGAGTATCATTAAAAGAAGATACCTCAAAGTAAGAAATTAATTTTCGGCAACGCAAAACACGTTCGCAGCAACACCAAAGCCACGTGTACAGGGGGATGTTGCAGCCATTCCGACTCAATGAGGTAGCTGAGAGTTCATTGAGACCAGGCAAAAGCTTACTAAAGCGTATGAAGTGGGATTGCGGATCGGGACCACAAGGGTAGGACTCACACTTAGTAGGATTCACCTCTAGGCTTTAAAGCACGGAATAAGAACTTCCAAGTCCCGGTAAAGAGTCTCTGGTTCGCCTCCAAAAGGTACCACCGTCTCGTCAGATACCGGTATTCAGAGGCGACGCCAGTTCTGACTTCTGACACTATCGTATGAATAGTCAGACTAAAGACTAATGGTCCTAGCAGATCCCCCTGTTGTTGAGGATTCGATTACCGTTATATAGGTACATATTTATTATACAATTATATTTATGCTAGTTTTGTTGATGAAATAAGACGATGTGATTTGATTAATCATATAATCAATAGTGGTTAAATTAAATGTTGTTGTTTTTTTGTGGTAGCTCTATTACATTTATATCGACATACATGTAATTTAGGAATCAATTTCTTTTCTCCCTATTAAGTCTATTGTTGTAGTCAAAAACATTAGTGAAAACAAAATCTATCAGAGCTATATAAATAGGGTTTACAAATTATAGAGATAGTCAACCAACTAATAAAATATACTCGGGAAGTGAAAATTTCATACAATTTCAATAAAGGCGTTTTTAGTTAGTCGTTAAATCGTGAGTTGTCAAAGTCAGCATTCGCAATTACGGAATCTTACACTGCGCGTGGCCCGACATGCACTTGGCTGGTTTTTTTTATTTGATTTTATTTGATTACTGGTGATCTCTCTTAGCTTATTGAGATTTCTAATATCATATTTTTCTAAACCGAATACTTTGCGCGAGAGACACTTCCAAAGTGAAAAAAGTGTGTCCCCCCCCCCCCCCCCCCCCGTAACTTCTAAAATAAGAGAATGACAAAACTAAAAAAAAAATGTGATGTTCATTACCATGAAAACTACCAGCGAAAATTGGTTTGAACGAGATCTAGTTAGTAGTTTTTTTTAATACGTCATAAATCATAAACGGCTATTTACCTTTCATTCAATCAACTTAAATATAAAAATTAAAAAAACATACTTCGTTACATACGGGCTCCAAAAAGACAGTGAAATTGCTATCTAAGTGATGTCACACACCCGTGAAGGTTTAGGGAATAAACTTGCCTGAATAAGTGAACTATTTAGTGAATATATTTAGAAAAAAGTAAAAATGTCGTTTTGCGTCTTTCCAATTTTTCAAGAAGAGCACGTGGTTTTTACCGGCTTTTGTTTTCCAAACATCATTTAAACAATAGGTATGACAATGGATAACGAAGATCAAGCGGAGTTAAATAAAAACCGGTTGAAAATTTGGCCGTTAATGTTTAGTATTTACAATTTGGCTGTGGTTTTGAAGTGACTGGTTGTTATTCTAAGCTAAAGTCTGTACAAAATTATGTTATAATACTTTCAAAAGTATTATAACATAAGTTCCTATTTTAATATTAATTTACTACATATAGATGACAAATAAGACTAGTTCAGAACAAAGCAGCAAGGGCAGGTAAGTATCAGCGGCATCCCTGTTCCCACAGTCTGTGCCAGTGACACGTTGACACCACAACCGTACGACTGCGGCGATAACAAGCAAAAACTAAACGCACTTGATTACGTCGAGACGAGAATCGAGAAAACTACTTTTTTATAACAATCAATGAACGGCAATTTGCCTTTATTAATGTGGAATCCGAATTGGTAAGCAATAAAAGGGCTATGGGCGATCTACGAGAACTTTTCGCAGTCAAGCCATCTAGTCGAATTAAAATAATGTTTCTTTTTTTGACATTGGTGTTTTTATGGTTTGATAGTAGGTACTTATAATTGCGTTAAGTAGTTATTTTAAATAAGCTTGTTACTTTTGCATAATAGCATAGCAGGCGTAACTATGATAGTAAAACCTTGCTGAAATAAAAATATCCCTACTACAACTAATGTATGTATATCTATAGACTAAATGTGATGCATATATTATCTTCGTTTCGAAACATAAATAGGTATTTCATGGGATCTAAAGTTTCATCTTAAATTGTTAGAAAAGGTAAACAAACTTGCCAAATTCCAGAACAATTCAACCTGATGTTTTCATAACATTATATAGACATTTCTAAAAAATGTCAGACACGTATAGCTGCTTAAGCCGAGGTCAATGCCACCTCTTCTCGGTTTACCAATTCAATGTTATTTTTTGCTTTAAGTTAGTGTTATACATGTAATTCGTTATGTTTTTGCATTGTTAACACTGTGTTTTTTTTACAGTTACGAATAGAGGAAATTGCAGCATTGAATTTGTTTGTTTGTTCTTATAAATTAAAATATCCACCTACTTAGGACGTAGAAATTTGAATTATAAATGAAGATAAAATGTTATTTGAAGACATAGTTCTGTATCAGAATCAGCTCGATGTAATCAAAAACTATGGATCACATTTTGATTCAAAAATTGGTATCCATTTGGAACGAATAAGATGCAACGGAGATAAGTATTTTTTATTTATTTATTATAACACTGTTACTTATGGATAAATAATTAGAACTAAATAAAGTCCCAGACCTAGTCAACTGTTAACATGCTCAGAATGTTTCAAACGAGGCTTTGTGGAATAATAAGCTTTTACAATGTTTATTAAAACAAAAATAATGTAGAAGCGCGAATTTCAATAGCGCAAATGAAAATATTCGTATAATCGAGCGGTGGACGGTCGTCGTGATCGTGACGGACTCGAGCAGTCCGGTTTGGCGGCCCGGCCATAGATACATTAAATATAGACACAATGCCCATTGTATGCCTATGATCAAGCTATGGCACCTTCAAAGTTAAGCTCGTCTCTTAGTTCCCATGGTTATGATGGTATTTTGATATTCAATGTCGAGTAGACAAACCATTTTGAATTCAATATCCAAGTTATTAACAAATTTAGTCCTTCTGAAATCCTGAGCCTAAGTACCTATACGGCCATATATATAGATACATTAAATATAGACACAATGCCCATTGTATGCCTATGATCAAGCTATGGCACCTTCAAAGTTAAGCTCGTCTCTTAGTTCCCATGGTTATGATGGTATTTTGATATTCAATGTCGAGTAGACAAACCATTTTGAATTCAATATCCAAGTTATTAACAAATTTAGTCCTTCTGAAATCCTGAGCCTAAGTACCTATACATATCGTATGGATTTTTTATTTATTTATTCAAGAAACAAACAGCGTGTTACAATACTATATTTAACTAGAGATTAGTTACTTAATGCCGATATATATACTTAATACAAGGTTAACTCTACTAGTGAGTTAGTGACTCGGGTTATGACCTGCAATTCTGGAATTCTTTGCATCTGATACTCGATAAGTTTTGAGATAAGAAAAAATATACAAGATATAAATAATATTTATTTTACGTTTTTTCGAAATACTCTCCTTTATTCTCTATGTAAAGTTCCATTCGCCTAAACCAACTATTAAATCACTTTTTCCTTTTATATGTTTCCTTGATTACCGAGAACAAAAAGAAATCACAGGTAGTTAAATCAGGACCGACTGTACGGTGGATGGGGCAAGGCACCAGATTCCTCAAGGAACGCTTTTATTCTTAGGGACGTATGTGACGAAGCGTTGTCGTGATGCAGCATGATTCCTGTCTGTCGTTGGTCTCCTCTCTCTCAGAGCTTGGAAAACTTTCGACAATGCTACTGTTGTATACCATTTCGAGTTAACAGATCTATGATTTTCAAAATGTTCGCTACGAGAAAAAAATGCCACAATTTTATACCAACGTTACAAGGTCTTTGCAGTTTCGTCGGCATCTTTTCTTCTGAAAAGACCCATACTGACGACTGTTTCTTATTTTCTGGATAATATATTATCTACATATGTGATGATTACCGAAACACGACTTGAATCTACACGGTCTTGTTTTAAATGTTTGAGAGCAGACAACAAGGCTTCCTCACTCCATGATGAAAAATAATGTTAACGCTCCCCGAACTAATGCGACGAATCTTCTCGATGTCCGAGCAAGTAGCTCGTGGGTTTTCTCGCATCATCATTTCAGACGTTCACACATTGTTACTGTGGTCTTTGATCGCCCACCTTCGTCTTTCGATCGCTCATCTTCGAGTTGTATCCCTTTCATATTCACTGGACCATCTAAAAACTGTTGCTTGAGATAGGG
Organism: Acrobasis consociella; assembly: GCA_963555685.1. Lineage (NCBI taxonomy): Eukaryota > Metazoa > Arthropoda > Insecta > Lepidoptera > Pyralidae > Acrobasis > Acrobasis consociella. The sequence goes on from OY743104.1 coordinate 19,048,903, forward strand.
AAGACTCACCTTACGCTGATTGTAATCGTTGAAGGCAAAGTTTTTATAGTTAAATCACCTAGAATTAATAATAGTTTGTTTATACATTACATACAGAACGGAAACTCGCACTGTGCTCCCCCGCTTTTGTGCCTTGTACATGGGTAACACTGAAAATGTTTAGAACTGGCCAGTTAGAAACATTGCTAATGGAATTTTTTTTTTAATTTCAATTTTAGCACTTTATGGTAACCTAATGTAATGTAGTATATTGCATTTATTTGTCATTTGTTTTTGTGAATTGGCGGCAAATCTAAAACTCTTGTTACACGTGAAAATGAACCTAACGCAAGAAAATTTTCGGTCAATGATTTATTATGACTTTCGTTGTGGGCTTACTTAACAACAAAGCTATGATAGGCTGCGATTAGCATTTCGTAAATTCAAATTTCAAATTCAAATATATCTATTATCATAGGATATTTATAATATCTCTTAATAATCGTCATTATTTTGTTGCACAATTGTTGACGACAAATGGTTACTTACAGCTAAGTTTACTACCGCTTCCAAAGCGCTAGTGCAGAAGAAGCGGTAACAAACTGCACTGCAGCATTTTCTCCAAGGACGTCAACTCACAAATAAATTAATACTTAAAGTTAATGTGGACAGAGAATACATTGTTTGTTACGTCATATCATAATTTAAATTTAATTTTTAGTATGTCAAAATTTTAAAATAATGTCAAGTTGTAGATTCAGTTTGTACAAAATGTACCAAATTATGACATTTGCGATTACCTATATTACAAACTTTTAGAGGGACCCGCGTTAAGCTCAAGCCAGACTTCGTTGACTTTATAGTCATGGGTCCTATAATAAGCTTTTTCACACAGTACTTTCTTTACATAAGTTTTGAATTTTTTGTCTGGCATATCAAGGACCGATTTTGGCAATTTATTATAAAAAAGTATACAGTTACCCATAAATGTCTTAATAATTGTTCTAAGCTTAAAAAACGGGGCGACTAAGTCATTTTTATTACGTAAGTTTCTATCGGTCAAATCGCTTACTTTATTGTATGAGGAAATATTTTTCCTTACATACATTATGTTTTCAAATATATACTGTGATGTTAAGGTAAGTATATCTATTTTCTTGAATAATTCTCTGAGTGAGTCTCTAGATCCTAACCCGTGAATATCACGAATTGCCCGTTTTTGTAAAATGAAAATAGTCTGAATATCGGCTGCACTCCCCCACAGAATTATGCCGTAAGACATTACACTAAGAAAGTAACTAAAGTACACTAGTCTAGCAGTTGCTACATCTGTCAACTGTCTTATTCTCCTAACAGCATAAGCCGCAAAACTAAGCCTATTTGAATGTTTAGTTATATGAGCAACCCATTGAAGTTTCGAGTCTATTGTAATTCCTAAGAAGGTAGTACTTTAAACAAGATCGAGTTTTTCACCATCTATCATTATGTCAACGCAGCCCGGTCTCACATTGGGAAGAGAAAATCGAATGCATTGTGTCTTTTTCGCATTTAACATGAGGTTATTGGCAGAAAATCAATCAGAAATAGAAGAAAAGGTGCTGTTCACTGTTCAGCGAGGTATCATCAGCAAACAGCACTATGCCAGCCTGCTTCTCAACCATGTAAAGCAAGTCATTGACGTAAACCAAGAAACGGAAAGGTCCAAGAATTGAACCTTGCGGTACGCCTATCTTGACATTAGATTCGTGCGATTTTATGCCATTTAAATCAACAGTCTGATGCCTATCTGTTAAATAAGATTCTATAAGTTTGATTGAATTATCATCAAAACCGTATTGACGAAATTTAAGCAAATGTGTCGGATGATCTACGCAATCAAATGCTTTGGAGAGATCACAAAATGATCCAATTCCATCATTTTTGTTCTCCCATGCATCGTATATATGAGTAACGAGTGCCACTCCCGCATCGGTGGTCGATTTCCCGCCAGTACAGCCGAATTGTTGGCTTTGGAAAAGGTTGTAGGTCTTGAAGTGAAGTAGCATTTGATTGAGCATTATCTTTTCGAACACCTTACTCAAAACTGGCAGGATAGATATAGGTCTATAGTTGCCAGGATCTGTTTTTTCTCCTTTTTTAAATAAGGGGATTAGTTTACTACATTTCATTAGGTTAGGAAATATGCCTTCATCAATACATTCTTTAAATATAAAAGCTAAATCAGCAGCTATGATATTTATGATATGGCTTACTACAGCAACTGACATGCCAGCAATCTTTAGATTTTTTTAAATTTAACTGTTTATATGCATCTATTATATGTTTGGGGCCAATATGCTTAAATTTAAATTTAGAATCACAAGGCCTAACATTATTCTTAAGCAAGGTTTCAGCACGCTGGGGGCTAGAATTTACATTAGAAGTAAGTTCCAAAGGAAAGTGAGTAAAGAAATCATCAAAAATATTTACTATTTCTTCAGTTTTTGCAATAATCTTACCACTAGATTTGATTTGACAGATATTTTCTTTGGCTTTATTTTTCCCGTTTCTTGATTTATAACATTCCAAGTTTCTTTTATTTTGTTAGGAGCATTATTTATTTTTCTACTTATACGATTTGCCTTGGCTTGTCTACAAACTTTTTTGGATCGTGAATACGCTTGCTGTACAGCAGACGTTTTTTTAAATGATGTTTTTACGGCTCTGGATGCATAAATAAACTTGAATATTTTGCGGCTCTGGATACAAGTCTTTTTAAGCCTTTTTTTATTTCTTCGTTTCTCTATTCCTGATCCTCTAGTTTCAACCAAAGTTAGTGTAGACATCCTTTGATTGCTAGGAGCTTCTGGCGGAAAATCTATCTAAGCGAGTCCACTGTGTTTCATAGCATCAGGTTAGAACTGTCAACAGACAACAACAATAAAAGAGGGCAACACTAGCTCGGTAAATGTGTTAGTGACGGTAATACTGGCTTGCTGAATGCCTTGCTGGATGCGTGAATAGGCTACATCCAGCAAAGCGACCTTGAACGGCTGTACAGCAGGCTGGATAATGAATACGGCGCTTAAGCGTGGACGTAGCAATCTCAATGATGATCCGCGTGAGGGACGTCCCTTAACAGCGACTACTGCAGATAACATCAGTGCTGTGCGACGCATGATAGAGGAAGATAAGAGAGTGACCTATCAGCAGATACGGGCAAGCCTAGGCATTGGTATGAGTCAAGTTCAAAAAATATTACACGAACATTTAGGCGTCAGGAAGCATTGTACCAGATTGATTCCCCATACTTTAACCAAAGACTAGAAACACCTTCGCATGGAGTGGTGTCGCCAAATGTTAGATTAGTTCAACGGCAGTAACTCAAATGCTGTATTTGACATCGTCACAGGTGATAAAAGCTGAATATATTGCCACGAACCCGAAACCAAAAGGCCAACTAAGGTAAAGAAAGGAAGAAGTCAAGGAAAAAGATGATTGCCTCATCTTTTGGTCGGAAAGGTAATTTCGCGACAGCTGTGCTAGAAGATGGAAGTACAGTTACTGCAGATTGGTATGTCAATCGTTGTTTGCCTGTTGTCTTGGAAAAAATTCGACAGCAGCGCCCTCCGCAAAACGGACTGTTGAATATTTGACTATGGCAGGTGTCAAGATAATGAGTCAACCGCCATACAGTCTTGACCTGGTGCCCTGCGACTTTTATTTATTTCCAAGAACTAAAGATAAAATTCGAGGTATTCGCTTTACGAGCCCTGAAGATGCGGTGAAAGCGTACGAAAATGCCATAGAAGAGACCCCTACGGAAGAATGGGCCCGCTGCTTTTCTCAGTGGTTCCATCGAATGCGACGATGTAGAAAGAGGAACGGAGATTATTTCGAAATACAATAAAAGTGTTGGCAACTTTCTACATTAAGCCGTTTTTCATTTTCTAAACATTTTTAGTGTTACCTAGGTAAGCGCCTGTAAAACAGGGTTGTTGCTAGTCGCACGTTGACGTTCCGCGAGTCAATTAGGATTATTGAATCATAATGGTGAGAAACTGCGCACATTATCATTGTTTATTCACGGAAAACCAGAATGAAATTTTTATAGATTTCCGAGTGATGAAAACAGGTAAGCAAAGCAACTAATTCTGCGGTGGCGACCGTGATTGTTCAACTCACACATTTGACGTGTGCACAGATATTATATTGTTTCGTTTGTAGTAGTACTAGGTATATTTGTTACTCCGTTTCTATGAAGTGCCATACCTGTGGTTAAACCAAATTTTAAATATCATAGCATGCAAATGTTTGCGGTTAAGCTCCGTTGTTGCAATGAAAATAGCGGTAACCATCGTAGTAAAATGACTGGCACATCATTATTTTCATAAACCAGAAACCTGGATACTTAAATGAAACTTCAGATGCGTTCCATTTTTAAATTACGAACATTTCAAAACTTATCGAGTGACCCACCTTGTATTACTTTCATTACGACTAGGCACCCCAAAGAAAAGAGATTAAAAAAAGAAAAGAACGTTAAGTTGAAAGTTTAATTTCTTGGAAAAAAATTGCTTTTAAAATTAAAATAAGACATAAAAGACCATTTTAATATCTGGGTAAAGCAAAAGCTTACCTGAGTAAGCCTCAGCTTATCCTCCTTGGCACTTTTCTGGCAAGCTTTCTAATCTTTTGTCCGCAAGAGAAAACATTTTAATTGCGACTGATCTCACGTTGACGGTTTTGGTAAAACAAAAGGTCAGCGATTACTATTTTAACATTTAAACTACCTATTTGTTTTTATAAAAATAGCTATTAAATGAATACAGCCATGTTATGCAAGTGCGGATCCAGGGGTAATGATATCTGTGTGTGACGTAAAAAATTATGTTTTGTGCAAAATTCTTGATAAATGTGGACTGAAAATTGTGGATCCAGATGCACTATCATGTTTGTATCCTTAACGAGGCAGACAGAACCCAGGGATTTAACACCCAAAGGCCACGCTTAGCGTCTTAGTAGGCGTAAAGATGGAAAAGGGAATTAAAATAGTACTTGTGTGCCAGCCGCATTGCCTATAAATATAAAATCAAGTTAAATATAAAACCATTATAAAACTTAGTATTGAAAACAATTATATGTACACTGTTTTTAAATGTAACGATATTTCAAAAAGTGCACTGATTTCTTATTAAGTGTCTCCGATGCATTCCTAACTGTATCCTTGGCGGTTACCGGTCATTTTAAAAGTTTCGACTGTCCAGTGCTCTGGAGACGTATTTTTGAAAGTTTGCGCGAGCATTTCCAAACGGAGGCATTTTTAAATCGGTAGTTTGCGAAGGATTTGCAACAAGTGGTCTTGACCACTCGTAATTTTGACATTTGTAGCGTTGTATGTCATTGAAACCAATCATGGAAAATCCGTTCCATTTCTCGTTGCTTTTTTATTCATGTTCGAATTTTTGGAAAATCATAGACAAATTATCGATGTTTTCTGCGTAAAACAATATTGTTTTTCGCTGACACGACGGTTTCAAAAATACGATCAATTTGTATTTTACGAGAGCGGTGAGTTGGAAAACTTCACGTTATGTGTTTCGCTGAGTCCCTCAATGAAAAATAGCACTCCAGAACTGCACTTAACTCAGAACAGGTGCTTTGCACGTAATTTAGTCAGAGGTTGACAACTTAAAGGTCCGGTGGTGCAGAAAGAAATGCCATGACGCCCATGACTAAGATAGTATGACTGACTAATTAAAAAAACTTTACTGTTTACCAAAAATAAATTTAATCTGAAAACATACAAATTTAATTATGGACTGTTGAATACGGTGGCCTAAATATGTGTGTAATACTCGTATAATAAGCTTGGATAACATTAAAAAATCAGGAGAGGGGAAGAAAGACTGCCTTTAATCCAATTGATTCCTAGGTGAGCTTGTACCTATTTACGGGCGTTATACTTAGTAACATACATACATACATACTATCACGTCTTTATCCCTAATGGGGCAGACAGAGCATTTTGGGTCTTGCGGCCCTATACTTAGTAAGAAATATTTAATTTTAATTGTATACAAAGTACTTATTATTGTTTTTGTAACGGGAGTTCTTGTTACTTAGCGTTTATACTAAGAGCGCGATAACAAGGACTTATATATCTACCTACTATAAGGCAGCTCACATTGGCTTTTTAAAATCTGTCTAGGTGTTAGATGTATCACCTGCAGTTAGCTATGTATAAAAACAACAATAACTCGTTCAAGACGCTTAACAAGGAGATTAAGTTATACCAAAGTTGGTTAAAACCAGTACCTAATCTAAAGTAATTATTGTTATCTTTACACCGCTAAAGGTAACTAATCCGAGAACAGGAAAAAAAAAAATTGGCCAAATGCGTGTCGGGCCATGTGCAGTGTAGGGTTCCGTAGTTGTAAAGGCCAACTTTGAGTTCATGTTACTAAAAACGTCTAAAACGTCTAAGTATCTATTGAATTTGTATGAAAATGTCTTTTTTCAAGTACATTTTATAAGTTGATCGCCTATAACTTTTTAATTTGTATACCCTACTTGGCTCTGATAGTTTTCCTTCAAACTACATTATATATGCTATAATTGTGATTTTTTTTCACGTGGCCATATATAACCGTTTAGCAGATAGAGGGGGGGGGGACACTTGACTCGAACAAAAATTTGAACTTTAAACCCAAATATTTCAGAAACGGATCCCTAAATCGAAAAATAGTGTTCCCAAGCTAACAATATATTTGAAAGATCTATTCAACGATACCCCACTCAATGTGTTTGTCGAGAAAAAAAATATTGACTACGTCTTTACTTGTATCGCAGCTACACTGAAAAAAAATTTCTTTACATATTTTATTTTACGACTTTTTCCCCATAATTAATATACATATCCATGCCAAATTACAGCTTTCTAGTTCTTATAGTTTCTCTGTAGGACCGTGGACAGACAGACAGACAGACAGACATGGCGAAACTATAAGGGTTCCTTGTGTACTACGGAACCCTAAAAATTAAAAAACTAATGATTTTAAACTATAATCATTGGAATTCATAATATCACTAATCACTTCGTTTCTAATAATATTTGTTTTCATATATTTGTTTATACTAATGATCTAAACTCCTAATCATTCAAATTAATGACTATTATTTACATAAATTTGTTTTTTCTAATATAATTTTTTTATAATTTTTTTAATCATAAGTGTTTTATCCATATTATTGAAAATGATAATATTTATAATCAAACATTTATTTTATACTAATATATTTATTTTCATACAGTTTATAATCATAAGTGTAAATGAAATGGAATAGGTAACAATCATTCATTAAATGAAGGTTGACAGACGCACTGACAGGTAAATCAAAGTTATAAAACTAGTAGATAGACACACTTACAGATAAGTCAAACTTGTAAAACCTCTATAATTTTTGGTCGAGGGTTAAAAGTTATAGATTTACTTTTATCGTTTTATTAAACCAATTGCTGCCAGAAAAGTAGGCTAGGTTAGGTTAGAACTGTGACCCACATAGCGCATTAATACTAAAAACAATAAAAGAATTGAATGTTATGAAGAAAAAAGTTCTGAAAAAAAAATTATGAATTGAAACTTGTTCTTAGTAGTAACAGTATTAATAAAAAATTTAACATCTCTGAATGTTATGAGCTCCGATGATAGTTATAAAAATGTATGAATAGAAAAGTATGAAGAATAAAATTACGAAGAGTCATGATTATTAACACAAATCGGTAGTAAGATAAGAATTTTATGAGAGCCAATTTGGACCCTTGGCTCTAATCGTTTTCCTTTTAACATCGTTATATATTCTAGACGACGACGACGACACTGGACTCTAACAAAAATTGCAACCACATATTTTACAAACAATCCGTAAATAAAAAATGGTGAACCAATAAAATTAAAAAAATTTAAAAGGCCTACCCAAAACCCCACACGATAATTTAGCAGAAAAGAAAATTGCTTCCTACTTTACATGAATGGAAAAAATATTTTACTACTTTGTCGGCATGATTGATGTACATACCCATACCAAATTACAGCTTTTTTTTAATAGTCTCTAAGTCAAATAGCAGACGGACGGACAGACAGACATGGCGAAACTATGAGGGTTCCTTGTTTACTACGCAACGCTAAAAATAAGCTGTTCAAAGGTCGTAACTTAAGAAGGTAAATATAAGGATTTAGTAAAGTGGAAGAAGCTACTAAACTGGTTCAGGTAGCAGTTCCCAGGTTAATCAAAATATTGACGTAACTTATCACAAGACAAAGCAATGACTTGTTTGTTTTTTAAACCTACCACATTATGATCTTGTCTGGCCTATTGCTGACTGACATACCTAGTTATACTAAGAAGGGAAAATATACGGTTTGTATTTAGGGCTTTTCTGGTTAATATCTTCAATATAAAGATCACAAAATTGACTGAAAACAATAGCGAACACGGGCACCGTAACTCAAAAAAGTAAAAAGAAATTTAAAAAACCGGCTTCTAGAGAATACACTTTGGATGATAAACTGAGGAGTATACCTATTGCAGAAACTTTAACTACCTTATTGAGATCATACATAGTCTTAACACCACCGAACAATGCACGTTATACAAGTTTTTTTTGGGACGTCGGAGCCATTTCACTTGTCCGGAATGTACCGTCTCGGACAAAGGCTTTACTATTACTGGAGAGGTTTCATTTGAGCCGGCTAGCGGCTGGGCAGGTATGGTTTTCACGTTGGTGCTAACCGAACGATTTAAAAACACACGTGCGTCTTGCTTACTATCGTCACTCAAGTGCCTTTTTGGCCGGTAGTGTTACCTCGAAACTTGAACTAACATTGTATTGTTAACACATCGTCCAGCTCGGAAGAAAGAGATGAAGTGAATGATTCTGAATCTTTCCCAAGATGATTGTATTATTTTGGGAAAATATGACACAGTTTAGTTAAGTAGTTTTTCGGATTGTTCAAATTCAGCAGTATTTGTAAATAAATCGGCATATTGTAAACTTTGTTTAAAACGATTTTACAGATCCTATTTTGCATTTCATATATTTTCTTCCCTGTTTGTCTATTGCTGCCACATAACCATTACATAACTTAGCACACCTTTGTAAGTAAGTACTTAGGTACGAGGTCTTTTTATTCCATTTTGATTTAATAATCAATAAAAAACATAAAAAGTCACTTTTAATTATTTATAAATAAAAAATGTTCGGCTCCTATACAAATTTCGGGATGGGTATTCTACTTATGTTATTTGGAATAGTTTGTTCAGTGAATTGACAGAACTACCAACATATTTTTTACTTTATATAGACTCGGTTGAGTTCTCTTGCAGATACTACAATCTGGCTGTGACGTCAGCATTTTAAAATGTCAGCACGGCACTCCACGCCGTCCTGCTCTCGCGCAGTATTCCCATAGGGGACTAATTCAAGGATACGGTGCTCTCTTCAGTTCAGTGATCTCTTGCGGTGAAACCTTAACTCAGTACACTGGAGACACAGTATTAAAAACTTCACTGACTGAACAATATGAATATTTATAAGAACTCAGGAATTCAGCTTAAACCTTACCACTTTACTTTTGACAAAATGTAAATCTTTATGAATAGATAATTGCCCTCCAGTACAATCTTATTTATTTTTTGTGTTTTTAACGACAAGGAGAATTTTAAAGTAGAGGTAGTTTGTCAACCCTGCTTCAAAAACAGATTACTGTGGCGCAACTTGGTGTCTCTACACAATAGACTTACCTAACTACATTGTGACGAAAATGGAAGATATGAAGCAGTTCATATTAGTTGTATGTGTTTATTTTTAATAAATACAATATAATCCAGCATGATGAGTCAAAATAATTACTTATATTACTTACCTGATCCTCGTCTCGATAGTCGATGATCTCACTCCTGAAATTATAAAGAATTACAAATTTAGATAAAATTTTACGACATAGATTTTTAAAATAATGTTTGAGTGTGAGCACGCATTAATAATAGAAAAAATTCTATCCCCACAGATTTTTTCATTTAAGTATTCGCACCATACATTAATTTATACTATCACTTCTTTATCCCCGGGGTAGACAAAGCATTTTGGGTCTTGCGGCTCTACGCAAATAGAGCCTAGGGTCGCAAGACTCAAAGCCCACTATTAGCATGACGGTGGGCGAGACGGTAAAAAAGGAATCAAAATAGTGATGGGTTGCTAGCCGCACCGCTTAAATCGCCTAATAACATGATTTGCATTTTCATACAGTCAATAGCTGCATCTTTATCCCTAAATAGACTTCTGTCTAGAACCTAGGGAAACCCAAATTTCTTATTATAGTAAGTGTAAAAGCAAAATCCTATTTGTATATGAGTAGTTAAAATTGGTTAGCGCTGTTACTGGTTGGTTTTTAACAGGGACGCGTTAGCTTTTCACCCAGGCACTAGAAAGTTTGCAGCCATGGCACGTATTATTTGGGCATGCACTTCCTAAAAGGGAAAACAATACGGAGCAAGCGCTTCACGAATTCATGTTTTTTAAGCACGTGACCATCAAGATATAGAAGTAATAAAACATTAAAAACATTATTAAAAAAACCGTACCTGCATCTGAGTTTTTTGATGACACACCGCTGTGGAGTGCTGTCATGGATCCTGACCTGAGTTGGATCTATCTCTTCACATTCGTCGTCATCATCATAGGGTATCTGGCCTGTTCTTCTAGCCAAAATAGAGTCCATAAACGGGCTGTAAATCTGGCTGGATGTGCCTAGTATATCATCAATATCTGTGTATCGTGATATATACCTATCCGCATTCTTTGGATACCCTAAGTTTCGTCGCCTATATTGACGATTATTCTCGTATGGCGAAGTTCGTCCTCTATAATCCTCATTTTCTTTTGGGGTTTCTAGTCCTTCTGGGCTTCTTCTATCACCTAATGGCTCATCATCAGGTAGATGAAGAGGAAATGGCGGAATAGGAGCAGGTGGAACGTATACTTCAACTTCTTCTGAACTAGAACTGTCACTTTCATCTTGAGGAGGTGGAGTAGGTAATTTTTCGATACCTTCTGGAATGTTCTTACTACTAGATAACCACCAAGGCCTTTCACCTGACTCTACATGCCTAATCCGTCTTAGTGGAAAATTCTTTTGGTCTGATCCAGATAAACTACTTTGCATTTCAGGTTTGTTACTATGCGAGGAATTTTCATTGCTAGTAAGCCACCAGTCTTTATTGTCGCCAGATTCTATATGCCTAACTTTGTAAAAATTATACTTTTCACTTTTGTCACTATCACTCGAAGTTTTTCTTGGGGGAGTTAATCTTTCAATCCCTTCTGGTATATTAGCACTACTATCAAGCCACCATGGCTTTTCATCATCCATAGCTTTAAAATTCTTTCCTGATTTGTTATTATCGCAATTTTCAATATGATTTGATGATGGCGTACAGCTATCATTTTTATTTTCACTATTCGATTCCATCCACCATGCTTTTTCACCCGATTCAATTCGTTTTATTTTCTTGCACATATTTTTATCAGCGTCTTGAACTTCATTACTATTTGTTTTGTTTTTCTTATCAGATACAGAATCTGATCCATCCAACCACCAAGCTCTTTCTCCGGATTCAATATGTCTAATAGCTTTTAGCTGTACTAAATTATCTTCATTAGATGCAATTATATTTTTACTCTTACTAGATCGATCGCTTTCTGTTATTAAATTTGAGATATCTTTGCTAGTTGATTCAGAAGTCGTATTTTCTGGACATCGACTGTTATCACTAGAGTCTTGATGTCTCATTTTGAATAAGTTGGTAACAGGTGCAAGTGCACGAATTAAAAATGACTTAGCTTCTTCTGTGCCTCCATCGTTTTTAGCAGGAGATATTTGATTTCTAGATTTGTCAGTCGGTATAGATATTTCATCAGCTGATGTTCTAGAAATATCTTGAGTTTTAGACTTAGATATTGAGTCATCTTCACTAACTGATGATTGAGTCGACAAAGTAATACTAGATTCTGGACTATTACTTTCTCTAGATTTGGAATGTTTTAATTTTTGATGACCATTCTGTATACTACACGCTGAAGATTTATTCTGTATACTTTTTGGTGGAGACACAGATAAATCCTTCTGTTTGTCATTTAATTCACTTGTTTGGTCTGAATCAGTGGAACTCACGGACTTACTTCGTTTTTTAACAATTTTCTTCTTAGATGATGAATCTGATGACGAATCTGTACTAGATTTTCTTACTTTTGTTTTTTTTACTTTAGTAGTACTTTCAGTTTTTGGTGCCTGAGGTGGCAATTGGCTGTTACTTATAGTTATTTCAGGAGAAACTAATTCATTAGCTGCAGCTATAGGACTTTTTGCTCTTTTCAGTTTAAGATTTACGTTAATAATTATTTCTGATGTATCATCATCTTTGTTATGTTCATACACCGCAACTATTTCTTGATTAGATTCATTTGACTGATTATTTCCTGCCGAGTTTATCAAGGATATATTTTTACTACTGCTATTATTGTTAGGGCTAGCAGAATCACTTGGTTGAGGTTCTCTGCTATGGCTTCGGCTGCTTCTGTCATTACATGAATTATTTCCATTTTCACGTATTGTTGAATATTGAGTAGAATATCTTCCTGCGTATCCGGTATAACTGTTTGGGGAATAGTAGGTCCAATTAGTAGTGGTTGCTCTAGATGTGCTACCAAACCTGCTGGTTCTTGTTGGATCATCTAATCTGTCTGATTGAATATCTTTATCTACCATCTGAGGTCGTTTTTTTAGTCGAGTTATAGTCTTTTCTAACGTTTTTGCCATTTCAGCTCGTCTACTTCGTACATACGCTGAAGATCCGGGCGGTGTAGGCGACGTATGTCTCGTTATAACTGTTACTGTTTCAGCTTCATTTTCATCGTTGATTTCTACTACACTTTCCTTCTCATTTTTCTCTGGCACAGTTTCCATAGGAGAAGCACGATTCGTTTCTTGGATAGAAATAGTTGGCGAAACAGGTTTTGACGTTATTTCATGTTTAGTTACTTCAATGTGATTCACAGGAGAAACTGATGTTCTTTTTACAGTGGGAGGACTTCTTAAGTAATTCGAAGATAAACGGCTAGCTATGGCATATCTATTAACACTAACTTCAGGTTTAGCTTCCGTTCTAGAAGTAGATCGAGTATAATTTGAAGTTCGTGGATATAATTTGTAGCTCGACAGGCTGCTGTAGCCTGGAGTCTTATCAGTCTTGCTTGGAATGTCTTTGTCGCGATCCACAGGACTGGGATCTCGGCTTTTTTCTTTATAATTTTTTGTCGTTCTCCTCTCAGGACTCAAATGCCTAGAAGGTCGGCTATAGCTGTATTTTGAAGAAGTCGATACTGGACTAACATCTCTACTTTTAGTTGCAACTGAAGGCACAGTGAGTTTCGAGTAGTCCTTTTTTTCGTATTTAGAACTTGTTTTATCTTTTTTGCCATAATTGGCATATCGGCTGGCGATGGCTGAGATGGGTGTTTCGTCTTTGGTGGGTCGCTCGGAGCAGAGTATGGGGATGCTGGAGGACTTGTAGGAAGGGGTGGTGCTGATGTATTTGGCGGTGACGGAGGTCGGCCGGTCCATGGCCACGCTCGACGTGGATGAGTTGCGCCCTGTGTCTCGGCTGCGGCCGTACGATGACGTGTCATACTGGAAAATACACAAATGATATTCAGTTTCAAATTTCATGTAGTTTTCTTAACAGACCACTAACAAATAATGTAAAAAAGACTAAGTAGTTTATTTATTTATTTACAAGCTTTTATTTAGTTTCACCTGTCCCGTTATTCTGTCTGTAATCAAATCTTGCAAGTTAAATTTGACCTACTTCCCGGTTTCCGATTGAGCTAAAATTTTGCATGCATACAAATATCACGTGACAATGCAATATTATAATGACACGGAGCTGACTTGATCATGAAGCCGGAGGATGGCCATAGGAACTCTGTAATGAATCGACGCAATTCCATCAAGTGTGGGCTCTTTTGACTCGTCTGAACGAGAGTCTTTAGATAAAAGCTTGTTTAAAAATAATAATTACTTGTTTACATTATTTGCTAGTATGTCGAGGAAATAGCAATTAAGTGCTACATAGTGAACATCATCATTTCAGACACATAACGTCCTCTGCTGAACATAGGCCTCTTCCAAGGATTTCCAAAATGACCGATCTAGAGATCGATATTAAGGGCTCAAAATAATAATAAAATTTGGATAAACTTATAAAAAAAATTGGGTTGCTATGGTAAACCAAGTGAGAATTTTATGGGTGAATTAATTCATTACCTTTTTCAACAGAAGTTTAAAAAAAGATTTTTTTGCTGGACTGCCAGCATTATTTTTGAATCTACATAGATTACGTTAGTATACAGTTTTAAAATTTATCTTAAAAATTATTTTCTTTTTTATTTAATTTTCAGTCCTAGGAGACTCATCATCAGCAGTAACTTTAGCTCCAAAAATTTGGAGATGAAACATAGTTTTTTTTTAAATTGTTAAGATGAATTGCACACGTACCATAAACATTTTATATCACACCATTATATGTGATTGATTTTTTTAAATTAAAGTTGATAAAATATTTTTCTCATAATAAAATAAATAGTGGAAACAGGCAATAAAGTTTCATGGTGTAACAAAAGTAAGATCCATATTCTTCATTCAACACTATACGCACGTAGACGCGCGTTTTGCGGCTTAAAATAACTAGGGGAATGCGCACAGCTACTCACAAATGATGTACAACTTTTTACTCAATTTTGACCTTTAACATGTACGACACAGGGACGTTGGGGCTTAACGGATCTGCAAAGCTTACAGGGATTTTATTAAGCTCTCTGCTTTCTGGATATTTAAGAGCTTGAACCAGACTGATTAATAGTAGGCTAAGGATATGAATCCAGGGCTCGGTTTATGGCAAAGCTTTTATCAAAAATTTCATCGCGCTCTGTTATAGAGGAGGTTACAACAAAATATCTTAAGTGTGTTGTCGCTTTTAAGTAATTATTGACAAAAATAGTTACGGTTCACTATTAACTATTATTTATGATGCAGCGGACCAGATTGCAATAACCGGCCAAGTGCGTGTCGACCACGCACAGTGCAGGGTTCCATAGTTGCGAAGGCCCACTTTGAGTTAACTAAAAAACCCTAAAAAAATAATGTTATCGGGTTTAAAAGAAATTTTCATTTCGCCACTTCTTTTTCAATTCCTACTTATTAGGTTTGATAGATAACGGATCCCTAAATTAAAAAATTATATTCTTATTTTTTTAACACCTTTACAAGGTTTAGTCGAAAAAAAATTATCCCCACTTTTCTTTTATGGGAGCTAAAAAATATTTTCAAAGTTTGATTTTACAACTTTGTCGGCGTAATTGATATACATATTACATACTCATGCAAAATTACAGCTTTCTGGTACTAATAGTCGTTGAGTGAAACGGGGCAGACAGACAGACAGAGAGACATGGCGGAACTATAAGGGTTCCCTGTTTACTATGGAACCTTAAACCCTAAAAAGGAAAGAAAACAATATGTACTTATACCCTTATAATAAACGTATATCCATACCAAAGTATTGTTAATTTAAATATTTGAATTTTTTCATATACAAATAAATAGCGACAAAGTATTGTAGTAATTAGTTAAGTAGGTATCTTGAAATACATTGCAAAAGTAGTTTTTAGGTTTTACGAGTGTGATAACTTGAATGTAAATCTAGCAAAATAATCGTGCAATTTATACATTTTCTAACACCCCAGTAATACAGCATGACCATTTTGTCTATGCTCGCTTTGTGCTGATCCCCCTTAAGCCATGTTTCGTTTTAGTATTATGGTATGCATAATTTATTTTAGTTTTACATGTGTTGATGGCATTTACTTTTATTAGTATAAAATATTGCTAGCTCTTACTTCACTATATATAAGTTTAAGATGCGAAGTTTGCGTTTAAGTGGGTTTGTAAATATAGAATACCTATTTAGTATTTCATTTTCTGTCTCAAACGACAATGTGTTTTAGATGTCGTATCGATTACAACTTAGAACATTCCTTGTCCTACAATGCATCCCGTGGGAGCCTGATTCAAGAATTTTGTTGTTTATATAATATTTTGCTGCGACTTAGTACGTCAAACTTTCGTAGACATGCTACGTATTCATATGATCTGATAACAATATTCCAAGAATCCGCTAGGTTTAAACAAGTCAAATCAAATACTTTTATCCAAAAGTAAAAACAAACAATTCCTATCGGATGTGTGTGGAATACTGGACTGTGACGTCATAGTTTCTTGGAGCAATTAATTATCGCTCTTTATATCGCTTTTTCTGCATTAATAAATCTAAAACTATATTTAAAATGGATGTGATCAATGACATTATTTTGTGAATTTTATTTTCTTCTCAGTACTAAATAAATTATATTCCTATTGTTTACGTTTTGTAGCCCACAATGACCCCCATCAAAATAAAAAATAAAAAAAATTATCACCGAAATCCAGCAACTTTAAGAATTATATAAATGCATGTTAGTAACTAATCTTTTATACAATTTCGGATTTATGTTTGTAAGTTCCATGTATTTTTTACTACATATATATATACATTATTTTATGTAAATTAGTAATGGCCCATTAAATCGGTATTAAAAAATAACATGTAATATTCAAAATAAATAGGATAGTTTTATTATCGTTTCAGAAATGAAAGTAAAAATATAAAATATAAAATTTTAGTTAATTAGCTTTAGTATTATTAAATTAAATTTTAATATAAACTGTTTATATATAGATCCTTGTATACCTAATAATAATAATACTGTGTAAAGTTAATAGATAATTTTCAAAATATAGTAAACAATCATAGTCTCCCCAGATTGTGCCAAAAAATCATTCTCAGAACTTATTTTCTTTATTATCTTACTTAAAAGTTTTAAATATAACGGAATCAAGTTGAAATTACGATGCAAGACAATGAACCAACTTCATCACTTACTTACTGGTCATAAATTATTTGACGTCAACAATGAAGTCAAGAAGAAAAGTGCGATCGAAATTTGGATGATATTTAAAGTATGTCGGGTATGAGGTTTCACTATTTTTACATTTTACTCATTATTTAGTAGTTGGTATATACGTTGGTACCCAAGTTTTCTTTCGCGCCAGTAAGGCTTCCCTGTGTGGTCTAACAGCTGATGTACAGCCGCCGGAAGTCTTTATCGACCAAGGCGAATCAGGGCTATGCCAGTGAATTAATTTTATGCTTTGTGCTCTAAGTTCCCATGCGCCCGCAACTTCACTTCATTGATCGTATTAATCTTTGATTAAATTTATTGAAAATAGTTCCTAGTTCTAGCACGAATTAAAAACATATGCACAAGTATTTAGTTTTAATTATTTAAGTAAATATTTATATTAATGTCGGAATCAAAATTAATGCCTTTTTATAGATTAATTTATTTATATCTATAGATTGGGCGTTTTTTTTTAAATTTTTCTTCTTATTACAGACTCAGAATTT
Source organism: Acrobasis consociella (assembly GCA_963555685.1). Taxonomy (NCBI): domain Eukaryota; kingdom Metazoa; phylum Arthropoda; class Insecta; order Lepidoptera; family Pyralidae; genus Acrobasis; species Acrobasis consociella. Next base: position 19,066,483 of record OY743104.1, read on the forward strand.
CTTTTGTAGAGTCGACAGTAAAAAGTACTGTTTTTCACTATGTTATTTTTGAATCCATTAACTTTTAATTCAAATATATCTATTCTTCCGTAATAACTGGCTAATCACATATTTATATACAAGTGTTTTTTGTAAAAATGTAAATAAATATTTTTTGAAATTGGTACAGGCGTCTTCGAGTAATCAGGGAACATTAAAAAAATCAATACTTAAGTAGATTCGATTTGATGACCTCCTCGTTTGGAAGTCAGTTAAAAACTGAGCAAATAAATAGGCTCCAAGTCTATTAATATGTTTTTGAGATGGCACGTTCCGAGCCGAGTATCACATATAAACTTCCAGAAGTCCCAGGCGGCTGACGGCTGTATTTGTGGCTAACGAGCGTCATTTACAGTGATTGGGACACGCAGGACCTTTTTATTGCTTACCAAGTTAGCGCGCTAATTATCTTCATTTTATTGCAGAAAACAAAACATATTTAATACTTTTATGAAACTTCATGACATTTATTGTAATTATTACTACGTGCATCTGCAACGGCAAAACAAGTTGAAAATGCTCTTTTTAGCTAACATGCAAAGGATTCGAAATAAAAACTTATTAAAAAAGGTTAGTATAAAATACGAAACATTTATTTTTATTAACCAACACTACCAATGGGAAAAAGTATTTCCAACAACATATAATACAAAATAATGTAAATAATAAAGTTAATTATTATGTATAATAAATAAACTCTGGCGGAACAATTAATCGAGAGCAAAGAAGGCGACGCATTGTACGTATGCATTATGAATTTTCGACGATATCTTAAGTATCTTTAATCAGGAATTTATAAATGTAGGAAGTAAAAGAGATCAATAGAGTTTCTAAGGACGAAGCGGAGCCAAATTGATCAAGGGGTTGCAATGGCAAGGGGTTATAAGAGGAGTCAGCATCGCAGTTAACTGCGATGCTGACTAGATCAAACTAGATACTGATTAATAGGTGAAGATATTTTTATTACAAGCCTTTATTTAGCTTGATCTGTAAGTTGCTTGTTTATTTACCTTTGGGGTTAATCTTGCAAGTAAAATTTGAAACAAATCACACTTTTTTGAGGTAAAATTTTGTATGCTAATGTAAATCAGATGACAATTTATATGACACGAATCTGATCTGACGATGAAGCGGAAAGAGGGCTATAGGAACCCTGCAATAAAATGACGCAACCCCGTCATTGGGCTTATTACATTTATCTTGATAAGTACGAAATAATCGGCCAAGGGCGCTTTGAACTCGCGTGGAGAGGGTTCCGAACAATATCAAAGTCAGAGACATTTGAAATCCTCACAGTAAGACGCGAGAACTATTTTCCGTAAGTAAACGTATTATATTGAGTTTACCATTTAATTTTTAATTGATTGAGATTTTCCTTTAATTTACAAGTAAAAATTCTATTTTTAAAAATCAAATTTTAGGCTCAGTAGTTTCGGTGAATGGTGGAGCGAATGGTCAATTTTCGTCTGTTTTTATGAATTATACCAAAATTATTTATTTAATAAAACTAGCCCATTGATTTGATGTATAAGTACAGGTTAAGGTTCGCAAAAAAAAATTTTTGTTTCATTTTATAATTTGTCCTCCGAAAACGACCCTTATTTAAAAAAAATATTTGACCGAGCGAGCGAAGCGAGTGAGGTCTCTAAATCGAGTTGGGGGCGAAAACACATTGTATGTATGTATGTATGTATGTATGTATGTTTGTACCGCGATAGCAGCCGAACCGATGGTTAGATTTTGATGAAACTTGGTAGGCATGTAGGAAACATCAATAGAATTTTCAAGTTCGTTGGGCATTAAAATCGGTTCAGTAGTTTTTGAAATATTAATAAAAATGTCCGCGATTATGTAGCAATGGAAACCATAGCGCGTTCTAACTTTGGATACCGCCATCTAGGGGTTATTTAGGAAACTGAATTGCGAAAAATAATCGCGAGGTCTAAGTTCGCGGCGAACTACTAGTTATTAACTTTGCATATCTGTATTTGGGTCATACGATTACACCATCCTGCTAAATTTCACCTGATTTGGTCCGGTAGATTCGGAGCAAATCGGCTGTGACAGACGGACGGTCAGACAAACGCACAAGTGATGCTAAAAGCGTTCCGTTTTTTAATTTTTTGTACGGAACCCAAAAAATTATATTTGTTCAAAAAACGTATGTTGTCGTTATTATAATTTTACACTCACATAATTTCTGAAGGACATTGTAAAAAGCTAACTTGTGTCCATGAGCCAAGATCGTCTGGAATCTCTGGAAATCCTGAAATAAAACGAATACACACATTACTATGTTATAAAAAAAGAATTATTTTACAAAGTCTGAAAGCTATTAGTGGTCGTCTAGTCTAATCCCTCATTTGAAGCAATATTGAAATAAGCTGCATCTGCTTTTAGCAGGAGCTACCTAGTTACTCCCAAGAGACATCGCATATCCATATCAAAAATATGAATCGCACCTCGGGATTATAGGTGCCAAACATCATGCAAAATAAATAATTCGTCTACAAGTTAAATTTTCTTTAATTATAGACTATTTTTTAAAATAAGATTAGAGACAAGGCATTCACCCCGTTAACTATATTATCATGTATATTAAACGTAGTGCGCGAGGCAACATTCAAAATAAATTTATTTGGGAAAATACTGCATGTATGTACAGTGCTTTAAACAATATATGTATTTAATTATTCTATAGTAGACATGAACGTTGATTTCATTTTATTACCAAACGCTGTGCAGCAGTTGTTTTTACTCTTTCTGTAGCTAATATAATATGATTATATAATCTTCTTTTTTGCTCTCAGAAAGCTCTCAAGCAAGCATGGAAGAGATGGGATTTCTCAATATATTTTTATCACGCTTCACCAAACGATGTTGGAGTGACACACGTAGACTGCCTACGTGTATTAGTACGCTGCATTTACGACACAATTCAGACTGAGTGTACCACGTAGGCGTTTGGCAGCGCAAGCGCAACTCTGATTGTACTCGACAGATGCTTGGGTGCTAATGTTTCGTCATACGAATACGAATAAAGTTATAGAAATTAATAAATTATTATATTACACAATTTCGTCATCGTTACCATCATTATTTCAGATGCATGAATCCATTTCACAATACAATCTCAGAGGACATAACTGATTGGAGGCATCCTACAAAGTCTTCCTGAGACCTTGGTCATTACAAGAATATACGCAGAAGAAGAGAATCACTGCTTTCCATTGTAGACTTATCTGATTATCTCGTTTATTATGCACCATTTCTGTTTCTATTCTAAAATCTACTTACAAACTATAATTCCGGCTTGACCCATATCAGCTGTGCCGATGGACAAAAGATGGATCACCGAGTTTTTGTGCAGACGTTCGTTAACCCCATTGAGTTTAGAATCATGTTCTTACAAGTATAAAGTCTCTATTTCTTCGATTGCACTGTTTTTATTTTGGTCTGTTTTATGTTCGCTACAGATAAATTATGTTTGAAGGCATTTGATGCAGTTGTTGAACTCCTATGGATGCCAGCGTTGTTTGAACTATGGTAATGCGTACGCGCCAGTTTACTATTGAAAGTTGCGGCAAACTGATATCTTTGCTAGTTTCTATCTTGATATCAAATCTATGAAATATGTGATGTCGTGAATATGTACTAAATGCAATACTAGCTTAACTAACACTAACTTTAGAAGATTGACAATAATTAGAGAGATTTTAACATCTTGGTAAATTTTGTTTTTTTTAAACTTGATCCTAGGAACGTTAGGGCGGGCAGCTAGTAATGACTATATAAATTAGTCCCAGAATGCCCGGCAATAAAGTCAGCACAATGGATGTCTGCAAGCCTAGTTCCGACTTGTTATTGCATAATATTTCACTGAGCCACGACGGTTATTTCTGTCAACGAATCGCCGTTTGTCTAGAGGCTTGTAAACAGTTCTATAGGGCGGTTATGGTGACTAATAAGCTTGTTTACATTTCGACGTACTTAGCATAATCTTTTTTTGCATTAATACCATCATCCACCTTTTCTATCTTGATCACACAATTTTTTGACTGGAACGGTGTTATCCTATAATTTGTCTTTTTCAATGTTTCCACTCGATTAATTTAAAATAAAAAAATACAAAAATCCACCGTATTATTTTTTAAATAATTATTCATATATCCAGTTTCATAATTATGACAAATCTTACGACACGCTTTTAATGTAAAATCCATCAAGTCTTGCCGAAAAGCTCGCCAAAGAAATATACAACGTCATACAATTATTAATTCTGTGACAACGTGGAAAGGACATACCTGTAATAAATCAAACCACGGGCTATACTAGATCAATATAGTATTATGAAGTTAATGACATAAAATTGACATTCCCATACAAACTGCCCGAGCGGTTGCACACTTTTGTACAGAAATGCTGACTTTTTTTGGGTTTTGGCTGTTATTTAAATTTTATACTATAGTAATCTGGTATTGATTTATCACGGGTATATGCCTTGCACGTTGTATACTTACATAACATAACATACCTAACTTCCTATATTACCCTCCTTCTGGCACAGTCGGGTAATAAACAAAAAATACACACTTGATATATAAGTAGGTATAAATAATAACAGTATCCAAGAATTTGTCTAAAATTTAGAGTGTACCTATTTGTCTCTCCGATCAATAGATCTATTGCGATACTCGAGCTAACTAATAGCAATAGGAACTGTTTTATTTCTGACTAGCATCCCGAAAATAAATGGCCTACTCGGCTAGTGTCAAAGACTCTGGTTCGGTTGTTGCCTCGTTGGAAAAGAGGGCAGCTGACTTCCCGGCAGGGCCGAGCCAAGGCACGGTTCGGCCAGCTGTGTTCAACGGACCGACACTGATAAAATGTAAGCGAAAGCTACAAGAACTGCTAGTTTTTAGTTTTGTTATTATTATGATGAGCGCAGAACCTTCTAACATCTAACAAGAAAAACTTGTACAAAAATATATTTTACAAAAAACGCTTAGGTATTCTTACTAATTATGACAAGAAAAGAGTTATTAATTCTTATTTTTTGTATCAGAGGAATGCTAGTTTTATCTTTGTCTTGTGTTGTGTTATCTTTGAATTTTTTTACTGTGTAAAACTTGTGTTGCATATTTATTTGTTTATTATTGTTTCTCCTGATTAATAATAAAACATTTATCGAGTGAAAAGGTCTTATATTTTCTTTATAATCATATGAATATCCTGCGACATAAGAACATATTGTTTATTCTCAACTCTTTTCTACAAAACCTGCCCGAACGATACACACCTACATACTCCCATTTATTAGAAACACCTAAACACTGGACTGGAGTATGGATGTAAGCCAGCTCGGAACAAGCCAAAAATATTTTTCTAAATATAGAATATCTCGCCAAAGACTTGCTGAAATAAACGATGGTTTCAGAGTGGCCTCTTAACCCGAGTAACCTCAATCAGCCCGTAACCAATTAAAGAGTTTCGTCCTCATCCTCTTTCTTCTATCCAATTGGGTACCTAACAGGCAAAATATCTATACTTTTGTTTTAGAACAATGAGATACTCATATAATATAATATATGATGTAGTAATATTAGAAGTTCAATAGGAATAAATAAATATGTAAATATATAGGAATCAATTACCTACACTGATTGAGCTAGCCCTAAAGTAAGTTCGAGACTTGTGTTATGGGATACTAACTTAACGATACTAAGAAAGAATATATTATAATAATATTTAACCTTATTTCGGATTGAGTATCTATAAATGAAGAGCTAACTTATGTGTCAAGGTACCTGGACGCAGAACCAAAAGTGCTATTTTTGAAACGCAGATTCAACTAAATATTTTATTTTCCATACAAAAAACCGTATACCTACTTAAACTTTGCATTAAATTCATAATAAAAAATAAGGTTTTTTTGGAAGTAAAATATATAGAACGGTTGCTCTATATATTTTATTTAGTCACAGTTACAAGTAATTTTCAAAGTGTGAAATACAATGCCCCAAAATAACAAAGGTACATGATTAATACTTATAAACGAGTCAACACGTCTAGTCTCTTTTCTTGAACAAGGGTATGTTTGTGTACATTGCACGCTTACTACAGTCTCGGCTCAGGCTATAAATACGTCGGCCATTCCTTAGCAATGGGATATCCTGACAAAACATTTTTATGTGTCCCCACCCGCCGTAGACATATCCGTTGCTTGCATCTCGCACTAGGGCTATCGAACAAAACTTCTTCTGCGGCCTTATCTTTCATTATTTTCTCTGGGAAAAAAACTAATATATCTCTATGAATAATATATACGCATAACATATGTAGTATCCTTTTTTAAATTTATTATAAAGTAGGTTATTTACTTAAATAAATTTATTTATTAGAGTAAAAAAATAATCTTCAGCGAGGAACACACTTTCCAGGATACGTAGAATTTCGTTATGTGTAACTAAAACGAAGTATTTTCTATTAATACTAAAGATAATTTCAGGCACCTAAAACATTTGAAAGTTTGTATATTTATTTATGTAAAAATTTAAATGATGTAAAGATTCGTAAAGTATTTCCAAAATAAAAGTTAAATAACGCGACGCTAAGCGTGGCCTTTAGGCCTAACGGCCCTGGGGTCTTGTCTACCCCGTCAGGGATATAGACGTGAAAATGTATCTGTATCAAAATAAAAGTTAAATGTTTCTTTTTTTATACCAACAGCCGGACAGCCCTCTCATTTTGATGGCGCGCATATTTTTAGAAATTATTTTACTATTGTCTCATGTTTACCCCATGAGGTCGGCATGGTAAGTCGGAGTAAGCGAAATGTTTTATGAACTTTTATTAATAACATGTTTGTTATAGATATATTAGTAATTTACTGACCGTGTAGAATTACTTCTATAATTTTCAACAATCAACTTTATTTAATATACCAGTAATAGGTAGTTACGCTTCCCTTGTATGTTAAGTTGTAATTTTTTCGGGGTATTACTATAACTATACCATTGTTTTTCATATTACTGTACAATATTTTTAAAAGACATTTGTAACAAGAACTCGTGCGGACAGATTACTATCAAGTTAATTGAAACTAACTAACTCTATATACACTGAGGTAAATAAACGATGTGACCAAATTAGCACTAGATATTAATAGTTAAAACTAGGTTTAAACATCCTTCGCGTTAACCGCGGTTGGAATATGTTTCAGAAAACTGATATACAGGGTGCAATTGAAATCATTACCATTAATTTAACTTATTAACATACTCACATAAAGGATATTTTGTACGGTAACAACACCACAATTAATGCAGTAATTAAAAAGTATCAAAAAGCAAGAAAAATAACCAAAGTATCAAAACACTTCAAGTCGTGCGCGCTCACTGTTACCTACCGCCGCGTAGATCAGCGACCCGCTGCAATACAGCTGAACGGCGGGCGCGGCCGGCATACAAAAGTAGACTTTAAGTTACGTGAATAAGGTTGAAAGTCGAGTGGGGATGGGTCGTGTCACACAAACGCTTGAGGATAATAGGTACGTTGAAGTAGGAACGAATATTACCGTACTACGACGCGACGAAATTGATATCATTACAATTAATTTCTTTTCATGAAATTAATGACGATTACTTTTTTTATTTATTATTGCAGTAATGATATCTATCAAAGAGTCTAGCGCATGTTTAGAGTTTTTCTGTAATGTGAAAATGACAACTTTTGATTGAAGTTTTATCAGTCTTAAATTACTTTGTATCATGGTATAGTAGATACCTTAAATATTGCCAAAGAATTCAATTACACCATGTATATGGTATAGATACAGGTAATTAATGGTGCAATAACTTGAACTGTAAATATAGCTTAGATAGGTTCCTTCCTTGAATGCGAATTATTAAACATATTTTAAAGTGGTTCCTTCATAATAAATGTACCTACTGCGTCTTGAATGTTGACTAAAGTATGTATTTAAAAGCAGTTCCTATGTTATTAAATATAATATTACTAACTACTATCAGAAGATACATAAAAGATAACATTTATATTAGATTTCTTGAAATAAATACTGCACAATATCAGTTAATTTTATATTTAACGGCGTTTTCTCTCAGATGTGTCTTGCTTTTAATAGGTGTGCTAGCTTATTTTAAACAATTTTCTAGATTCAAGTCTTAGTTTACAAAAATTAAAAATATGCATACTAACAATTATTTCATGAAGTTTCGGTAAAAAACAGTTAAGAAATTACCTACGTCGGTAAACATTCCGCAAAAAATAGTAACTTTATTCTTTGCAAATAAAATGTATCTCACATGTGAAACAAATCAGACATTTCAATAGGAAATTGAGACATGATCAGCTTTGAAAAGCCTACAAATGAGTTATTACAAAAGGAAGGAAGAATAAACACAGGAAGAAGCCGTTCTAATTAAAAACATGAATGTAGTTACAGCGCGAAAAATAAACATCAGTTGTGCGTAAAATAATTATATTGGCTGCTCGAACTTGACACAGATCGGAGCCAATTTTTAAGACAGCCACGTAATTTATAGAGTTGAACACAAAGAAATCAGATGTACGAGTATTTATCATTATATCCGGAAGTGAAATAATAGAGCTCTAGTTATATGTGTCATAAGTTATAACACAGCAGGCCCGTAATTAAAAATGCTATCAGATTCTATAGATATTATCAGATAAACTAGCAGACATAATGTGCATAGTTCAATAAGTATGTATAATATTATATTACTTCATGAATAACTAAGGGGACGCCCATAATAATGAAAAGTGGTATTGGAGCCAAGTCGGTGAATGTAAATAAATATATTAGTGCATGATTCATTCCTTTTACTAACCTTGCTTTAGGACATCTTTAGGAGAGTTATTTTCTTGGTAACTTTGGTGACAGAATCTTATAATTCCCAGTAGTTTCCAATTCAGTTTGGTGTTGAGGTCGGTTTTTAATTTTGAAATACAAAATCAAAATCCGACTTCAACTCCAAACAACACACCAATTTGGTTAAAATTTATGTCTATGGGACCACCGTCAAGTAATGACCATTAATTCGATAACGTCCTCTTTTTTAAAAGGCGGTTAAAAAGTACCTAGATACTTGAATAATTAAATCCAAAACTGCCTATCTTACGGAATAGATTAAATTGCTTATTGCAAAAGTAAAATCATATAAGGTATTTCGTAACTATTTAACCTAACTTCAAAGCTTCCCTACGAGTAAATCAGCCATCTTGCATTTTTGTAGTGCAGTGAATACGACATTTTTATGGCTAGCGTTTTGAAATCCTCGGGTCACTGAACTATACTAATGGCCAAATTGTGCATAACTCTCTTTAGGAATTGGGACGACGTTCATTAAAATATTTTGGTATATATACAGGAAAGGTAGGCTAAGCGCACAGTATGCCAGCGACGTTCAGCGACCGTCGGCGACCATCGTCGGTCGACAGGGGTCGCGGGCACACTCTCGCTCGTCTGTAAAAGGAGATCCTTTATGATCTTGCAGTTTGAATGTTTCCATTAGAGATTTCAAACGAGAAACATTGTTTTATTCGGGCTATAAAATATATATGAAAAAATAAGTCCCAATTGTTTCTCAAACATTTATGAATTAAATATAATTGATTTAGTTAAAAATTGTCCATGTACTTTAAAAAAGCCTTGGACTGTACTGTATGCTAGAAAATATATCATATTAATAGTTAAAATAAGTTTGTTAATGCTTTAAAATAGTCATTAAATACTATTAATTAAAAAAATATTTCAATAAATAAGGAAAAATTCTTTCCCGAACTTGAAATTAGAAAAATGCATTGAACCACTTTGTGTTATTTATAAATTATTTCTAATAATAACGACATACTATTAAGAATTTTTACTTTTTGGGGTAGGATAGTCTCAAAAGCCAGAATACGTACGCAAGGCAAGGTATTTTTTTTAAAGAACCAGATTAAGTGGATTACTACATAATTGGTTATATAGGTATTAAAGGCTCCCCATAGTCCCCATATTGGTAACCATTCATTGATTGACTTTACAGATATTAAATTAAGTAAAGCAAAGGAATGGGCAACGAGAAACAGCTGGTACATTAAGGGTTTTTTTTAAGCTATCAGCATGACGGGTTATCTTTTAATTATAAATATTTCTTACTTTAAATTATTATTATTTATTACCACGAGAACTGCACAGAACACATAATAACTATGTAGTTGTTTATAATCTGACTACTTTTTGGGTCACATGTCAAGGATTTGTGTCGTTTCGTATAAACAAATATTTAAGATGTGTTTTTGCTGACACATGTATTAAAATGAATTTGTTGATTATTTTGTTTTATAAGTTTTGAAGTTTAAAGTGAGCATATATATTTTTTTAACCAAGCATTGTTATGTTGCTGTTTTATCATAGGTTTTATAAGGTTACTGATATCTATAGCTTTCTGTTCTTAGATAAAATTAAGAACTGTTGAACGATGTACATTAAGTAGGTACACTAAAAAGAAATGTTTTACTAAACCTAAGTTATTTTAAACGTGTTCAATTAAAAACCCAATATTTTTCAGGCCCAAAAAGAAGGCAGTGAACCAGCACTAGCATTAGCCTCTACATATCGAAGTTCCTTTTTCACCTTTTATGAAGTTAAATAAAAATGAGTAAATATCAGAACTTCCCAGTTCACACGTTCACAACAAAAAGAAATTAGCACCTCCGATTATTTTCGTTCTGCATCGTTAGTCTTAATTCGTAAGATTACAAATGCCGTTTTGGTTAATTTCACAGACTGCACCACTGCATACACGACACATGAGTAATAAAAAAGGAGCACGATTTAAACAAGCCCAGATATTCACTCTTATATTGAGTGAATTTAATACATGGAAATAGATATTTCAGTGAGAAATGCATTCTTACCTGTATATTATTTTGACGTAATCGTGCGCACGCTGTAGGGCGGGCGGCCGACGACTGGGCGGGCGGCGTCTGCGCACCTCGAGTCTCGAATGGCGGGCGGTTTACACAGCGCGACGGGGAGACGAGTTGTGTCAAATATTTATCGAATATTGTAAACGACGTGACGAAGTATTGGCACAGTAAGGAGGAAGTCGTTATAGTTTTGTTGCAGTTTGTAATGTTGGGAAACGCATATTAGTGAAACTTTTTTTACGATCATGTCAAAAATTAATGAAAGATTACTATTCTGATACGTAAAATCTATCTTAGGGTTCTCACAGATGAGCGTCAGTATGACCGCGACGGTCGCTGGCAGGTGTCGCGGGCACATACAAATATCAAAACGAAAAACAATTTTGTTCAGTTAAACTGACTTATAATAAAGTCGAAACGTCATAAAAATCATTGCTAAATTGCGTATTACTATAGACCACACAGCCAATCGAGTTGGATTTGTTTTTAGATCTCTTTTAGCGTTTCTATTTATGTCTTTAATTTCCTCAATTTTGTCACTAACTTTCTTAGTTCTATCAAATGTTTATTTGGAAAAAATAATTTAGTTTACATATACACCTTATCAGCAATATTATAATCTTGTGTGTACTATGATTAAATAAAAATAGTTTACAATTAATGCATGATGGCTCTTGAAGTTTCAAGTTTTGTGGTATGGTAGTGGAATGAACCGATTTTAAATCCTTTCCATGTGCCGAGCATCTCAGTAACTCAATCTAGATTCTATTCTTCTCAATAAGTAACTGATTTCGCCAACTATAAATAAACTACTGATGTATCACTTTATCTATAGCGAGCATCGTAAAATATAATCAAAATACTCCTTGAAGACTGCATCCATACAAACTTGGTATAATTTTTTCATTTATGTGCCCTGATCGATTGTTACGAACAAAGTAGCATGGATTTATACTTCTGATCATCGAGCTATCTAAAGGACGGGTTCGTGATCTTATTTCTAAAGTAGTTTTTATAAAGCCTTCACAAAAATAAGGAGGATTTCAATTTTGATTATAGTGTAGATTTGATTTGAATAGTTTGACAAAGTTGAAAATGTTATTTACTTACGATCCATTTGATTTTCCGTTCCATGTGTTGCGTGCCACCTGCTAATCAGTAATTTAGATCATATAACGAACCTTGTATCTATTCAAAATTTGTAGGAAAACTAGACGAAGTTTGTTTGTCAGGCGAATTAAAAATATACTCCGTGTTTCAAGGTTTTACCCCAATAACTTTTGAACGGCTGAACCCATTTCTATCAAACATAGCTAAGAACCTTCTCGATCAGGTCTGTTTTTAAACAAAAACCCTCATCAAAATCGACCCCTTCGTTTAGGCGCTACGCCGCAGACAGACATTCGACATACAAACATACTGACACACACAGGCACGTCTGTGTGAACAGACACAAAAGCACGTGAAACTAATAACACACCACTTATTCGGCGGGGGTTAAAACAGAAAGACGCATGTTCTTTAAACTAATAATATACATAAACAAGCGAAGTTCTTTACTTTGTAGGTTGTTTAAAATTATTTTTTCGATGAATCTTGGATTTCTAAAAATTCCATTCCGAGGAATATGTTTAAAGTAAGTAGGTCGCTAATCGGTTGTCAATCGGCGGGTGTGTTTTGGCACTTACGTGCTTCCGCGCCACTTCCAGGAGCAAAATGATGACGTAAAATACGACCTAATAACGGTATTTGTCCTATTTGGCTCTATTATAACATATAATGTTTTTTTCGAAAGTGTGGTGGCTTACATAGGAGTCAGAATTGTCAGATTTTCTACTTCCTGCAATGTATAGTGTACTTATTTTATTTCGATTGCTTTTTATGCGAGTCTTCGTGGGAATACAGATCCACACAGGAGACACTTTGGAGAATTTGACGTAATGCGGTACTTCCGCCAAAACTAATTTTTGGATATTATTGAATGATTAGCCTTCCTGTCGGAAGGCGGACCCCGGGCTTCGGCTTCATCATAACAGTTGAAGATACAACTGGGAATAGGCTGAGGTGAGCGAGAGAGGTTAACTTTCCCACTATAGTACGTGAATTATCCGTTTAATAATATTAACTAGTTGTTTTGTCAACTGTAGATCTCACGCGTCACCTCTAATCCGATAAAGTTTATCGGATAAAAAATTTGTTCCGTCAAACAAGTTGCGTCTCTATAAGGGTTACAAAAAAAAAATAACAACATTTTTGACTTTTTTTTATGTTAAAAATTTCGAAAACTTAATCGTCAATAATACTTTTTTCTTATATAACAGTTTTACCGTTTAGCACATAGAGACTCTACACTTGATTTAAAAAAATCGGCTTAATATCTATACATATAATAAAACAGTAAAAAAAGTGTGTCTGTACATTAAATATATTTCCAGAAAAAATATTGGGGGCGATGGAGACGTAGTAATAGAGTAAGAATTAAAAAAAAAATGTCTGTCTGTTTGTCTGTTTGTTTGTATGTCTGTATGTCTGTTTGTCTGTTTGTCTGTTTGTACACGCTAATCTCCGGAAATACTGGACGGATTCGAATAAAACTTTTTTTGTTATATAGCTATTAAGCCTGGGCAACATATAGGGTATAAATGATTTTGGAAAATGGAACGCCTGATGCAGAACCATAATGGTCCAACTAAACTATAAGAGATATAAAAATGCCGCCTTAGTAAAAGTTGTTCAGCCTAATGAGCATTTTCCAGAGACATAAAGTCCACGCAAACGAAGTCGCGGGCTTCGGCTAGTATATACATATTTTTCTTGCTGCGCTAATGCCTAATAAGCCAGGGGGTGCGGCTTCGAAGATGCACAGCTGACGATGCTCCCGGGAACGCGCTAAGATAAAGATTAATTATTAAAACAACACTCGTAGCTAAGAGAACGCACGTATTATTAGGTAAATGTACGCCAAAATCGAGAGAACTTCACATTTTACTGAAATATATAGCTATGTTACTCGTATGTTTATTTTATACGGATTCTCACGATACATCATTGTTATGGCTGAGACTTAAATACGATACAAAAATTATGTGTAGGTTTACTATAGTACTTCCATCGACTATCGTCTAGGCAAGTTAAAAGCCGGTCGAGATCCTGTTTTTACTTTGAACAGAGACATCTATATTTTGCTGCGTTCAAACAGTAGGAAAGTCCTGGGAAACTGTGTCAAGAAAGTTGCTACTTATTTATGTTTGTTATTGGCATAAGGATATCTTATGATACTTTTTATACTAGAAAAATGTAAGGTTGATTTAAGGTTCCAAAAGAATTGATAACAAAGTCAAGTCAGCTCTTGGAGCATAGTCGGCTGAATCTATTCATCTGTTCACGCAGGCAATACAGCAGGTAAAATCTATTGTCACTTATAAATACGACGTTGTCACTCATTTGAATAGTTCTACACACCTAATATTCATATTTTATCAGACTCAGATCAGACTTTTTTATAAGCTACTAGTTTTTATTGTTTGTAAAAACATGCTCAGTGTATATATTTGTGTAAATATTGTGTTTTCTCAGTAAGTGAATTATTTTATGTAATTCTTAGGAGAAATAAAATTATATATACCTTAAATAAATAGTACCTGGGCGACCGAGCTTTGCTCGGTTACTTCTCAAACATTAACAACAACAAAAGTAAGTCTCCGAGTGGGATTCGAACCCGTAACACTCTTTCTAGCGGTCTGCGTTGACCATTGAGCAAGACGGATGGGGCCCGGTGAGACAAAATTTGCGACCACATTCTCCGTGGAAAGAAAAACACATGAAAACTCGAAAACACTCGTTTTCCAAAACATACGACTAATCTAGATCGATTGTTTACCCCCGAAAACCCCCATATACCAAATTTCAGCGAAATCGTTAGAGGCGTTTCCGAGATCACAGAAATTTATAAATAAATAAATATACAAGAATTGCTCGTTTAAAGTTATAAGATAGGTGTTTGTATAAGTTATAGACACATTGTAATTTGTGCCTAACTAAATGAAAATGATGTATTTTTCATAAATTAAATTTTTCCGCTCATTATTACGTACGATTTGCGGACTAGGATTGGATCGCATCGTAAGACTAAAGTACTAAGCGTTAAACTAGCTTACATAAGTCATTTGTATAATGTAAAATTATTACAATAATGTATACTTACATCCAAATCTGTTCAGTTCCGATCGAGGGAATGGGCGAGATTTGAATCATGGTAATAGGCGATGCGGCTAGCAACCCATCACTATTTTGATTCATTTTCCATCTTAACGCCCACCACCACGCTAAGCGTGGCCTTTGGGCCTAACGGCCCTGGGCTCTGTCTACCCCGTCAGGGATATAGACGTGAAATGTATCTGTATCTGTACATACGTCACTTGTGAGTTCCTATGTGTGTTATGTTTTTCAAAAGGTACGTGAAGCCATGGATCACGAATACTTTTAGGCAGTTAAAAAATGATACCAGTGTTACACTTACAAAAAACGCTTTGATTTTTACGATCAGCGCTCTGAGGGGAGAGTAGCAAACCTGCGTGGAGTTTAAATTTATTTATAGCATTCTGTACGAAACTATATCGTTAAAATATCAAATCAGTTTGAAGTGTACTGGTTGACGAAGATACACGCTTGTTGACATTGAAGTAAAAAGTTAGTTGTAAATAATAGACATCTTTTATACAAAATGTCTCTATAAAAAAGTAAAGAAAGATGGACTAGGTACGTATTCATCTCTAGAGTTCTATTTAAATATGACAAGCGGAGTATAAACATGTCCTCCAATATTTTTTACACTTTTTATCTTGTTATACATAAGGTAAGAATATTTTTTAATAATCAATAATTCGGTGTTTGACAACATTCAAAATACTCTACGAAATGTGGACATTCTACGAGATAATAGTCTAAAGAAAACCATTTTCACTTTATTTTAACAAAATAATGTATATTTTTTGCATATTTCGCAAAATAAAAATGATGTTTTTTAAATTTTTTCACGTGAATCGAAACGCCCTGTGATTGGTGGTAACGCTCGTGACGTCACACGCTAGGAATCTAGGATACATTTTTTTGCACTATTGATTGTCATTCGAGTTTAATGTGTTTTAGTTGTTATTTTCATTTGTGAGCTATTTTTAAAGAACTGCTGGACATTTTTTATAACTAGTGTCATTAATACTGGTTTACAATCGCAAAATGAAAGCAAATTTTGTGCAAGCCGATAGCAGCAACTTACTCAGGATAGACGCTTTATGGTTGCACTTTTCTTTAAGAATAACGTTGATTATTATTAAGCTGAACTTAAAAATATGAAAACAGCAGTGTAAGTACCATAGTCCATCGTGTTGGGAGCTCCACCCTCATCCTCACCCTCACCCAGTTGTAGAACAGTAGGTATATATACCTGGGTCATTTGATCCAGACAGGAAGTTCTAGCTTCGAGGAAGAGGTCGTTCGATGAACCCGACTCTGCTGGGCAGCGTTCGGAAAGCTACGCAATGTCTTCTCGTCCAAAATACCTCTGTGCCTCAAGACTAAAGTCTACAACCAATGTGTATTACCAGTGATGACTTATGGCTCTGAAACGTGGTCCCTTACTATGGGTCTCATAAGAAGGCTCAAGGTCGCTCAACGCGCTATGGAGAGGGCTATGCTCGGTGTTTCCCTACGTAATCTAATCAGATATATAGAAATCCGTAAGAGAACAAAAGTCACTGATATAGCCCAACGGATTAGCTCGTTGAAGTGGCAGTGGGCGGGACACATAGCGCGACAAACCGATGGCCGATGGGGCAAAAAGGTTCATGAATGGCGACCGCGTACTCGCAAGCGAAGCGTAGGGCACCCACCTAAAAGGTGGTCAGGTGACCTGACCAGGGTCCACTGGAAAGCGCTGGATGCAGGCCGCTCTTGATGGGTCATATTGAAAATCCTTGGAAGAGGCCTATGTCCAGCAGTGGACGTTATACGGCTGAAATGATGAAGTACCGTAGTTCTTTTTCTTCTTATCGTGTGTGTTAGTGACTAACACTAGTGTCAGAGTTTTTTAAACCGCCTGACATGGTTTATAGGTAAAGACCAATGTCAAAGACAGTGACCGGGACCGACGGCTTAACGTGCCATCCGAAGCACGGATCATTTTACTTATTAGACAATCAGGTGATCAGCCTGCAATGTCCTAACCAAACTAGGACAACAACACGAAGTCGTTGCCCCGCCGGGAATCGAACCCGCGACCTCCGGGTATGAGCCGAACGCTCTAACCATTACACCACGAAAGTAGTTAGTAGTACCGTAGTGGAATCTATATATATATATATATATATATATATTATGAACCCTTGTAAACTAGTACCTATGTCTGTTTAAATAAATAATAAGATACGACGAAAAAAATTCACGCGGCTAGGATTTTTTTTGGCATATTTTATTCATTTGTTTAATAAGTGTAATGCAATATAGCACTTTAAATGCAAAAATAATACCTATATATTTTTATACCTATGTCTGTATTCAATATTCAAACATTTTGAAAAGCCTCAATTTTTAGGTTAGGAGATGTGTGGTTGTTGCTTTTGTTCCACAGGTCTGCAAGGGAATCTTACAATATCACTTGTTCTGCCCCCATACCCTTGAAAAACATAGTTGAGCAATCCATTAGGAGTGCAGGATATTAAATACTTCACAGTATTACCCTTCTTATACTCTGATATTTGTATGCATCGAAATACTGCTTGGCTCTCTTCGCGCCAATCGTAACCACAATTTACGTTGTTTGGGATTCGTAGGAACAGAAAAAAATTCTTTTTCCGTAGTCTTTATCGACGTATTTATACATTGTGGCACTATACATCATTTATAAGCCATATTTTCTAATAACTACTGCGATTTGATTAAATAAACAAGCAATGCACCGTCAGATGTATTCAAGATGGATTAGTGTCATAGATCTACCATACTACAAGATATAACTACCTTATTGTAAAATGAGACCAGAAATGAAATGTCATGTCTGACTTTAAAATAGTTGTACCTACTACACGCCACGTACTTCGTCGATATCGATAAAATAAATGTATTGTGATTATGAATTGATATTCTTGGTAATGTTATGACAAGAAATATATACTTAAAACATTTTAATATCGTTGTCCCTAGCGGTGTAAATGTCGCCCAAGTCCAAAAGTCAGTTCAGTAGCTATATTACTTTAGTAGATGCGTGGGTGGAAAATGGAATAAACGGATAAAAATATGTTATGAGGCTAAATTCAGGTCATGATAGCAAACAACTTTCTCAAGGAACATATGTGGAAAAGAAAAAAAAATTGACCTCCCATACAAGTTGACTTATCAGCAGATCAGAGTTTACACAAAAAACACAAAACAAAAATATTATTTATCATACACAAACCGTCTCCAGCGAATAATTTCTGTTTTGAACGAAACATTTTTTAACGTTGGGGTTTATATTCTCTATGGTTAACCACATCATGAGGTGCTACTTTTCAAATGCGGAGTTACTAAACGAACAGTTTTTTGTATGGAAAAACCATTCGTTTAGGTGACTCCGTGTTTCAAAAATGACACTTGAGATGCCTAATAATATTTATTTTTGATTACTGTTATCATCATTTCTGCCTGACGAAGAGTTAGAAGATGTGTTCTGCGTTTTACCAATTGCAGATGCAATCGCTAAAACGAAAAGAAAACTCAGATTTCGTATCAGAGAATATTTACGGGATCGCAATTTTAATATAGACGATCAGTTTAGATCTCTATTTGTAACTCCTGGTATGGATCCAAGGATAGTAATTAAGAAAAGAAGATATATAGATATAAAGGACAGATAGGCTATAAAGGACTCGTACCCAGAACCGTAAAATAATGAAAAAGAAACCCTTCCCCTCTCGCCCCGCGCAGCGCATGTTTTCCATCTGCTTTGGAAAGCAGAAACATGTGTATGCCATAGACAATTGTATAGCCACGCCCCTTTTTTTGCATGTTTTTGTGTAATGTTTCGTAAAAACAGTAGCAGGAGACCCGCTTTTAGGACATAGATGTTCATTATCATAAATCGAATCTAAACCCTTAAAATTGTTGCAGTATATTATGTGATATATATTAAAATGATTGAAGTGTTTTTTCCTTTGCCGACAATCGACTTGTACAATCTGCGAGAAAAAAGAAGAGTAATATTACATTATATATAAATATATTTGTCGCTATCAATTGCTTTACAATACTTAAGTAATTTATAAGAAAAATAATGTACCAGTAAGTACCGAGAATTAATATTTTATTAAACAAATACTAATTGCAATCCACCGAATTTATTAATATACAAAGCGGAACTAAGGTCTCTCCTAATCTCCTTCATCCTTAATGAACGATATTAATGTTAAATATTGCAAATAAACATAAAATAATAACTGAAAATGAAATATTCAATCTTTTTTTCTCTTGGGTGAAAAGGTGAAATACATTATGATGCCAATAAATGTTGATAAACCAGCATCGAAAAATAGTCCAGCACCCAATTGACGAATTATGTACACTTACAGGAACAAATAAAGTTGGCTAAGAATCCTTGATTAAAACGTTCTTCTGCATTCTTTGTATAAAACGCGTTGGCTCGAAATGTTTAATGCAAATAATAGAACACCTTTTGGGAGCCCAACTCGGTCTATTCACACAGGTTAACCATTTTTAAAATTTTCTTTAAAATTGACATTTGTTGGGAATCTGTCAAAATAAAAAGTAATCAATTACTTTTACTGAAATAATATATACATATATATTTTGTTTTTATAAGAATAAGAAAAAAGAATAAGCGCTAGACTGATAAAATTAACTGTAACAAAAAAACACATAATAATATATATAGGGACAAATGTTGGGAAATAAATCTTACCAACAAAAATCGAAACACATTATTAAATATGCCGATTGTAATTTTATTCAAAAAAAGTTTGTACTGATAACAAAAACTATTGACTTTTTATCGATATATGTATTCATGACATAAAATGACGTCAATAATTAGTCAAGCCCTAGCGGAATCAGATAACTTTATATTTTATGCAATATATTACTGAATTCCATAAATAACTAATAAATATTGTGTTATCTTTCAATGAAAATATAAAATGCATGATTTTGAGTGGTTTTTTGGTGAAGTTGAGAAGGAAATAGTGCCTAACTGGAGAAATACGTGTCCGGCAAAATTACCTGTGAAATGTGTATTTACTGGGATTATTGTTTGTTGTTGTATCACAGTCGGTAAAGCTGCAAGATACCATCTTTCCAAGGTAAGGAAACTTATGGAAAAACACAGTTTACTATAAGAAAAATCCAATTTTCGTTTGACACTTTATCAGCTAGGATTACCGCGGTTGACTCTCATCCAAAAGTTGGCTCATGTCAGTGTGATCGCTATCTCTTTTGCTCTTGTGTTAGCGACATTAAAGTATTTTTTGTCGCACTCGGCACGTTCCGTCTTCTTACGTAGTAAAAAAAATTCTATGTCTATGATTAGTGTACTAGCTTGTGACGTCACACGCGTCACGTGACCGGAGCCATTACAAAGATGTCGTTTTTGCCGCGATTTTTACAATTTAAATTATAACATCGATTTTTATCCTAAATACTGTAAATTTCGCAGATATATTATTTTTATAGGTTTATTATATACTAAAATAATCATCTAAAGCTATTTCCAAAATTAGTCAAACACCGAATTACGGAGCTGCTATAAAAATATTTTGTGTAAGGACTAAATAGGTACCTAACTAATACGATCCTTTTTTCGAAATATTAAGAATATATCATTTTTCTTTGAGTAATATCTTGCTTATCCCGATTTTTTATTGCTTTAGCCCACCAAATTTTCCTTAGCCGATTTTTAGAACTTTTAATTTAGATACCAATCAGACATTAATAATATCTATCTACATACTAGATATCGTTACCACAACACTATTATTTTGCTTACTTAACTTTGAAGTACATAAATAATTAATAACAGTTATATGCACTAAAATAAAATACACACTACTTTTGAACTTTTATTGCTTTTTTTGTTTCTTTAACATAAATAGCATTTATATTTAATTATTACAAGTTACAGTTACAAACGTACAATATGTATTGCACAATTAATAAATAATAATATAAAATAATCTTTTTTTTATTTTTAACTACTGCACCTAAAATGCGGTTCATAACGACATTGTATTCTAGTATAGCGCCGGTGACCTTAAAATAGAAAAATATCGAAAAAAAAAGCTTGGAGGTTTTGGTTCCTTTATTTGGTTGTTTTAGCGTTACATTTAAAAAATGATAGTGGGATGAACGGTCGGCGGTCGGCCAGAGTGTGGAGACACGCATGTAGGGCGAGCCTAACGCCGAGCGCCCGTCCCGACTCAAAACTCAACAACAGATGGCGCTAGTGCGCTCCGTGCCCACTGGCGCCATCTCTTGTATAGATCATACATAACTTAACGAACGACTAGGCTTATACCCGACCGGAATTGCGCCCCGATATTGATTGTTGGAGAGAAATGCTGTTGTTGCGGGGCGGAAGGTGAGGTGCTCACTCTGTGCTGAGAGCACGAGACTCCTGCACCAGGTAGACCTGGGAGCCGGGCACCGTGGAGGTGGTGACGAAGGTGCGGTGCTTGGCGCGGATGAGGGACAGGTTGCTCTCGGCGACGTCGGCGCGGTCCTCGGCGGCTTCCAGCTCGCGTTGGAATCGTCGTACTCTGGTTACGCTCTGCTGGGATACGCCCTCCTGGAATATTAAGTTAGTTGGAATATTATATTAAGTTAGTGTAATGAAGTATAGTTATGGACGCGAGCTCAAAATATAAACATTCTTCTTGTTCGTTATTTAGTTAACATATGTCAATCAGCTAAATTACCGGCGAGATATGTCGTTATAAAGAGGTCACTACTTCACAGTTGGTACCAGTATCAAATTGTGTTATTATACAAACATAGCTATTTGTTTTTAATAACGAGAGAGAAGTCATCTAAAACTTACTTTAAGTTTACCTCAATGTGGAGTACAATATTTATAACGCTATAGTCGCACATTCGTTTAGTGACTAAACGAATGTGCAAATTTCCCTATCTATTTACTTACCTTCAAAAAGTAAAATAATAGTAAATCACTCACCTGTTCTTGCAATTGCCTCTTGTAAATGTTGACCTTCTGGGAAGTCTTCTCTAGAGAGTCCTGGAGCAGGACGATATTCTTCTGGTCCTCCTCGCACTGGATCATAACCTCCTTGAGCTGGCGTTCCTTCTTGCGGAGGATCTTGATGGTCTCGGCGTGTCTCCTCTTCTCCTCATCCAGTTCCAGTTCCATGTCCTTCATGCGGGCCTCAAGTTTGCTGATAATGCGCTTTCCACCGACGATAGCGTTGGCTTCGACCTCTTCCAGGCGGACGGAGATATTCTACAAAAAAAAGAAACAATATGAGTTACATTCTCACATTATAATAAGATTTAGTCCGGTCGTATTATATAAGATTTTTCTGACAGAATATTTCTGACGTGTCTGACAGAGTGCATTAGCACAACGGCAAAGTGGCTTCCAGCGGGTGTCAGAAATATTCTGACATGGTCTCAGAGTTAGATAAAATGGATTGTAATCATTAAGCACTCTAGACGAAAGCGAATATTCTTTTTTGTTTTCCGTATGTGCAAGTAGCCAATACATAACGTGGCTCGACCATGTCATCATTCATTCATAGTCATTGTCCTCTGATGATGTCAGCTGGTATGCGCCTTCGGATTTTATGTCTCATGTGGTTACTAATTAAAGTCTGAAACCACGCCCACGATTGCTAGATAAGCGTAAACGCTTATAATGCGTAATCCCGCTGGGCTATTTATCTCTTTATGTTATATGTTGAGTAGATACTCATACCAACCTTGACTTCGATCTCGAGGGACTTCTTGACGGCTTCAATCTTGACGATCCTTTCCTGTTCTTCGTGCAGGTGCTCGACTGTGTGTTTCAGTTCAGTCTGAAATAATAATAAAAATGTTAATAAACAATACTTTGAGCATTTGTTTTATCTAGCATCGCATCGCTCGGGGTTTAACTCAATTTCTAAATTGAAGTTGCGAAAAATTGCTTTTACAAGTTAAGCGATACCAGGCGTAGACAGCACTTGGATTATCATACTATCACGTCTTTTTCCCTAATGAGGCAGACAGAGCATTTTGGGTCTTGCGGTTCTATGCACTTAGATGGGTCACCAATAATGGCATAAACATTTCTCGATCTTCTCCGTGCTTCGGAAGGTACGTAAACTGTTTGGTCTCGGCTGACATTATTGTAAGACAGTAGTCAAGCTATGTCAGATGCTTAGATGCCATTGGGCAAGATGAAAACTGACAGTGAAGGTCATTTACTCACAAAAACCGTTTAGTAGATGCAATGCAATTTTTTGGTAGAGTTAGGCTCTAGCCTAACTCTACCAAAAATTTGCATTGCACCTTAATTGATAAATGATGATGATGAAGCTTTCAATCGATGGGTAAGTCATCAAAAAAGGGTCCATAGAAAAAAATACTATCTAGATATGCATGTGCTCGGAAGAATAAATCAAAACATAAAAAAATATATATTCTTATTACGTATGTTCAGTTTAGTAAAAAGAAATGACTCTTTTATGGCCAATTTATTTATAGCATTAGTTCACTTGGCAAAGAAGATCATTTGAGTGATACGAGGGAGCTAAATATACTTCGATATTTTTCAGAGCCATACTAGTAACGGTCATAAAAATACTGCCAATGTTTATGTGTCTAATTTTGTGGCAATGTTTCATCGCCTTGGAATCAATGCTTGGAATTCTATTTTAGTGTAAAGTAGATTTTTAAATCTCTAATAAAACGTTTCTTTGTCAATATTCTACGTGGATTTTGTTATTATTTTGTTAAACAAATTTTATTTTTATGGTACACAAAGGTATGGTAGACAAAGTAAATGGTAAAATTCAAAGACCACATCCCAAGATGGAAAACAAAAGTTAAAAAAAGAATAGGTAGCTAGCATGTGAAATTTATTAGATTTTTTAAAGCTTATTATAGGTACATTAAAATAAGGGAATAAGTGTAACCTAACTTTCAATTCATATCCGATAGGTTAGAAAACTGCCTCTTTATTATTTCTGTGTTCCATCTGTGAGCAACTAAAATGCTAACCACGGTCTTTGAGTCTTACGATACTTGCCTTCGTCTGCCCCGTGAGGATAAAGACGTAAAAGATGTATGCAAGTCAAACTTTAAAGATATTGACTTCTTACGATTTTGTAAATATAGTATTGTTGAGTTAGTATCCCTAACACAAGTTTAAAATTACTTTAACAGATATGAAATAACACTGATTCAGTTAGTCAGTCATTATGATTTGTCCCTATCTATTATTATTTTTATAATTGAGTTTGCAATAAAGGTTTGTCAGGATCGTAGCAAGTGGGGGCCATAGTCTCTGCCTACCCCTGTGAGAAATAGGCGTGATATTATTGTATGAGTTCGCAAAAGCTGACCTGGACGCGCTGGTATCTCTCGTCAGCCACGCGCAGCTCCTTGGTGATCTCATCGTAGTCGGCGGCGACGGCAGCTAGCTCCTGCTCGATCTTGGCCTTGCTGCTGGACAGGTTGACGTTGATGACAGTCAGCTCGTTGATGCGGGTCTGCGCCTCCTCGTACGACTGCTCGACGACACGCTTGGCGCGGAGGGCCTGGAGAATAAAACTTATTTATAAGGACTTGTGGACTATTTTATACGTTGTAGTTGAATTGTCGTCATATACATTTTAACGGCAGAAATTATAAGAAATAGAGATACGGCTATTACCACATTGAAATCTAAAAATCAGAGAAGTTTAGATTATTTATTCTTTTAGTATACCTGTCTGCTTTCTTCGGTAGATTTTTCTTGTTCTCTGTCATATTAGATAACATAACATAAACTCCAGAAAACCAGATAGACAGCGCCCAATGTTGTTTAACGTTGTAAACGTCAACTAAATGTGTGAGCGTTAATTAATCCCGCCCTTCAAACATATATGATGCACAAACCTGTTCGTAATTGCCACGGATCTCTTCGACCTCGCCGGTGAGGGACTGTATCCTGCGCTGGGCAACGCCGTACTGGTCCAGGGTCACCTGGAGCTGACGCTGCACCTCGTCGTAGTGGGTCTGGATCTCGGTGAGCTGTTGAAAGACCACTTCGGTATAACTTCGTCATAGCAAATGAACAAATACATCAGCTAGCCCCATAGATAACCAGGTGAGGATGGAGAAATTAATTTCTTCAACACAATTTATATTCGTGAATGTAAAATCTGGTTTTATTATTTCTGCAGTTAATTTATATAAATCTAAACACTCAAAGCTTCCTTTGATTGGACTTATAGTCCAGCATTTTTTGTCTGTATGTTAGTCTAATATTAGATGGTAAGAAATAAGTTACAGTGATAGTTACTACAAAATATTTAAATGCACCTATGATAAAGACAATGGTTATTAAGATAGATAATTAGATTTATACATAGCACTTTAAATGGAAATCTAAACTTACCTGCAGAGACTGTTTCTTGATGGTCTTCTGCAAGTCGATGTTGGTCTTGTTGGCGACATCCAGAGAGAGCTCGAGCTCGGTGATCTGGATCTGCAGCTTCTTCTTGATGCGGGTCACCTCGGTTTTCAGCTTGGTCTCAGCCTCGACCACACGAGCGTTGAGCTGCTCGATCTCTATGCTGGTCTGCTTGCTGTTGGCAATACATTATATACGTAAAGACTCATAAAAAATACCTCTACACCACGTTCATCGTTCATTTACACATCACTTCCATATAACAAACACTTTACCTTTTATCAATCAAAATGTTAGTACTGATATTTTCAAATTGCTTTATCGTTTCCTTCAAATCTTGTAACGGCTGTAAGTACGTTTCTTCAACAATGATTGGTGCTTCATTTTTGATCCGCACAATGCATGTAGTTGGCGAATGTTCACGCACCGCTCTTATTGTTTCGGATATAGCTTCTGACATTCTATTTTCTGAAGTGGTGGAAAACTTATGCGTTGTTTGCGTTTGTATTTTCTCAGAAAACGCTGCATAGTTGCGATCTACTGCCTTTTTCCTTACTTCCCAATCCATTTTTCTAATTTTTCCCTGGGCGACGTTTTTCCTGCTTTCTTCAAGTAATGTTTGTGCTATAGCTTTTGCTGATTTTCCTCTATACATAAGAGCTTTACCTCTTAATTCAGCTCCAACATTTGCCTCTTTTTCGTACAACTCGAGTTCTTTTTCAATTTCATCCATTCGTTTTTTTTGTCTTTCTGCTTTAATTTTTTGTCTGTCCATCTTGATTTTCTTACCTTTTGTTACAACACTTTCAACACCAACGTGTTTAGTCACATTTGCTGCAGCAGCAGTTGCAATGACAGAAAACGGAGTACGTTTAGTTATGTCAAAAGTGTTGAGATCACGTTTGGCTTGTTCCGCTGCTTCACGAGAAAGTTTTGCCACTTCTTGTTCAGTATACGTCTGCACCTTATCATACTTGTATTTGTCTAAACCCCTTTCGTTATTCCACGGCAGATGAGGTAGCGCCTTGCCAGGTCGGCCGTTTTCTTTGGCCGAGATGTAGTCGATCATTGGTTGGTAAAAATTAATCCCGTAGCCATAATTATCTTCGTAAACTGTGGTAGGAGGCCTGTTCCACTTGCTGTAGTTCGGCACGTTAACTGGTGCCATGATGAAGCCGTTAAAAGATTTACGGTCGTCAATTAATGTCGATCGTTCGGTGCTGATATCGATCAGTCAGTCTGACGAGTGTCGCCACTGACCGAGGTTGCGTAATTGGGCCAGCGGCAAAATCACCGCCGTCTTTTGTACATTTTCACCAGCATTAGGTGCCAACGTTTATGTGCGATCACCGGTAAAATTCACCAATCACACGAGCTGTTATATATAAACGGATACCGTGCCAATAATTTGAGATGGATAAAATTATTTAGCATTTTGATCAGATAGTTATAGGAAGTCCTACGTCATTCAAATACGTCATAGTCTGGTATTCGAGTTACTTTAGGGGATCTGCGCAGATTCGTGTAATGTGAAGGGGTATATATACTTAGATGTGTCTATTGATTTAAGACAGAGTATAGGTAGGTATCAAAATTGATTTGGCGTGGTTCCATTGATGGATCTGTGTCATGGTTGTGATTGTTGAG
The DNA here is from genome assembly GCA_963555685.1 of Acrobasis consociella. Lineage (NCBI taxonomy): Eukaryota > Metazoa > Arthropoda > Insecta > Lepidoptera > Pyralidae > Acrobasis > Acrobasis consociella. Next base: position 19,093,778 of record OY743104.1, read on the forward strand.
GCCTGTCAGTGGCGTGCTTTCATGACACTCATCACTCCGCGGGTGTAGGGGAAGGATGGTGGGGCCGTGTTGAAAGACGCACTTTGCTCGTAGTTCCGACTTGGGTATCGGCGAGTGCGGTGTATTCAGTCTAGTACAATGCATGTGTATTACTTGTTATTATTATAGTAACGGTGAGTTCATGAATGTAGTAAATGGTTCATCAAACGTTGTATTTGTTGATTTCGTATGATAAACTCTCTATAAGAAAAATTCGTAGCATCGTATGGAATATCACAATTTACCGACTATAGTTGGTTAAGTTTGTTTGGAATTGTGGAGGGCATACTTACCGGATGGCCTCGATCTCTTCCTCCTTCTCCTGCAGGCGGCGCTCGGCCTCGTGGCGGAATTGTCCCAGCTCGGCCGTCAGCCTCTGCGCACGCTGCTCCTCAGCTTTGCGGCCCTGTTCATCAACAAAGGTTTATTGTATTAATTTGTGTGTATCATCATCATAATACTAGAGACAGATATCCCTCCTTACGTATTTACAGATTGATAAATTTACATATGTTCTATTTCCATTGCTATGCTGTTCCGGGACATACGAGTACGTGATTGATTTTCAAATAGGAGCCTTCTGTATACTTATTGATACATATAAATTATAGGTGGTAGTGTTTTATTATAACTGTTATTATACTGTGATATCGTTCGTCTCGAATTTACTGCGTAATGTTCTATTTGATCTACATCTAGTACAGTAGGTACCCTTGATTTTTAAGCGGAGGTCAATCTTAATATCTTGCATTTTTAAATTTACCGTCGAGCAGTAAACCGGAAATCTTTGCCGGGTTCAATTGTAGGCGAGCATCGTTCAGCTGAAGCGCACTAAAACTTTTGTGTTTGAAAAGTTTTGAGTTTCGTACAGCAAGGCGAATGATATGATCACTAATTGTTGTCTTTATCTTATTACTTTGGCACTGACGAATATTAATGGCGTACCTTCAATCTGGTATTGTAGATACGTCATCTATTTTAAAATGACTTCACGACTTGTAATAACAGTTTTTTTTTTAGTTTACGTTGGTGACTTCAAAAATATTTTGTGAAATGGTTTCTGTGAATTTATCTCGTTCTTATTTCAGGAATATAATCACAATTTTTTTCGTACATAAAATATGTGTAGTTCTGTATTATTGTCCTACGTCGATCAATTTTAGTAAAGTGAAATTTTTGACATGTAACAGTAGTTGGTTGACGTCTTATCAAAACGTGAATTGGTCTTTGATTTAACTTTGAAATAACAAACTCTCAAATTCTAAAATTCACCCTCGCTTATCTATTTACAAACTATGTTGCATACTTAATCATGACATGATTATTAGTTGTAAAAAATTAGGTCACTTCCTATTTCCATCTACGTGAAAAATGGCCGGCTTAGTACGTCATTATTGTTTACTACCTGAGTCTTTGCCAAGTCTTACAAAGTGATTAAAGCTATGTTAATCATAGCTATAAATTTATAAGTGCTATGTTAGCATTTCTAAATAAGATATATTTCAATACCTCATAAATATAATTCATAATTAATTAACTTGAATGCAAGTAAACGCACTTGTACGTCATACAATTTTACGACAATAACTAAAAACTAGTACTGTGTTATCTTGTTTCTTTTAAAATTATGCAATAATCTTTCAAATTATCCTTAAGGTTGGTTCCTGTTCGATTGATTTTTATTCAAATAACAAATTTACCAATTTGTAACTGTAGATAAAACCCTATCTATAATATTTGATGACCATTTTTGATGACCAATTAAACGTCTATTTATTATACGAATATACCTATTCCTAATTATTAAACATGTCTGTAGTTTTCTTCTATAAATTTCTTCTATTTTAAGTGATCTTTTGAAAACCACTGATTAACCATTAAGCATTCATAGGGCATAAGCCATCGTCTTCCAGATAAACTTTGACAATGTGATATCGAGTGTACTTACGAGAACTTAGCCACTTTATAGGTATACAGCTCTGGTATAGTAGGTAAGTACCCGTTTGTATAGTTATAGGTTTCGCCAAGGTGGGAGATTGTATGTTTGGTATTCCGGAAAAATATATTTGCTTTGTTTACTTTTACGTATATTTTCCTTATATTTCCAGATATTACAATTGTATTGCTGCCTGATATAGCCATAGACCTAGATTTTTTTATACTGTATAAAAAGTCTACCAAAGCCGAGTGCGACAAACAATACGATAACGGGTCACAATCACAACTAAAAGAGAAAGTACATAAGTCTTGGTACAACACGTATTAGCCAGGCCCATATAAGGGCACACGAAAATTGGACTTTTCAAAATGTAAACTGTGTTAATTTTTAAGTTATCTTATCATAGAAAATTTTATCGTGCTGCATTATCGATTGTTCATGTAGTATGAGTACGTACAAATGCAACTCTTAGTTAATTAAACATTTCATCTCTGGTTACATTTTTCAGTACGCTATGTGTATCTTGTACCTTCATATCTATGGATGTAGCAGTAGTGTAATTTAAATGGCGTCCGCGGCTTCTCTCTCACACCGCGACTTTACGCTGAGCGGAGACCATTTTTGGTAGACTTATAAGTTTTCTGTTGTAAAATTGTTTATAATTTTTATGTTGTATTTACCAAAATAAACAATTTTTCTTTTTTTCTTTCTTTCTAGTTCAAAGTAAAGCTACTCGTATCGGTACTTACGGCCTCAGCCTCCTTGTAGGCGGCGGTGAGTTCCTCTCGCTCGTTCTCAAGACGGCGCAGCTCGATCTCGAGCTCGTGAAGACGGCGGGTCAACTCCGTGAGGTTGGCACGGGCGTCGTGCAATTCATCTGAAACATGCCGTGGAATGTAGTTTCTGGTCTTTGAAGATAGAAGAAATGTTGATATTTATTTTACATTTATTCTCAAATTTTAAAATTTGCTTTGCGATTTTGATGTAGCTTTTGTTCTTTGTGTTTTTTTTGTGCCCTTTATTTCTGCAGTGTCATGACTTATTTTATAGCTCATCAGTGCTCCTCCATTATGGTTGTAATAATAAAAAACAGTATTTTAACTTTTAAGGTGGTCGAATCGATTTTGATATATAGTAAGTATAGTAACCGTACAACTAAGGCCTATTTGTGCATGGTAGAAAAACCAGGAGGTAAGTTTTCTAAAGTTATTTCACCAGTCACGCATTATTATATGGTATACTACTAGTAATAATGTAACGCCACAGATATATCTTAAATTCAAGATCTTACATATACCTCCAATTATTTCAAAATGGTTAATCTCTCTACGTACTCCGCTGACTACCATGTCAATGAACTAGTTCGCTTAGGTTATATTTATAACTTTATTCCTACTGAATACTTTGTAAACCTAGATCACAGTATCCCACATATTGTTGATGGGCTAAAGCTACTCACCACCCAGTTTCTTGTTCTCGCGACCGAGGGCGTCCTTCTGTTCCCTCGTCTTGTCGAGCTCGTGGCTGACGCGCTGCAGCTCGGTCTGCTTGTTGCGGAGGTCCCTCTGCGACACCTCGTACATCTGCACCGTCTCCTCCAGGCGGGACTTGATCTCAATATTCACGCGCTCCAACTGCTCGGTTCGCTTCTGCAGCTCCCGAGCTGTTCCGTTGGCCTTCTCCAAGTCGATGATCAGGACCTCAACCTAGAGAAAATATAGTTTAATTGTGTTGTCATCATTATCAGCGGCAGTCTACAACCTCTCACTTTTGGAAAAAGGTCCCCTTTTAACTGTGATGGAGATAGTACATGTAAGTTACTATTATATTTATAGGTATATACGTTTAATTACTTTTTTAGCAAGTAGGTATAATTGTTACCAACGGTCACTGTTTGGAAAGTTTGTTTCATTTTGATTTTCACTGTAGTACTTAAGAGAAAATGGTAAATTCTTGTATTTAAATTATAATAAGTAGAGTTGCATTCAAATGATACCTTTTTCTGAATCTAGTGACGATCTTCCAATAAAACCAAGCTCAAATTAACCGAAACAAGAATCTTCAAATTATGACCATATCAAAACATCAATGCATACCTCGCTCTGCAGGCGAGACTTCTGCTTCTCAATGTTGCTGATCTTGGCGATAAGGGTCTCAATCTGTTCCTCCTGCTCCTGGATTCGCACGGAGTACTTGCGACGGATCTCCTCGATCTCCTCAGCCCTGGCAGCGGCCTCGGCCTCGAACTTGGATCGCCAGTGCTGGACCTCGCCGTTGGCCTTGACCAACTGACGCTCCAAGTCCAAGCGAGCCTCAGATTCCTCTTCCAACTGCACGCGGACAGACTCCAAGTCGATTTCAACCTAAAAGACAATAAAATGATTGAAAATTATGATTAACATCTCTCAATTACAAATAAAGAAATTATGAATGTATCCTTATTATCCTTTGAATAAAGTGAAGGTATTTTTTTAGGATATCATTCTGTAAGATTCTATGGTATATTCAAAAGTTTGTACCTGGTGAAGGCTGGCCTCAAGCAGAGAGCGCCTCCTGTCTTCATCCTCGAGCCTGCGGCGGGAGTCCTCGAGCTGGCTAGCGAGTTGACTCTTGAGGTACACCACATTTTCGATGTTCACCTATCACACAGTACAACAATAGTGTTATTTTTGTATAATTTCATTAATATACATGATTGGCCGGCAACTGCCATTCTGCGTGCACTTTCAGTTCTTTATTCAATGTTGGATTTCTTTGATTTTTAAAATCAAATGTGCAAATACAGTTCGAAGTTTAATTTCAGTCTACGTATACATATAATTAAAGTGAAATTTACCTTCAGGTCCTGAACTTCTTTGATGAGCTCAACATTTTCTTGAGACAGGCGCTGCTTGTGGGAGGTGATGTCCACAATGGTGCGGTTCAGCTCCTCGATCTTGATGTGCAGCTCGCTGATGCTGATCTCGAGCTTCTCCACGTGCTTGGTGATGGTGATCTTCTCCTTGGTCACGTTCTCCACTTGGGCCAGCAGCTCGTATACCTCAGCCTGGAACTTGGACTTTTCCTTCTCGGTCCTGCAGACAAAGAAACGGTTTGTGCAATCACGGGAAACGCAACTATGATTATGACCAATGAGTAAGTTGATTGCATTGGTGATTGAAAACGCACAGCTTGTTCGCAAGTACACCTTTTCGCAGAGCGTATTCTTAGAACTAACGATCCCAACACACTGTTAGTAAAATTGGTGAGGATGTGTGAAATATTGTGTGAGCATCGTGTCCTCACCTGGCTTTGCTCTTGGTAAGCTGGTCGATTTGTTCCTGGAAGTCATTGACGATCTCTTGGTGCTTCCTCTTGAGCAGGTGGGTAGTCTCCTCGGACTCCAAGTGGACATCTTCCAGTAGTTTGCGGAGCTTGGTGAGTTCGGTGTCGCGTTTCCTGTTGATCTCGAACTGAAAAAATGTATAACAACATTTCAAAATACGCCCCCAAGTGTACTCGGGGTACACTTTTGAAATATTTACTATTTTATATGTCCTTATAGCTTTAAAAAAGTATAATTAATAATAGCAAAGTGCTTTTAGAAATTACATGTTTTGTTTGTACTTATGTACCAAAAATATATATTTTATTTTTAATGTATTTATATTGAAAAATTAATTCCTGAAAATAATACAAGTCAAAAAGATATGTCGCATAGCAGTTCGCAATAGCATAAAAATAAACATAGGTACATTCGCTCAGAAATAAATATGAACGGTTTCTAAATATTTATGATGTTTTATACAAATTTGTAGATTTGAATTTGTTTGTCTCCTTTTGTTTTCATCTTCTATATACAATATCTTGTTTTCGTATTTATTCTGTAAATATATTATCTTCAATACTTCAGATCTCTTTCTTTCTTGTTGACATTTTGTTGTTCAAGTACATACAATTTCATGGTGTTGTTATTGTTCTTCTTTGTTTGTTAACTTCCAGTCTTCATAACGTTCTAAACCTTAATATTTTATCTTTTTTTACCTGTATTTATAAAAATTACTAAGAATTGATATTTACCTGACTTTCGGCTCCGCCTTCAGCTTCCTCGAGCCTCTCTGAGAGTTGAATGACTTGCACGCTCAAATCTGCCTTTTCCCTCTCGATCTGAAATATTCACACGGTCAGTTTCTCCTATTCCTTGAAAAAGTTTATTACTTAATTTCATTACTTGTTACTTACACTAGAAGCTGTTTAATTTCGTGCATTTAGTGGTATGAATATACAGGTACAATGAGTTTAAAAATACCCTTTCCTTGTAGTAATAAATATAATAAATAGAAAAGTAATAATACCGCATTATCCATTAAATAATTCAGAAAGATTGTCTTTATCTATCATAACATCTTAATTATTAAAATATATATCTCATTTGCAAATTATAGTTCAGAAACGTTTTCCGTCATGAACATCATGCACATGTAATGTAACTTCCTTCATGATTTAATTATGCAATGCCGTGTTGTACGGCAACAACGTCCTTCACATATTTCTACATTGTGCCCGTCTAAAATAAGAATCGGTTCACATCTCACGGCAGCTGTGACTAACTCGGATATTTTCGCCACTCATACCGCAAGCTATTATTATATTTCAATATTGTGGCATTCTCAAAGGGAACGAGCATCATTTGGCCCAGTTTCAAAAGTGAGACCGGAGAGCGAGAAGTTGAGATTTCAGAGAATGCTTTCGCTACGCGGCTAAATATATCGGCGAAAAGCGCGCGTGTGCGCGGCGCGAGTGCTCGCGCGGCTGCTGCTACGAGCGCGCGCGGCGTAGCGGGCTACGAGCTACGACGATATGCACCGAACAGAAATAGATCCGCAGATCAATCTCATGACTTCACAAAACTTATTTCCAATATATAAGACAAGCGGTATTGAACTTTACAATCCTTAGCAAATATCAACTTACTTTGTTAAAAAAACAATGAACACTTTTTTTATCCTTTTTGTCTACACTTTTTTCTTCAAAAGTTAAAATTTATACTTGTTTAGTAATTAATTCACTGAACACAAAGATTGTTAACAAGCGAGATACACTGGAAAAATGTCCTGAAAATGTTAGGCACGGTTATTCACACATATCTCCTCTGGAGGCGGCTTCAAGCGGTCAGGGTGGCCTGTGACCACTTTGCACTCAAGGGTGCAAAGGAAAGCGGTAATCGAGTGGCGATATTAATAGAGGTGTGGAGCTGCGCGCCCCGCCTACACCTGCGCGCGCCCGCTATGGCCGCCCGCCCAAGGCATATCACATTTCGCATTCTGTCGGCGCTTACCCTCTGACGCAGCTCTCTTTCGGATTCCAGATCATCATGGAGGAGACGAATCTTGTCCTGAAAAATACAACATATTCTATCATGTGTCCGCAAGCACTTCACAAACACTGCACTGATTCTGGACGGCCGGTACCTCCAGTCTGGAGAGAGCACTCAGGTCGGCGCTGTACTCGATGTTGACGTCGGTGGTGCCACCGCCGCTGCTGCGGTAGGTGTACTTGGAAGTCTTCGCCACGGCGGACATTGTCGCTGTTCGTCTCTCGATCGGCAGTCGGCGCTACGTTACCGGTCGGGCACCGTTCGACTAGTGAGAGCGGGAGCGGGCGGCGCGCGCGCACCAGCCGCCGCAGCGCCACGCCCCGCGCGCCCCGCGTGCCCCGCGCCGGCTCCAGGGCGGCCGGCCGGCTGGAGCTCGCGGATCGTGTTACCACCCCCGCGCACCCCCCTCTCAGCCTTTTATAGACACGCCCGCCTTGACGCCGTCGTGGTAGTCTTTTATTTGTTTTGCCCAAAAATTTGGCGAATCCCTATACGTCCTAAAAGCCGTGTTGGTCGGGGCAGTGCGCGAGGACGCAGTGTTGCAGCGCCGGCGCAGGGGCCGGGTCCAGCTGCGGATTCCTGCCGGTCCCTGGCAGGCGCGCTAAATGCCACTACCAGCTGAACTTCACAATGAACTTTTTCTTTAGATTAACCCTGCGGTCCGCGAAACAGGCCACTGTTTACAAACATTAATTAAATCTAATTTTGCTGACACGTTTATTCCGCAAGTAAAGATGTTTCGGAATGATCCAACAGTTTCGCAGATGTTGGAGCATAGATGCTTATGTATTTAAATGACATTGTATCTCTCTCGCATGAATGAAAACAATATTATAAAGTCTACTTTGCATAAGTAATGCGACATGTAGAAGAAACATAACAATTTCAAATATAAGTGTAACATTAGTGAAGGCAGCGAGCCACGCGTCGTAGCACTTTGTAGACCCCACGTAGACCCTTCTTTTTATTAACTTTACTAAGGTTGAAAGGTAAGAGGCAAGGTAACAGGTTTAGGACCAAAATATATCAAATAAATCATTTGCATTAATTATATGCACTTTTTTAGATTAATTTTAATTTAAAACGTATTATTCCTTTTTAGTTAAAATAGTATTTAATGTTTATGCTGTAAATAAATAAATATTATATCGCTGGGTTAACCCCGCGGCGATGCCTACGTGTTCGAATCGTTGTATCGTATGACTTTCATACCAAATATATATTTATTAATATTAATAAGTTTATATTTATTAATAGGTTAGGATATTATCATATGTTTGTTTATTTATTAATTTTTATTATTTTTAGCTCATTGGTTAGATTATTAAAAATATTTATATATGTATTGTTTCTTTTCTCTGCAAAATAAAAAATAAAGATACAGCGTATTATAATTTCGCATGACGTCACGGCTAGGTACGAAATTTACTTAGCTGTGACCTACATTGTATATTGTCCTTCCTTCATTCCGGAATGCCAGATTTCTCGATCTTTCTCCATCTGCTTTAGCTTCCGATCATATAAATGAAGGCTTTAGCGTTTATTCCGACGTGGCCCCTGCCTTTTCTTTTTAACGTCCGACAAATAAAGATGGGTTTTATAAATTTGACGTATTTTTGTATCTGTGTGTCTGCCTGTGTAACGAACTCGATATTTTTTGTTATGTTGGTATGTTGACCGATTATTCAAAGACACCTTTTTGGAAAAAACTTTTTTGTTTGAAGAATAAAATTTCTATATGACCTCTTCGCAAATATACCCTTGCAAGAAGAGAAATTTTATGAAAATCGGTTACGTAATGTGGGAGTGAAGTAGTTCTTGATATTATTTATTTTATGACTAGACATCTTGGCGTACTAGCGTATATGTAAGTATTTTAAGCCTTTATTATAGCCGATATAGGAACTTAAGGCGTTTCTCAATAAAGGGAGGGTTAACCCATAATAAGCACTCTGAATAGGCGGGTGGCTGATCGCAGAATGGGTGCTGCCTGTTTTCTGTTATCTATGCCATGCCTAGTCGCTATTTAGGACACCCAGGGAGGGGAAATAATAGTAACAATAGTATACTACTATGCAGTCACCTTTTCGGCAACTTGTTGAACGTGGTTGCGAAGTTTTCCAAGTCTACTAGAATAATCCGGCGTATGTATGTACATATATAACCCTATATGAATATGTAAGTCAAGGAATTGCCGAGATATGGGGTTCGCAAGTTTACATTTTAGGACCAACTTCTAGTTAGTATAACGTTTATATTGAGGGGATACATTATTTTTCCGTGTCTTGATCAAGCCCTAAATAACCTTCAAACTACTGTATAGAGTTTAAAGTGTGAACGTGAAAATTTTCTTCGCACATTGGCTAAACCTAGTTCATAAAATAGTTTGAAAGATTACCTAGAGCTTGAATAAGACACAATTTTAAATGATATCTCTGTTCCTTTTCACATGGGGGCAGCACTACACCCCGGAAAATTCATGTATCCCCTTTAATTAAAAAAAGGTATTTTCATTGTTATTAATGAAATGCTTCGTGATATATCTGCAAATAAAACTCGTACCTGCAATATTATAACGGCGAGTGAAATGTCAGAATGTTTTCTTGCATTTCTCTTCAAGTGGCCACTAAATTAATCATTATTTTATTTTGGTGCATCCAGGTACACTTGTTTGGAAAAGTACTGAAAATAATATTTAGCTATGGCTCTATGACCTTATAATATATCTTTACATAATGGTCTGTTTTCGAATCCTATAGTATCTAGCCCACTGTAGCATGAGTAAAAAATTTACAAAATTTATTATTTCACAATAAACAAAAGTCCAATCCAATGTGAGCTTGTAAGTTCACTAAGCTCTTTTACCTACCTAGCCCTAGCGGCCCTAGTTTACAATCTACATTAGGTATAATTTATGCGTTTGTCTATAATCGCCTATATGTGACTGCGTATATGTATGTGTAACTGAAAAGTTTTAGTGCTTACAGATTAGTATCTGTATTTTCTATAGCTGAGTCGCTTTATTAGGCTTATCTTTTGCTAATTTAAAGTCATCTAACTAGACCTGGTCCTAGCTTCATAAACCTATAAGTCACTTCCAGCGTCTTGGCGGAAAAATACATACACATTTTCACTTCTTTATCCCTGATGGGGCAGACAGAGCCCAGGGCCGTAAGACCCAAAGGTCTATGACGCCTAGCGTGATGGTGGGCGTTAAGATGGAAAAGAAATCAAAATAGTGATGGGTTGCTAGCCGCATCGCCTATTAACATGATTCAAGTCTCGCCCATTACCTCGAACGGCTTTTACGATCTGCGCGGGAAGAAAAGCATCTGGTACATTCTATGTTTTTTATTGGCGGAAAAAGTAATCAATATACCTAAATATTGCAAGGAGTTGCAATCTTCATGATATTTAGACCTATTCCATTAATTTGGCTTTTATAATCGGAAAGAGAAATTAGTACTTACCTTTGAAGGTTTGGACTTTCTCTGTATGAAAGAATCATAAAGAATTTCAGAAAAAAATTAAAATTTCAGTTTCGTCGTCGCATGTCCGCGGCCCGATTTCTCAGCCAGCAGGTGGAAAATATTCGGTTATATTCGTACCTGCGCGAAGTGGGCCGAATGTTTTCCGCGTCCCCCTGCCCACTCGTCCAGTGAGTCAGCCCAACAAACTGAAAGTATTAATGCCCGCTTTTCAAACAGTTCGCGAGATTGCGTCACGTGATTTGACTGAGCAGATTCGAGTTCATTAATTCAGTATAAAAATTGGCGCTGAACGTAAAATTTAAGAAAAAGACGAATGTCAAATTGTCCTTCATGTTTTTGTTGTTTTTAAAAGGTAATTTGAGTATTTTATCAAAATTTAGCGACACTGAGTTCGATAGTAATTATCGTGACGTGATGAAGTTATTACAAAAATAAACAAATAAGTACATTATGTATTTCGAGCGTAATCGTGGCACATACATCCACACAGACTATATCCGAATGTCCAAAATCAATTTAATTACATCATTTTTGAGGGTTTCGTACCCAGAGTAAAAAATGGGACCCTATTACTAAGAGTCCGCTGTCAGTCCGTCCGCCTGTCTGTCATCAGGCTGTATCTCAAGAACCGTGAAATATAGATATTAACAGCTAAACAGTGAAATTTTCGCAGATGATGTATTTTTATTGCCGCTATAACCACAAATGGGGCTTCCATACAACAAACATCATATTTTCACCGTTTTTTTGCTAGATATGAAAACAGGTTGCCGCTTGAGATATTCATTGAAAATTTTGTAAAATATTCATTTTAAAAATAAACAATTGAATTAAAATAGAATAAATGTTTAGGGAGCTCCTGTACAACAAATGTGATTTTCTTGCCATTTATTGCTTGATATTAATAACAGCCACATGTAGACACTTGAAATATTTTACTTGAAAAATACCTCCCATACAAAAAACGTGATTTTTAAAATTAATGGTACGGAACTCTTTGTGCGCATGTCTGACTCGCATTTGGCCGCATGTTATGCTTGACAAATATATTTAAAAGGGTTTTTTATACCTATCTCTGTACTTATATTATTGTATTAGTGCAATATGTACATAATAGGGACAGTTTTAGTCCAGAATGCTTAATACTCATACGTACCTCAGACGTGTCGCTCACTGGATGACCTTAATTGTTTTCCGTCAGGTGACATAGCAGCTCGAATTACCTGTCAATCAGAAAAGAAAACAGACAACATACCCCAAGAGCAAGAAAAGAGATGGTTTCGTTCTTCTCATAATAGAGAACAAAATTGCTTATTTTAGAATAAATACCTATATTGAGCCGCGACCCGTCCACCCACCAGCTTAACCCACCAGTGGGTCCACGGATAACGTTCGGCTAATTAGGCTTCCCACATCATATTGTACTGTAAAATGTTGTGATAATATATAGTCGAAAGAATTAAACAGGGTTCTAGTCAGCGAAGAATTTGAGAAAAATGTTATTCTTAGAAAACCGAAGTGATGTAAAATGGAGCCGGCGGATTGTTGGCAGCCGGTGACTCCTTTACGACGATTTCGGGCGTAAAATCAAAATAAACTTTATGGCGTGCGAACACGAGGTATACTTGAGCTTAGGCTAATCAAAGAATTCAATATTTATTTAGAGATTAATAATTTCCATTCACTTTTCCACGTTGGAATACCTACAAAACTTATATTTAAACTAGCAGTTCTCTATTCTAGATTCTTCTATTTTTGGTGTATTATTTGAAGATATTCTTAATTTAGGTTCTGTGTCAATCATATTTCTATCATCTTCTTAGGATCATTATATACATACATATTGTTTATAGATGAAGGTCGGGAAGTGAATCGATAAAGTAAGAAAATTATTTTGATTATACTACAGATACAGCATGCCAGAATATTCAAATTTCAAAATTGTTCACTTCACACAAATATCTGCGAAACAGACGCCAACTCGTAAAGTTCGCACCGTCGCTGGCTACGTCATGTACATAACTGAAAATGCACTTGAGATCATACCTGTGTTATCAGTTCATCGACTGATGCAACAAAAACTATTTTGAGATATGGTCGGTAATTTTTTTGATCGATTCAATTTATTTAAGCTGTACATTCATACATTTATACACTACATAATCATTTCTTAAGTTTGTAGGAGCAACATACACCCTGATAGGACATTGCAACAAGAACAATGGAACGGCATGAGGATTTTTTGTTAGTTTTTATCAATGCTAAAATTAATAAGTAATAATTTGACTGGTAGTTTTTTAAATAATTTTAATTAGTTTTTGTACAAAGTCAGTGCTTTATTTACTTATTTCAATACTAGCTATATTTGTTTATTTAAATATACTTACTTATATGTCAATTATTTGTATAGACTTCATAAAAAAAAAATATTTCAATTTATTTATTTCATCAAAATTTTGTGTATCTCACAGTAAAAACGAATTATTACTTGTATCATATAGGTCGAGGACTACATACATACATTATGTAAATGCCACAAATTTATTATTATGCCAATAATTTTTAAATTTATATTTAAGTATTGCGATTTCAAATCTGAGAAATTAGTAGGTTAATATATTTGACAGCTTTACAATTCAGGCATTTCATAAATTGACCGGTACACATCTGACTAATGGCTGGATCTACGCGAAATCCAATCTTTGGCAGTGACGGATTGGAAACAAATCTAGTGTAATGTAAATGACGAGAAAGTGGGTCGAATTGGTTACGACTCTGATGCAATAAGTGAGCCCTGCCAAGGTGTTGATAAATATTGATTATTATATTAGCACCAACCCTTACATAACGATAAAATATACTTGCCGGTGACTTCAAGATAATCATTTTAATTATTGTTTTACTCGTGCAAACAGAAAGTTGTTATACTTTAATAAATTAATGAACCTCAAAGCGTGCTTTTTGAGGCGCCGTAAAATTAGCATAATTTTCTTGAGTTCCCTGTAAATATGCTACAGGAATAAACGTGACGTAAGACAGGAAAACTTCAGCATTCGGTGCGATGCCACGCTTTCCCGCAGTTTTCTTTGTTGTGACAAAAAATAACAACATAGTTGTTGCTTCTCAAAAGGGCTGCCCTACACGATTAAGAAAATCTTCAAAATATGTATAACATTACCTACCGTGGACAGTCCCACCTTCTCCTACCCCTACAAGAAATACTGGTGATTATGAACGCGGAGGTTAGACTCCAGATAGACTAAATAAGTGCAGGTCGAATACCTATTATGAACCGTATTTCCTTACAAAGGTAGTCCTCGTAGTATAGTAAAAGTAGAGCAGTGACTTATCCAAAACAATAACCCGGATTATTTGCCATATCTTCTTTTGTTTTTAGATAATCTAGCAAACTTTGACGATATTATACATAGGATTTGCATAGGATAGATAATAGTACATTATGGTACTAGTGTGTAACGTTGGTGATTACCGCCGCGGCGCCATTGAGACCCGAGCCGTAGGCGAGGGTCTTAAGAGAGCCAAGGAGGGTAATCATCAATACACACGTGTATCATACGACGTTTTTCAACACACTTGTGAATAAAATAACAATAAAAACTCATTTGATTTAGTAGATAAAAAGTTTATTTAGAGACACAATTAGTAAATATGCAGTTAGTAAAATTATAATTAACTGTTTTTGATGACATAGCGGTCTCAATAGATAGATTATTTATTGAAATACTTTATGTTCTATTGTAATTTGAGATGGCTCATTATTCGTGTAGGTAGGTGAAATCCAATCATTGTATGTACTTGGTGTTTCGTCAGTGGGAATCTTTTATAATTTTTTCAATATCGTCAGACGATTAAACCTTTGATTTTTTGCTTCTAAATCCATCGGATAGTCTCTTTAGATAAGCTTACAAATTAGAGTATGTTTTTAAGTCCACTCCATTCTTTCGTTCGGACTGTACTTTTTAACATTGAGTATAAACACCACAAAGAGCTAGGTTTGTACTTAGAAGATAATTCTTTAAAGTACGCCATGAACACATTTTCTGAAAAAGAACGCGTATTCTTGCTGTTTTGCCATTTTATGAAATTATGGTAGGTACGCTAATAGATATTTTTCCTTGGAGTTTTCAGGTAATAAACTTTCTACAACGTTAAGGGCTTCACATCTTATATCGGGCGGTGTACAACATAAATCATTTTCTTCGTAACTAATACTTGTAGACATTTTAATTAATAAATAACTATAATTTCAACAGTGAAAACGAGTTGTAAAAAATGTTTCGGGCGGGAACAATTAATCAGTTTTCCTATGCGCGCGCATTGCGATCGGCCACAGACTAAAGAGATAAGTTTTTTTTTTCGCGCATAAGATTTGCGCCTATTCTGCCACGTACAAAATGGGGAATTTAAAGTTTTCTTTTATTACGGAGAAAACAAAAGTTATACTTGAGTGAAAGTTTTATTTATTAAACACGTACGAGTTAAAATTATCTATTTAAATAAGAAGTTGCATGAAATAAGCAAGCAAAAGGAAAATTAATTTGTTTGTTCTATTGAACACGATCTTTTTTTTGAATAAAAACTTTTTTAATATGAACAAAGCAACTCAACGCAAGTACATACAATTCCATTAACTCAACCAATAAAATAAAATAAAAAACTATAACTCACTAGTGAGTTATAGCAATGAAAAAGTCACAGTTTGATTATGGGTGTCATTATGTGCCTAATTGCGGTGACCATAAAGCCACTTTATGAGCAAGTGTGTTGAAAAATAGGTTAAGATTTGGAGGAGAAATCAGAGGACTAAGAAACGTTGATTTTGTGTACTTTTATATTTTTGGTGCAAATCGCGTCTGGTTGTTCGAGCACAGCGCAAAAGCAACGTTTTAGTGTTATAATACAAACGAGTATAATATAATAGCATTTTACACGGTTTTCAACTTTTTCACTAATATGTAACCGAAATTATTAATGTACCCAATAACATTCAAGTTACGTAATATCAGCGTCTTTGCAATTATAAAAAGTTTTAAGGTATTAAGGCCTTACAGAACTGAAAAACTTGTACCTACTTTATTAAAAATCTAATATTAGAGCCAACTTCTGTAATAAACCCAGTTCAAAAACAATAAAAAATCTGGTAATGGGATGTATTTAAAAAAAATCTAAGTAGGTCCTTCTTGTTTTTGTAGTTTTAGTCGTTCGTTCGTCATCGTTACTCGTTTCGTCTCACCTACATTATTTCGGCTTGTGATGGGAAGCAGCCGTGTGAATCATCCCTGTTTATTTCTGGTGATTCATGTTTACAACAGCGCATATTTTACTTATTTTTACATGATCGATACGACTTTTAAATTACACTTTATTAAAAACTCTTTAAAATAATTATTTAATCGGCATATAACTACTGAACGGTCTTAAAAGGGATTTTGTCTTGGTCAAAATAAAACCCTCGCATTAAGGAAAATTAAATCAGTCACTCGCTTTATTCGTCTTTTTTCTTATGTCAAGTGTCGTGCGAGTCTTAACTATTCGTCCATAGTCAGTCAGTCTGTAGGCTGGACGCCCGGACTACATAAAAATATCGTAGCTCAATCAGTGTAATTTGTTCCTATATATTTATTTATTTATCAGAGAGAATGATCAGAGTGCATATCCGTCTGACCGTGGTTGACCTGTGTCACGCACGCGACCGTTTGCGACAGTTGGCAAAATGCTTTATTTCAGACAACGCGGTCGCCCCTAACAACCCAGGCACCCTCGCCGCTGTTCAGAAAAAGCACCCATCTATAGCGGACCCAAGCTTACATGACCCACCCAATGGCAATAGGTGTAGCTGTTATGCCTTTCAGATGTGGCTCAGCTGGTGGACTAGACGGTTTAACCTCACAACACCAAAATACTTTTTAAACGGTGACATTAGCCACTCTGGAAAGACCCTTCTACAATACGTAACAGCCTTGGTAAACTTCATGCAGTTGGGCAGATTGGTCATTATTTTCAGCCAATATAGCATAAGGTTCGGGTCTAAAGGTAGTTGCGAAGCTGCCGTCCACTCTCTGCGTACATTCCTAGACGTACAAAAAGGATTACAAAAAGGAGGGATCCTATTGAAATGGACATTCAAAATGCCTGTAAGTCGGTTTGCTGACACAGTCTGAAAAATTATCCCCTCCGTTTATAATTTTCTTGCCAGAGAAAATTATAAACGGAGGGGATAATTTTTCAAACTGTGTCAGCAAACCGACTTGATCTTGACTTTTCAGCCAATATAGCATAAGGTTCGGGTCTAAAGGTAGTTGCGAAGCTGCCGTCCACTCTCTGCGTACATTCCTAGACGTACAAAAAGGATTACAAAAAGGAGGGATCCTATTGAAATGGACATTCAAAATGCCTTCAAGTCGGTTTGCTGACACAGTTTGAAAAATTATCCCCTCCGTTTATAATTTTCTCTGGCAATGCTAGCCAATATTTTAAATTAAAGTCCCAAAATAACTTTTTGTCCTAAGAAATAGGTTGTCATATGTAGCCTTGTAATCTACCCAATAATTAAAAAACTAAATTTTAAATTTAAAATCTTCTATTTAGATGACGGGACTCCAAGAAAAGATGCCCCAACAGTTTTGGCAAACTTAAGCACTATAAAGACTAATCTTGAGTCAATGAAGACTAAAATTATGTCTCAATTTATGCACTCGCTCCTAACATAAATATGTCTTTATAGATTATATTATATTTGATGGGTCTACCAAATTTAATCGGCAAAATGTTTCTAAATTTCCAATAAATTTTGCTTTTGCTCTACTAAAACATTACCTACAAACTACGGCGCAGCCATCTTTAGAAATATCCGGACCTACTTTCCAAATTAGATACCATAATCCAAAATTCATTATTCTCTATTCTGAATACCGATTTAAGTCAACGGTCTATTTGAAATCAAGCCTCCTTGCTGGTCAGGTAGGAGAACTAAGCATGCGCATAATTTCCAGTGTCCGTAATGTTCAAATACTATTCAACAAAATAGTAAAACATTCCACTATGGAAATATCCTACGCGACGAAGGCCAAAACCTATATTCAAAATTCCCCGAACACCCTTCCGCGCAGAGACAGTGGAACAAGCCGCTTTGCAGACTACTATACGAGATTACTATAATCTCGTATAATCTTCATATGCGAAAGCACGCTCGTCTCATTGCCACTGCCGGGTGGGAGTCTTGTTTGTGGTTGCAGGTCCTGCTTTCTTAGAATATTGGGACATTCCTGGATGACCTGATGATACATTTCCCATATATTTGAGCCATTTGGCTTCAACTCATAATCTTTATGAAATTTTAAATTAAAAAATTGGTGGAGGGCAAATGGCTTGCAATTACTTCGCCCAACGAATAAGCATTGCCATCCAGCTTGGCAATGCTGTCAGCCTTTTGAGCACCCTACCACAGTTTTTTGAAATTTATAAACCGAAAAAATAAAAACAAAACTGGGGTACGGTGCCCAAAATTTAGATTTAAATTAAGATTTTCATTTAGTTTTTAGTTTAATTGTAATATTTATGACTAGTGGCTCTGTGAGCTGTAGACCTCGCAAGCTAAGGCTGCGTTTCCGCTGAAGCGGAGCAGAGCGGAGAGGAGCTTAGCGGTGCATGAATGACCAATCACAATGCTTTAAATCTCCACTCCGCTATTTCCATTGAAGCGGAGCGGAGATTACATTATAGAAGAAACTTTTTACACCACATGTTTTTCATAAAATTATACGATAAGAGCAACTTACAGCCAGTTCTCTAGACCCAAGGTCGACCACTACCCTGGGTAAAGTCAATCCCTGTGACTTATGTACGGTGACTGCCCATGCTAATGTGAGAGGAAATTAAGTCCTAGAACATGTGCTCTCTTTACAACGCCAAGTTCGCGTAACAGCGGCAATAGGCACTGATCCCATTATAGTTGGACCAGTGTAGTGGTCAAATCTAACCATAACTACCAAAGGGCGATCAATAGGTGACGCATGATTAAGAGCATACACCAAATCAGAGTTTTCTCTAAACCTTGTGCTTGTTGATCGGCACATGCCTGTGTAGCCTCCTTGTTGTTATAGTCAGCCGACACCTAGCCGTAAGTATGTGAAGGTCCTTTAGCTTAGCAAAAAAACACAGCTATAGTATATATAACAAAGTCTAAAGGAAAACTATCAGAGCTAAGTGGGGTTTACACATAAAAAAGTTATAGGCGACCAACTTATAAAATATACTTGAAAAATTAACTTAAAGTCGGCATTTGCAGCTACGGAACCCTACACTGCGCGTGGCCCGATACGCTCTTGGCCAATTATTTTCTTTTACAGCTATTTATTTAACTTGCAATCTATGTATGTTTGCATGTTCGGGTCAAATCTCACATTAAGATAAATTTGATTTACTTTCCGGTTTCCAATTCAGCTGAAAATTTTGCACATCTGTATAATTATATCGCGTGGCAATGCAAATTGTTATGACTTGGAGCTGGTCTGATGATAGAGCTGGAAAGCAGTCATAGGAACTCTATAATGAAACTACGCAATCCCATCAAGTTCGGGCTCGTTTATTTTGTCGTGAAGAGTATTTACCATCTTCGGTCTCACAATCAAAGTTATATATTTCCCAAGAATACAAATAAGTGCCTATACTAAAAAAAAAACTTGTTAATTAAACTTCTTAATACCAGTTGTATAATCTTCTTCTTCTTAAATAAATACATCGTACTAAAAAGAGAACACCTTCTGGTGAGATTCGAACTCTAGACGCTAAACTCAATCAGATCAGATCTCGATAAAAACTAATTGGACTATTTATCCTTTGAAAATGCTGGTGAAAAAGTTGTATAATAAAAATAAATACATCACACTAAAAAGAGAACACCTTCTGGTGGGATTCGAACTCCAGACGCTAAACTCAATCAGATCTCGATAAAAACTAATTGAACTATTTATCCTTTGACAATGCTGGTGAAAAAATCCGTCTATTGTATGTCATAATAGAAAATAACATTCCTTTGTTATTTTGTTGTCACTAGAAACACAAAATGGTCGTAAGAGCCATATAATCCAAAGGCGCTTAGGCACTTTGTGCCAACACCGCCATTTTGAAAAATTTCCAAAAAATGGCTCGACTGCCGATTTTCATATGTTTATTGAACCTGCTTCCAAAATTTAACGGGAATCGGTTGAGAAATGCGACCTCTAGAGGAGAACACACAGACATACGAAAGCACTTTTGGCCAAGCTAAAACGGAGACCTCTCTCGCTTCGCTCGCTCGGTGAATTATACTAGCTGTGCCCGCGGGTTTCACTCCCCGTGGGAATTTAGGGGTAAGAAACTATCCTATGTCCTTCCCCGGGTCTTAAACGATATCCATACCAAATTTCATTTAAATCGGTCCAGCCGTTCACACGTGATGGCGTGACCCAGGGACATATAGACTCATTTTTATATAAATAGATGTGTGTTGTTTTCTCTTATAAAATAAATTATATTTAAGAAGTTGTTATATCCTAATCTGACATTTATTCGACCAACTTCATAGGGATAGTCGTCGGCCGTTGGCAATAGACGTACTGATACGTAACATACAATTGCATACTGATTTCTGTGTCTGCAAGATAATTTTAACAGAAAACGTCTGTTAACGTCGCGATGCCAAAAATATTGTCTTTTGGCGCCGAGCTCGGGATTGTTTACTGTAACCGAGGGACGTGGCGTGTGAGTTTGTCAGATTGTTTATTTGCTGTTAACTCGGAAACTGTCTTTAGGTAATGTAAAGTTGATTGTTTAAGGGTAGTAAAGTAATGTTGATATTCAGTACTTGTTAGTTTTGGTAAGACGAAATTGAAATAATTTTAATGATTTTAAGGTTATTTTATAAAAACGAATATAAGAAGAATTCATTATGATCATATTATCATAGTATATCGTCAAATGGTTTACTCCCGTGATATGGTCGAAAAGGCCGAATCATAAGGGCGAGTGTAAACAGTGGCAAAACGACGGTTTTGCTGCACTCTCTACACTATGGAGAGGGTGTATGAATTAATTTGTATGTATTGATGATCATTGTACTTTTTTAAATTCCGCTTTCAGCTACTGAATTGACATAAATATCAAAAGTATTACATCGTAACATGCTATTTTACTTACTTTGTCCATAACATGTTTCTTAATCAGGTTATTTTATTATATATAAATGAAAAATATAATATTTTTGTGGGACTGTTTATTACTGCTAGCTGTTTGCTCGTAGTGAAACAGTATGTTAGGTACTCTAGCTACTTGGAACAGCTACGTATTCAGATGCCCTGATCTTTTGATGAAAAAATATAAGCAGTTAACGATCCAACGTTGCAATGCTGGCTGCAGGGTATAATGCTGGAAGGTTAAGTATAGTATAGTCGTAATAAGTTTAGTAAATAATATTAATTCTAATCAAGCGATCCAAAGAATACTGCATTTATATTTATTTACACGCATTTAGAAGTGTATACCTGTGTTAAAATACATAAACTCAATTTCTAGCAGGTCATAAAGACACTGCAGTTATTAACCCTTCATCGTTTGTGAGACCTTGTAGTGTGGTTGAGAAACGTATCGACCAGAATTTGTAAACATCCAAGAATAAATTTAGTTTATCCAAACATTCACTACGTTTGGCATATTGAAGTTTTATTATGTGTTCCTAAGTAGCAAAGTCGCTAGATGATTCGTTTGCTCGAAATAGCTTTGTTAGCTTTATATATATAAAAAATATTGAAGAAGACTTTATAGAGTTATTTTTTTTCCAAACTGTTTCAGTATTATATAACAGAGCTATGTCTAGAACAAAAGGCTTAAAATGTTACTGGGTTTAAGCAATAAAAATATTTACACTACAATATTTCCTAAAAACGTAAAAATATTAAATATAACATAATATGTCCATATTTACGAAGACTATATTTTGTCTATATAATTAGAATAAGTACATATTATGAAGCACTTTGATCCTACGTAGCAAATATTAAATTACTTAAAAATTATAACATTTTAAAAATTTGAGTAAAATTAAAATACCATGTGCCGGAAATGGTGAATGAATTTTGTCGTATCACATACAGTATGGCCCAATAAATATTAGCATTTGTTTAGTTAATAATTCGAAAAGAAATATAAATTATTTGCTGGAGTTAAACTGTTTATTTTGCACTTTAAGAATTTATTTGGTTAATAAAGATTTTCATAAATAAAGATTCACAATAATAGCATAATTTTGTACCATGCACTGATCCATGATACAAAATCGCAAAAACTTACTTTACAAACTTATTTTAAAGTCATCTGACAGCCGGTGTTAAAGTTATAGGCATGCCAGATGCTAACACTTCAACCGTTATACAACGTGGAAGGATATTTAGAATCAAAATAACATTAAAAGAACAAAAAAATATATTTGGCATTTCCATACATGTATGCAGCCGCCCGGGCAATTTATGGGAATGTCGAAATTTTTTTTGGTCTTCCGACTTTTATTTTAATTTTATTATGCTATATAGCGATCAATATAGCCCGTGGTTTGATTCAGTACAGGTAAGTGTATTCCACGTTGTATGAGACTGGAAAAAACCAGACTTTTATGACCGAAAGCTTCAATCCAATACGATGAGGAAATATAATTAAAATATTTTTTCTTTTAAATATACGAGAATCGAGCCCGTCTCCTCCAGGTGAGTTGTTTGCATACCGATCCGAAATAGCGCGGCGTAGGCGGCCGATTACCTCTGCTATTTAGAAGGCTGGAAGAGAAACTGTCACGAAAATAATCCGATAAACTCGGGATGACCTGGATTTAAGGAAAAATAAGTCAAATTTCAATTTAACCCACTTCTACCTACAGCTCTACTTAATGAGTTGTTTAAAAATATTTTGGTTAGGAAATCTACAAATATAGACATTAAGTTTAAAAAATATTCATGAACAAATGCATTAACGTTTACATAAGGGAATCTTTGGTTTTTCATTAAAAAGTAAGGTAGGTAGATTTTATAACGAATTCTTTGATCGCGCTCTTTGTCGTTTGCGAACGTATGTAACCTACATACATGCAAGAAACGAAGGTCGCTGTAGCAAAAAGGTTCTGCCCATTACTAGGTCAGACAATCTTAGCAATTTTATCGTAAACATATTTCAATTGTTATATAGAAATTATTAGGGAGACGGATAGAAGATAGCTCAGAAAAATGATGTCTCAGTTGGTTCATAAAAGCTGAAGATGATGGTGACTATGGAGAAGGCTTGTGTCCAACATACTTTGTGCACATTAGATTTATATGCAAGTGGTTCATCATCGATTTACAATTTTTGTTCTTTTGACACTGTTCTTAGTAGACGTAAGCCCATGCGGCTCTCTCTCTATAGTTCGAAACAATTAGTACCGTCAACGAACTAATGCTGAATGTTTTGGCATGAGAATAGTCATTAGCGAATGTTAGTTACGAAATGTAAGTCTAAAGTTACAGTCGCGTCTAAAACTAAACAGTTTCCTGTATTGTTTTCCAGTTGTGTGGGAAGACTATTAAAAATTAGTACCGGGACGGCCGAGCATTGTTTTGGAAATTGTTTTGCTTTCTTTTCTTCTCCCGAATGCAAGTGATAGTCAACTAGTCAGGAGCAAGACTTACACTGATATAAATAGGAACATGGTGATGATGAAAATGATATGAAGCAATTTCTTTTGTCTTAAATCTTCTTTCATCGTTGCCCTTCCCATTGTTCTAATAATTATCTTGTCTACTGAGTATAGAGTACATTATTACACTCTACGCACCAAAATCCTCTCCTAGCGTTGGACTCTTTAAATCGTCTATTGAGTTTTTCCAATTTTAATAAAACATGACATCCTGATTTTCAGCGTCTCTCATGCTTTCGAAGTAAAATCATTGTCAGCGTTGTCATTATACGACTCTGTTGCTTGCGAGCAGCTCGAAAAAAAGGCTGGATATTTTGCGAAAGTGTTGCGAACATGATTAACTTCAGGAAACAGTCACATGTTTGTCACTAAAATTCGAAAAGACAATATCGTCATAGGGCTTAGTATTGTATCGATAAAAGAGAAAAAAATGTAACAAAATAGGTAATGTTACTTGTCATAAATCATTGTAATAATGCAGAGAAAGAAACTGACTGACTCCAAAAAACTACGACATAATGCAAATTCCATAGAAAATGTTTGTTTTGTAAGAAAAAAAACGACGGGTTGCACTCTGGGAGTGCCGGCAGAAGTGAAAACTTGAATATTAACGTTGTGCATTTTTGATATTTTGGAATGGTTAGGGAATAATTTTGCACGAATTGCTTTAATTATCACTATAAAATATTTCAAATCTTTTCTGAACGACAGTCTGTCACAAATGTCACAAGCATGACCAAATTCATTTTCAACAAAATCATTTTCAAATACACAGCAGTATGGCCACTACACAGACGGTCGAGCCATCTGTTGTCACCATCCATGGATGCGCGTAGCACGCTGTAACATAAACACACACGAACATTCGCGCAAGCGCCCTGCGCCGTCTTACGAATTTTCGATCAGGCCACGTGTCCTGACGCGAGTTTAACATTTTTTACCCATTCCAAAAAAAGTGCACAACGCCGCTAAAGAAGTTTTCACTTCAAAAAATTTAAATTGTTGGAAACTAGCGGATTGCAAACATTATTCTGAAACTCAATTTCAGTTCGAAGACAAAAAATTTTTGCAGATCGCAGAGCTCGTGGAAAGTATAATGTTTGTTGCTACCAGAAGTCCACCAGCCACGACGTGGGGACTCCGCAGCGGCACGAGACCACACCGGTATATTTAGCTCGCTCCACATCCGAGCGCCGTTTCGCAACGAAGCGCCGCGGCTGGCCTTGCAAAGAACAGGCGAGCTTCAGACAAAGTGATCGCACCTATACTAGGTAAATGATGACGTTAGAAAGTCTTGCATATGTTAAATTACGTGTACAACTATCGCAGACCAAGGCATCCGGAAAAGAAATTATTAAATTAGATATAAAATTGTTATTTTTATTTTATCTTGACTCACGTTCCGCTCATTGTATCTACCTTAGTTACCAAGCTTTGAGAGACTTGTATTTAGTATATCTCAGAAACCTCTGGTTGACGGAGAACAAAGCAATAGCTGTTGTTTTTAGGCTTTCTCAACACTTGGTATATCTTTGGGCGTTTTGTTGAATAATCAGTTCCGAAAATCTGTCAGAAGAATTGGTGTCTTCCCAATTATTAATTATTACATTACTATCTAATGAAGCAGTTTACAATTATGGCTTTTTGGAATTTCTAAGAATTAAGTCACCGGTTGGTGTAAAAAGCCTTTCCCAAGTGGGAAACTGACGAATATCAACCCTAGACACAACAGGAAATCAGAGTAAGATCAATATGTAAGTAGGTATGTTCAGCAGTAGAAGTTTTGTTTTTACATGTGGACTACTTTCTCTCTCTCTACTCTACTTTGTTGTCTATTATTAAGTACTGGTGGCAGAAAGAAAATGTGTTATAAAATAAACTTTTTAGTAACAATGAGTAAGGCTCAGTAATACTCAGAGAAAATGTCTCCTAAACTGTAAACCCTACTGTACATATCTACTTGCAGATCTGCCAGATATTTTTGCCAGTGTAGGCATTTCTGGTGGTATTTCAAGGCTAAACGTGGATTATTTTTACTACCATTGCGAAAGTTTTGGGACAAGGACGGATAATTACTAGAGGCCTTGCATCAGTATGTAATCTCATAAAATAACAGTGTCGGGCAAACAGGTTAGTGATTCATGTTGGCGATTTACTGCTCCAGAAAATGGGGGAAAATATTTTTAGCCGTAATGCTGCTGCCCATAACAGTTTAATGATTTTCCCAGAATAATGGCGATATACATACCTACAGTGAATACTATCACGTCTCCCAGAATAATGGCGATATACATACATACAATACATACTATGACGTCTTTAACCCTACGCCAGTCAGAGCATTTTGGGTTTTGCGGCTCTAAGCAGATCCGCAAGACTTATAAGCCTTTTTTAGTGAGATGGCGAATGGGAAGGCGGGAAAAGGAATAAAAGCGGTACGTTGTACGGTGGGTGTCTGGAAAATATCGTGCATTTTTATAAAAATCACTCTAACACATATAATATCATTCCGATGCTTTTAAAAACCCTTTCGTTATTTGAAGGTCTATCGCTATTATTCCATTAGGTAAAAATTTGTCCAAAAAAGAAAGAAAAATCAACAAAAATTGTATCGTAAAATCTACTGACATCAAAAGATGACGAAGCAAGCGTTTATTTTTAAGAAAACACACGCACAGTTTCTGATTCATGTAGCGTTATCCCACATCTCTTTCTAGATAATTTATTTTGTTCCTGGCAGATATCTGATGAAGGTCTTTGACTGTGGCCAGAAAATGGGAAAGTAGAACAGTGTACCTATTTAGTATAAAGGTTCATTCGCAAAAAGGACTAAAACAGAGGTATGTTATCTAAAATTAATTTAGACATTATTAAAACCATAACATTAAATGGATATTAAAAAGGAAATATTTAGGTCGCTGTACTAAGAAGAGCTCGAAAGTATCTCAAAACTTGACCTACCCTAGTTGGAGGATGCAGTTGATCTAACAATATGGACGTACGTTGCATTTAGCGCCAAGAACTGATGGCCGATGGGGCAGAAAGTTTCTCAAATGACGTCCACGTATCAGCAGGCGTAGCTTAGGATACCCACCTGCTAGATGGTCAAACAACCTGTGCTAGGTTGCAGGAAGGCGCTGGATGCAAGCTGCTTCCGATCGATCGGGCCTATATCCAGCAGAAGCCTTCCTGTGGCTGATATGATGATGAATGAATGTTAATAATTAAAATGATAAATAAATAATACAAAATTAAAAAGTCTGGAGAAATTCTTAAGTTTCTTCATATGTTATATAAATTGTGGGTCTGTAGGTAGGTGTGCCCGCCTGCATATGAGCGTGGGTACGAACAAGGGCAAAGAGCGAAGAGCATTTGTTAACTACTACGATACCATTTTTAAAAAAAAGGTTGTTTGAAGTAAACGTAGTAAGTAGATCCTCATCAGGTCTTATAAGTCTCCACTGCAGGAGCACGAACCCCTCTGTACTACTAGAGGAGCCATATTTGATCAGAGCAGCCTACACTCTCCAAGCTCTGGCCAGTTGGGTTGGAGAGGTAAGGTGAGTAGATCCTATTTCCATAAAAAGCAGGATTTTTCAGATTGTATCGAAGATCAAAAACATAGGCGGTGCGTTGCAGATTTATTATTAAGCTGACTTGATTGTGCCTCCAATGATTCTCTTTGTATTTATGTCAAGCTTAGACCATGCTATAGTTAATTTGCTATTTTGCCATAATAATATTAAATGCAATTCGAATACAATAAAAAAACAGACTAAAACATAAGTTTTTGAAAAAAAATGTCATTTCTTGTATTAGCATTTATTGTGAGGCAAAAGTATTTATTAAGATAAATGAAATAAGCCCAAACTCAAGGATTTGTGTCGTTATAGTACTGAGTTCTGTCGTATATTATCCAGCTCCATCAACAGAACAGCTCATTGACTCCACGGTGTTGTCATCGACTTAATCAGATGTGCAATATTTCAGCTCAATCGGTTGAGGATAACTGGTTGAAAATTGAATGACCAGCTTTTATTTAACTTGCAATGTAATGTAGATAATAATAACAACCATAGGATGCGCTGACCTACCTGTACCATTGGGCAGTACCATTAATGGTAAAAGACAATATATGGAGACAACAACGAATTCATCGCTAAATGCTATCTCTTCTAGCCAACCTTTTTTATTGTATTGTAATTGGTAGAGGATAGTTAATTTAGACCAATGTGAGCACAGTATCTACTTATACCTAACTAATAACTTACATAAAACTAGTATTATTACAAACAGATACTTCAAAAATTTACCTATACCAACTGCAAAAGAGTTCATGATTTGCACCAGTAAATTGCAAGAGAGCTGTACCAAGCCGTTGCAGCGACTTATGAAGCCATACAATATGATTCACACTACGATAAATGTATATAAATAGAAGTTTATTCACGGACGGCCGCACACTAAAATAGAATTGTATAGAAAGAGGGTTTTTACTTTCATCCAATAGGGCGCTGCGGGTAGTATAGTTTTTTTAGCTTGTGCACTAAAATAATATTTGAATTAAACCGGCCAAGTGCGAGTTGAACTCGCGTGGAGAGGATTCCGTACAATTCGTCAAAGTTAACTACTACTAGCGCCATCTAGTGGTGCTTTAGTGAACTATTTTCCGTAAGTGAACGTAAAATTGAGTTTACCAGTTTATCTTTAATTGATAGAATTCTTATAGGGTTTGTTGTAATCTTCAAGCAATTAATTGTTTTGTTTTTCAAAAAATTTGGATCAGTAGTTTAGATGATCGCGGGGTGTCAATGATCAATTTTCGTCTTCTTTCATGAATTCAAAATCAAAACTATTTATTTTTTACAAAAATATGTTTGAGATCCTCATAACGATTTATTAGATATATGACACAATAAGGTTTGCAAAACTTTTTTAAAATTTCCGAACTTGTCCCGGGAAAATGAACCTTATTTTAAAAATATATTTAATTACTTATATATGTGTATTTGGGTCGTAGGACTACACCATCCTACCAAATTTCGCCTGATTTATCCCAGTAGATTCGGAGCAAATTTGCTGTGACAGACGGACTGACAGATAGACGCAGGAGTGATTCTATAAGGGTCCGTTTTTTCATTTTTGTACGGAACCCTAAAAATTACCTTCAATAAGTGATAAATTTATCCTACATTGAATAAAAAAATTGAGTTTGAGTTTGGGATCCATTTCTATTTAGGTTTACAATTCACACGATGGTATTTCTTTCAAGGGGTTACAGTAAGGGACAAATAGCTCTATAAGATATTGTGTATTTGTACTTGATTTGTTTTCATTGCACCACTTATTTTTCAGGACAATACCTTTGGGCACAGGAACTTTACCGCATAGGAAACCATATATGGTTCGACATGTTTACAGCTTATTTATTCTTAAAAAATACAGAATTGACGGATGATCTCTTATAGGGATGGTTTGTTGTATCAAGTTGTATCATTAGCAAAAAAAAAACGCAAATATTTTATTTATGGCCAAATGACATTTGGTTATGACCTCACTTTTTCGGACGTGGTCAGTGGATGTTTACAAGCGCGTAAAACTCTCAACTTCGAAAAAATAAAAATTAAAATTAAAAAATTAGTTTTTTAAATAAAAACAATTTTTTATTGTGTCTCATGACCTCTCGTTTGCATATACTGTAACAGATTTTCACTTTCCATTTGAATTCACCCATTTTTTACACCAAATGTTTCAGAACCATATCTGGTTTCGTACACAATCATGCGCTTTTTGGCCTAGACATATGTGGTTTCGTATGCAACAAAGCTTTCAATATTGTTGGGCTATTATTTTATCTCAAGGATATGGTTTCGTTTCTATTTAGGTTTTTTTTACACTCTAACCTATCATTTTATTAGGGTGAATCTTCAGATTCGGCATATTTAGTTGATTCCCCTGGCGGAATTTATTTAAACAGTTTTTTTATATGTAAAAATAAAAAATAAAATTTTACTCAATTATAAACACATATAACGAATAGGCATCACTTTTAGCTGATCGGTTCCAAAATTATAGCAATTTAAAGTTTTTCTTGGCAGGGGAATCAATAAATGACGTCAAGGGAATCAAAATTTAGTCATGATATAAGTAAATCAAGTTTTATTATTAATTTACAGTAAGTAAATATAACTAATCAACCTTTTGGTAGCATCTGTAAGAATTAATCAGCCTTTTGATTGAAGAAATTGGCACTTTTATCCATAGTGACTCATTAATTATAGAAAAATGTACTGAAAACAACTAAAAGGAAAACTATTCAGTTTTAAAATCAACTATCAGATTATCCTTATACAAATATTTCGGTAAGTACTTATTTAAATAAAAACATCAGTATTGCGATCCAACGCGGAAATGCGGCTAGCGTTCTTGGCACTATGCCACTTTTTAGACTAAATTAATAGTTAACTTTTTTCTGTGTGAATATTTGTAAATATGTAATTTTTTTCTTTTTTCTTTCTTACTTCAATAAAATATATATATTTAAAAATTATATAAAATCAACAACTAATATTTTTGGTAACGTCATTATCAATAATTTGTCAATTTCCACATAAAAAATATATCAGATCATTCAACTTACATTCAGAAAAAATAAGTATTTATTAATATTAGTTTATGATGCAATACAGACACACAGACACATAGACAGACCCACATAGAAACAGATATTGATGTCAAACTTATAACACCCTTCTTTTTGCATCGAGGGGTAATAAATGATTTTTAGTCGAAAGGATAGATTAAAAATAAACATATTTGTAATAAATAAGATAAAAACCTTTCTTTTTTTCACGGAAAATCAGGAAAATTTTGATTTATCATCATGAATTTTAAGTACCCTGGCGCAAATACCAAGGGAATCGACCCCAGTGGAATCAAAAAGTAGAATGTTTCTATCGATTGTGATAAAACCAATAGGTTTTAAACAATAAAAATATAATAAATACATAATAATCATTTCCGCTGTTCCGTTAACATCGAAAAACAATTCCTAAAAAATCTAATTATATTTATAAACGTGATCAGGGTAATCAACGACCTAGTGAAACAAAACCAGGGGAATCAAATATTCGCCTTTGTAATTTCGTCCTGGAGCAACGAATGGCGCAATCTTCCTCAACGATGTTCGAAGTGCTACTAGTAGTACCCATGCACCGACTCGGATGCACTCCTTTAGAATATTCCACTAGGGATTTACGTGTTTTAGTGGCGCGCCACGGGAATCACTGTTTAGTCTCGGACAAACTTTATATTATATTTATAAATAAATCTGTCATTAATACACATACTGTTTATTTTTTTTATATATCAACAACAACCCTGCTAGCGATTTAACCTCACTGTTTATTTTATTTCCGTTCATAACTTAGTGTTTTGTGGGTAAGTTGTTCAGGAAATGTGAAGCGGACGCGCCAGGGTTATCAATATTTTGACCTTTCAGATTTTTTTTTCGACCATTTGCATTAAAATAAACACAATAACTATCGTGCCTCAGTTAGATCATACATTATAGTAGCATAAAAAAAATATTTTGTTTTCAAATTTAAATACTACGGGTACTTTATTTTTCCAGACAGCGCAAATTGAGCCTCTCAAGATTCACCCATTACTGCTTTGCTATTATTTTTCCTAAGCTTTTCCTTTTATTCCTTGTGGCAGCATGTACCCTGGGCGCTTTTACGGACATAACAGGCATACTAACATATTTCCCTTTTCTGGTTCTGAATTCTGATTCTCCATTTGTGAGCCGCCAGGGAAGTCCATTGATTTATTCAAACCCTGGGACACCGACACAAAGCAAGAAGATGAGGAAAGCTCCAGAAAAGCGTCAGGACCTACCCCTAACCTCTGTGCGACCTGACAATATTGGACACCTGCCTGAGTGGCAAAAAATCGTCAAATTTGTCAAGTTTGTGCAATGAAAACCTACACTAAATGTCCTAAATGTAAGGTATATCTATGTTATAATGAAAAAAAGAAATTGTTTACTTAAGTTTCATCAATAATTTTGTATAACTTTCTTTATTATTACATTTTCTCGTGATATAAAAAGATTTTGAAATCACTTATCATATTTGCTTCGAATGCATACGAAACCATATATGTCCAAAACATTTAAAGCTTTAATGCATACGAACCCACATATGGTTTCCAAAAAAAAAATGTAACGGAACTACTTTATAACAATTTTATTGTATTTTCTTATTTTTATAGCTTCAATAAAGGCACTCACACACATTATATTTTTTTATATATATATTTAATATATCATGCAGTAAAGGGATAAAAAGCAGCAGCAAGCTTATGGTAGCATGTTAGTGCCTGTAAGAGATTGCCTTGGTGATAAGGCCGCCTATTGTATGCCTATGCTGATATTTTTGAATATTATTTATATGTGCTTTTGGTGCAATAAAGTGTTACTTACCTACTTGCTTTACTACTACTATTTTTAAGAGCCAAGCTCTTGTTAGTGTTATCTTATGGAAACAAATGCACACAATAACGTTATTATATGATACGATTTTTTAGCAGCGATAATTGAGTGGTTTGCCTTTGCCTTCTTCATTTCACACACCAGTGAACTAAACAGTCACTAGTCACCGTCAGTTTAAAAGGTGGCAGCTAAAATGATTGTACGTAAGTAAAAATTTAGAAGTTAGTCCCGGCTCCCGCCTAGTGTAGTGAGGATCAAACTCGTGCGTTAAAGACGCACAGAGTGCCACAACAGCTTGGCTAACCCCGCTTCTTTTAAAATTTGACCGGATTTTCGAGGATTTTAGATATTGAGCCAAAAACATGCTGAATTTACTTAGCATTCGTAATTGTGGGTCACGTAAAACATGATTTGTCACCATCCCGACCCATGCCCACTATGACGACCTCCGTGGCGTAGTGGTCACCATGCTAGTCCGCCACACAGAGGTCCCGGGGTCGATTCCCGGTCAGGGCAAGTTGGAAAATGGCCTTTTTCAAATGTCCTAAGTCTTGAATGTTTATCTATATATGTACTTCTTATAAAAAAAAATATAGTATCGTTGAGTTAGTATCCCATAACACAAGTCTCGAACTTACTTTGGGGCTAACTCAATCAGTGTAATTTGTCCGTATATATTTATATTTATTATTTATTATCCCATCGGGGGCCGTAATGGGCGTCTGAGAAAGTTCCCTGTGCAAAGACGGTGTCTATAAAGTAATTCACCATTTATTGTTAAAAAAGCTTGAGTATTATGGAGTAAGAGATTCTGCTTATGAATTATTCAAATCCTACCTACATAATAGAAAAATGTTTATCCAAATAACCGGGAATGATGGAAACACAAATATAATAAAATCTAAAAAAAGGAACCGTTAAAGCAGGCGTACCACAAGGTTCTATTTTGGGGCCCATACTCTTTATAGTATACATAAATGACCTTATTGACCACGTTAGTAAAAAAAATCCTGACTCTAAACTTATAGTCTATGCAGATGACACAAATGCAATTGTTTCTGCACCAGATATACAACAGCTTAATGTAAAAATTGAAATGATAATAAATGTTCTCCAAGACTGGTTATATGCAAACGGCTTAAAAATTAATGCTAAAAAAACAAATGTTATGTTATTTCGGACTAATTACAGAGAAGACGAAACTCTAGATGTAAATATACAAGATGAAAAAGCCCAAATTTCTGCAGTTGTGAAATTCTTAGGAGTCCATAATGATGAGTATCTAAATTGGAAAACAGAGCTAGAGGGTGTAGAAAGTAAAATTAACTCTGCTTGTTACGTTCTTAGGAGTTTGAGAGATGAAGTAGATATCGATCACCTTAAATTAGTGTATTATGCGTTAGTAGAGTCTAAGTTACGCTACAGTGTACTTTTTTGGGGGGGGAGCTATGACTATAACTTGGACAAAGCATTTACGCTGCAAAAGAGAGTGATAAGAACCATGGTTCGTATATCCCAGCATACCTCGTGCAGAGAATATTTTAAAGAATTAGGAATACTTACCGTTCCCAGTCTATACATTATTATATTAATGACATATCTGGCAAAACATCTACATAGATATGAAAATGAAGAACAGAGGCAAAAACGGGAATCAACCAGAAGAAAGGACTTGGTTACGGCTGGAGCATCGGGTTTGAATATAGTAAATCAATGTCCATATTATAAATCTGTGTTCTTTTTTAATAGACTTCCAGTAGAAATTAAAGCATTATTAGATATACAAAGCTGAATTCAAGGATAAACTAAAAGGATTTCTGCTGACAAGTGTTATTATTCACTAAATGAAATCTAAATTTAATTTGTTAATGTGACATTATTGGACTAATTTTATGACATTCTGATTTATTTTACGTCTATGATTTATGATTACTAATCCTCTTTTATTTTTATTCATTGTGATTCAATTGATTAACTGTTTTATGTTTTGTATTGTATTGTAAACTATATTTCAACACAAATAATTTTGTATCGAAATAAATAAATTAAATTAAATGAAATCTATTACTGCAAATAGTCACATTGCAAAGTATACATTTTGTTTTTTAGTAAATATACCTAAGGTTTAGGTAAAAGCTATAGACATTTTGAATTTTAGGCAGCATGATCAAAAAGGGAAAGATTGACTAGGATATGTAGAGTTCCTGCAATTTAACTAAGAGTAAGTAGTCTGTATCTATTCAGCAAAGAAAATATAGGGAATGTTACAACTTACTTCTCCAAAGCAGAAGGGAAATAAGGAGGGAAGGAAAAGAAAAGCGAAGGTCGAGTCGAAGAACACGATAACATAACACCGGAGTAAAGATGCGTTGGAAAGGTAAATAAATACGTGTATAGACAAATCACACTATTCGAGTCAGGGCCGAAAGTGCGTGTTCAGATTTTTTCGTAAATTTTTTTAAACTTACTAAGAGCTCGATGGCCCGACGGGAGTGCATTACTAGCGCTTTCGCAAGTAAAGTGACAACGGGCGTGGTCCGCATTTGGATGAGTGACCACAAGAAGCATAAAAAAAATCTCGAGCTCCTCCGTGCTTCGGAAGGCACGTATAAGCCGTTGGTCATCATTTTAAGGCAATCGTCAAGTTATGTCAGATGTCTTAAGGCAGCTTGAAAAATTTGATATTAGTGTTGGCCACTTACACACACGAAAAATAAAACAAACATCTTGCTTAGCGTAACTTTAGGCCGTGCGACCCTAAACCTAGCTCCTTTACCCGTAAAATCATTAAGACGTGGACGTTAACATTTATTAAAGAATCTCTTAGCCTTGGATAAGAATTACACTTCACCAGGCTCTAACTGATGACGTGTGGTTCCTGGCAAAGTAGAATAGGACCACTCCAAGTCTTCCCGTGGATGTCGTAAAAGGCGACTCAGGAAATACAAGCTAAACAAAACTTATAATTATCAGTGAGACCTCTCCAACCCATCTGGCCAGCATATAGAGTATAGGCCGAGTCGAGAAGTATGGCTCTAGTAGTACAGAGAGGGTCGTGTTCCTGCTGTAGAGACTAAAAAGACCTTATGATGATTATGATAATGATGAGGCTCTAACTACGCCGTAATCGCGATCTATCTGGCTGTGATTGTGTTTTAGTTAAATCATTTCAGTGGACAGTATGTTATCTTTACCTCAATGCTAAAGCGACATCTGTCAGACGGTTGAGATAATCCATGTCAGAGTCGTTTCAATCTATCTCGTTGCTGATGGTTCTTCGGTCTTGCTCATACGCGTTAGTTCTTGACTGTGCTGACAGATGGCGCGTTAGCCAAGAGTGCTGGTTTGTATTCAGGGATTTACGCTTAGTAAATAGAGCAAAAGAAATTTGTGATTACAAGCATATTACCTTTGGTTCAGATAAAGTCTAAAATGATAGTAAATGATAATTCCAAATTCTTCCAGAAAGGCACTAGAGTCACAAGAATGTGTGTTAATTTTCGTAATCTTGTAAAAATATAGAGATTTAATAAATTTATTTAAGTTAGGGTTAAACAAAAAAATTTAAATATCGTGTTTTTTGTTTCTTCCTATTAGTTTTTATGTCTCAGTAGAACTACTTTACTCGTAAACTTTGATGCTGTTTCAAGATCAGGTTTTTTTCTCAATTATTTATAACATATATACAAAAATAACATGTAAAACGATGTAAGAGACACGTCGTCCCACATGAAATTTGTTCGAGGGATCTTTTGCAAAATTGGGTCCACTTGGTACCAATAAGACTTGAGACTAGTTTAGAGCGACACATTCAAGTGGGTGCTTGTGTCTAGAAAATACGTTATATTTTTTTTTACGAGATGTTAGTGACATAAAATTCCTTGCGTTCTTTGAAAAACGACGTTCTAATTTTCTAATAGTTTTTATTTTTTACCCTGTCGTTGTTCTACCTATATTTATAAGTATACTAGCTGTGCCCGCGGGCTTCGCTCCCCGTAGGAATTTCGGGATACATAGTACCCTATGTCCTTCCCCGAGTCTCACACTATATCCATACCAAATTTAATCCAAAACGGTTTAGTATTTTAATATTCACTTTCGCATTTTAATATTTCTAGGATTAGTAAGATATAATTGTCAGGATGCCATTCCACTTTACCGATCAGCTAATCCGAGTTTATATGGAAAGCAAAAAAAAAACTTTTATATTGTCACAGCAAAAGCACTAGATATTGCGATATATGTTTCTTGGGAAAAGTGGTTCAGTATGTAGGTATTGAAGCCAGCTACGAAATGGTCCGAAGAGGAATTCACCCTTAACCTGTCATCTGTGAGCAGACCGGAATCCGGTCGACATGCTATTGTTTTACTATTGTGTCTGGTGTTTTGCACAGACGGCAGGTTAAATATTCTTCAGTATATGTTGTTGTATAGATAAGATTTTTTGTTGGATAAATAAATCTATTATACAAGACGCTATTTTTCATTTGTAGTAGTCCTACTCGTATAACTCTACATCTTTTCCAAAATGTTATCATTGCTTGTTTGTAACTACCTGCTCAATTAATTATTTTCTGCCAGCTCTTTTATGTTCTTTTATCGACTTTTGTGCTTGCTTGTTAAAAAAGTTAAATTTTTTGATATTCAGTCCTTCATTTAAAATATGATGACAAGTTACTTATAAATACGTAATTACTTATCAGCTTACTTTTCAAAAACGCATTCAACATTTTCTGTGGTAAAATCTTGGAGCAGTTTTATTTTATTCCTTTATTTATGAGATAATCAAAGGAACGGCTATTATCATATCCACTATTGAGCCGCTCTTCTCATCGCATATAATTTACCAAAATAAAATGAGCAAGCACCTGAGTTACGGCTTTCGCACGGGTTTTTGTGAATAGACCAGAAACCTGCACGTGAGTCTTTCATCCCGCCGGGTGCATTGAGCATCTCCCTCTCCCCGCCCCCGCCCTCGCCCCGCACTCCGGAATGATCGCCCCGGAGGCTTACCTGCGACGATATAGCCTCAGAAACCGCTACTATGCACTCAGAGATTATGAACGCAGAGGAGACCAAAGTGGGGTAGGCACAGAATATCAGTGTCGCATGCATCATGGACTGTAGGATAGTAGAATTTAAAGAAAAGCATTTAATAAACTATATAACTTTATACGATTAGAGTAAATATTTTCTTTCATAAGGTAAATATTTTTGGTTTAGGTTACGGACATAAGCCATTACAGCTACAATTCTCTTGCATTTTATTGCTAAATAAAAATACAAAATGATCACTTACACAGGAACCAACTTTGAACAAAAAATATTTTTTAATCCCTAAAGCAGCAATAATCTAAATTTTAAAAAACTAAAAAAAGATAATGCTAACATAAAAAATTATACAATTTTGTTTATACGTGTTACTAAAAATTTGTCTAACCTTGCTTCACTTTAGAATCCAATATAATATAAAAAGTGCACGAAATAGGTACAGTTTGTTACTTATCTAAATAGTAGTAATCTTTGAGCAGCGACACTATGCTGCGTACGCGCCGTCGAATAAACCGTCAGCGCTGTCGAGCAAAGCGGACGTGTGTGCCCTGTGCTGTGTCGATGTGTTCAAACTG
This sequence comes from Acrobasis consociella, assembly GCA_963555685.1. Classification (NCBI taxonomy): domain Eukaryota; kingdom Metazoa; phylum Arthropoda; class Insecta; order Lepidoptera; family Pyralidae; genus Acrobasis; species Acrobasis consociella. Next base: position 19,131,442 of record OY743104.1, read on the forward strand.
TGTAGCATGTCCTGTGCTGTGAGCCCGAGACTTTGACAATGTGGCGTGTGATACTCTTCATACTGGCGACTTCGGTCGTGGCCCGAGCAGATCTTCAAGAAAGAGGTGAGAAAAAGCCGTCACATTCAAACTTTACGCTATTAGCTGTAAAAATGTTTACATAACAAACCTTAATTGGACGAAGAAATGCATATTGACGGGGAATTCGATCAATTAACTTATCAGCGGGGTCGAAAAGTCGAAGCTGGATTGCGGTCGCGGCTGTGCTGCGGACCACAGCATGCCGTAGAGCCTTATGCTCTCGTTACAAAACTTCTCGTGCCAATCATTTATAATCTGTTCTTAAATTGCAAAACTTATGACGTCAATGCTTGAACTTGTTCTTAATTTGACATCGACTCAGCTAAGAAAGTCTAACTGCAAAGGTTACGGTTTACAGGCAATATTGATTTTAAATTATTAATTTATTATAAGCAAATTTAATATGGCATATCGAAGTAACGTTTGTGTTATTAGTATTTTGATACAAAACATAAAGGGAGAATGGATGGAGTTGTGACAGTCACAACTCACAGGGTCAAAAATGATTATCTGTCAAACAATCCGAGAAAGTGACGGCATTGCCATAGAGAGGTGAGACGAGGTGACTCCAATTTATCTAATTTGATCACTAAAAAAAGACACGCGATCTGGTAGAAGCAGGAAAATTTGTATGAAAAATTACACATGGAAAACAAATAACCTGACCATTGAAAAGGGCAAGTTAATCAAAGAAGACATTTTCATTCCTGTAGAAATTAAAGAATTTTTATTATTTTTATAGACTCTATTGTAAGGTTAATTAAGATGAACGATAAACCAATTCAATGGGATTGACCTTCATTAGGCGTATTTCCTTTGGCAATAAGTAATAGTAAAATATAATTAACTTAATTTAACAAGGAAATTGCCAAAAAAGAATAATATCAGTATTTTTATTAACACACAAGTTGAAACATGATTTTCCCCATCACAAATATTCTTCTACGCATGTTCAAAAGCATCTGTTAATTGGGATGATATTAGACCAAGTACGAACATAGCTATGCTACTTAGTTTTCCGAAATATATACAGGTAGTGAAGAAGATGAAAGGTATACACAGATTTGCAAGTGTGAGAAAAGTTAAAGTTACATATGTACTTAACCAAAACTGTATATTATGGAATGTCTAGTCTATTAATTCTAGCAAAGCTCAAAAAGTATATATAACTAGGCAATTAATATTTTTCTCTTCACTCAGGATTTCACCGTAGAACTAGAATCTTTCGTTTAGCTCTGGATTCAAAGTAGCGCCCTCGCGTTAAAAATAATACCTTTGGCCCTTGTAGCATAATATACTATTTACCTATACATCGTTTCCTGTTTGTCATCAATAAAACCAGAATTTTCAAACAATTAGGTTAACACTTCGTATTCGGAGATCAAGAGACAATGTAAGAAAAAATAGCAACAAGTTACGCGTGTCTTATCGCCATCACATATGAATTTGATAGACTTTTCTCATAAGTACGTTACTGGCATACTATAAAATATTTAAAAGTCACAATGCTGACTATAAGGCGTAAAGTTGTCAGGTTTATAGAATACGTACCTTGGAAACCCTAATTAATTAAATTTACATTTTTTTTTCTATAATCCCTTGAACGACTCTATATAATTCAGATGTTTGAAATTTTCACTCTTTCATTTACGTTCTATAGTTAATCAAGTAGTGCAGATTATTTTATTTTATCGTCAAAACTATTTTAAAGGATTCCGTTCAGAAAATGGCTCATGGAATATTTTTGTAGGGCGTAAATAAAAAAATGTATTTACAAAAAATTTACTGTTTTACCTTGTTTCGTTTAATTGAGACTTTAAAACTCAGTAGCACAAGTAGACAGGAAAACATACTTTATAAATACAATAGCAATGTCTTAATAGATTTGCCGTTTTTCTAAATATAAATAATACAACATATGTGGTATTGAGTTCCATATAATATTTTCTAAGAATTGTATTATGAATATAAATGCCGTAAGAATGTAAATAAGGAAAAAGCTTAAGTTTACTCTAACGAGTAGATTGATTATAGAATCTTCGGTCATTTGTTTTACGAATAAAATAAACTAGATTTAAAAGAAGTCCCAAATCTCAGGAAGTAGCTACCCGAGCTGAAGGTGCGGGTGTGAATGTGGTCTGAGGTTGTGGAGGAATGTAGATTCTTTATCTAAACCTACTTAATAAAATTTTAAATCTTTTATTTTTTATTTTTTATTTTATTTATTAAGAAAACCAACAGCATAACAACACTAAATTACAATCTTATTTAACAGTAGCAAAGCCAATAATAGGTTTCCCTCGCTTTTACAATTGTTTAACCGATAATGGTGAAACCAACGCAATGCATGTTATAACATTATGTAGTACCTATGACAATTATACGTCTTTTTCTTTCTTGCGTATCGGCGGATGTAAACGTCAACTTTTGGCACCAGAATGCGGATGTTTCACCACTTCCAAGCTAATCCGTTAGAAAACGCTCATCTTGAAGATATACTCAACTCAGTTGCTGGTAAAAGCAGTCGGCAATTACCGAGCAAGGTACAAGTTTGCGGCGGAAGAGAAAACGCGAAAAACTTGATTCAGACATCCAGCCGATGTCATAGATTACTTAGTAATAGGGACTAATGATCGTGCCGGGGCCTGTGGAAGCTTGAAGGCGCAAGTACATGCGTAATAGGCTGATGTCTTAGCGGATTTATCTATACATATAACAAAACAGTAAAAAAAGTGTGTCTGTACATTAAATATATTTACAAAAGAAAATATTGAGGGCGAAGAAGACATAGTAATGGGGTAAGAATTTAAAAAAAGTCTGTCTTTTCGTTTGTGTCTGTTCGTCTGAGTGTCTGTTTCTCATTTTGAACACGCTAATCTCTGGAAATACTAGACGGATTCGAATGAAACTTCTTGTTTCTTCTTCTTTTATTATATAGCTCTTAAGCCTGGACAACACATCGGGTATAAATGATTTTGTAAAATGGAACACCTGATGCTATAATGGTCCAGCTAAACTATAAGAAACATAATAACCGGCCAAGTGCGAGTCGGACTCGCGCAAAAAGGGTTCCGTACCATTATCTATAAAAATCAAGTTTTGGTATGGGCCCCTCTCAAAAAATTCAACTGTCTGGCTATCGCGGTTCTTAAGATACAGCCTGGTGACAAACAGACGGACAGACAACGAAGTCTTAGTAATAGGGTCCCGTTTTTACCCTTTGGGTACGGAACCCTAAAAGTTACGCCTTAGTAAAGGTTGTTCAGCCTGATGAGCATTTTCCAGAGACATAAAGTCCATATAACGAAGTCGCGGGCTTTGGCTAGTAACTAATATCGATCTTCCATTTACTAAAAATCTCATATCAGTGATAGCTTTTAGCAACTTCGAAAAGAAGAAAGAAAAAGTGCACTCTACCCTGCGAGCGCAGCGATTAAGGCTCAATTTTTAATGTAATTTGATGTTTTTATTGTATTTATATCTACTTTACTTTTTATCAGTACTTAGTTATATTTAGTTTTTAGTTTAATATCAATATAATATATTTGTATTTTAAGTTATTAATAGAGAATATATAAATAAGAAGTGCAAAGAAATAGTTGAATGTGCTTTAGATTTCGACAATAAGTTATAAATTGCTACTTTAAATATTTACATGTACAATTATACATATTATTAGGCACCGTAACATGTTCAAGGGTTTAATATATGTATATCAAAAAGGAGGTTTTAGCTGGAGAAACAAATAACATCAAGCAATCTCATAAAACAAGTACGAGTTTTAATTTTGGTGGTATAGTAGTTTTTTATCTCACGCAAACGTTCCAAAGGATAGGGATGAAATAAAAAAAAAACAAATTTAAAAAAATGAAAATTGTTTATTTATTAACAGTATTTTTACAAGCTGTATATCGATCGAGGAATTCTTTTAGGTAAAGAATACTTGTGTCTCATAACAAGTTGACAATTCGTAAGTATGTAATATATGAACTAATAGAAAATTCTCGGTATTTACAAAAATATTTTAAATTTAAATTAAATTAATGTAAATACAAGGTTTAAATTATATATTTAAATTAAAATATTAAACAAATGAGTTATCAGTAAAAAGAAATTAAAAAAAACTATATTTTACAATGGAAATGAAATATGTATTAATAAATAATAAAATAAAAACATTCAATTCGGATTTTTTAAATGCCACTTACATTATAAAAAAAATATTGAATATGTGTGTAGAATTGTAATTGTGTTTGTGAATGTGTGTATGGTGTGTCTGTGTGTGTGTGTGTGTGTGTGTGTGTATGTATGTGTGTGTGTGTTTGTGTGTGTGTTTGTGTGTGTGTGTGTGTGTGTGTGTGTGTGTGTAGGAGATAAAAGGTATTAAAACCAATCAAATCAAATAAAATGTAATAATTGCAGGTAAAATCGATCTTGTCAATATTGAAGTAAAAAACATTACAGCAGTACTTTTTTATTGAATTGTATGGTGTTCGTCAAAAAATGTAAGTACCATATCCGGCACCTCAATGGAAAGGAAGAATAAAAAAATGTTTTTAAAAGATATCCCCATCCCCAGTGCGCATCCCGGGGCGGACAGCGTGCACAAGTGTTCTAAGTTCGAGTCCGGGCAGGATACGGCACCCCTGCTGAGAGGGTTGAAAGTGCTGCTTTGCCATATCCGTGATATGGACCAAAGACTACAAATAACCTTTTGTCCTATTTTAAACTTATAAAACCCTTGAATAGATAGATTCTAATGAGTCTATTTGAAACCACAAAGAATGAACTTCTGAAAAGTTCAGACCTAACAAGTCCAGTCAATAATTATATAGGTACAACTACATATCATATCTCCTTCATAATATAATATCACACATATTTTTGTCGGGGGTAATAAATTAATTAATTCATCAAGCTGATAACGACAAGTGCAATATTAGAAGAGTGAAATGAACAATAGCTGTCGCCTAAGAATATCTTTCGCAGTTTTTTCTTTGCTTTTATCAGCATAACAAAATATCTTTACAATGCGCTAGTTTTGCATTTCGTAGCTATCGCAGAAACACTTCGCGACACAGAAACAAAACGCACTAATTGCACAAATATCACTAAAAACAACAATTGGGTATGGCTGAGGACTGAATATGCACAAAATTTGGGGCACATATACTCGAGTGCTGAATTTCGGAATTTAAAAAAAAATTGTCAATAACAAGATTGGTCGTTTTGCACGCACCGCGAACATTTCGAACCGTGGTCCGAATTGCTCAAGAGCTCTTTTAGAATTTATCCTTTTGTGCGGTTAGAATCGCCCAAGAACTTTATTGTAATGGGTCGATTCGGACCACAGTGGGGAATAAAACAATTCTCTTTTGTGAATTCAATTAGGACGAGTAAAAATGATAAGTATCAAGATGTTATTATGCCACATTTAAATTGTATAATTATTTTTACTTACCTCCCTAAATTTTTAATATTAGTCCGTTGGATAAATAGGTATTTAAGCCCCGTGGTTTGGATTGATCCATTTCAAAAGATACCTTGGGCCATTCCTTTTGAGAGCTGTACTTGGGAAATTCGCACCGCTGTTAAAATAAATAAAAAATAAATATATCGGGACAAATTACACTGATTGGGCTAGCCCCAAAGTAAGTTCGAGACTTGTGTTATGGAATACTAACTCAACGATACTATATTTTATAACAAATACATATATAGATAAACATCCAAGACCCAGGTCAATTTGAAAAAGGCCATTTTCCAACTTGCCCTGACCGGGGATCGAACCCGGGACCTGTGGGTGGCGGACTAGCATGTTGACCACTACGCCACGGAGGTCGTCAAAAGTGTTAGAACCGCTCACAGTACAAAACGCCCGTCATCTTAAGGGCGCGTTTAGACGACACGCCCAAGACAAACGCACGCCTAGCGCGTTTGGAAATTTGTTGCATATAATTTGAGTCCTCTCACACATGAATACAACTCAAATTGCATTTACCGAAGTTCACACGCGCACGCGCATACAGCAGACAGCGGAACAGGTGAAACTAAATAAAGGCGTGTAAAAAGGCTCGTACACAGCTCTGTAGTACTGATGACTTTATTTTTCATAAACAAGATTTATCAAGAACATCTCATATTCTTAATTATGAATGACGCAGGAACATTTACATGACTAGCATATTTATTAAAAGTATATAAAATTTTCAATGAATCATTGTACTATTATAGTAACCGAATGACGTTATATAGGGAAAATGAATACTTGCTGAATGAGTAGGTAGGTATTTTAATAAATTATACTAAATCCGTATTTTTAACCCCCAACAAGAGGAAGGGTGTTATAATTTGGCGCTAATGTCTGTAGGTCTGTCTATGGCATCGTAGAGCTCGGATGGATGGACCGGTTGTGATGCGTTTTTTTTTACGTAAAAGCAAGTTCCGGGAGGTTCTTAGCTATGTTTTATGAAAATCGGTTCAACCGCAAGAAATTCGGGGTTTCTCTTGCAAATAAACTGGTTTCACTTTTGGTACATTATCCAATGCGCTAATTAAAATTTTAATTTTAATCCTAGAATGAAAACATTTAACATTATTTACGAAAAATCATATTGTGAAATAAAAAAATGGACTTTCCATTAGTTCCCATGATGTCCCGGATGTACGCGATAAGATAAAAAATATCCCTTATCTAAAAATCAATTGTATTGAAGGCAATACAAAATGTATTAACAATTAAAATTATCATAAAATATAACTTATTAAAAAACATCCTGTACATCAAAATGTTATAAAGTTTTACGGATATGTACTTTTAATAATATACCGTCTTAATAAACAACGCAGATTAAGTTTAAACCGTATCCGATATTTTTGGATTAGAAGGTGGCAAATTATTAGATGTCAACCTGATTTGCTCGGTTAATGGTTTAAACCTAGTAAAAAAGTTAGTCTGCGTTTTTATAATAAGACGGATAAAGTTATAGGACCCTTATAGACATGATGAACACCAAAAATGATCAAAAAATATTTCGACCAATCGTTCAATGAACATCCGAATGCAAAATGGCGGCAGCATTGTTCTCGCGATAATCGCCTTTGTTTGGCCAATGCTCTTTATTTTATGCATTGTGAGCCGATAACCGGCTGAAGCGAGATAAGTCGCAGACACAGCTTATCGCAGCCCATGGCTACACTCATACGTTTCATGTGATACACACATTTACTATCACGTCTTTATCGCTTACGGTGTAGATTGTTTTATTTGGAATTAAGACAACTTTATTTAAGGCTGTATTTAATCCATTATATAATTTTCCCAAAGTATCATTACATCGAAATATGGAAAATACATTTTTGGCCTCTCATACAAGTTGACTGATCAGCTGATCCAAGTTTGTATGATATTTTTTTATATTTGACGTAATAATATAAATGTACCCTAGGAGAGTTATTCAGTATTTAATGGATGAACTTTTAAAATAGTTTCAGTATACTTATTTTGTCGCAAGACATAGGTATACGTTCAACCCATAAATATACTAAATTATATGATTCATAAACCAAAATTAAACCATTAAAAATCGATTAGATTTATATAAAACAACTTCCCTCAAAGAATATGGTAATGTGTACACCAGGATATCAAGATATAGGTAACAAACAATATTAATTTTTATAGTACCTGATTCGGATCAGTTAGAGGTAATGATATTGGTTTCATATATTTTTTTAATGATTTTGTATAAGGAAAAAGTACTTGAAGAAAATATACCTTATATTACTGTTGTTGCTGTTAAATATAATATGTTCCAGTGCTGGTAAATCCTTTAAAAGAAGGCGACCAATACTGTGAAAATGAGTTTCTGTTAGAGTTTCTTCTCGTTGCCTTTATTTAAAAAACAAAATTAAATGTTAATAAACGCTTCAATGTAAATTATACTCATTTACGCGTAAAAGTGCCAAAAGTTTAATTACTATAAAATTTTGAATTTTGGGAATGATAACATCAGCCAAATCATGGTGCCCTTTGAGACTACTGTTTTAATTAAAGTCAAAGCTATATGTCTGTATGTCTATTTCAATTAAAAGCGATTAAACTATATTTAGTTTTACCATATCAGCTAATAGCTATAAACTTTTGCTTATTGAGCCACCACGGTTGATTCATATTATATCTTTTTTCTTTACTATTCTGAAAAATATTTTTATAATTATTTTACCGACGAGAACGCAGGCTCTTAAATACAAGAACATTGATTTATATGAACATTTTGAAATCAGTTTCTTATCCGATTATCTTATGTTAATTGTATATAAATATAATGAAATAAAATTTCAAAACAGTTTTATATTTATAAATCTGATTATTGTAAGTCAGATGACGTGAAGATAGGCACCAATATGAACAAAAAAAAGTTAATCTACTGTAAATATTAACGTTAATTGTGCGCCAGCCCTGCGAGCGAAGTTAATTTTGAAAGCAAAGCGAACTGCGCCATAGCGAATTTATCATTAACTGTCGATTTGAAAATCGAGAATGGCTATCTTTGATTTTATCGATTTTCAATAAAGAACCACTTTTTCCTTATGGTTTCAGAATTATCACTAATAGCAAACACTTAACGGGTATTATTTAAATTACAGATTTCTTAACACCATTACAATGCTCGGAATATTATGCAAATTATTATTTACTTCCTTGTTGGTCTCGGAGAAAAGATCATAGAATTTACCAGCTTCTCTCTCTACGCTTATCCTAAAAGCCAGTCGGGATGTGATAAAATTCGAATCATGTTGCGATGCGGCTTGCATACAACTCATTACTATTTTGATTCCTCAAGCAAGCTTGCAACTTTATTCGAGGTTTTTTTAGGCAATTTTTTGCGATTAAATGTAACTTAGGTGAACGGGGGTAAATTGACCACTGACATATAGGAGTTTCTCATCTCGCCAATATGAACAACTTTTCCTATAAGATCAGTGCTAAAAAATTGTTTTGCAAATGTCCGCTCGGCTGTACGCGTTTTTATGAAAAAGACAAAAATTTCTAGCGCGATACCAAGGGAGTCGTTGTATTACTGATCTACAATTGCGAAATTAATATTTGAATTTGACGGCCTTTGTGGCGTGACCTTTTCCTGAATGGCTGGATGTTTGCTTGTATTACAAAGTATTTTTCATAAAAGACACATTAAAATTACAGAACCTCGTCCTACTACCGAGGTTAAGACTCACTTAAGGAGATAATGCAAACGCTATATTGTTAAACAGGCGGTCGGTCGCAGTGTGATACATATCTATATACTACGGCCTTGTACTACGTAATTATTTTAACATTATCTGCTAGCCATTAAGGCAGTATCTTGCGGCAAAAAGAACATATAAATGCTCATGATTTAGCACGTACTTTTGTTTTAAACTTATATCTTATTGTCACTTCATATTCGTGTATGTGGAAAATATACATAATAGATATCACGTCTTTATCACTCACGAGAAAGGCAGAACCTAGGATCATAGGCCAATTTGAGCGAGAGCTAGAGCAAAGCAACAAATAGTTTTTTGGAAAAATAATATAAAATAGTACTGGATTGCTAGACACAGCCTATTCACTTAATTACTCGGTTATATACTTACGCGGATTTTTTTTTTCCCAGACCAGAAATGAGTGGTCAGAACTATTATCTAAAAGTGGTACTTTTTGCTTGACGCCACGTATGACGCGTTATAGCCTGTCGTAGTATTTTCGTAGAACGTTTTAACGGTCCAAGTGGTTTCCACACTGTGTCGTAATCGTTAACAAACACTGTTTTTATATATGGAATGTGTTAATTAGAGGCAAAATCTATTTTTTTTATTGCATAATCAATTATTTTTACTTCCATTGAGGTAGAGTTTCTATTAAATATTTTCACAATGATACAGTATTTTATTGTTTGTGATTGTTCGTAAACCAGTTGTAAGGAAGATATTAGAAAATTAGGCCCGGTAGGTAAGTAAATTGCATTCTAAGGTTTCTAGCTTAATACAAAAAAGGCTGGTCAAAAGTGCCTCAATTGGCTTGGACAAAAGTATGATAGCACAGCTTTGGTTTGCTTAACGTGTCAAGAGTACTACCGGGCTCCCAGAAAGGTATCTGATTTGCGTTATATAACACTGGTGATTTCATCGACTTACTGAAGTCAAATGGAGTAGAATATTTCTGGTTCTATTGCATTCCATCTAAGAAGCATTTTGTACTTCTAGTTGACTTAAACAAGATTATAATAACATTCCTTGAAGTGTCTGGTATTACGGCGCATGTAAGTTGCAGCGAGTAGTATGTAGTTTCTCAAAATACAACCTTCCCATGGCAGATAGCATCAGTCAGTCTTTATTAATTGTGGCAAACAATGGGAAACACGCAGGGTTGTCTGCGACACGATGCTGAAGAAGGACAGGAAGGTGTTCATTAGGTTGCTGTGACGACAAGATCATATTAAGAATATTAAAAACAAGCAACAGTTGTAGGTAATGTTAAACCTCTTGCTATGGACTGTATTTATTTAAACTTCTTGTACTAACTACTTAGATAAACCATATTTATCACTAAAAACACATTTATTTTACACAACATTTCTAATTGTTTGTTTGTTTTTTGGTTTGTTAATAAGGTAGGGAAATAATGTTTACCCTACCTTATTAATAAACCAAAAAACAAACAATATGTGGGCCCGTAATCAGAGCCGTTAATTAACTACGCTCTGCTACCAAAGATTGTAGCGCAGAGAGCTGAGATTTCGGTATGTTGTACGAGTCCGGCAATCCCACCGGCAACAAACCACACAAACAAACGCAGTCTGCTACCACCCTAGATAAGGTCCAGGGAACCTCCTAACCTAATTATAACCTAAACTTAAATATCTAAGCGAATTACTTCAAATTACAAATTTAATAGAAAATTAATAATTATGACTTACAAGTAATATTGTCTTCGGGCAGCCTTGGGAAGATCTCGCCCGGCTTCCTCGTCGATCCCGAAGTCCTCTTCGGGGTTGGCGACGGTTTTGGGTCCCTTCACGGGTCCCAAGTCAGTAGTGAAAGAAATTGGGTCCCTATGCCCACCCTGAGCTCAAATGTCGCCCCAGACGAATAAGTCGACTAGGTATATCACTTCACTACCGCACAACAGATTTCATCTTCTTCATTGCAATTTCAATATTAAGTACATAACCTAACAAGCGGATTATGACATGCGACGTCCCTCGCTCCGATTCAAACGTTTATCACTATTTATACATTTAGTGGTATCCACAACACCAAAATTAGTCCATTTTAGAATCAATTTATACTTCCGTTCCACACGGGCGATAGGTTAAAACAACACGTTTTTTACACTTGACACTTAGGCTATTTCCACGCCATTCAAACAATAAACAAACGACTTGGGCACATCCTACAAACAATAATTAGTTAATTAGCGATAATTCTTCCACGAAATACACGCTTTATACCAAAGGACAAAATGATGCCGGCCATCGGCGATCTTTCGAGACGGGACTGTCGTAGCGTCCACTTAGTGATGTGCAGCTCGAAGGATGCGACTTTCCATCCTGCCCGTGTTTGTGGAGATCACACGCAGATGGCGCTAGTCTCCTAACAATAAGTACTTTTATTCAAGACACGTATTTTCTTCCTCGTAGCACATTGTAGACAAATTGTAGGCACAGGCAATTTGTAGACAAATTGCTGTTTCACATTTATTTGTGTCTCCTTGACACAAGCATATAATATTTTGCGTAAAAATATTGTTTCCGACAACTGTTCTACCAAAACTTTATAAAGTTAGCCAAATTTGGTATTATTCCAGTCCTGAGTTCATGTCATGACACTATAGAATAGGTTTTCATGTTTAAGTTTTAAAAAAGATAAAGGTTAAATGTATAAAAATTTGAATTTTAAAATACAGACGAATCTTTTCATAATCTCTACAATATTTTCGAAAACCGTAAAAATTAGGTGACTAAACAAACTTTATCTAAGTATTTTTGTTTGAATATGTAAGGCACCTACTTACACAGTTCATACTCTCTTATTGGGTAATAAAGCTTCTTCAAAACAAATAGACGCTGATGCATAAAATTGGTGGTTGGAAAGATTTTTCTCGAATATAACAATTTTTCGTCGATTCAGTATTGAAACCTAAAAAATATTTATTCGCGCATTTTTTATTTCAATATTAAGTATACTCGCGAGGTCTATGATATAGGACTGTGTAGATATCGTCATTAAATAGTAGATTGTGCTACAAGGGGTAAAGGTAAGCGAGAGCGCTAGTTTGTATTCAGAGCAAAACTAAGTATTCCACAGTCAAATCAATGACACCATTTAAGTAAACTGGGTGCGCATTGTCTTACATAACTTTTTAACTCATATCATCGGAAGTCCGAACATATTTCTCATACCATTTTAAATCATAATGATCATTCTTCATAAAAATTGAAATACTAATGATTTTAAACTATAATCATTGTAATTCATAATATCACTAATCATACACTTCGTTTTTAATAATATTTGTTTTCATATATTTGTTTATACTAATGATCTAAACTCCTAATCATTCAAATTAATAAATTTTATATTCATATATTTGTTTTTTCTAATATTTTTTTTTTATAAATTTCTTAATCATAAGTGTTTATTTATTAAAAATGATAATATCTATAATCAAACTTTTGTTTTATACTAATATATTCACTTTCATACAGTTATCTAAATTAAAATAATCATAAGTGTAAATGAAATGAAATAGGTAACAATCATTCATTAAATGAAAGTAGACAGACGCACTGACAGGTAAGTCAGACTTATAAAACCCTTATCATATTTGGTCGAGGGTTGAAAGTAATGGATTTTCTTTATTTGTTTAATAAAACGAATTGCTGCCAGAAAAGTAGGTTAGGTTAGGTTAGAACTGTGACCCCAAAAGCGCGGAGCCGAGCGAGCGAAGCGAGCGTGCCGCGACAGCGGCCGGCGAAGCGCTAGAAACTATTTTTTGATAAAAAAGTAAACAGACATACCGACAGATAACACAAACTTATAAAACTAGAGTTAAATCGTTTAATTAAAACAATTGCTGCCAAAAAAAGTAGGTTAGAACTGTGACCCCAACAGCGCGCGAGCCGAGCGAGCGAAGCGAGCGTGCCGCGGCCGCGGCCGGCGAAGCGCCAGAAACTAATTTTTGTTTGAAAAATAGACAGATACACTGACAAATACGTCAAACTTATAAAACCCATCTTATTTTTGGTTGAAGTCATCCATTTCTATACGTTACAAAGGCAAATCTACGTTAAAATATTATTTTAGTATTGCTTTTATTAATACAAAAATTATGATACTTGTCCTTTATAAAGTAAACTATTCTGAACAACGACGATATGAGTTGTAGTATGTTATTAGTAACAACATTATTAATAAAAACAATATGATAATTGAATGTTATGAAGAAAAAAGTTCTGAAAATAAACATTATGAACTTAAACTTGTTCTTGGTAGCAACAGTATTAATAAAAAAATTATGATCACTAAATGTTATGAGCTCCGATGATTGTAATAAAAATGAATGAATGAAAAAAGTATGAAGAATAAAATTATGAAGAATGATGATTATGAACACAAATCGGTAGTAAGATGAAGAATATGATTTAGAATTTTATGAGAGCCAATATGGACCCAAGTAAACTTGATATCGACTTCAACTTATGAAAAAGTAAATATATATTACACAAATTATTAATTATTTACATGTCAATATAATACCTACAACCTGAAACTTCTGTAATTACTTTGAATCAGAGACAAAAATTGCACTGTTTTATTTATAAGTTCTTATTTCTTTTTTTGAATCGATGAACATAAAAATGTTTACCTTACATTTATTCATGTTGACGACGATATATATTCGAAATGTTAAAAAATATGACACCTGGGTTCTTTTATTTGTTGTTTTAAAACTAAATTATTCATTTTTTGCTAAAATTGCCAACATTATTTTTGATTCTATACAGATTACATTCGTGTTCAATTTCTAAATGGTTTTTACCCCTAGAGATTTTTTTTTCACTTTTTGGTCCCGAGTCAAAGTATCAGCAGTAACCTTAGCAATTTTTTTGGGATAAGAACATCGATTTTTGAGTAGTTAAGATCAAAATAGATTTTTAAACCTTATATTCTGACTTAAAAAGTAAATCAACAGTCATTATCATTGATTGGCACAGCCCTATACCGTTAAGTAGTTAAAGAAACAGGTCTTACGGGCGAGGTATCGGGAGCGCCTGCCATATGTCGCTTGTAAGGCGATACCAACGGGGGCATGATTAGGATCATACAGTTGGCTAGCTCGAATACCTACAATTTTTTTTTTATCGTGCTTTTATATTAAATGAATTTATTGATTGTTTGTAACTACGAATAAAGAATACATAAAATGCTTGACGCCGGTCTACAATTTAAATTCAGTATTTTGTAAAATTAACTTCAGATTGATCACTATACTAAAGGGAAAAAGTACTTAAGTACAATAATTTATCGCCTGTATTCACAGTCACATTTCTGTTTTGTGGTTATAATAATCATACTAATTGTTACAAAATATGTAATATACCGATACACTTTTATGTTTTTATCCCTAACGGAATAGACGGAGCCTGGAACCCCAACACCCGAAAAAGAAATCCAAATATACCAAAGATGATTGTGAATAATAATAGTACTATGATTTTATATTTATTATGCTTAATGACGGATAAAAAATTTTGCAGCTATTTATAGGTAATCAAAGTATTCCGAGACATAAAAAACACTTTAAGTTATACATAAATATTTGCAATTTAAATAGGCATGTACTTTTGCGATAAAAACGAAAACCGTATTGTCCGCCGCGACATTTTACACCATCAGTAGCCAGTAGTTACTGCTATCAGTACCTATGTCTAACCGTGGCGCTCCCATGGCCATACCAATTAAACTATTAACATTCTACTGTGGAAGCGACGAACGAACAAACATAAATAAATACCGTACGTAGCACTGAGTTTAGATAACATTACCGTGACTCAAGTGGCATAAATCGATGTCCGAATGTTTTGGGTCATAAATACCCCATTTCTTTCTTGACATGTATTTTTATGGAAATATATAGGCATACTTTCAATGGCTATTAAATGATAGTCTATTTTTTCTTTACAAATTACAAATAAATTATAACATAATTTATTTGTAATGTTTTAAGATAATAATATGTAAAGTGTTATTATTATATTTTAATTACAAAATGGCAAGTTTGTTTACATGCAATTCAAAATTTAATTAAATAACTGGCTTGTTATTAAATTATCTCTTGTTCAAAATATTATTTTTTTGGTCATCATTCATACAACAAAATATTGTAGATATTCAACTAATAGATGAATATTCGTTCAACACAGGACACTGGGACACCAATTAGCTCAGTTTCGAGTCTCATGACGGTAACACCTCTTATTAGATTAATGAGTCTTCTGCCCCGACTTTATAAACTCAGACTTTAAGAGGTTGCTGGAAAAAGGAGAACTATTATTCAAAGGACAAAATTAAATTAAAAATTTGAAAAACCCTGAATATATTTTTACAGTTACAACGATCAGTCATGGTTCAAAGCGAATTCTTTCTTTACACATTGCCAAACTCTAGAATAAAGAATAAGTTTATTATTTTAGAATTTCGCGGTTACAATAATATTATAATATAAAAATGGCATTAATTACAGTAAGTCCTAAGTAATAAAGTATAAACGTGTCGATTTTCAAAAAATCAGCAACATAGGATGCACGGGTGCGACTCACACTTGGCCGGTTTTATTTTAATAATGAAAATGGTTCATTTCTTTCTAATAAAACATTGATTTTATTGGTATGTAATATTTTCACTGACTACTTTTGGCGCTTACTCACACTAATGCGTAGCTGATCTTATACCTCGAGGACTGTAAAACTGACACAATGTTATTATATTTTTTTAGATATTGCTGATCTGAATATTATCGCGCTGTCTGAGCCCTACCTATTTCTATAAAATAGCTCCTTAATTGTTTTCTATCTACCTTATTCAAGTCTCATCTGATAATATTAATACTTATCTATATGAAAAGTTGTTCTATATAAAAACCACCGAACGTGATTTGTATTTAAATCTTATATTGGTACCTACAGACTCATGCGAAATGAGTCGCCATTTTAAACTTTATTAACAAAGATGTTTACACTTGGTTGACTGTTCAGCCAATATCAACCCAATAGGGTTGGCTACCTACGTGGTATACATAATTCTTTGACTTATTTCCCTACTACATATTTTTTAGGGTCCAACATGCTTTTAAATTGCGTCCCTTAAAACTTTAAAAATTTTTTAACAGCATACAATGCTCGGATCATTAACCAAATCAAAACAAACATGTGCTGAAAAATTTATTAGGTAGTGCACTCACGGCGTTAAGGGGACGCACCGTGAAAATGGGCATTATCTATTTCTTATTTCTCAGCGAATATCAGAAATTTAAAACTGATACTTGCTAATAGCATACTAAAACGCTTTTCTAGCATAATTGTGGTTGTGGATACACGATTAGCTAATTTTTGTAACACAAACTTGCTCATCAAAAACACCTCTACCAAAACATATACGGTCTAATTTCTCACAAACGAGAGGGACTTCAGCTTTGATTTTTTTTATGCAGATTAGTAATTACGTAATCTTCAAAATTGTGGTACAAATTTTTTTTTGATGCTTTAGTTTTAATTTTAGAGCCATTTTTCTATAATTGTTCAATTTTGCGTGGCTTTAGATTTCAGTCATATAAGCCCTTTTGCCTTCCTGAAAAATATTGTACTTGCCGTCTCGCTTTTTCGTGAGTGTATTTAAATAAACTGTTCTTGTTGCACAGATTTTTGACAGTTATACATCAAATTGTCAGATGGCCGATGGGCCTCACGAAGCAAGGACGCGTCGCTCTTCACAAAAAAAATGACATTTGATTTCGTAAAATTATTGTCACAGTATAGAATATTATCACGAATATATATGGGTCGAACAGTCTGTAAACAAACGTGCGAGTAACTTTCTTACACTGTGTCACTTGTCATAATGTCAAAGGAAGTGTCAAAGCATAGCGTGGCATAGATTGATTACGTGACAGACATGGTCGGAATAGTTTTTTTTTTTATACAAGTAATGTACATTCAGTATCGATTAATAATATTTTATTTTTATTTAATTACCAGTTTTGTGGCAATAAATTAATTTTATAATAGCCAAATAAACTTATTTATAGATAATACTCTTCGGATTTATTTACTTTTAGATTTCGAGAAATATACACGTACATATTTTACCACTGACTGACTAGCTGACTGATTGATATGGTTTTTATGGTTCCGTAGTAAATAAGGAACCCTTATAGTTTCGCCATGTCTGTCTGTCTGTCTATCTGTCTGTCTGTCCGTCCGCGGTCCTACTCAGAAACTATAAGTACTAGAAAGCTGTAATTTGGCATGGATATATATATTAATCATGGCAAAAAAGTCGGAAAATAAAATATGGAAATATTTTTTTTTATGGTAGCTGCCATACTAGTAAAGAGGAAGTCAATATTTTTATTTCACTACAAACACATTGTGTGGGGTATCGTTGAATAGGTCTTTCAAAAATATCCTTCGATTTAGGGACCCGTGTCGGAAATATTTAGCTTTAAAGTGAATTTTTTTGTTAAAGTCACGTGTCTATCTGCTAAACGGTTATATATGGACACGTGAAAAAAATCACAGCTATAGCATATATAATGTAGTTTAAAGAAAAACTATCAGAGCCAAGTAGGGTAAACAAATTAAAAAGTTAAAGGCATTCAACTTATAAAATGTAGTCGAAAAGGAAAATTTCATACAAATTCAATAGATACTTAGACGTTTAAGACGTTTTTAGTGGCATGAACTTAAAGTTGGCATTTACAACTACGGAACCCAACATTGCACGTGGCCCGACACACACTTTGCTAATTATTTGATCTGCACTGTAGTGATAGGTGTATGGAAGGACTTGCTTGGTGGGGGAGCAGACAGGGGGGGGCTTTCTGCTTAACCCTCCAAACAAGCAACCAAGTGAAGGCAGAGGTTACCTACGAGGCCGTAGGCCGTTTTTTGAATGGTATTTTAATATCATTATAATATAGTGATCTAGTACAGCCTGTGGTTCAATTTATTACGGGTATGTCCCTTCCATGTTGTATATTAATTATTTTTTCAACATATTGCTCGTAAAGTGGATCTCATTGATTTTCATCGGCTTTAGACATATATAAAGTAGCACATAAAACACGCTTGCGTTATAAACGCAAATAGTAAAGTTATATTATGCAACAGCAATATTTAAATTATTTTTTAATTCCGAACTTGCTCACTGCCTTGTGGCACCAGCTAGTAATGGTTGGCTAGCCGCGCTGATTTTGATAAATATTACGGTAGGAAAGCAGCCGTGTGCATCACAGTTTTATGCTTGACTTTATTTAACCGCTCCTTTACCGCCAATACCAGACACAATAGTAAGACAATGAACGTGGACATTTATTAATATCGTGCGGGTCTTTACCGGTTAAAATAAAAATCAGTTTAGATATACGTGTATTGAAAAACTTCGTGCGATATACGTGCGTATATTGGTTAAACACTCGGCACTATCACGCCCTCGCTTTCGGCTCGCGCAAGAAAATTCCGCCTCGTGTGTTATAACCACTATAGCGCACAAATATGGTAATATACTCAACTATTTTTCAATTTAAAAAATATTACTTATTTTAATATAAAGAATTGAATGATGCAGCTCCTTTTATATAGTTAAGTATTTACCCTTTACTTATTTTGTACAACATGCTGACTTTTCATTGGTTTTGGAAAAAAAACCGTATTGTGAATAAGTTCCTCTATCTATATCCGTAATCCAAATTTGTGTATGACATAAGATAAACAAATCGAGACTACGTAGTTATGTCCGACCAAAACTACCGCATGACCTCGATGAACTCCGGCCGGCTGGACGGAGGCGGTGCCTGGCGGTTATACTAATTGATCTCACGATTTTACTTTGTTTTTGAATTTTTATTTTGAGTAGCTAATTAAATTTTACTTACGATCTTTATAAAGTAGCCCTTGGTCCAAAAAACAATGAGAAATTACCGTGTATATTTTAAAATTTAAATAAATTATTTCTGTTTTATCTAAAGGCTGACCGGTAGACAATGCCTTAGCATTAAGTCCACCTTTTGTACCATTATGGTCATTTAAGATTTAATAAATAAATAAATTTACATGTCAGTTGCTGTAGTAAGCCATATTATAAATATCATAGCTGCTGACTTAGCTTTTACGTGTATATTTAACGAATGTATTGATGAAGGCATATTTCCTAACCTAATGAAATGTGGTAAACTAATACCCTTATTTAAAAAAGGAGAAAAAACAGACCCTGGCAACTACAGACCGATATCTATCCTGCCAGTTTTGAGTAAGGTGTTCGAAAAGATAATGCTCAATCAAATGCTGCTTCACTTCAAAACCTACAAGTAAGTAAGTAAGTAAGTAAAAACACTTTATTGCACCAAAACACATGAAAATAACATTTAAATATAAATTCAGATGTACAATAGGCGGCCTTATCGCCAAGGCAATCTCTTACAGGCTACCTTTGGGTGACAGGATTAGCAAATAGGAGTAATAGTAAATGAGTGGTGCGATAGTGAGCATAGTACTAACTTAATTTTATATCGTGATATGACAGCAAAAATAAAAATATATAAGTAAGATAAACTAAAATACATTTAAGGTAATACGGTAATCTACATAAATAAATATTAATTATAAATATATAATATCAAATATAAGTATATATATACATACAAACATAAACATACACATACATACATAAATATATATATATACATTAGAATACTGACAATAAAAATACATGTCATACACAACGGAAATAAGAACGAAGATTATGATCATATTAAAATGTATAGGAAATAAGCTACTGTGTAGTTGAAAGAAAATGCGACAACCTGTTCCATAGCCAACAATTCGGTTTTACTGGCGGGAAATCGACCACCGATGCGGGAGTGGCACTCGTTACACATATATACGACGCATGGGAGAACAAAAATGATGGAATTGGATCATTTTGTGATCTCTCCAAAGCATTTGATTACGTAGATCATCCGACACTTTTGCTTAAATTTCGTCAATACGGTTTTGATGATAATTCAATTAAACTAATAGAATCTAACGATTCGATTGATAAGATCTAATGTTGAAATAGGCGTACCGCAAGGTTCAATTCTTGGACCTTTCCCTTTCTTGGTTTATGTCAATGACTTGCCTTATATGATTGATAAACAGGCTGGCATAGTGCTATTTGCTGATGACACCTCACTTATATTTAAAATAGATCGACATAGCACAAACGCTTGCGCAGTGAACAACACCTTGTCTTCCATTTCTGATTGGTTTTCTGCCAATGCTAAATGCGAAAAAGACCCAATGCATTCGATTTTCTCTTCCCAATGTGAGACAGGCCTGCGTTGACATAATGCTAGATGGTGAAAAACTCGATCTTGTTGAAAGTACTACCTTCTTAGGAATTACAAACAATGTATTCTCTGTCCATATTAACTTTAAGTATTAATTTATTTGTAAGTTGACGTCCTTGAAGAAAATGCTGCAGTGCAGTTTGTTACCGCTTCTTCTGCACTAGCGCTTTGGAAGCGGTAGTAAACTGTAAGTAACCATTTGACGTCAACAATTGTGCAACAAAACAATGAGGATTATTAAGAGATATTATAAATATCCTATGATAATTTTTTTTTGAAAAAAACCTATTGCGATCTTTTTCTGCACGTGTAGTTGGCTCAAACTAATAAATAATGATCTTTCATTATGAAATTTGAACATTTTAGACTTCCCTCCAGAATGTTAGTCATTGCTCAGATTTCTTATTGAAAGCTAATACCTCTGGTTCATTGAACTAGTAGGCTTGATAAGTCTCAGTTTCAAAAACACAACGTAACTAATAGATTACGTGACATGACCTTTTTCAATTCTTTACAAAAACATAACATGTTACACAAAAAGTTAACATACTAGAGATACTTTTCATTACGTCATGGTTTTCATACTGTAACCTCTATATATTTTTAACTCTATCTGCATTGCATTTAGACATTACTACAAACCTAGCGGAAAAGAACGGACAACTTTTGAATCAATTTTGACAGATTTTGAAAAATAAAAACGTAGAGCCAAGCCTTAACGTGAGGTTCGTGGGTAAATTTTTATCACATTTTTTAATTTGATTTAACTTTCTACATTAATATAATCAAAATTATTTATTCTTTTTTAAAAGGAAATAATGTATGGTGATAAATTTTATTTGTTATTGTGAAAATAATTACATAACTAGAAAGATACATAGCCGTGCGAATTATTAGTATTTATTCATTCTTATAAGTAGGCAACTATTCTTTTTAACTAAAGGATAACAATTTTATTATAAATATATGAAAGTAACAAAAGAATACGACATCTCTTAACAAGTATCTCAGTTGCCAACCCTAGGACAGTAAAATTTTTGTTGAATGTTGTTTAACGGGTTTGGACACTAACTGTTGCTGTTTGGCGGATATCCGCCGGCTCGTATCAACATGGCAGAATTAAAGAGATAATGCAGTTTTTCAAACTATTGTAGCGAAAACCAAGCGACAATATTCCTTGAAAGTCCCACTTCTGGTTGCTTTGAGTCTAAACCTAAAAGTTCCTACTAAAAATGTAAACTATAAGTCATCTATTGAACCTAAAATTACTTGTTGTAAATGTACTGGTTTGCATGGAATGTCGTATTTTTTTCCAGCATTCATTTGTGACATTTTATTTCCTTAACAGTACCAAATAATTGGTTTTTGTCCCAGAAAAATACCCAAATTGTTAGTAAATAATTGCCAATTTAGCAATATCTACCCTAAGTTCGTCGAACTTTATAGTTATTTGATGACGATGTATAAACCTAAGTAAGTTTTTGTGTTGTTTCATAACGACGCATTTTCAGCCATGTTAGCAATACTTATCATGCAAAAAATAAACTGGGTTATTTATTGAAAATAACGAGAATTGATTTTACCACTGACGTGGTGCATCATATATACTTTTCTTGTAAGATATACGGCTACTGCTCTCTTATTTATCATCCTTTATTTTTATGAAGCTTTTTATGGTTATTTCATAAGGCACAAACTTTGATTATAGATGAATTCGCTTGGCACAGAAGAAAATAGGTTCATCGCCGGGTAGCGTAGACATTTGGGGGAGGCATTCAAAGTTATAAGCTACCGCGCAAAACATAGCTTCTATTTAGCTAACTCCTCGAGTTTGGTGTCATTTTTTGATAACTTGGCCTGAGGAATTCATTTTTGTACACAATTTAATGTACTTTAATAGAAAAAATAACAAAATCGATTAGTAATTTTTTAATTTTAATGTCAGAAATTTCGAAATTTGTGCAAATACTACTTACCTTAAAGAATATTTGCCCCTCAAGACCAAAACAACCAACTTAATACTTCCAACAAATTGTTTACAACTATATAACATGAAACATGACTAAATTTGACTTAGTAAAAGGTTTATGTCCTCTCTTACGGCCTATAAGCGTAAGCTTCTACCTATAAACAATTGTTATCTGGTCGAAATTGAACTAGCCACAATCACACGCCTAGCCCTCCACATATTATTCAACACATTCCTTTATTTAGACGGCCGAGCTCTTTACTCATAATATTGTCATAAAACTATGTCTCTGCGACTGCATTGTCATATGTCGTTTACAAATACAATGGACAAGGCGCATTGGCTTTCGACTTTGTTTCAAAATATGAGACCTTGTGCCCACATTTGAATATTACATTAGACAAATGTTTGGCTCTTTTGACTGGAACACATTTCATTTGGAAGCTTAGCAAAACATTGGTCGAGATAATAGCATGTTTCAAATATTGTTTCTATAATTTGTCAAAACTAAAATCCGACTTCATCCCCAAACTACACAACCTATTTCGATAAAAATTCTATGAGTCCACGGGACAAGTACTATCTTATACCTTTAAATAAGCAATTCTTGTATCTTATACCTTTAAACGAGCAATTCTTGTATCTTATACCTTTAAACGAGCAATTCTTGTATATTTATTTATATATATGTATATAAATTTATTTTTGTGTTCTCGGAAACGGCTCTAACGATTTCGCTGAAATTTGGTATATGGGGGTTTCCGGGGGTAAACAATCGATCTAGAATATGTTTGGGAAAATGCGTGTTTTCGATTTTTTCTTTCCACACAGAATATGGTCGCTAATTTCGTCCTGCCGGCCACTGGCCGTCTGGTCCAGCGGTTTTAAGACGCGGACGGCAAGAAACGAGTGTTACGGGTTTGAATCCCGCTCGGTGACCTACTTTTGTTTTCTATTATATGTTAAAGTTTATATATATATATTTAATTTTTATTGTTTTTAGACAAGTTTATGTAGATTATCACCTAAACACCACCAAATCACAATAAATAGTAATAACCGAGCAAAGCTCGGTCGCCCAGGTACTTAATGTTTAACTGAGCAAATCATGAAGGAGTATGACAATAATAAAAAAGTAATATTCAAATCAATTTGCTATTTCTCAAATATTTTAGAATTAGTATTGCTCTCTAATTAGTACCTAATATTACTCTAACTTATTATTTCGAGTAAATTAGTATTTTCCGGGGTCCAGTGCGTAAGTTTTTCTACGTTCATTTGCGAAAAATTGCCACTTTTGGCTGTATGTGCGTAGAAATGCTTCATGTTCCCGGAAAATTCACGTATTCCAAACTTAATTTAAACTTGATCAGTTTGATCGGAACTTAAACAATAACAGTTTTTTTTTTTGTATAATGTTAGCCTGAGATACGTTTAATCTTTGACATCATGTTCATTATGGAATCTACTAAGACATTAGATACTTGTGTATTGGGTATACGTTTAAGTTTTCTTCACTTAATCTATTTTATGATTTAAAATGGCTTTTAGTTCATATAAGTAAAATCTTGGTTATTTATTGAAAGAGAGCTCCTACTTATAGTTCTAAGGAGGTATCCTAAATGTAGACAAATGCTAGTATTTGTCTACATTCAGGATACATATAGGTAGGAACTCGTAGCGAAAACAAGCGAGAGAATCATGTTCCTACGTAATTAAAGTACGAAATTTTCTATGGCGTAGAGTTATTACGTAAAATGGTAAAGCATTTCCTTGAATAGTAGTATTAGTAGTGTAGATAATTATTGTCAACGAACAGTCCCAAAAGAAACAATAAGGCGATGACTCACCACCTACGAACACCAATTACACTTACAACAATATTACTATGAAAACGTGATATCATTACACCAATAGATCTCAATAATCAGTTGAGTCATGTGCACCCAAGGAATTGGGATGGCCGCGAAGTTTTCCGAAGACTTCCGAGGGTTCCCGAAGGCAGGAGAGGGGAGAATTCGGCAAGCCGTGACGACCACCCGACCGCGACCGTCTCCTACTCACGATATAGCATGATGCCATCCCATACAACATCGATAATACCATTATTCTATTACACTGGCGTATTTATATGTTACATTACAACAGTAAACACTATGATTTAAGCTTTTATTTCGTGAACAAAGACTATAAGATTATTGCAAAAACTATAAAAGAAACGAAAATATAATCTATGGCATGGTTTAACTTGGATATGGTTTAAACAAAAACGGTTTTACTGGCTAGCGTGTTTGGAATGGGGTTAATGACAAGAAAAAAGTAACATTACCAAGAGCATGACCATCGTTCGACAGTTGACTAAGGATTGACGTCATAACCAATAAATTATGGCCTTAGTATAAAAAAAACGTCACAATCACGAACAGCAAGCAGGAGCCGAGACAGTAAGTATTGCGCAAGTCATATTGATAATAACGATAACTGTATGTATATATTACTGCTGGGCAAAAAGGATTCCCTTCTTTCTTTCCAGTAATTCCTATCTTTGGTCTTTCCTGTCCAATCCTTCTCGAACAATTTCAGTTTATCAGCCCATCTCGTCCTCGGTTTTTCTCGTTTTCTTTGGCCATCTGCTTTCTTGCCTACATCCGTGACTTTTGTAATAGAGTGCAGTGTGGTGTTTCTCACCTTATCAGTCAGTTTGACACCTAAAACTCTGCGCTCCATTGCCCCAAACCTTCAGTTTGGACTGTTGCTGTTTTATTGGTGAAGAAGTCAGGGCACCGTAGGTTAGGTTATGCAAAATACACATGTCGGCGAGTTTCTTGTTTAAGCACATTGGCACAAAATACAACATGTTTTAAGTTATTTTACCGACCAAAAGCTTTTTCACATATTTTCGATACTATGCGATCAAATTCCTAATCTTATAGATCGACGGTAGAGTCTATATACTTGGCCATGATATATGTACCTACATGTCGACATACTGCATTGCTTGCCCATCTACCACGACCCTGCGTTTCGTGCCTTTAGTCATCAGCTTGGTTTTATTCTGATTAATTTTTAGCCCAACCAAAAGGCTCGCCGTGCTCAGGTCTTGGAGCATAGTTTGAAGCTCGGATGCGGAAGATACAACAAAAAAAAACAATATCTTCGGCAAAACGATTGTTAATCTTTTTTCGCCGATGATAATGCCTTTCTAATCCTGTATGAAGTGCATCTTGATAAGATAACTCAAATTTAATCCATAATACATCATAGCGTTCCTTTCTAGTCGCATTCTAAGATATGACGCTTTGAAGCCAGATGGCTGTTCTGCAAATTTGTATCCTTCAAACATAATATGCATGTCAACAATGTCAAAGAAAAAACCGTATCTTCATTTCATCCCTCTAGAGGTTGAATTTTTTAACCACCAGGAGTATTCCTGCGAAGTTTCGAATAAAATGATCGCACTAATCTGGTTTCTCCATACCTAAGTGTCTTCTTTTACACATATATTATATATCTATGCTAACCATTAACTTGAAAATATACTTAGTACTAAAAACTCAATTTAATTAACGTAGATAAGATAAGCAAACAAATACCTACGAGTTTTAGTTATATAATATTATTGCCAGACTAAAGTGCTGGACACGCTAATTTGTTCAAAAATAAATTATAGCTCTGAGTTATATTAGTTAACCTATTTAGCAATATATAAATAATTACGAGTATGAACCTACTTACATTCATCAAGGCCATGTTTCAAGTGATGAAAAGTTATTGCTGTGTTTTGTTTATGTCTTTCATCCTGTGTGAAGTGCATCATGATAAGATAGCTCACACCACTTAAAGAGTAGTCAAATTTAATTCAAAATTCATTAACGTGTTCCTTTTTGGCCGCATTCTAAGATATCCAACCTTACCAACACCAAACTACACAACTGATTTTGATGAAATTTCTTTAAGACATCTGAAAAGTATACCATAATTTTTTTTTTTTTAAATTGCTACACACGAATTCGAGTTATCGGGGAATATACATAAAAAATATATAAGTACATTAATATAGAAGTGATGAAGTCCAACATGAAATACCATTTAAAAAAGAAAGTAATGGATTCATGTATCCTGCCATCTCTTACTTACGCAAGTCAAACATGGCTATTTGACTCAGTAGCTAGAAGAAAACTGACGTCCTGTCAAAGAGCAATAGAAAGAAGTTCGCTAAACATCAAACTTAAAGATAGAGTTAGGCACGAAACAATTAGGAAAAATACAAAAATAATAGATGCTCTATCTTTCTCGCGGCGTTTAAAATGGAAGTGGGCAGGTCATCTAGCTCGTTACTCCGATGATAGGTGGACCAGAACAGTGACGTTGTGGAAGGGTCCTCATGGATCCAGACGTGTTGGGAGACCAAAAGGAAGGTGGAAGGATGATATAGAAGAAGTTGCAGGAAAGAACTGGCCGACCAACGCGAAAAATAGAGATGCATGGAATGCTCTGGAGGAGGCCTATACCCGAAGAGGGGTCCAGTAGTTAAGTTTATTTATACATTCAAGAATAATAATTATTTTGTATAGAAAAAAATCAGTTAACTTACATATGTACCATATATTAATATTTTATATTTAACTGAAATATTTGATTTTAATTTCAATTTGATATAAATTTATTTGTTTCCTATTATTGTTTACACCTATCTAATGATACTTGTTTTAACTTATTCTCAATTTAATTTTAATTATAAAAAAAAATGTGACACAATTTTTGCAAAAAAATATTAAGTATTTTTAATTTAAAATTTGTCAAAAAGAAAAAAAAAAAAAACTATGAATTGTATAAATTAGTATTAGGATTTTTCTTGCATGTTGTAATCTGGAATAAAAGGCTTTTTTATTTATTTATTTATTTATTTATAATATTGATAACCTGCTCCTTTTTAGGGTTCCGTAGTAAACAAGAAACCCTTATAGTTTCGCTATGTCTGTCTGTCAGTCAGTCCGCGGTCCTACTCAGAAACTATAAGAACTAGAAAGCTGTAATTTGGCATGGAAATGTATATCAGTCATGGCAAAAAAGTCGTAAAATAAAATATGGAAACAATTTTTTTTTAGGGTAGCTGCCATACAAGTAAAGAGTAAGTCAATGTTTTTTTTCTCTACAAACATATTGTGTGGGGTATCGTTAAATAGGTCCTTCAAATTATTGTGAGCTTGGAAACACCATTTTTCGATTTAGGGATCCGTGTCTGAAATATTTAGGTATAAAGTGAATTTTTTTGTTAAAGTCTCGTGTCCCCCCCATCTATCTGCTAAACGGTTATATATGGACACGTGAAAAAATCACAGCTATAGTATATTTAATGTAGTTTATAGAAAAACTATCAGAGCTAAGTAGGGTTAACAAATTAAAAAGTTATAGGCGATCAACTTGTAAAATGTACTCGAAAAGGGAAATTTCGTACAAATTCAATAGATACTTAGACGTTTTAGTGGCATGAACTCAAATTTGGCATTTGCAACTACGGAACCCTACACTGCGCATGGCCCGACACGCACTTGGCCAATTATTTAAGATGGTTAACAAAGTCCCTTTCCACCGTCTGCCCTTCTGTGAGAAAAAGGAAACAAAAACTTATAAACTAGATAAAATATAAAATAAAACAAACAAAAAATAAGTCTTGTCTTTGCGGCATGAACTCTGGCTGCGTATCCTCGTTGTCTAGCAATATTTCGTTGAGCGAAAAAGCAGCCAGCCCGCTTGTCACCAGCGGCGGCTGTCAGTCGCAGGGAGATCTCTATCTCCGTATAGTAGTACACATCTTGGCAACTCTCATGTTCACATGACGCCATGGCTGAGTGGTTCCGACCCTTTTCTGAAGATGGCTCACGCAACAGAGGCAGCCTAGCGGCGCTAATAATAGTGCTCTAAAACCAGGTCTCAGCACAGCAGTACCATTATCACATGTGTGTCATTGGTCGTTACATTACGCACCGTGCTATTGAATTGTCACAGTTTTGTAACTGGTTGTATATAAACAGCGATTTGCTTTACTTGATTATACAGGAGGGTCATGGAGTAACTTGCTAGAATTTACACTGCTAGCAATATTTCTACGAGACTCTTAAGTATATGAGACAACAATTTCACGTAGTTACCGTTTGTTGATTTAATCCCAAAATTCAAGATGAATTTTAGGATCCGGTACAAAAATTATTGAAACTAAAATACTCTTACTCTTTTATTTCACTTGAATGTAACATGTAATTTTTTTGGCAACGTTAATGCTGTTTGGATAGTAAATCCTTAAAAAAAAACAATTCAATATTAAATAAATTAGTATGTAAGTCCGAGAGTTACCAAGTGTTAATTTTAACCAAAAGAATTGTGTCAAAGTGTGGGCTACGTGTACTTTTTTAGCACTAGCCTAAAGTTAAATAGTTGGGCAACAAAAACTGTCAATATTATTAGCAACTGTGTGGGAGGTCATGCTGCTGATATCAGAATTCTGCATTACATTGTATGTACACTGGTATACTCAAAATATGACCGTTAGATCGAAATTGAAGTAATGTTAACTCAGTTGCAGAAGAAATAGAGTTGAAAATTATTCACAGAGCTGTAGAACATTTGTTTTGGTGCCATGTGCGGTTCAGATTGTTTTAACAAATGGTGTCGAGGTGTTGATTAATCCAGCGACTGAACTAGTAATCAAACTTTTGTTGGGAAATATTCGTATGATAACATACATACATACATACTATCACGTCTCTATCCCTAATGGGGCAGACAGAGCATTTTGGGTCTTGCGGTTCTATGCAGAGCCCAGGGCCGCAAGACCCAAAAGCCACTTTTAGCGTCATGGTGGACGAGAAGATTGAAAAGCAATCAATACAGTGATGGGTTGCTAGCCGCATCGCTTGTTAACATGATTTGCATCTTTGCCCATTCCCTCGATCGGCTTTTACGATCTGCATGGGAAGAGAAGCAGCTGGTACATTCTAAGTTTTTTTTATTTCTCCCAGACCAGCATGGGAGTAGGAGGTTCATAATAAAATACTAAAGACTTTTTTAATGAAGCTTATCATCAAGTTATTAGCAAAGTGCATTTCGGGCCACGCACAGTGTAAGGTTCTGTAATTGCAAATGCCAACTATGAGTTCATGCCACTAAAAACGTGACAAAACTAATTTTCTACTGAATTTTTATAAAATTTTACTTTTTCGGTTACATTTTATTAGTTGACCCCCTATAACTTTCTAATTTGTGAACCCTACTTAGCTCTGATAGTTTTTGTTATTTATACTATAGCTGTGATTTTTTTCATATGTTCATTTATTAGATAGAAGGGTGGGGGGGGGGGGACACTTTACTCTATCAAGCAAATATTTCAGAAATGGATACCTAAATCGAAAAACAAGATCACAATGTTTTTTTTAACTCTGTGTAGAATCGCGGACGGTCACACAGATATAGCGAAACTATAAGGGTTCCTTGTTTACTACGGAACCCTAAAAACCAGAGAGAAAATAAAAAAAATATTAAAAAAATTTAAATACACGACTGCTCCTAAATATCCAAAATTATAGCTTATGTCACTTGAGATGATATAATTCTAACGATACCCTATCCATATAAATCTGTTCAGGCATTTCTAAGATATGGCAAAAAAAGCTCACATACACATAATAAACCTTGAAAACATTACACTCTTTTTTGGGGCAGTGGAGTTAAAAATACATAGGTACTTACTTTAAATAGTTTATATTCAAAAGTCTAGCAGGTAGCAAACAGAAACAATAAGTAGAATATCGAAGCAGGTTCGGTTTGTTCCTAAAATGGCGCCTCACCTCGCGATGGCTCCCCGGCATACTCGTTTTTCCCAATTTGGAAATGCAACAAGAACTAGAATTTCACCAGTTGCATACCATAAACAATGTTCCCGGCGTTCAGAAGTTTTGGTCTTGTCGGCAAAATGATTCTTCTATTTGATTTCATATATTCAATCTTTTTTCTCATCAATATAATTAAAATACATTTTTTTGCATATTTTATTTATTTATTCATAATAAAATGCTTAATATTGCCGTGTGGTATCCGGCAGAGCAGAATAGGACCACTTCAAGTCTTCCCTTGGATGTCGTAGGAGGCGACTTAGGAAATACACTAAATAAATGGTAATGGATACGGAAAAATCACGATAGTATAATGAAATTCAAATATCTATCACTGTAAAACTTCTCTAGTGCACGTAGTTTCGCTTTAGTGAGATAATCCGATCTAATACAACTTTTAACCCGTAAAGACCTATTGTGTCTGGTATTGGCGGTTGCGAAGGGGTTAAGAAACATTATCCCAGATGATACCGAATCAGTGTTACGAGTATGAAGCCTGGCCCGCGTGCCTCTTATCTATTTACATATATCAAAACTATGGAAATAGGTTTTCCCATGCATAAATACTTATAGCAAGTACATAATTTGATTCTCATTTTCCTATTATTCACAGA
Source organism: Acrobasis consociella (assembly GCA_963555685.1). Lineage (NCBI taxonomy): Eukaryota > Metazoa > Arthropoda > Insecta > Lepidoptera > Pyralidae > Acrobasis > Acrobasis consociella. The sequence continues at coordinate 19,162,651 of OY743104.1, forward strand.
ATAATTAATAGTACCACCCAAGATACCTGTAAAGAAGTACGAATAAAACCGTTCTTCCACTTTTTACCGCCGTTCTACTCGATCAACTGACCGGAATATGAGTGTTGAATTTCGTACCTTTAATTAGTTACATATAACAGCAGACACTACCTACACTAGCGCAGACTAATATCTACTTATGCACAAAGGTAATGCTGGAAATCAAACCTGGAATCTACAGGAGACGGCAGTAACCAATGTACGATACAATTGGAGAATGTAATCTCAGTCTGAACTCAAATCAACGTCACCTGTCTTTTTACCAAGACTCTGTCTATACTGTAAAAACCAAAGACTCTATGTGTTAGTTTCTTGTTTACATTAAATTAAAATTATAGGCAGTAGGTGAAGTTGTCGTGGTCACATCACTTTTGGCTAGGCATCCGCGGCCCCACCGTCACGGTCTGCGCCCGTGCGATGTTCGAGGCCTCACACCAGCAATTTTTTATAGTGTCTTTCGTATGATCGGCTTCCGGTGACGCACTCTCAGTCATGATCAATTGAGATGATGATTCAAAAACGTTGCAATAATTACGGATATTTATTGAAACAGCTCGATCTAGTTCCCATTGGAATGATCCAGTTTAGCTTTTAGATCTTGGCGGGAAAATTTTCACGCGTCAAGAACTTAGACCATGCCCACAAGCTAGAGTATGAGTATGAAATGTTATACGAAGGTTATGTCCTACTACCTATTCAAGTTAATGCCACTAAAAGAAGGCTCACCAACAAGAAAAAGAAAGTGACTGATGGGTTCACTGACTGATCGCCGCAAACTGGTGGGCTGGGTCTAAAGGCATGAAATTTTGCACAAATGTTCATTAGCCGACAGCCCTAAGAGGTTCAAATTCTTATTTTTATTGCGTAACCAACGGCAAAAAGTAAATATATCAATTTGTATATGTCTAACTTCAAAAGTGACAAAATTGCATAAACATTTTCATCCCTTATTTAACCCTCATAAAAATAATTATTCCATAAGAGTAAAGAGTTCCTTGAACATCACAAATTTGAATGTTAAAAGCTTATCTAACTCTTGACTGTACCATCTTACTAATAATATAAATGCGAAAATTTATTTGGATATTCGCTTAGGCCAAAACAGCTTAAAAGATTAAAATGTTTGGCATGTACATTGCCTTTTACAAAATAATCTAGATTTAGCATTGTGTATCTACTAATCGTTCTTTCAAAAAGGAATCTCTGAGTTTTATTGAGGTTGGCTGCTTTAGGAATCCGTGTATCGTGTTTCACATTCTCAGTTTTTGATCATACCAGAGCAGAAAACTTCAAGAACAGATAGTATACTATTTGAACACCACCAATAAAATCACTATCACATTTAGCGTGTAATATTGACGCAATGTGCACCGTCTCTTCCATTCAGCCGCTTGTCCATGGCTCCAAGACATTCAACATGCTCTTCGACATTATCCGGCTGACTTCGAGAGGCGTCTCAAACAGACAACTCCTGAACACAGTTGGTATTTTTAAATTATCCGCTTTCAGTGTTAGGGTCAGCACCAATTAACCCTATGCAGCTGCTATGCAGCACGAATGCTTTCAAAGCGTTTATATAAATAATGTATTTATTTATGATTACTCTCGTTTATAAATTAGTGAGCGTACTTTTTAATGCTTACTTTTATATCCTATTGTGTATGCATACATAATAAAGTGATAAAATGATAACAAATATCAAAAAGTTTATTAAAATTAGAATGGGCGCAAAAACTACTAATTACGTATTACTTTCGTTATCATTATACGCAAATACTTAATATAAACAACTTTACCACAATTTCATTATCTATTGGTACTTGTGGTTTCTTGGGTAGATGACTGGGTCAAAAATAAATTATTCGGTACAGTTACAATAAAACGTCTCAAAATAGTGTCACTTTTCATTGTTCATATTCATTTTAAACATGATTTTAGATGAATTAATGCAGAAGTACTGATAATAAGAGCGCCACTTAGCTTCAAAAAAGCATGGCGTCACGCCTTCGTATTTTGTACAAATCCCATAGAAAATGTTTATTTGACGTTTGGAAAAAAGGGTTTGATTTGATTTGTAGTCATTTAGCAGGCATAGATTTTAAAATAAGGTATCTTCGTAGACTGGTACAGCCTCCCAATAGACCTTGTGCCCCAGGTTTTATCTGCGTGGTTATATTTTGATTAAACCCATAAAAACTTTTCGTTTTCTGGAATGAAATATATACTGTTATCAATTTTCGAGATTTATTTGATATGACGTAGCCTTCTTATCTCTTCAATCGTTGCAGATTTTTTCAACATGATATTTGCGTAGTATTCTATCTGACTATACTCGGATAAAAAGAGAAGCGGCTGGTACATTCTAAGTATTTTCTTTTCTCCCAGAACAGCATGAGAGAAGCACCTATACCAGATAAATTCCCAAAATTACCAGATCAACGCATCCCAGCACAACATGTGATTTAAAACAATATGATAAGCCTTATCCCGCCCGCACACATGCATGTTATTAAATCTCCGAGGACCACATGCGGGTCACCACGTGTTCCAAACCTTTTTTGTAGAGGAACAGCCCTCAGCTCCATTATTCTTTTAGATCCCCTGAGAAAAGTTTTTTTCTTAATTATGTTCATATCCATTTCGGAGTTCTTTGACTCTTTTAATTTCAAATGGCATTCCATTCGCTTTTTTTAGCTATCCTAATATCTGTGGAAAGTTAAAATATTCGAGTTATCCTCGATCTCGACCATACACAACATGACATTATTAAATAAAATAAATAGTAATATAGTCGTTTAAATTGTAGTTTTTAGTTTTATTATTATCTCTTTATTTATTTGAAAACACAGGTTTATAATACATCTTCTATTAAATTATATACAAATAAAAATACAGTACAAAACTTAACCTAGCTCCCCGCTGGCAGCAATGCAAGGCCCAAGCTACCGTTATTTATTTTTAACGGACTTACAAAAAGGAGGAGGTTATCAATTCGTCGTGATCATTTATTATGTATATGCACGGAGTATTTAAAGACACCTGGACCGATTTGGAAAAATCTTTTTTTTTACTTATATACATTTTATTAAATCGGTTGTGTAGTTTGGGGCTCAAGTCGGTTTTTAGTTTTGAAAAATTATATTATTTATTAATATGTAGTTGAACTGAACTTAAATATTTTGTCTTGTGAAAAATATTTCTGATACAATCAACATCCCAAGGTTTCCGATATAATGTTACCACTTAAACACGCCACCGAGAACGGGCATTGCGGTGGTATCTGGATTAGAAACAAAATATTATTACCAGATAGTAGGTAGGACTAAAAAAATTAGGTTCAAAACACTGATACATTTTGTATATTTAGAATAGCTATTCACTACTATGATTTTATAGATGTATAGCTCATTGTCACGCGGCATTTTAATAGTTATTTATGCAACTGTTGCATAATATTTTTTGGGTCATGTAATTCCTCATTCAATAATGACCTGGTATCAAGTAGGTACCTAGTAACTAAAAATGAAAACCTAGAATAAATATATATTGTATATTGATTTCACATAACGTGTAAACAAGTAAGCTTATCAGTTAGGTGCTCATGAAGTAGTTCTTAGAGTAAATGTTATATTATATACGAGTTATTTAAAATACTCATTTTAACCGATTTCAAAAAAGGAGGAGGTTATTAATTCGACTGTATGTTTTTTGTATGTATGTTACGCGATATCTTTGTCAACCGTGGGCCGATTTTGATGATTCTTTTTTATTTTAAAGCCTTTACCTTATTAATTTGGTGAAGACATGATCAAGATCTTTGTAGATATGAAAGAAACTCCTGAAAGAAATTAAAGTCAGATGTTTTTTTTTACTTTTATATTCCTTCTTATAAGTTTATAAGTAATCGAGATTTATCACATTACTTATTTATGCTATCTCTCTGTAAGTATCTGTGCCTAGAAAAAGTAAATAAATATAATCAATATTGGCCTTTATATTTATTTCTTCCGTGCTTCAGAAGTTTTAGATCATGGTTGTTCTCCCTAATGACAGTCGTTCAGCTATCTTAGTCGCACCGCACATTAACAGTCTAAGACATCTGACATTTGTGTTGGGGACCCACAAGTTCCAGAAAGAGATAAATAGATCATATAGATAAGCATTTAATTGAACGAACAAGCGAAACGAGCAAATTTCTCCCAGTGTATTTGGCCAATCTGGCTCACTGATATTCAGAAATTACTGGAGTATCTTTGATCAGGTCTTCATCAGCGGCGGGCAAGAAAGGGAACGTCATTTAAATTATTCACAAGGAAAATCAATGAAGGGGTTGCCAAGATAAGTTGCAAAATGAGCCACCCACGATTTTACAGTTCGGAGTGAACTACAAGTTAATATCGATATTTAATTACCCCTGTAACTCCGAGTACCTATTACTTTTACAAATGATCCGTAAGTAGCTGTAATAAAGGAAAACAGGTTGCGTTTACCGTTGCAATACCAGGCAGATCAGGGTCCTCCTCGTTAGCGGTACTTGTTTGCAGATCTTTAATTCTTTATCTCCGAGATAATCTTGTTAATTGATTGTCATAAATAACGTAAAAATGAAATTTATGCTGAAATGGGAATAACTATTTTTTTATTTATAGAACTATAGAAGTATATTTTTATACTATTTATTACTAGTAAGTTAACTTCAACGTTATAACGTTATGGGGATGCATACATTTTTTGGGGTCTAGTGCTGCACCCATTTCAAATAAATTATTTCAGAGGAAACGAAGATATAATTTAGAAACTTGTCTTTAGCATGCTCTAGGTAACCCTTTAAACTATTTTATAAACTACTGTTTACAGTTTAAAGTGATAACGTAAAAGCCTTTCTTCGCACATTTGAGAAAAACGGCCACTTTTGGAAAAGTGTGGGTTATATATACATGGCAAGCCACGTAAAAAATAATATTATATTTATTCTTGGCTTTCAAGCAAACATTATTTTTAATACTTCTGCGCTATTTTATTTTCCTCTACAAACCAAACCAACCAACCAACCAAACCTTTCTTCCCAATGAAAAGAATATGATCTATAAAAGAAAAATAGAACATAATTATAAATAATTCTTACATACGAGTACCATGTATATAATCTATATCAGTGTGTCATTGGTAAGTAGATTAGTTATTATTGGACGTGTTTTCATCTTTTCAAGTACATATTGTCTAGTTTGAAATAAATGGTCTATTCCTCTCTTACTTATATCACAACAATTAGGGGTGACAGCAGGATCGCAGAAAAGTATGATTGTAATTATTCCATCTTTTAGATTATCCAAAAATATTTGACTCATATTTTTCAGTTTGTCAAGAAAGAATAAATTCACAAAGATACGGAGCATCAAAGCTCTGAAGTGGGGCTTGCGACGTAACCGCTAAGTAAAAATCGTACCTAGCCGTGACGTTATGCGAAATTTAAATGACATTTTTTGCTTCACAGAAAAAAGAAAACTATACGTAATAATTGTCGTCATGCCTGAACGACGACAAATATTTTTAGTTCACGTTTAAACATCACAAAAATTTCCTCTTCTTTTTACTACACCAAGATAATAATTAGTAATTCGTTTTTGAAGTCGGTCCACTGGTTCAATCAAATGTTGTGAAAGATGTATTTCACGTCACACTCAAGCACCTAAATATGTACCTAAGTATATAATGATTAATACCAAATAATATAAACAAAATGTATGTTTACACTAACCCGTTTGTTTGTACTTGACATGATTTTAGTAAAAAAAATAAACGCTTGTTTTCCCGCGCGAACGGGCACATGTGCAAGCGATGCGCGGCTCGCATTGCGCGCGTGGGAACGAGCCGCCCGCCGCTCTCGGCACAACCATTTTCAGCCCAGACTTTTTGTTCCCTTGAATTTATAAGTATGGATAGCATCCGATTTTTTTATTTGTGACATGTGAAAGTTGCAGCCATGAGTTTTATCGATATTTCAATGCTTTTTTTGTAAGTCGGTAAAAAAATATTTTTTATCGGCTACGTAAAAAAGAGGAGGTTATCCATTCGTCGCTATCTTTTTTCATGTATGTTTCACTGATTATTCGAAATCATCTGGACCGATTTGGAAAATTCTTTTTCTGTTTGAAAGGGGTATACTTGTTATATAGTCCCATGGATTTTTTTTCGAAACCGGTTTTGTATACTGTTAAAATTTTTACCAAATTAAAGATAACGTAAAATTAAAGAACAGAAAAGGATAAAATTTTCTTTAAAAAAAAAACACTACTTACTGTGAGTACATGTTGGTTTTGATCTTAGGGCTAATAGGTACCAGAAAAATTTGTGATTACTAATTGAAACCCGACTACGCGAGAAGGAGGGTTAAGTTTTTCAAGTGTAGGTATGTAAATGAACAACATCCGAGTTGCGAGTGTTATTGCAGGGATTTTTAATCAATTAATTACTTGCTTGTTTATGTTGTTCATTCATACATATTAATATTTAAGTAGGAGCCTATCCGGTGATTGCCAAGTAACCCCAAAAACTGGCATTATTAGTCTCTGTGCCATTGACTGTTATTTCAATAACTGAATGGTATCAATGTAAATGAGGCGCGGAAGTCCGCCGCTCACAATGGCGTAGACTTCCGAGCGACATGATGAATACAGCACTTTCATTCACAGCTGGCGTGCGATGTGCTGAGGAGGCGCACTGGGATCAGAGGTGCAATGGACTATAATCTTGAGAGACAGCCGACGCGCACGGACCCTTTAGGTCAACTTAGTGGACAAGTCTCCAGAATAAATAGAGACGTTGCATTTTTAGACATGCTTTTAATTTTTGTTGGTTTTTCGTGTCTTGTGTTTGGCTAGACTGCCGGCACAAACGTCTTGTCTTGACGTCCTTTCGAAGCATGCGGAGGTGCTCGAGTGCACGAGAATTTTTATACCACTTGAGGAGTATTGAGGACTAGAGATGCTTAATTTGCATTGCGTACTCCCATCGGGCCAATGAGCCTCATAATAAACATGTTATCCAGATATACGTCATACCCTATACGAGGTATATAACAGATTGATTGCGCAAGACATTATTACTATGTCCGCTTTTCAGCACGTTAAGACAATGCTAACAGTGACGTGCGCCTAAAAAATTGGCAATACAGCGACAGCATCCGTCAGTGTTTCTAATGTTAAGGAGATACGTGAATTTTCCGGGGCTCAGTGCTGTATTTCAAATAAATTATTTAAAAGAACGGAAATCATTTAAAATTGTGTCTTGACCAAGCCCTAGGCCCTTTAAACTTTTATATGAACCTCTGTTTTATTTCAAAATAAGAACGTGAAACTTGACTTCGCACACTAGCTAAAAGTGGCCGTTTTTCGCAAATGTGCGTAGAATAGCTTTACCTTTTCGCCTTAAATGATAAATAGTAGTTCATAAAATAGTTTGATGGGTTATCTAGGGCTTGGTTAAGACACAATTTTAAATGATAACCCCGTTTCCTTTCAAATGAATTATTTTAGATGGGGGTAGCAGTGGACACCGGAAGATTTAGGTACCACCTTAATTAAATTAATCGAAAATAGACATTTGCATTGCATTTGTCTATTGCAATAACGTCGAGGTAAACTATAAGTAACGGTAATGAAGTGGTATACCGCCTGGCCTAGGAACTCATAAACTTTGTTTATAATTGAATTCAGAGAACTCGTTACTGGAACCTACGTAGTACGGTACCTAGTACAGGTTTCTGATAAGCACAAAACCTCAACTTTCCGTACTTCTAACACTAGTTGTAATAATTTAAGCAGACGGTGCTTTCTCGGCCCCGGTGTCGGCCTTATATCCGTTTACGGGTTTACCTAATTTTAATCTATTTACTTTTTATTTTTATTTTGACGATCAATTCTTTAATATACTTAATAGGTTTAGTTTATTATTTACTTTTGTTTTGTTTCCAAAGTGATTTAACGTGTCGTTTGTTTTTTTCTAACGCAACTTTATTAATTGTAGAACACTACATTTACAAGTTGAATATCACTCTATTATGGTATTCTGACAAACCAAAGTTAATCGAAGAAAAAACTCATGTAGATATTTAAAAATTAATACTTGCAATTTTTAACGAAGTTTTCTTTATATTTCAGGTAAGTTCTGACTAAGTGATGCCCATTATTACGGTAAGACTAATTGTTAAAGAAAAGAGTAAGTAAGTACCTAACATAAAGACTGCGCATGTTCCCCGAAAAAGGTTAATGACAAGTCAACTCAAAGCTAATTGGTTAAAAACTCTGACTCATAAGGAAATACAAAATACTTAATTATTTGCGCTTTTTAAAAACCTGTATTAAAATTCTCGGTTTATCACATTATTATTGACTCAAACGAAACAAATAAAAATAAATACAATTCTCAAAATGCAGAATAACTTCTACACTGTTGCGAATGGTGCAATTCAATTGTACAGTACAGAAACATTATCAGATCTTTATCCCAACGGGATATAGTGTTCAGAATCGTAAGAACAAAATGCCACGTTTAGCGTAATGGAAAGGGAATCAAAATATCAATAGGTTGTTAATCGCAACGTAACGCAATGTCTACTAATACGATTTAGATTTTCGCACGTTCCAACAATCGGGAGGATTAGCTGGAGAGAAGTTGGTACATTCTAAGTTTTTTCTCTTCTCACACACAAGCATGGAAGCAAAATAAAGATATATAATTATGTAGCTTTGTGCCAAAGGACATTCTCATTCTAGACAATCGCTAGCTTACTTAGAATATGGTAATATCGGTATGCAATGACTACGGAGACCCACTGTCTCAACTCTAGGATTTATAGGGATCGACAAAGTTACAGTCCATATCGGTAGATTTCTTGGCTTCTGATTGGCTAATATTTACATATCCTTTTATCTGATTGGTTCCGTCTGTTCCCGCCAATTATTTTTCGTTAAATAAATTTGATCTCTCTCCGTTGGCGATAAAGTTGTTTGTCGGTTAAGTTTATGTTGGGTTTTCGTAATGTTGTTCTGCTGTAAGTGTTGTGGAATTCCACGCACGCACTTGAACGCTTGTAGCTGTGCGCCCATGGAATACGATATTGCCTAAGGCCCTTTATGGTTTGCATTTAGAATGTTTTACTTATTTTAGGATCACGACTTTAACGGCCTTTGAATGGAATCCTGATGTAAGTAACACCCATTATGGTCGCGTATTCTCGTTAAGAAATACTTTGTTTGAGATGCTGTAGTTGCAGAGTCAAATTTAAATTTGTTTAGTTGTATATCTTACACCGAATGTACTCAATACCAGAACTGTACGACTAATAACTCATCTTGATCAAGTCAGCTCTCAGCCCATCAGTTTACCGGCTACGATCCCATAGACAGACACACAGACATGTCAAACTATTAACACCCTCTTAAAGTTAACAGCGGTTTTTCCACAAAACTTTTTCATTTCACTCTGTTATTTTTAAAAAAGATGCACTTAAAGAAGTCTAAAGATCAACTAGTAATTGAATCCGAAAAGCTTGGCGTCACTTCATTTCTAAGGGGTAGTAGACAGAAGCGTGTGAACAATGGACCGTTTTCACTGCGATGATATTTCTACGAACTTTACTTGAATTGACGATGTTAGGGCGACCGCACATCCACTATTGCTGGGCTACTAACCTTATCCTTTCTTCCGTAGAGTGCAATCAATTGTTACAATGATAAAAAAATAGTTTTTGTGCTACATAGCTCGTAGCACAAGAATATATATATATATATATATATATATATATATATATATATATATATATATATATATATATTTTTTTTTTTAATTTATAATCATTAATCTCTCATTTTAAACATTTTTAGTTATTAACAACAATCCTTGCTTTTGAAATCATTCATAACAGTCACATTTGATTTTTTTGGAAATCTTTCAAAGGTAACTAGATATTTATACTGTGAACTTTGTATAAAAATAATGTTATTGTATAGGCAACCTAAAGAGCAGATTATTTACGATCAGTCAACATTATTGCCCTATTGTATTGTGTCGCACAGTACTATCTTCGTAACCCGACGATTATGCTAATAAAGAACGTTTACCTCGAAAAATATTGTTTGTATGCAGCGTTTCGTTGGAATATACATATAAACGACATTTCAGAAATTTTACTTGTTTAAAAAACGTAATGGTAAAAGCATGCTTAATTACGATATCTTAGATTTTGTATGTCATCGTCATCAGGTCTTTTTGTCTCTACTGCAGGAGCCCGACCCTCTCTGTACTACCAGAGCTATACCTGGTCAGAGCAGTCAGAGGACTTTGTCCTACACTCTCCTCGCTGGCCAGACGGGTTGGAGAGGTCTCATTAATGTTAATAAACTTTATTTAGCTTGTATTTCCTAAGTCGTCTTCTACGACATTCATGGGAGGACATGGAGTGGCCCTATTCTACTCTGCCGAAAACCACACGGTGTAATCTGCCGGCAATCAGATTTTATATGTAATGTGTTATAAACTTAATATCAACTGCTCGATGGTTGTTTTTAGAATATAACCCATTTCATGAAAGGTTTTTTATAACATGAGCAGGAGACAAGCACACTTTACTGCTTTCTCGTGAGTGTTGCAGTAATTGATGTAATAACGTTATTTTCAATACACAGTACCTACAAACAAACAAATACATGACTTTAATTCTAAACCTCTCACCGCGGCAAAAAGAAACAATATGGAGCATTGCAACACACAACGATTTAATATCGATTGACCAAGTAGAACTTCAAATCGATTCTACTCTACTCAACGGGACACGCGTGGGATAATGTATTGAGACTTTGAGAGTCTGCACAATCGAACTGGGAATTTAAAAGTGAGCTAGTAACGGTCGGTGAGGTGTGATGTAAAAGGTTAATGCGATGTTCATAGGGCCGTGCAAGTATTACGTAAACATGAAAGGTAGTCTTTAATTTGCTTTTTTGTCTGGGGGTGGGGCATCTGGACATCAACTACGTTATCAGTGATATAAATTAGTACATTTACAATTCTTTCTGTATTTCATGGTAAGTTTTTTTATAAAAACGTTACAGCATCATGATGCTAACCAACAACATATCCACACCAAAAAAAAAAACAATTAACTGTGAGTTTTTTTAACAAAATTAAATAACGTAACGTAAGTAAACAGAAGGCCTAGTTTCTTATTTATATTGAAAAAAGGAAGGAGGTTTTAAAATTACTAAAAATCTGCATTCGTTATACTTGAACGACCCCACAGTAACTGTGGCTGAGTAGCGGGAGTTTATAGTACTCTTCGTAGTGTGGGAGAGACGTTGCTCATTTCATTGAGTAGTTCGCTTTGTGTTTTTAGTTGAAGCTTGATTTCATCAAACAGGAGAGCGTCGCTGTACTTACTCCTTTATTACGAAGTTATTTGCGTGATACATGAATTAAATAACCGGCCAAATACAAGCCGGACTCGCGCACTAAGGGTTCCATACCATCCTTACATGCAAATGAGAGTTTGTACATTTGTTTGTTACCACTTTATGCTTCAACCACTGAACCTTTTTAGATGAAATTTGATATGGATATAGTTTAAAACACAAGAAAGGATAAAGGATAGTTTTATTGCAAAATTCTAACGGGGAGCGAAGCCAACGGGCACGGCTAGTTATATCTATAAAAATCACATTTGTTGTACTAGAGTCCCACTTAAATATGTAGGTATTTTATGTATATAGCGGCAATAAAAACACATCATCTGTGAAAATTTCAACTGTCTAGCTATCACTATCAATGAGATACAGCCCGGTGATATACAGGCAGGACGAACAGACGGAGAGTGAAGTCTTAGTAATAGGGGCTCGTTTTACCCTTAGGGTACGGAACCCTAAAAACGGTTGAAAAGCTAAAAGAAGTCATCATCAAAAACAAATTCTTATTTTTTCTAAAAATGATTATTTCAGAGTGGTCTGACATATCATTTTAGAAGGAAATTGATTAACATAATAGTTGTAAAGTTTTCTTGGGTTTGTATTTTTTTCCAAATCAAAATGTTCATTTGCTTTGAGGTTCAGATGCAAAAACGTTCAGTATATATAGAACGTACTGACACGTTGCACAGTGTCTGCATAGCTCTCTTAGATAAAATGCCATACTACAATAAGATTGCGCTTATCTTCGTGATATCACCCACCTATGCATAAACAAATAGTCACTCTTATTTCCACCTCTCATCACTTCCAAAATAGGATAATTAATTAGTCGCGATCTTTTGTTTTATGTATGTAAAACGATTATTCGAAGACGCCTACAGCGATTTAGAAAATACTTTTTTTTAAAGGGTGTACTTCGGTGGTAGTCCCTAAATTAAATAGAAATTTTATCAAAATCGGTTAACTAGTTTGGGGAAGAAGTCGGTTTTTAGTTTGAAAAAATTATCACAATCAACATTTATAATAAAAAATAACATTTATAATATAATCAACAATTATACATTTATAAAAAAAATTAAACTTGCATTATATATTAATGTTATTGTAAAGGTATCTTTGAACTACATTTGCTTTTGGTCTTGGCCAAATATTTAATGGCTTTTTACGCTTCCGTAGTAAACAAGGAACCCTTTATAGTATCTGTCTGTCTCTTCACGGTTTTACTCAGATACTACAAGTACTAGAAAGCTGTAATTTTTCATGGGTATGTATTATGTATATACATTAATCATGCCAACAAAGTAGTAATATAAAATAACGTAAAGCTTCATACAAATTCAACAGAACATTATTTTTTTAGACATTTTTAGTCCCGTGTTCACAAGTCACAGTTCGCAACTACGGAACCCTACAGTGCGCGTGGCCCTACACGCACTTAGCCGGTTGTTATTTACTTGTAATGTGAGTACGCCCACTGAAACAAAAATACAATAGGAATGTAAAAATGCATCACATCACACGTCAAAGTGCAGTTATCATATCACAGGTCAAATTGCTAAAGGGCGACCAATGATGGCATTGAGATGATATGTTCTGAACTACTCAATATTTATTTATTTAATAATTACATTGCACTGCACATGATCCATATATAAGTAATATAATAACTTAAAGTGATCAAGACAATATGTGCTAAAATATTATCTCGATAGTCCTATAGGAAAAGTAGTAGATCGTACATGGACTCTATATAATTTTCTAACAATTTACTTGTCATACCTTATTCAATGCACTTATAAAATATCTCCCAGAACGTTATCCTTGTTACCAGCAATTACACTTAGCGCCCGTTACCCGGGATAAAAACTAGATGGCTCTCAAACGGAGGACGGCGTTCCTAGAGGTATATAAATATGTATGGCAGCGGGCACTGTTCTTGAAAAAGACACCTTGTATAACGAGTATGGTATGGACCAGAGTATTTTTTTAATTGTAGGAAACTTGGATAGCGGGAGTAGGACATTAGTCTTTTATTTAATAAGTAATAAATATTATACTATATCCAACAGTGGACGTTATGCGGCTAAAATGATGACGATGATGAAATATCAAATATTTAAAAAAGTGAAGTGACCGCATATAACGTATTTTGTGCGTTCGGGCTCTAGGAATCCCGTGCATCTTTGCTCAGGTAATGGTAAGCAGCAGGCCTCCATTTGATTATTTCACAATTTCTAGGCTAGATGTTAACAAGTACAATCAGACTCTTTTTCCTAAACGACATTTTATTTTTTGTGGAGTTAGTATGAAATAACCTACAGTGACGTCATACTTTTTGAAGTCAAATGGCGACACTTAATATCAGTTTTTGTGTATGTAAAAGCTTGTTGAAAATAGGTATTGATCATATCTATTTTCAGCAAGCTTTTAGATTAGATGTGGCACTATTTTGTGACATTTTATTTTATTAACTGTACTGAATAATTTATTTTTGAATAATTTAGCCACATCCCCTAAACCATTCGGTAGAGATTTGGTCTTGATTTGTTTAGTTTGATAATAAAAGCTCACATAATTATGTAAGTTTACTTTGTGAAGAATTAAAAACTTTGTTCGGAAATATAAAATAGATCAAGATTTTATAATAGATCGAAGGATGTAGAGACGTAGAGAGCCGCTCAAAAATAGGAATGGTGCAACCTATTAACAAGCAATCTTGTACATCTACCTACAAAAGAAGGTAAAAAGGAACCTGATCAGCAAATCTAAGGTGTCACAAAGTCTACAAAGCAAAGACAAGTTGTCGCACCTTTAACGAACTATAAACTTTCACTAACACGATTACACAATCAACCGATTGTTGTCGAATCCAATACACGCCAAACCTGACTCTGCTAGCTAACTGTTCGTGCGCGAGAACTAAACTTGCTTAGATAAGCTACTGGACATAGTATGTTAGGTATATCAGGCCTTCAGATTCTACGAATAAGCGAATGACGACATTGGAATTTTGTCATGTCGTAGTATGCTCCGTTAGTACCAGCAAAGATAAAGAATCTTATTTTATATAGGTATCAATGGTCCCGGCTTGTGTTTTGGCAGTCATAAAGTTAGAGAAGCTCTTACTTCATGTCAGATACACATTTCGCAACATCTGATATTATTGTTGGCTAAAATATAAAAACGGAGAGCGTAGTCGGACTCGCGCATTAATGGTTGTGTTATATAAATATAGTATGAACTTGACTCATGCACTAAAAAGTTTGTTATTTAGCGCTTTTTCTTACTGGCAAGCGACAATATAAGTGATTTAAAAAAACAAATTCAAATGCCAAAGATTTTTTGTACTTTCAAAATTATCATATTTCCGGAGATAAGGTTGGGGAATGGTAACTATATGACCATATTTTTTAAAATAACAATAAACATATATTACAGCGACATAATTTACAAAGTATATATTTTTGTAACAAACAGACTTTTAATTTGACGTCTTCTTCCAATTCTTACTATCTATCTTATGTAATGTTGTTATTTGATTTCCTATATCACAATATCGTTAAGGGGATATCCTATAAACCCATATAATATACAAGTTAATCTTAATGATGAGGTTAATAAATGATAAAATTAAATTGTTTCCTTAGAGTACCTACCTCCCACCAATACTGTTAAAATAAATATAAATAAATCACACAGATTGAGCTAGCTCCAAAGTAAGTTTGAGACTTGTGTTATGGGTAACTCAACGATACTATATTTTATAACAAATACATATATAGATAAACATCAAAGACACAGGTCAATCTGAAAAAGAGTTCACAGAGTGTGAAAAGCTTATGAACACTGTTTTTTTGCTACACGGCTGCAACGTGAATTTGCTTTCGCTTCCGAGAACATACTCGTAAATACATTTATATGCTTTTAACTAGGTTTCCAATGAAATCTGCATAAACTAACTGACGTACGGAACTATGGACTTGCACCAAATCCAAAGGATTACCAACTTTGCTATAATTTGTAGGTATAACTTGCTTTTTTATAGCTATAGAAAGACATACCGAGAGTAATTTAAGGTCATGTAATCATCAGCAATCCATATCAATTATAGTAGTGACAAACAAACAATGTACTTATCTATCTACTTATATCCTGACATTTTAATGCGGTAGCTAAATGTGAGATTTGTTGATCGCTTAGCAGTGTATGCAGATTTGCAGATGAAACTACAGGTGTACGGTGTACCCACCGTGCTACATGCAAACTCCTCTGTGTTACAAAAGACATGTAATTTTTTATATTAATTCAACACGTTTGCTAGCACCCAATAAATATGCAACCGTGGACACACACTTCGAATATTAGCATAGTTCTCAAGAACAACACTTTTTGCAAAATTCTAAATTCGCTTCTACTCACCGTCGTCTAAGGCTTGAATACAAATTACTTGTAATGAGATTTATGGGGAGTTCAGCGAAGCGTAACAGATAACACCGAATAAATATCGGATAAAACATTACAATACAATGCATGACCTTTGAATAAGTGCAAGTACATATAAACATACATCACATGATAAATACAGCGTTAGATAAAGAAGCATTACTTACTACTTAATTTATTAATTCTGTGACTTAACATTAACATTATTTGATATTTTTGTTGTAAGTAGTTGTAATAAGATTTATTTCATGATCAGCCCAGTTTAGTTCAAAAGGTTATTAATAATGTTATTAATAACCTTTTGAACTAAACTGGGCTGATCAAATTGATTTTCAAATCGGATAGGTATCCGATTTGAAAATCAATTTAGGAAATCGTGAGGTGTAATTGCAGGTAGGTTAGGACGGTAAGCTTAGGATCCTAGTTACAGCACAGAATACATAATAGTACTAAGTAGTTACAGTCAAATTGGACGCTCCAATCGATCTCATCCTAAATCGTGTCCTAGTTAAAACAGTGTACATAATTGCAGTGCTACGATTAAGTTCGTTCACATAAAAATATATTTTTTACGATATTATAGCACAAGTGTAATAATTAATTATATTCCCAGTATATAAAGTCATTCATCAATATAATCGCCACATAAGCTATGTCGAATAAATTTGACATCTTAAGAGTAGTTATGAGTGTAGAAAAACTTAAATAAATGATATGATATCAAGTGTGACAATTAACAAAACGCGCAAATGGCCGTGGAGTTAAAATCGACATGCCCTTGAGTTAACTAACATTGACTTCTCGTAAACGTTGTCATCAATTTCGTCGTAAGGGTCTTTTCGCCCATTTTGGAGTAAATTTGGCATTAGAAGCTTTTAGGACTGTCCTGACTTTAACTTTTTCACGTTTATGTTGTGTATAAAGGACATATATATTATTGTACTTATAATTTTTTTTCTTTGTACTATACTTTGTTCTTTTAACCCACAATGCTAAGAGACAACGGTAGACAACGCTGTTAGCGTAAGGTTCGCCTATTGTTCAGTACAATTTGTATTTGATAAACAATACAAATTAAATAAATAAAATTTCTGAACGTATTCTCAGGTAAGTTTGGTTCACTTACGTCCTTCTTAACGTATGTAATTGTCGTCCGCGTTTCTGAAAATAGCTTTGCTCACATGACAATAAAATTTCGGTCTTCTATGACGTTCGAACATGTAAATAGGTGCTGTTTATACAATAATACACAGATGTACGCTGACGATTTATAAAACATACGTTCATTGTTACGCGTGCTATGCGAGTGTGAACACAAAGAAATACTCGTCGAATGTACGAGTAATAATGTCGTTTGCTGACAGTTATAATAAAGGCAGTATCCAGGTGTGAATGACCGCTTACGAAATAGGTATTTTTTGACAAATTGTGCCTAATATTTATGTAAATGATGCATAAAAATATTTGTGCTAGCTTTGCAAAGCTGAATTACTCATTCGGTGATATTTGATTCTTGAAATATTTTATAAATATGTATGAAGTAAAATTTTTTCAACCTCACTCACATTCCACGTTCAATGGCGTCATCAAGGTTATTTTTAAATTTACTTTTTCATGTATGCAGAAAGCCTATTTAAACCGACTTCAAAAAGGACGAGTTTTTTAATTCGAATGTGTGTATATTCTTTTTTATGTATGTTTCTCGATAACTTGAAGACTCCTGAACCAGATTTGGGAAATTCTTTCTGTTTAGGAAAAGTCAGGTAGTCAGTTCCATAAATACCAAAATCGGTTTTAGAAATCGGATTTTTGTTATGAAAAATTAGATACTAAGTACTTACGTAATAAAGTTAAATAAACAAGTCAGATAACTTCTTGCTTTTGTGTGTCACGGTAATAGAAAATCGTAAATAAAGGCATGCATATTATTTAGGTTGATGGGGAAACTCCATCGTGGTAACAGCACCCCGACGGCCATGTAGTCACAAGAATGAATCATCTTTTGGCTACTCCTGACCTGTACGCATTTTGCCAATTACTAGTTTACATAACCAGCCAAGTGCGTGTCAGGCCCCCGTAGTGTAGTTTCGTAGTTGCGAATGCCAACTTCGAGTTTGCACGACTAAAAGAGCGTCAAGAAAAACAAATTTTCTATTGAATTGTATGAAAATTTTCTTTTCCGAGTACATTTTATAAGTTTTTCGACTATACTTTATTACATATGAAAGTTTTCAGTTAACTTCGTTGTATAGGTTATAATACTATCGTGATTTTTTTCACGTGTCCATTATATGTATAACTGTTTAGTAGATAGAGACTTGACTCTAACAAAAATTTGCATTATGAAACCAAATATTTCAGCAACGGATCTCTAAATAAAAAAAATGGTTTTCACGAGCCCAGATTATTTTTGAATGTCCTATTCACAGAAATCCCACACAATGAAAAAAAATGACCATAAAAAAATTCTTTTTTATTTTCAAGATTTTATATTACCATTTTTTTGTATGTTCGATAATGTACATATTTGTACCCATGCCAAATTACAATTTACTATTAGGTACTAATAATAACTGAGCAGACAGACATATATGGCGAAACTATAATAGGGTTCCTTGCTTACTACGGAACCCCAAAAAGATATGCGATCGAGGTTTCTCCATCAGGAATAAATTTAATTTCGGTAGTGTCTAGGATTCAACCGGGAACGCACTGAGGTGAAGAACAACTGAAGCAAAAGGAACTTCGTTAAAAAATACTTGTCATCGTCGTCTAAGGGCTCTCACAGACGGGCGACTGTATCCCAGCGACACCCATCAATACGTCACTTCACTCTTGTCAAATACTGTCGGCGACCACCACAAGTGCTTACAAAGGTCCAGAACTACATCAACAAGTTGTGAGTCGGCTGCAAGGTCACCGCCGGCGCCTGCTGCTGGCGCCAGCTCGAGGTGGGCATGATTCAACGGCAGATGGCCACAATGTTGTGGTTAGTGATTGTATCTATGTACATAGTTTACTAATTAATACATTTGCTAATCCGTTAGATGATAACTAGTCAAATCAGACACTTTTTTCTAAACGTTAAAACAAACATTTTATAAGGGAGTGTATGAAATACGAAAGCGTGACGTCATGCTTTTTTAAAGTGAAATGGCGCTCGTAAAAACGCTTTTTCTGCATTAATAAATCTAAAATCATGTTGAAAAAGAAAATGATCAATGAAAAGTGACAGATACGTTTTATTTTATGAACTGTATCAAATATATATTTTTTTCCCAGTCATCTACCCAATTATCTGTGGTGTTTTAACATACTATTTTCATTTTCATCTAGAAAGAGTGACGCTCTTGTCAGTGAGTGTATTTTTATACTGGATTTGTGAGTTGTTTTTTATTTACGACTGTTTAAATTTATAAATAATTTAATTTCAGTTTTGTTTTTAATAGATAAATTGAAAACACTCATGTTGTGAATAAAGATCAACAAGCAGACTAAAATTTTATTTCCAATCCTACTATATTTGGACTGACAATTAACTTATCGCAATGTTTATAACTTATTCCAAGTACTAGATCACTATAGTAACGAAAGTCAAAATAAAAATAAAAAACGGCATTTCCATACGAAAGTGTGCAGCCGCCCCGGAAATTTGTAAGGGTCTGTCGATTTTCTTTTTGTTTTTGAGTGTTATTTTATTATCATTATATTATAGTGATCTAGCCCCTTGATTCGATTTATTACGGGAATGTCCCATCATGTTGTACACGCATACTATTATCACGCCTATTTCCTATCAGGAGTACAAAGACTAGACGTCCACTTGCTACAATTATAACAGACATGTCTCGCTTTATATAAACGCATTTCACTCCAATGCATTGTTTATAAATCGCTAAAACATGACCTGCTATTTCGACTTATCAGAAACACAGTTCAAAAATTTATTTTAAATTTCCTCGAATCATATAGGTAATCGGCAATCATTACGTGACCAAATAAAAAATGCCATCACGACTCTACGTACTCTATGACGCATAGACAATTCTGTGTACTATTTGTTCTGCTCTCTGATTAGGTATGTTTATCAGTTATCAGTAATTGCTCAATTCTTTGTAATGTTGTATATTTGACCTTACAATATCAATCACTTCTCAATTTTCCTTAAGAGTCCCCTTATCCTAGACCAAATTACACGTTTTCATACAAACGTAGTCTACGTTTTATTTCAAAACGACATGCCCGATTTCGGCAAAATTTTGTGATTTCAAAGATATTGCAATTATCTAGGGTAATAATTGGTTTTCTATAGTAAAAATATAACTTTAAATAGAATACAGTGTGTTATATCATTTTTGATCATCAGTATGGAAAACTTGTACATCCTTATACTTTCTTTCTAGTTCATAATTTTACTGTAGAATACCAATTTATTACCCTAGATAATTGCAATTTCTTTAAAATTATAATTTTTTACCGAAATCTGACATGTGGTTTCAAAATAAAACGTAGATTTAATTTGTATGGAGAAGTCTAGGGTAAGGGGATTCTTAATTATATGTATATTACATGCAAAGTAGATAAACATTCCGTTAATACAGATACTAATGTATTAATATTTATCAAGTAGCTTTAACCCGCTTAAATCCTTAAACACGTACTTACTCATTTACCGTACCTTTAATAAAATGGATTATCTAACTAATCTGGTTTTTCCATACGAACTTTGCATCCCCGTTTCTCCCCATCAGGGGTAACCTTTAATAAACACTTTCCTTTTGAGGTCTAGGGAAGGGTGCACCCCTAGACCTCAAAAGGAACCTATGTGCCAGATTTGGAGTTCCTAGACCCTGCAGTTTCAGATGTGTGTTGAATGATTAGTCACTATCTATGTTTAAAAGACAAGTTCAGATGGATTGTTTTACTAGCAGTAGCCAATGCTATTGCTAATATTCGCAAAGCTGCAAAAAGAATTGGAAATAGCTTAATGGCTATAATTGTCTTGCGATAACCCGTAGTGCCGATTGCTTTGCGTCATTTGCGTGTTCTAAATAAGGACACTATATAAACTTCGTAGTGTGCAAGTTAAAGATATGTATTGTTATCTGCGGTATTAGAAGATCATAGGAGGCTGAAGGTCACGGTGCCTGCAATGGGGCCCGGGCTAGATTCGTCCCCAGAGCCGCCTAGCGAGGCTTCCAGATAAGACGTGTTACCTGAGACACCTACTTATGTACCTTTGACGTATCGTGTGTCTCTGTGATACGAGTAATTCCATATAACAGTTTAATTAAAGCATTATAGTGCTAACAGTATAGTTAGATTAACTACCCACGTAGCGACGCTTGTGATTTAAAATATTTGGTAAGATATAAAGATTACCTACACATTGTCTAGGTATAATACTAAAATTCGACTAATGCTAATTGATTTGCCTTCTATTAACATACGTTCTCTTTTCACTTTGTGTGTAAATTAGTAAAACATTTCCAAAAAATTAAAATCCATCATTTTTTACAAAGCTCGTCGCGCCATCCAGTATCTAATTTATTATTATTATCAACAAAAGCACTTCAGTTTGCTGATACACTAGGATGATAACAAGATGATAAACATTATGGCTGCACGCCTCTCTGCCTAATGACAGGCCACAGTCTTTGATGGGGTTATCCGGGTTTATCTGAGGCTTTTTGATAAACTTAGAATTCACTTTAACAGGCGTAACCAGTGATAGAGAATGGTCGGAGTGACTGTATTGTTCATTCATACAAGTAAAACGATCTATACTAATTTAGAAGAAACTTAGTAATTAGCATTTATACAACGTTTCCACGTTGTATAAATGCTAATCTTCTTCTGTAGCCGTAATAAGTCGAACCACGGATTATCAATCACTTTTTTTAATTTTTGTTTTTTTTTTATGTTTGATTTTAATTTAATTATACAGAAAATTAAAGTAATATAACAGAACTTTTTTTTAAATCGGCATTTCCATACAAAATTGTGCAACCACTTATTATGTATAGTATAGCCCTTGGTTCAATTTATTACGGGTATGTCCCTTCTACGTTGTATAGACCTGACTCCTGATATTGTAATACATCTGAGATATTTATATTTCAGGTCAGGATAACAATCAAGTTAGGATTTGCTGTCAGTCCTGTCACTATTTTTGATACTCGAAAAGAGAAGAAAATATAATGTGTATTGTGTATTAAAACAAAAAGTAATATTATGTATAATTAAGTATATACTTAACTAACGTATAAAAATGAATAAATAAATGTTTCCATGAATTCAATTACTGAAAACAATTTATGTGGAGGTATTTTTAGATGCAGCGATAAAATAATAAGTTAACTATATGAAGTCTCTAACCAGAAACCAAGAAACCTGACAAAACTTTTGACTGCATTCGATCTATGAAAGCTTGATAGCAAAAAATAACTTCTATCTCTTTCCCTCCCATCACTGCGTCCCCCTCGACACCGTTACTAACCTAGAATGCATATAAAAAATGTTTTTTTCGTTTCCCTTTTGAAATTTTGAACTTGAGAGTTGGTTAATGTTTTTTATTAAAACTAGTCGGATGCATCATCTTTGGAGATTTTTTGATTGATCTTATGTCCCAGAATCCCACCATACATTGAAATGACGTTACAATTTTTTGAGCAACTTATAAGTAGTAAATAAATTAATATATAGGGACAAATCACACAGATTAACTAAGTAAGAACATCAAATACATAGATAAATATGTAAATGATTTCTTTGTTTTTTGTGTTACAAGCAATATACGTATGGTACATAATTACACATTTTAATACTTACAGCTATGCGTACATTTGTGTGACACAGTGCACAAAAGGGCTACAGCTCAGCTGAACATTACCCACTAGGAATTTTATTTTATGACCAGTTATTAAATAAAGGTCTTCAAAAAATTTATTTTAGTACGTAAGTTTTTATTAGATTTGCAAAAAGACATGATTTATAATTTATTTATATTTATGTAGATAAATGTTTTATATAATCCGTGCCAGTAGTGGTGGTAGGGGGCAAAAAGCCTTACTATAAGAACTTGTTTCGTTGACTTATAACAATTTTGAATAACAATGTATGTCTGTGGTTGTAATCTCGTATCACAAGTACTTACTACCTATCATTCAAGTTCTGCCTGTAAAGGATTCTTCGAAGTCATTGAAGCGGCTTCGCGTGGTACCAATGTTTGTCGCGAGTGTAAACATTGTCAGAAACGGTATTGTTCTGTTCTGCTCAATGCTGGTTTCTAAGTAAGGTATAAATGGCATTTTTTAATTACATTTGGTACATATATAACATGGTATTTTTATTGTACTTTGGTCAAGCGATTTTTATTTTACTTTTCATACCATATAAGTGTATTATGATCTTCCATGCTTGGGAGGAGAAAAGAAAATTTCAAGCTCTTGTGAAAAGTTAGCACTCATTTATTGTGTTTAAACTTGACTTCATGCAGAAAAAAATCATTTTATTTTAAACTAGCCGAAGCCCGCGACTTCGTTCGCGTGGACTTTGTCTCTGGAAAATGCTCATCAGGCTGAACAACTTTTACTAAGGCGGCATTTTTATATCTCTTATAGTTTAGCTGGACCATTATGCTTCTGCATCAGGCGTTCCATTTTCCAAAATCATTTATACCCTATATGTTGCCCAGGCTTAATAGCTATATAACAAAAAAGTTTCATTCGAATCCGTCCAGTATTTCCGGAGATTAGCGTGTACAAACAGACAAACAGACAAACAGACAGACATTTTTTTTTAATTCTTACTCTATTACTACGTCTCCATCGCCCCCAATATTTTTTTTGGAAATATATTTAATGTACAGACACACTTTTTTTACTGTTTTATTATATGTATAGATATTTTTGTAGATGTATCTTTTTCAAACAAATAATAAAAAAACAGCTCTTCTTTACTAGCATACAATGTTAAAAAAAACATACTCGTAATTAATCAAACCACGACTATACTAGATCATTTTTATAAGACAACGAAACAAGTACCTATGTCCCTTTCATGTTGTATATTTAGTTTAGTACATGCTTAATACAATACCAGCTGTCTTTCCTGGTAAATCCGATAGAACAGACATTACAATCCTATTAGTGTAGCAAGACACGGTAAAACTATGCTACATCCTATTTCACCCCAAGTGGAGCGTGAGCACAAAGCATTGATACTCGTGGTTGGTTTGGTATGCAAAACCATCATAAGCCGATATGCGACACCGCAGTCGTCGGTCCAACCGTTGTTGACAATCACATGACATGTGAGCTAGCTTCGGTATAAACAATCTCATTAAGGTGTCTGAAGTGTTGCGGTGGTATTTAACGGACTGTTTTACCAAACAAATCAGATATCTACTTTTGACTTGTCAACCTGCACTTTGGATCAAATCTCTGCGGCGACATTCCGTAAGCCTGTTGATTTCGGCCAGGAATTTACACAGGCTTTTGTAGCTAAAATTCGCACTCGAAACCCCATAGCGATGAGGGCACAAGTAGTGTAAAAATTTTGAAGCTACTCCGTGCTTTGGAATGCATGTGAAGGTGTTGGACCCGGAAATCATCTTTATATGACAGTCGTAATGTTGAAAATAGCTTTAGCTCTTTGAATAAATTAAGTAACGTGTTTCGCTCACGGTTTGCGTTAGACCGAACGCGGACCGATAATCTCCGAGTATTATATAGGTCTGTTGCAAGCTATAACTTTTATTTGAACTGGATGATCTGCTCGGAAATTTGTAGATGCATTACCTACTCTAACAACCTGTAGGGTTGGCCCGACCGAAACGCTCCGGAGTTTAGAGCGTGTGTTACAACCATAAAGCCTGTGTGCTTTCTGGCCGAAACTTACATGCATTTGTTGCATTTTTGCAAATTTGTACTAAATTTACTCAAATTACCTGTAGGGAAACCGTCTGAAACTCTCTGGGTTCCGGAGTGCGAATTTTAACTATAAAAGCCTGTGTGCTTCCTGGCTGAAATCAACAGGCTTATGGAATGTCGCACCTCTTCGTTGTCAAGCTGTAGTTTTCACGATCGACTTTATACAACGTGGAAGAGACAACCTCGTAATAAATCAAACCACATGCTTTGTTAGATCACTATAGTATAATGAAATTAAATTACAGTCAAATACTAAAAAAAAACACATTTCCTTACGAAAGTGTGCAGCCACCTAGGCAATTTGTACTGGAATGTCGATTTTTTGTTGTTTTTTTACTGTAATTTTATTATCATTATACTACCTAAATAGTGATCTAGTATAGCCCGTGGTACTATTTATTACGGAAATGTTCCTTCCACGTTGTTTATTATTATAAGTAATGTTTAATCTAATGACGTAAATGGAAAAGACTTACCTGCTGTACCACCCGACCCAATGTTAAGGTAACGTTGGGATAATAGGGAAAGGAGGAAGAAGAATAATATTAATTTAAGCGTTACTTTTTCATACACGAACGTTGCAAGTAAAAAAAAGTCGTAAAACGTGAACAAATGTTGTATTTAAGCTGTGACGACCTGATAAAATCGCTCCATAATATTTTCCGGCCATTCACCCAAAACATCATAAATCAGCTAAGAAAATTATTTCTACACATAATTAAATCGATATCAGTCTGGTAACAAACATAAGAACATCCGGGCATATGTCGTAAGCCGATAACCTGTTAATTAAACCTGTTTGGGAATTTATGCGTTTCTTTCGTTTATTGCACGCGGTAAAGTCGCGTACTTCCAAAGCTTTCTATATCACCAGTCACCGGTTTCTTCTCAATATTGATAATTCTAATCGTATGTAGTACTTTCTTTCCAATACGGAGTACGCTCGGTTGGCTCGGCCCTTACCTAATGATAAGTCCCTGCAAAGGCCTAGTCCCTGAATAAGTATTTGATACTCTTATTCCAAGCAATTTATATCAACTCGCAGCAATGTCGCGTAGCTCGTATGTAAATTTTATTGATTTACCATTTAGCGAAATCATGTTATAAAATAACATCATTAAACTTTTCTGGGTTGTAACTTGTTACAATGAATGACTAGTATGCTTTTACTATTCATCTTT
Source organism: Acrobasis consociella (assembly GCA_963555685.1). Lineage (NCBI taxonomy): Eukaryota > Metazoa > Arthropoda > Insecta > Lepidoptera > Pyralidae > Acrobasis > Acrobasis consociella. The sequence goes on from OY743104.1 coordinate 19,188,703, forward strand.
ATCTTTTATTTAAATCATGATTAGTTTATTTATTTTTATCTATTTAAACCGGTAACGGTAGTTTAATAATGTTTAAAAGTTTGTTAACTTCTCAAAAAATAGTGGTGCTAAAAATATGAAAAGTTTGTCAGCGTTAAAAGCTTCTGATTATGTTGATAGCGACTTTGAAAAATTTGAAAGTATGGATTGATATAGCAAAATGAAACGATTTCAACATATGTATTTCGTTAAATCGACAAAAAATATTTACCTTGGCTGGTGAGCGTTGTAGCGGTAGAACAGTTTAACAAATTTTGTATGTAAAAATGCAAGGAAAGGACATGGCGAAGACCATTGGCGAAAACAAACATACGCAAAGCAGTCTTTTTTCACATTTGGAACAATGTAGTAATAAAAAGGAATTGCTCTAGGATCATCGTGATTTTTACACTAGTCCATTGGCCTAATGTTTTCCGTTCATCGCACCGAGGAAACCCCTCGTGATGCAACGTCTCCCAAATACGGCGGCGCGCTACTCCATGCGCGGGCGGCGGCGTGGGAGGACTCAGTGTCAAGGCTGACGGCTACCTGCCTTTAAAAACCAAGGCCGAGGTGATAACGATGTAGGTCAGGTTCGATGATAGCTAAACAGGTCTGCTATTCTTATCTCAATTCTCTATAGAGTTTTAAAACCTTCCCTTTGTGCAAGTTCCCAAAAGATTGGATGAAAATCCTTAATCGATACTTCCTTATAATATTAGAGTTGGAATGACTATACGACACGGAGAAACGTGACAAATATTTATTTGCTATGAAAATATATATCACACATAAGAACTTGTTTCACTAAACCTACCAAGCCAGTTAGTTCTCGGTACTCATATCAATCTCTAACGATATGTGTGTGTAACCGCATTGAAAAAAAACCCTATATAAATAGGAATCTGTATCAAATAAGTGATTTTTTTACTTTTTCTTGTTGTATATGTGCTCCAAATAAAGATTTTTCTATTTCCATTTTTACTAAATACCCTCCAGAATGTACTAAATTATTCTATGGCTATTGGACCAACTGCCAGTTACTTAGTGTTTACTTAAAGGCTAACGGAAATCAATGGTAGTTTCGCAATACGACACGGTTATCATTTCGCGGGCTGTATAATTACAGTCACTGTATGACATCCGTTGGTGTTGAGTCTCAGCTCAAGGCAAGCTGAGATTATTACTGGGATCTGCATTTATTGGCACATGAGTTATTTCGATGTATGATATTTAAAACAACAAAACTGAAAAACATTCTCCCCGTATCCTAAACTCCCAGAAAAAAAATGACTAAAAGAACTTTCCTTTCAAATTCTTTTTCAGCATCCTTATGTGATTTTCTATGACAATTTTCACCATAATGATTGTATAGCTAGACAAAGAAAGAACCAAACTCTAGCAGCCTTCGTCCTTGTCTTCTTTTTTCTTGCAATCTTAGCTCGGGTCTCGAAACAACATAGGGTCACATGCGGATGCTTTTCTTTTGCTGCAGTTGCCTAGTTCAATTTTAAAGCGATATTGATTATGATTTAAACTATAGGACTTTTTTTAAAGGAAAAGGAATGAAGCATAATTTAGAATCATTGCTCGAGTGGGTATAAGTATTATTACGATGAAATATATCTATGGTAAGATAAACCGTTTTTGTTCTATATTTTCGATAATAGCCTGTACCTACCTAAAGACCTAAGACTAAAACATATCTACTTACGTGTTTAAATAATATTTGACAATAACCTCCGATTTTTTATAATTGACGGGGAACTTGAAAGAAGAATTCTTATATTATCTTTTCGATTTTTCGCCAAAAAAAACAAGCCTATCAAACGGATTTCCGCCAGTTTGACCGTTTTACTACAGTGACGTAACAAGATGGAGTCTAGAATTCCCATTCATACTTTTCTACTGGTATCTCGGAGGCGGTTTCACGCACACATGTATAACGACCTGCCTGGGCTTGCACTAGTGTACGCACACAGGTGCAAGCAACCTGTTCAAAAAAACTGAGTGGGGGTGAGTGTGTGAACCGGAGCTCGCTGCAAGTTGTTGTAGTACGAAGCGCTCATTTTGATACTGGTTAAGTTGTTCTATAGGTATTCTATGTTACCAGTTGAAAGTGTGGAAAATTTCTAATATTGAATATTTCAGTCTAACCTACATAAGTTTATTGAAAAGTGGTACTGAAACTGTTTTAGGGTATTTGTCCCTCTATATTTATATTTAATTAGTATATGTCAAAATATTAAGTAATATTTTGTTTTTGTTTCAGGTATGGATGTTAAAAACAACTGTTATCATGATTATATTGGACTAGACTTCTACGATAAGTATAACTTAACAAAATTATTTCAAGACGTCCGATTTCCAGTTCATACATACAACGCGGAAAAAAACATACCCGTAATAAATCGAACCAGGCGCTATACTAAATCACTATTATATGGTATAAAGAAATTAAAATAACAGTGATAATAAAATAAAATATTGGCCTTTTCATCCATACGAACATGTTATTTTGTTATCATTGTTCTTTTAGTTCTTTGTTTGATTTATTTACGGGTAGTATATCCCTTCCACGTTGTATAACGTGCGTGGCCTATTCAAGGGTATACATCATATGATATACCATAGGTATATCCAGGAATGGGTTTTAAAGGGTGCGCTACGTGACAACAACTTGTCCTCTACGTTTTGGTTCTGTATCCCCACGCAAGCCTCTCAAAGGACCGGGCTGAAAAGACCCGTGATTCTCAAAAGAGATAAAAAATTGTTAACAAAGTTTTTGTACCTATGTTTTGCGCAATATTTATCACTATAATTTCGTCTTTCCCACAATAGTTTCTATGAATGTTCTATGGTAAAGTATCAAGATTTTTTATCGTCATACATGCGTGCGACGATCTTGCGTGAGATCTCAGGTCACCCAATACCCCGAACAGATGCTGCGTCTTCGGGATGAAATTTTGAGTAAAAAAAAAACACTTTTTATTTCACCAGATTTCAAATTGCCGGACACATGTTGCTATTCCAGGAGGATATCCGAGCTTTTTCATGTAAAGTTTCTTTAGCAAGTAACATCCTGAAAAAAAAGAATGCTTTAATTTTTTGTTTTCCTTAAAAATAGGTGCTTAAACTATTTGCCTATATCACCAGTTTGGTGTATATATCTATATCACCAGTATGTGAGGCAGGTATTTTAGGTACCTTTTCAAAAATTCCTACATACGAATAACACCATGTAGTGTTCCCAACCGTAAAATTCGTGAGCCTTTATTAGTAAACATCCCAGTGTAACGCTAATTTTGACAGGGATTCTTTTGGTTTTTTTTTTTAACAAAAATTACATAATTTATGCTATGTTTATTAATTCGTCTCGTCACAGTAATAATTATTACTGTGACGAGACTAATTAATAAATAATAATTAATTATAATTATCCAAAACATATGGATAATCACCTAAGCTCTCTAAGATAATTTAACATGCTTTGCAAAATTCACTTAACACGAAATGACTGACATTAAAATTGATGCCATTCTTGTTACTCTTATTTGATTGGTATAATCCCTCCTTGTCTCTCACATGCCGCACAAGCTTTGATAAAACAGGTTTTATGCAAATAAAACATGCTGGCATTATGTTCATTTCATTTGAGCCTATGGTTGTTCATTCATGTGAACAAGGCAACCGTCTGCCAGCCTTCAATAAACTTTTATATTCGATATTGAGATTCTTTAATGAGTGGGCAATTTACCTGTCATTCTTTACAAGTTTAATCTTGTTTATCTGTGCTTACTTTTAACTAAGTTCTGTAAGTCATAAATGTACCAATAAAAGATCGCACGACTAATATTTAAAATACCGAATAGTATGTTAACTAATATTGTACTTATTCTGCCTACTTGTATATATATGAAGTCGTGATTTCTTTTTACATTGCATTCGCGGTAATTTTTTTGGTACTTTGTACTGAACAAGCGAAAATTTGAGTCAGGCTCCTATTTTTACCTTAATTACAGATAGTCCCAGGGAAGAGCTAAAAAAACATCGTAAAAAAATTATAACAAGTTTGGAAAATCCAAAAGTGCAAGCCTCATAAAACTCATTCAATTTTTTTTTCAAAGGGCTTACGCTATCTGAAATATTGATAATACATGATAATACACAGAATAAACGCGTGATGTGACGTACGCGAGCTGACCAAATATTAGACTTGTATCCAGAGATCAGAGCCGTAAAAATAAATGTCATTTGTAATAAAAGTAAATAATATCATAATAATATGCATTAATTATAAATCATTGAAAAAACAGGTCTATAGAGCTTTACAGGATGTCAGCTAAGTTTTTATGAGTACTTTATAATTATAATTAAACGACACTGAATAGATAGTAGTTTTCAATAGCAAACGATCCTGTGATGTTAAAATTAAATATCGTAGGTACTGTTGGTACCGTAAGTACCAGTTTTTAGGGTTCCGTAGTAAACAAGGAACCCTTATAGTTTCGCCCTGTCTGTCTGTCTGTCCGCGGTCCTACTCAGAAGCTATAAGTACTAGAAAGCTGTAATTTGGCATGGATATGTACATTAATCATGGCGAAAAAGTCGTAAAATAAAATATGGAAACAATTTTTTTTTAGGGTAGCTGCCCTACAAGTAAATAGGAAGTCAATATTTTTTTTCTCTACAAACACATTGTGTGGGGTATCGTTAAATAGGTCTTTCAAAAATATTGTGAGCTTGGGAACACCATTTTTCGATTTAGGGATCCGTGTCTGAAATATTTAGGTTTAAAGTGATTTTTTTTGTTCAAGTCACGTGTCCCCCCCGTCTATCTGCTAAACGGTTATATATGGACACGTGATAAAAATCACAGATATAGTTTATATAATGTCGTTTATAGAAAAACTATCAGAGCTAAGTAGGGTTAACAAATTAAAAAGTTATAGGCGATCAACTTATAAAATGTACTCGAAAAGGAAAATTTCATACAAATTCAATAGATACTTAGACGTTTTAGTGGCATGAACTCAAAGTTGGCATTTACAACTACGGAACCCTACACTGCGCGTGGCCCGACACGCACTTGGCCAATTATTAATAAATAAAAGGGTTGTTCTCCATACATCTGTACTTATAATATTATATTAGTGCAATATTAATATAATACGGACACTTGAAAAAAATCCAAACTGTTATATTTCTGGCCATGAAGAAACAAAATTCGAAAGAGGTTAATTCGAGTTCAGTTGTTCGAAATATAAACACAATTACGATGAGTGTTGGGGCGCCCGGGCGGCAGTAATTAAATGAACAGTATATACGGGCATGGGTTGACCGATTAAATGTGTTGTTTGGTGGATCAATTGTGTGTTTGGGCGAATGTCCAAGGGCGGAAGAGAAAGCAAGAACATTTTAATATTACAACTTACTTTAAATCAAGTAAAATTAAAAAAAAGTTCAACAAAACAATTTTAAAATCTCGCTAAAGAAAATTTGAAATATGGCGCGCTTAGTTTTTCTATTTCTAGGCGCATTTCGCGCATGCGCGAATTTGTAGTGATACGAGAGACACAGAAATCAATCGACCAAGAGCCAAACAAATATTTTTTAAAAAATATATTTTTTTAAACAGAGCTGAAGTTATAAATTCATTTTACTGTTGTTACAAGAATTTTACTCACCTACTAGGATATAAAATGGAATAATTTGAGTAAAACAAGGTTTCGGTATGAGTCTAGGCTGGCTGCATGCAGAGATTTTATGTTTCAAAAATAATATTCGATATTTTGGATTTATAGAATCTTATTCCAAAAACATTTAAAAAAAGCACTTTACCGCACTTGTGCGGTAAGTAACATTTACCGCACGATTTCGAATGTGTGCGTAATGAATGGCATTACATTTGTAAAATCAGTGTGGTAAGTAGCACATTCTGAGCTAATGTGTTGAAAAATTATTAAATAATAAAAAGATAATAAGAAGTAAGCAAAACATAGTGAACCCTAAATTTTGATTAAGAAAGAGGGTAACAGTAAATAATTTGCTTCAAATATAGACAGACTAGTCCTAAGACCACTAATTCGCTAAGAAACCTTTCTTAAAACCTAACTAACCTAATTTTTTAAACCCTAAATTACATGAGCCGTTTTTGGAAATTTTCTAAAACCCCCTTCCCTCTGGTAAGATGTCGTAAGGCTCGGCTCATACCTCTCCCCATTACGCGTAAGATTTTTCAATATACCTATACGTGTTTTTAATGTGTTGGATTTTTACAAAAAAGAAAATTTGACTTGTTTACTATTTTTATTTGACTAGCAGGACTAGTATTAAGATTACAGAAAAAGTAAACTAGAATCGTAATCTTAATACTAGTCGTGCTAGTCAAGTTCAGTTCAGAACTGAACTGAACTGAACATGAATAGCACGACTAGTAGGTATTAAGATTACGGAAAAAGTAAACTATAAGTAATCATAAAGAAAAAAAAATGTAACAATAAAATACTTAAATCGTACCTAACTACTGAGAAGAGGCGCTCTCTATCTCACTTATATTGTACTCGTTAATATTATTTTGTACTGACGTTATTGTTTGATTTGATTTGGCCCTTTTTTTAAAGAAACATGTTTTAATAATTTAAAATTATTTTCTCGCAGTTTTACTCAGTTTCTTACCGAAAAAAAAACGAGCTAAGTGTTTGCAAAAATTCCCAAAGTAAGAATTGATTAGATTTGACTCTCCCCTCTCTCCCGATCCACGTATTTTATGGATGCCCCCTTATTAAAAACACGATTTACATGACATGGCAGACCCTCTGGTCGACCACGTAGCCTTATTACCTCTCCGTTGTTAACAAAATTCCAATTAAAGTGTGCTCGGGCACGTCTCAGGCCAACGAACGCAGGCACAATTTCATGCATCACTTGCCAGATATTTGATTACAGACTACGTCCCTACCGCATGAACTCGACTCATGTGATTATTTTGCGGTTAAACTTGGAGACATTGGCGTTTAGATATTTGTAAAGAATGCCTTGCAAGGTCGCGGTTGCAGATTTGCCGGGAACGTGGTATTAGCCCGAAAACCAGCCTATTTTGCAAACGAACTAATATCAAAATGCAACTGTGATTGCAGTCTTCAAGGCCAAAATGCTCGCGTCTACTGACAAGTCTTAGGATCTGGTTAGTATAAAAAGCTTTATTTCAATTGATCTGTATCGACAAATTACTGTTTTTATTTTAAAAAAACACAAGATTATACATTTACCTAATTATTATAGATTTAAACTAGATTGACAAAAATGGGCAAAGAAGACTGAGTAAACTATTATAATGTTCAATTAAATATCTCTCTGTGGAATCTTTCTTGTTTTATTTATTGCACGTATCTAAGACACTAACCAAATTAACTGAAAATACTTAGTAGCAGCTGCCTATGTATAATTTTATTTATTATAATTGCAGGTAGCTTTGTCTTCTAATTCTACTACTGCTATAATTTTAACAACTTGTGCTGGCCCAGCAATACATGAACAATAAAGCTGGGGATACAAACATTTTTGGGGGTCCAGTGCTGCCGTTATTAAAAGGGGGCAGCACTGGACCCCCAAAAATCCACTTACAAAGCACATTGAAAATAAGTTTATAAACGCGACTAGCGCCATCTGTATAAAAGAGTCGACATATGGTAAACTTCTTATTGAATAATCTCTGTACAGCGCCATCTTGTTGCTCTGCGTAAAACTTCTTTCCAATATGTGTTGATATTTCTAAAGCACCTCACCAGATGGCACTGTCTTAGTTTAGTGTATAATCATTGAAGTTTATAATAGATGGCATTACTAATGCAATTGATGGAAAATCAGTTTTCTCTTTGCTAGCAAAAAGCCTTTGATAATATATTTTAAAATTAATTACTTTTTTTTAATAATGAATTTGATTTTTAAGTTAAGAAACAATGCAAAAGAATGAAAAACATATAAATGCTATGGTACTTATTTAGGTATTTTCGCTGCAAATTTCTCAAATGATGATTAAATTTATTTTCTATAAAAGTTTATGTACTTGTTTTAGTACTCAATTGATTTCCAACTGAAAATATCTCATCTGATGAATCCAAAATTGGAAATAAGCAATCGACACTTATGTAAACGTTTACAAAGTTTAAGAACCTATTTACCTGCGTGTACCGTAAAATCTATGACATCATTTGTGTAGCTGCAACCTCCATAGCACGGGCCGAGAGACAAGACAACGAATAACATATCTAATAACCGAGAACACAAGACTTAAAATTGTCTACTTGCCTCTTAGTCTCTATGACTAACATTCACTTAGAGTAACTAAATATGGCAAACTTCATGCGAAATGATCATCGATTAGATTATGTCCTTTTATGGTCAATAGTCACTTTACATCGACATCAAGTAAAAAATGTAAAACAGTGGGTAACTTTGGCATTATTCCAATTCCATCTGGTCCCTCAGTGGTGATATTTAAGTATATTTAATTCTGGTTTTATCAAGTAATGTTTATACCTACAACTCTTCAAATAACATATTTCACAAGCAAATGATTAATTCTCACTTATTTAGTATAATTTATTAAATTGAAATTAGCCACTTTCGGGAGACATATTTTAGAACTAGACTGACCAAATACAACCCATCAAACTTGGACTTGCTTTGTTTGAACCATATTCTAAATCTATGGTTGGAACCATTACGAGTACATTACCCTCCCAAACAAGTTGACCTCAATCTGACATTATCACATTTGCCAATAATGTCAACTCGATCTGGATAGATAATGATTTAAAACTATGTAGATAAAATACATTTATATATTTGTACCTATGTATAGGTATAAAAAAAGAAACTGACTAGCCAATATACATATAATTTTACTGATCGATCAAAGCACAACTGAAACCGTTAGTGTACATTGACAAGTGACTTTTGGAAATTTATCTCCTAATGGGTTGAAATGAGGGATGAAAATTTGTATGAAACTTGGTCAATTTTAAAGTTAGAAATGTAACATATTGTATCATTACGTGTACTATACATCAATACTTCACTGCTTATCTAGAACTCTCTTCTTTCCTGCCAATACATTATGTGAAACGTTTAGTAAATTTTTTCTTTACCAACGCAACCTAGGCAGGTACGTTACAAAATCACTTCTCTTCACGCATGTTAACTACCACCCAACACCTAGTACCAATCACCAAAGTTGCGAACATTCCAGAGGAATTATTAACGGTTATAAGATGTTGGCTATTATAAATCTCTTGAGATACTATTGAGCAAAAACGATCAAAAGTAAAAATAAAAAAAGTTCCATTACATTCCATTCTGCCGCTGCCCGCAGCAAGCCAAACTCTTCAATTAATTTTCTAATCCTAAGAGGGCGTTCACACCTAATAAGTAATAAGAAACATATTCGAAGAATAAGGAAGGCTAAACCACATGTAACTCACGCTGTTACGTGCGGGTCAGCGCAGCCTCCCGAGTGGTGGTGGTAACTTCGGAATGCCATAACTCAGGCATACCACCTTAACGGTACGAGCGACGGAGACGCACGCATAGCCCAGAGAGAGACAGAGCAACGACATGGTTGAACGACCGATCAAATAAGTTTTGTACGCGGCTATCGTATGCTACGTACGCCACGTAGGTTTTATTTCTTCTAAAGTGTTGAGGGCACTATAAGCAACCCGATTTTCAAGATGGCGCGAAAATAAAGTGGCAAAGAGATATAGCTAGTCATTACTCAATCCGTAGTAGTGCATATGAAAAATATAAACGAAGTCTGTTACTTTCAGGTATCATAGGTACATATAAAACAGGCTCTATATTATAAAACACTGAACTGAATTATTGTAAAGTAAGTAACAACTAAATAAATAAATAAATTATAATCTAATGAAATTACATACATATATAGGTAAACATCGCAAATGCTACGTTGGAGGTCTCATTATACCCTACATTTACGTAATAACTCTATTTATTTTCTCTCGACGAATCTAGAAACGTTACTCTAAATATCATTTTCCTGTCACAAGCCTATAATTTTATTTTGTCCCTAGACCAACCGTAGCGACCAATTTATCCTGAGCCTTTATATTTGTTACTTATTATACTAGTAAAATAATGTGGTACAGTACTTTAATACGAACTTTCAGTACCTACGGGACCTTATTTGCCTAATAATGATTCAGGCTTGTACGAGTTCACACTTAACATACACATAAATACATAATATAATTCGCATAAAGGATTTTCCCAGAAAGGGATTTCTTCCAGCTAACCAAGCATCTGAAAGGAGCAGTGAGGAAAATAAAAGATGGATAGAGAGGAAAATAAAAAAAGAGAAGAATAACAACACTTTAAACTTAGCGCCAACTATTGAATAGTTGTTCATAAAATATTACAGTGGAACATGCTCCTAAAGGACATATGCCATACAACGTGGAAGGGACATGCCCGTAATAATCGCTTTACTCGTCAGTATAGTATAATTAAATTAAAATAATAGTCAATAAATTTTAAAAAATCAGCAGTCCATCCATAAGTGTGCAGCCGCCCGGGCATTTTGTATGGGAATATCGTTTTTTGTTTTTGTCTGTTATTTTATTATCGTTATACTATAGTGATCTAGTACAACCTATGGTACGATTTATAACGGAAATGTCCCTTCCAATTTGTATTTTTTTTAAAGCGCAAATATGCGGGTCTAGGCGAGCCTATTTGTGCCTTTCGCCGTGGAGACCCTCGGAGGGCCCTCGGGTGTGGAAGCCCGTCAACTATTTAGAGAGGTCTCACGTTTGATCGACGTCTCTGGGGACCCAAGAATTAGTGCGCATTTCGGCCAAAGGCTTAGCCTTGCAATACAACGCGGAAATCCCGCCAGCCTCTTGGGGACTTTGCCTGTTGACGGTGGCGATCTGGGAACGATTTTTTATATAAATTGATGTTTTTATTTTTAGTAATAGTTTGAATTTATAGAATAGCTCTTAGTTCAACATAATTTCATTATTATTAGATATTATTATGTCCAATTTGTATAACATATCAGTACATATGAATTATACACAAACACAGAGACACCCTCACACACACACACACACACACACACTCACAAACTTTCGCCTTTATAATACTGTCATAGCGCCATCTAGTGACAAGGAGAGAAATAATTATCTTTTTAAGGGGATGGGTTGGGTAGGCAGCCGTAGGCATGCCAAAACTTTATGCCTCTTAGACAAATATATATTTTAAAAATATTTGCATATCTTTCATTAATACCAACCTACTAGTGAGCTTGTAATAAAATAACATAAGCTTTCCACATAGGAGCGAACTCAAGCTTTTTGATTTGATGATAAGTAACAGTATGCTAACTGCCTACTTTACTTAACTATCTACTTTTTATATGTCAACCGCCGATAACGGCTACATTAGGCAAAAATGTCGCCAACAATTTAAATAGTTGTATTTTACAAAATACTATCAAGAAACGGCTAAGCTGCTCTTTGACCCTAAAACCATACCACTAAGCGGTTAGAATGAGAGCCAAGCCAACCGCAGACAGGGTCAAAAGCTAGGACGTAAATAGACTATATATTTGCGCAATTTTAATCGCTAGTACCCTGGCGTCCTTTCCAAATGTGGCTTTGTCCTTTTACTGTCTTCTCACGTAAGCAATGTTTTGCAGTTATTTTGATCATTTTTTTTGACTCGATAGCGTATACGTACTGAGCGTATACGATGTTTGAAAACTAGATTAGATTTCATTTGATTAGCTTGACAAAGGACCAAGTGAAATTGACGAGTGACTCTTTGTTACTTTACAACAAATTGTTTTCAAAAAAGTGGATGTCCATATTCTCTGCCGAAAAACGCTTGATATTAATATTTATTTATACCTGTATGTGTATATCTTCAAAATCTATTTCATTTAAATACTCACCTACATCATGAATTTAATACATATTTCATTAAACTACCAAAACTTCATACAATAAAATACAAAGTTTAGATTGCTAAACAAAAGACATCAACGAGCACAAGAATTTTTAAAAATTCCCTGAAATGATAAAACAAGGTATTTTCTTTTAATTAAGTAGGTATTTCTTTTTAATACTTTCAATATTATTTAATAATAAATATTATTAAGAATTTTGAATAATATTTTCACCTTGAACATTTCAATAAGAGAACAAGCTTTATGCCACGATTCGTTACAGTTATACTTCGTAGTGCATAGAATGTCTTTAAAATTGTAAATTTTTACCATATTTTTGCAATATCACTCAAAAATACACATGCATCTTCAACAAGAAAACAACCGGCTTGCTCCAGGTCCCCACTTTACAAGAAGAGGCTACATAGATCGACCTTCACCATGGTCCGGCCCGAGGTCGTCCTGACAAGAAAACAAACAAAAAACATGGGCATGCGTGAGCGAGGGCCATGTTCGGCCATTACCAATTTGTACCGGCCGAGGTGGCCGTAAAAATAAAAGGTTGCGTGTACCGGGCCCTCAGGGCTCCGCAGTTTTCCCCTCGCTACGTCATCGTGGCTGTTTTTGGTAAATTATTATAATATGTAGATGGCAGGTATTAATTGGCATTGCATTATGGAGTGCATAGGTACAAGTCCATTTAATATATGGAATATTTATTTATGTATTTATAAGTATAGTTTTCCATGTTCGTCTAGAGCCAAGAGAGAAATACAGATTACACTAGCTGCCTTTTCTTCTACGCACATCGTAAAAGTTTATCAAGGTAACGGGCATAAAATTAGTTATCTATATCTATCTATACATATAATAAAACAGTAAAAAAAGTGTGTCTGTACATTAAATATATTTCCAAAAAAAAATAGAGGGCGATGGAGACGTAGTAATAGAGTAAGAATTTAAAAAAAATGTCTGTCTGTTTGTCTGTTTGTCTGTTTGTCTGTATGTCTGTTTGTCTGTTTGTACACGCTAATCTCCGGAAATACTGGATGGATTCGAATAAAACTTTTTTGTTATATAGCTATTAAGCCTGGGCAACATATAGGGTATAAATGATTTTGGAAAATGGAACGCCTGATGCGAAACCATAATGGTCCAGCTAAAGTATAAGAGATATAAAAATGCCGCCTTAGTAAAAGTTGTTCAGCCTGATGAGTATTTTCCAGAGACATAAAGTCCACGCGAACGAAGTCGCGGGTTTCGGCTAGTACTCGTATATAGCCAATAATTTTGTTATGCCTGTTTAATTTTTTCTCCGCTTAAGTGATATATAAGTACATAGATATGGATTTTCACACAGAAATGTTGCTGGGATTCAAGTTATTAAATAGTCTGAGTACATCACCGTCAGGCAATAATCCCAAATAAAAATATAGGTTTGAGGCGATCTACCGCGTTCATAATGTTTCATGCAATCAATTGGCAAAAGGCTAAAGCTAATTTGGAATATGACACGTCATTTATCTTTTGTAGCATTATTAAAACACATGTAAAGTAATTTTTAGAATTTGAAGTTGGATACATCATTAACGATTTAGCGCTGAAGTTTGATATATCTGACACATATAAGTATTAATTTGAAAAAGATCTGCCACTATACATATTTTACGTCGCTGAGTCGAGGACCCCCACTGGCAACTACGGAGAGCAGTCCTAACATCTAATTAACTTTATCTCGCTGTGCGTAAATTATCAAACTGTTGGTATTTAAATTATAGGGAATGTATACCAACCCCACGTGACCAATCGTATCACGTGACGCTTCTATGGATTTGATTCCAGACCTTTGATTTGTTCGTAATTACGTGCGGTCGAACAAAGAGCCTTTCCATCCTTCAACAACATTACTGGCTATCAGAAATATTTTAATCAAAAAGTATACCTTATTTACTAAAGATATAAAGGTTATAAATCTATGACGGAGATTTCGGCGTTTTCATTTTCTAATTGTTATACACTCCGAAGAAAGAAACACCCGTAGTGTGTTATTATAAGATGTTTTCAAGGGCCTATTGTTGAGATAATAATCAGATTAGTTTATTAATCGTTTGAATAGAATTCCGTCCATAAGTTAATATAACTTAAGCGCGTTTCGTAAAGCTCTTTTTGAAGCAGCCGTAAATTGGCAATCGTTAAAGTTCACTCGCCTCGGCTCGGCCTAACCCGTGCTATTTCATGCCAGTAGTCAATTTATTCAATATAGTAGTGGCATGTCGAAATTGTAGGCAGTTAAAATAGCTTGTACTAACCTCCAGCGCCACCCTTCTAAGTCATGATCGTACTGGGCCTATTTATTCACATACTATCCATAGTACCCATGTATCTGAGCACTATGAGTACCTGTGCTATGATCTTATGAATATGTATTTCTACTCAGGACATGGTGTACCCTTCTGACAATCATACAATCATGGAATGATTAGTCCTATATCAGTTACTTTTTAACAATGCTTTTTCTCAGATATTGTTTAAAATAAATCTATAATGCAAGTTTTCGCATTTCTAAAAACTAATTTGTATGAAATACGAGTAACACCTATAAATACATTTGACCTAAAAATAATATATTTAGTTTAATATAAATTGATTTAATGCATGACTGTTTTGAGCTCATGTCAACTCATTAGGGTTAAATATATGCAAGTTAGGTTGCATATAGTCTGATCAAATTCAAGTTGCCACTGTAGACTACGTTTTATAGACCATTCGATACTGAGTCTTTACTGTTAATAAGGCAATAAAGAAAGTAATGGCAAATCAATGAGTACATGATCATTTCACTTTAAACTTGTAATGAAACTGTACCTAATTTATCTAAGAAGAAATGAGTTATTTATAAGCTTATGCTACATTTTAGTATCCTTAATTCCTGTATTTAAATATTTTAAATTAACTGCCCCAAAAAGAGTGTAATGTATGTCGCACTTTCACCTATTCCTACTACGACCGGCTTTTATGCGGGATGAGAAGTAGCTGGTCCATTCTAAGTTACTTCTTTTCTCTAGTCGTCGAAAATCGACATGATAGCAAGTCCGTGGCAAGGCTCGTGCTGGGCTAACTGCCTGGGCGTCAAATACCTCGGAATAGGCATGATGCTGAATTATATTTTTCGCCTGTGAGTTAATTAAAAAAATATTTATCTTTTATTTTTCCTTTTCTGTCTGAACAAAGACTAACGAAGATAGAGCGTATTCAGATTTTCCATAAAGACATGGATTCAATTTTTACAACGTAGTTATAATACAAACCACTACTCCGGTACTTAGTTGCTCTGTATCTTTGTAAATTTTTACTGTTTTGACAAACTTAAATATATGGGACGGACTTCTATCCATTTGTTTTTATATAATCTTTCTGGTCCAGTCATCATCCCTATTTCACAGGTGAGCGAGAAACAAAGACTGCGTTTAGTATGGCCTGCCTAATTAGACGAATAATGAGCCCGCGACGGATCTAGCGCCCGCAGACTAATGCTTCAAACACGAATTATTTTCGAGCTAAACGTGCTTCTTTCTTGCTTTACTTTTAATGACAAGTAAAACTACACTGAATCCAACTACATACGTAGTTTAGTTTCATTAAACTTTATGACGAGTAGGTAATTTTAATGAAAGTGCGAAGGAAACTGTTATTAGACACCTCAGAGATCATTAAATGAGGCAGTATGTAAAACTTTAAAATTATTCTATAATAAGCTTTCTCACAAAAAAAGCCCAAATTACGTAGCGCCATCTAATTTTCTAGAGAAATTCTTGACTTTCAAGCGTCAACCCGCAATAACTTTTAAATGGCTTAACCGTTTTCATCAAACATAGCTAAAAGCTACCGCCTTAAAGGGAGGTTGCTTTCATGTTCGAATTGAAATCGGTCCGGATGGACCTACTAGATTCGAGCGCTACGATGCCTCAGACAGACACACAGACTTACAGATAGATACAGATAGGCAGACTGACCGACCGACGTTAGCATCAAACTTATAACATCCCTTTTTTAAAGTAAATAAGTACATAGGTACTCGTACATAGACACATGCGAGTCGTGTTCTTACTAAAAATTGTGTTATGGACTCAATAACTAGGTTGACAGTGATCTAGGAATTCGATGCCGATAAAGCTAGGTGGAACAATTAAAACAACAACAGATTCAGTGTTCTGAACAATTATCATGGGACTGAGAGTCGTGCGGTTCGAGCAAGGGAGATGTGCCGATACCGCGCGCACGACGGCGGTGGGCAGCCACGACTGCTGCTATCTCAATACCATCTGAAGCCCCGCTCTCGCATTCCTTTTTTAAATCTTTATATACATATATTGTACCGATGCCTTTTTTTCTTAATAAACCAATAACAGCAGACAAAAAGGTTAAGTCCTGAACAGACGGTTACTGCAAGGTTAACATTATTTATAATTCTGTATCCAAAACACTGCGAATACCATCTGTCTGTAGTTCTCATAACAATTCCCTCAAAGTATTTCCTTACACTTTCTGTGAGGCTATTGATATAAATCTATAGGTGTAAAGATGCTATAGGCCACCATCTCTCCATTACCACCTATTTACTTGTATTACGCTTGAAACACGATGATATCATTATGGCAAACGCGTAGGTGGGCATTTCCGGATCCGCGGTATACGGGACAATGATAGAAAGTGAGAAATATTATGTTAACTGGTTCTGCTGTACGACCATGAACTTCCTGTGTTTAGGAGTGTGCGTGCGTGTAGGCTCGATGCGAGTATGAAGGGTTAAGTAATCCTAACATATTTTATAAAAACTAATTTTTTAAATTCCCACCGTTATCGCTGGTTTGTAAAATAATTTTTATTCAAAGTGTTGTGTAGTAAAAGTTTTGTTTAGTGGAATATTATTTTTTATAATTAAAATACTTATTTGTACTAAACAAACATTAATTACATGTTATTTAACAAAAAGAAATATATTTGGTTTCTTATCCCTTAGTTCTGTGCAAACATAGACTTCGTAGGAAATAGATTCAGTTTTGTGATCAGAAGCGCGTAACGCTCATTTTACATCATTACATTAATAAAATCAACCCACTGAAGAATTATATAGGTAAGTCCTTTTTAACACCTTTTCTATAACCCTACATGTTTTAGTATTTTTTCCGTTACTTTCGGTCAATCTTTCAAATAATATTGTTTAACCAACGCGTGCGCAGCTTTTAACATGTACTAAGTAGTAGTACCTCTCACAAATGACAAAACAGTCAAAACACTTATTTAGCTTTGCAATCCTCGTGGTCAACGTCTAAAACTTATTTATATTCGTTGCTACGCATTATACGGATTTATTAAGAAACGGTATTTATGTAAATCAAGTGTTTATAGAGCCGTGTTTTCCTCGTTGCCGACATTTTTATCGGTAGATAAACATTCAGGTATCACTTAGCTTATGCAAATATGCAGGACATAAGATTCATTCGCCGCGCCTACACCACGAGCTTTAATTTATATCTTCTTATATCGATACGTATAAAAATGAATCTTTATTTCCCGTGATCACGCGTGAACGGCTGGACCGATTTAAATGAAATTTGGTATGGATATTATATAAGACCCAGGAAGGACATAGGATAATTTTTATCTCGGGAGCGAAGCTTGCGGGCACAGCTAGTCTATATCTAAATATGTCTTCGACTATAAAGTTAATTAGTTAGCTATGCACCGAAATAAGAAAAACATCTAAAAACTTAAGATATCCGTCCCGATCCAATTACATTCAATTCTGTACATGTATTATATTCTGAATTACAGTGAACAATACAAACAATTCTTTTTTTTCTTTTCTGATCAAGCTTAAGCGGATTTGTGAAGCTATTTCAAAAACCTAGGCTAGGCACAAATTTCAATCTATACATCTAAACTTTCGTACACGTAGTGCAACACGAAACCTTGTGTTGTAATACTTGATAACATATATGCACTTATTGAAATTGTCATTAACCACAAACAGACATACATTCCGCTATCTTTTGTCTTAACATGTATTCATTGCAACTTTATTGAATTTCACAATGAAATACACCACAAGAGTCAAATGTCAATACAACGTAGATGGAACATACCCGTAATAAAACGAACCACGGGCTTTAGGTAATAGTATATTAAAAAAAAATCTGTTAACAACTAAAAAAAAATTTCGGCATTTTCATACAAAAGTAAAGGCAATTTGTATGAAAATGTCGGTTTTTTTTTGTTTTTCGACTGTTCTAGCGTGACTAGCTATTTAAAAAAATTGTTTTCTGTATATTTGTGCCCATTACACAAAAAAAGTTTAATGATATTATATCTTCCAGAGGACGCCGACATAAGCTATCTGGCGCCATTATCGACAATTCGTATTTGGCCAGTATCTGTTCGATAAACGGAGACGTTACGTTTCGGATCTGTTATCATTGTGCTAACACTGCTCCCGTCGTTATAAGAGGTATCCACATTTTATCACCTTTAAAACATAGTTATGTAGGTATAAAATTAAAAACACAAATTGAAGCGTTGCCGAGCTGAATAAATTTTCGTTGCTGTTGTAAGTCTTCTCTAATCTTTTTAGGGTTAAGTACTAAAAGGGTATTAACGGTACCATATTACTAAGACTTCGCTGTCCATCTGTTAGTCTATCTGTATGTCATCAGGCTGTATCTCATAAACTGTGACAGTGAAAATTTCACAGATGATGAATTTCTGTTGACGTTATAAGAAAAAAACAGAATAAAATAAATATGGAAGTGGGTCTCCCATACAATAAACGTGATTTTTTGCAGATAATAGTCCGGAACCCTACATTTGCGAGTCCGACTCGCACTTGGAAATTTTCTTTCTAATTTTTTAAAAACATTTTTCAGGTTCCATAGTAAACAAGAAACTGTATGTCTGTCTGCCCGCAGTTTTAATCAGGAACTATAAGTACTAGAAAGCTTTTTACTATTATAATAGCTAGTCCGCCTGTTACAATTTTTGTAATAAAGTTAAATAAATAAATAAAAATAAAATAAACAAACAAATCAGGGGGAAGTCTTTAATCGTGACTCAAACTGTCATGATTAAGTTCTTATCGATTCTTTTTATTTACATTTACATATTTAAATTGAAATATATAAGTAAGTTTTGTGGTATAATTACATTAAAGCAGATTAAAACTTTTACGTATGTATTTCCCTACATACGTTTAGTATAAGTTCTTAAATTACGTATTTAGTAATAAGCTTTTCGTCAAAAAAAGTGCTGGAAATTACTGACCGTTATGGCCTTTGAATTAGGGTTTATTTGAACGCATGTCTATTCAAGTGAGTGTAAACTACTTGCAATGATAACAAGTTCGTAGAATGGTCTTGTGCTGTTTCGTCGAATCCAAGGAAACTGGAAGTGTAGCTAAATAATTTTCTACAATTTTAATGTTTTAGAACCAGTTCTGTGCGCCAGGATCTGTGCCCACATGTTTGAGTTCACGATTCTTGGAAATATACTCGCTCTATTAAAATTAATATGCAGTTGTTACCTATAACTTTGTTTTATTTTATTTTAAACAGTGTTCAGGGAGAAAGCCTCTAATTTATTATGAACAATTTACATTAGGCCAAAATGTTATGCTTTAATACTTATTTTGTTTTGTTGAGTACTTAGGAGCATATATGCTATATACAACGTGGAAAGGACATACCCGTAATAAATCGAACCACGGGCTATGTTAAATCATTATACTCGTAGTAAAATGAAATTACAATAACAGGCATTTTTTTTAATTTGGCTTTTCTATTCAAAAGTTTGCAGCCAACCGGGCAATTTTTATGGAAATTTAGTTTTTTTACTGTTTTTTTATTATCACTATACTAATAGTGAGCTAGTATAGCTTTTGTTCGATTTTTTACTGTTATATCCCCACCACGTTGTATATAGCATATACGTAGGATTTTTTAATCTTTGTGTCTTTAAGTATCATGGATATAGGTATAGTTTTGAAAAAAAAATTATTTAACATAAATCTTTACCCATTTTTTCTTACATTTTTCACGCAGCAGACAATGTAAATTGCTATCACAGAATTGTGAAAATGTTTCAAAAACTAATAAAAACCTTTTTGACGTGGTCTCGACCCTCATTTAAATGGCTGCAAAGCCTGCGAACCTCAGGTGTGCCACTTTAGATAAACTTAAAGCTTATAAACAAAACGTCTGATTTAGTTTTAATACACATAATAATGTGCCTTCAGCAGTTTGGCACGGGCTAATTCGCTTTTATTAATGTTACTACTGATTTACCACACGCAAACCAATTTTGGGATATCATTTGTAAAGGATTTTATGAATATATAAATCAATCCGCAATAGTTATTTTCATGGTTTTTATGGTTTATACATATAAATGATCACATGAGTGTAAGTTTTTTTTTTTAAATTAAGGAGCTGTATTACACTTGTAGTTAATGTTCTTTTTTTATATCATCTATTCAAAACACGATGTTTTCATCTCGAAATATTCAGTTACTCTCAGGATGTCTCTAAAGATTAAAAACAACTTGAAACTAAACACGAATGAAATCTATGTAGAATCAAAAATAATGATACCAGTCCAGCAAAAAAAGAAGATTTAATTTTAAAGCAATAAATAAATGGCACAGGCGCCTTAAGTTTTAAACATTTGGAATTCATAGTGCTGTCAAATAAACATTTGTATGTTCTTTGCTTTGGCAAAAGAAATACCTAAGTATAATTGAGCTTTTTAGCACAATTTTTGTCTTTGATTCAGAGTTGTTTTAGGTTATATTGTATTGACAGTAATTATTATAGAACAAAATAAAAACGAATAAGAAATACATAAGGTATTTTATTATATTTAATTTGTATAAATTTGCATACTTTTTTGTAAGCTTATGCCAATAGTAAATATGTATATAGAGTTTACTTAATAAAAAGATTGAATGGAAAAGTTAAGAGTAGCATTTCTATCAGAAATTTGTGTTCTTCGAATTTTTTTAATATTTATTGAATGAAAACGGCAACCAATAAAGGTAAGTAACTGTCGATTGACTGATTATGTATTGTAGGTGTTCAACTTTTCTTCATATTCTGTTTTGTATTTATTTGCTAGATTTTCTCACAAATAGAGATGAAAAGTAGAATGTGCTACTTACTCGGATACGGTAATATTTTTATTTCAGGCGATACACGTGAATCCCTCGCTTCAGTCAGGCTTCAAAGTAGTACCCTCGCTTAAAAATATTACGTTTATCCCTTAGCACATTCTACTATTTTTGAATTTCATAAAAATACCATGAATATTTCGATGTACAGACACGTAAAACATATTGTGACGACTTTATCCTTTAGCACCGATTCACACTGGAACTATGTTCATATAATGTATTCTAATATAAAATCGGTTCAAAGTTCGATATAGTATTAGATACCTACACATTATTCCTTAACTATTTAAATGTCTTTGTAATTAATATATCATATTATCTCTAGACAAACTTTTGCGACACTAGCCCGAGCTGTATGTAAGATCCACTATCATGTTATCAGTGTCAACGACTCCTAATCTATGTCCAGTTATCACGCTTAAATCGTAGTGCAAACATAGTTCAAATTAAATTTTGGGTCATTACGTTCTTGTTGACAGTGTAAATACAGCCTTTGGGGATATCTCGCTTAAAAACAGTTGCTAAAACTCCTAACGCTTTTCTATATATACAACGTGGAAGGGACAAACCCGTAATAAATCTTACCACGACCTATACCAGATCACTATAGTATAATGATAATAAAATAACACAAAAAACAAATAAGTTATTCGACATACCCACACAAATTGCCCCGGAACGTTGTTCACTTCCATATGGAAATGTCAATTTTTTTGTTGTTTCACGTCGTATAGGTTTTTTTGTGAAATATTAAAAATAAGTATTAAAAAATATGTGGCATGAATAGCTTCAATATTATTACCTATCATAAATTAAATTGGCCAGTGTTAAACGTACAAAACACCCTTCGGAATCAAATTAAAGTCACCAAACGTTGGTTATTAAAAAAGCTGGTGTTAACAGATACAAAAATCAAACCATAAAAGGAATTACATGAATCCGTTAAATAAAACAAAACCGTGAGTTTACACATAAAACAACCTCATGCTGATATCATCTATCTAGGGAACGCTGAGACTTCTCAGAAACCCTCCTGGAGGCTGCCACGTGAGCGAAAGAGTTAGATATAGAGTGCTGTCACAAGTTGGAAGAGGATGGAAAAGTGGATTGCCTTCACGAGCTCAACCATGCTTTATGTGTACACGCAGGCTGTTCAAACGCCCGCGGTTTTCAAAGGCCGATTTTTGAGCGGAAAATTTATCAAATAGTCAATGCATAATAAAATTTATGAAGGCGTTTTTTTTTTGCTGACTATAATACACTCGGTTTGAATTGGAACAACAGTAAAAATCTATATAAATGTTATTATAAGTTCATTCACTACATTACCATCATTTTTATAGTGAACTTTTAAGTCACATTATACCTAATATCTACAGTGATAACCATTTACTATCTCATCATCTTAGTAAGCGCCTGTCTTCGCGGAATATGACAAAGATGCAACAGAGATGATATGAAAAAAATTTGATTAATTTTATATTTATGTTTCTTTTTATTTTATTTCTTTCTTTACCTGATTTTGCCTTTATTTATTACGTTAGTCTTAATAATTGGTATATTTCTTTTAGTTTTTAGTATTGTTTTAATGTTACTTTTAGTTTCTTTGCCATTAATACAATACTGAAAATATTTTTTAAATTGGTAATTTCTTTTCATGTTTGCATGGCCGTAATGATTTTCTAACAGCAAACGGTGAGCCATCAAAAAGCTCAGTGTGCACAAGCTCTTAGTGCTATTTAAGCACTATAAGTTGTATGTGGCCACTTAAGTTTAATGTTCTGTTGGCGTAAGAAGCTAATGCGTTCTCGTGCGATTACAAGACACCATATTTTTGATAAGATAGCGTGTGGAAATAAGTAAACAAGATGTTAGAATTTGTTTAGAAAGTATGTATATTATGCTCTTGTTTTTACTGTGTATGGAAGATTACCTATGTATATGTATTACCTCCTTATATATATGCATTATTTACATACTAATCGAAGTAAAAAGTTCGACGTGGTAGTGATTTCGAAGCCAGCTACGAAATGGGTACTCACAATACGAAGCTAGCTTTGAAATAGTTTTTTTTCAGCATAAGCCAGTTACGAAGTCTGGCTAAGAAGTGGTCCAAAGAGTTGTCCTCGAATGAATAACTGACCTTATCTTCGGCTCTTCGTTCGATGATTTTTCCTCCTTTTCTATTCCTTATTACACATCAATCTACTCGTATCTATGATTTTTCTTTCGTTCTGTAACAGCTCGTATCTATGATTTTTCTTTCGTTCTGTAGCAGTGTATGGCCCAATTGTTTAGTCTTTGATTTTCGGTGAAACAAAACTTACTTATTAACTTGAAATCCTATCATTAAACCTGAGTTTAGGCTTCAAATTAACAAAAACTATTCGATCGGTACAATAAGAGCTTATAGCATGCTTTGTGTGAAAAGTAATCAGTCAAGGCTCAGTATGTGCTCGCGGCCTTACACAATACGGTCGTAAATTAGTTTAATAGACTGCAAATTGCGTGCGTTGTTTACATGCTCGCGGGTTTAACAAATGGATTGGGGCTAGTATTTTACCAAGAGGCCTGAGGTATTAACCGACGACTCATTTTAAATGACAAGTTTCAATTATATCGGGCATTGTAGGATAAAAGGCAAAAAAGATTTTAAAATGTCAAGGCAATAAGTAGAGAAAAAATTAGCTCGTGAAAACATTGCTTATGCATCACTGATTATCGGCGACTATCGCTGACCTGTGTCGCGCGACGGTCGCTGACTGTCGCAAACCGTGGGCAACAGTCGCCGATTATCGACGACGGACGCAGACTTTTTCCAAAAATCCTAATTTGTCTTCATTTTGTTTTACGAATGAAAATAAAATGAAGACAAATTAAGATTTTTAATACATGATTTAGATGAACTCGTATCTACTTGAAATTATAAAAATGTTTGCTCTCTACGCAAGACTTACACTTGTCACAAAAAATTACGATAGAAGGGTAAAGCAAACAACTTAGATTCTTAAATATCTTCAGCGAGACATAACTGTAGTCGTGTACGATATGAACTCGCCTAATTATGTCATAGTTACTGAATCTTATCTACAGCTTTGTTGGAAGATTTTATGGTCGTTCATGACGTCAGCTCATCCCACGTGGCAACAAACTTTGCTTCACACTTGCATACAATTCGCTCCGTAAATTACCAACTTCAAATACATCCGATTTTGGCTTTTACTATAAAGTGTCAAAGTTCAATGTTGAAAATCAGCTATCAAGCAGTTAACTTTGATTTTCGGAAACCGAGGCACGCGTCTATTGCGACAGACCCGTAATACCATTTTCGACAAGATAGTCGTAACTCCAACTGTAGATTGTATTTTCGTTTCTTAAAGTTCAAATTCGAAGGTACCACACTGCCTATCGAAAACTAGACGCGAAGATCGCTCAGCGGCTGCCTACATGCTATTGAGTAATGCAACATTAACCGACGCATTTGAAAAGTAGTATTTAACTTTCGATTCTTTGAGTAAACGTTGTTCAATCTTTATTGTCGTTTTATTCGACATTGCATGGGTATATATGTAGGAGTATTTATTTAATATTAAAAGGCTTTTGGCTGCTAAGCGGGGGCGAAATGGCTTTGATAATGCAACTGTGTCAAAAGCTGACGAGATAATGCTAATAGATACAGCCGGCGTTAATTTCCAACTGGAAAATAATGATTTGTTTTTGTTAAATCGTGTATCTATTAAATTTTATGATAATCAATAAAAAATAATGTCATTTCACGACATATTTAACTAAGTTTTTATACATATATATACATTGTATAACAGTTATGAATTATCGTGAAGATTGAGCGCATTTTACCTCAGCCGAAAAGCGATAGCACCAAAGATTCCCTCAGGATGGGAACGAACCTCTCTATTCGTATGTGCCTAGTAGCCGCAAAAGTGTAAAAATCATACATCTGCAGTGCCCACTTACCTCAGAATAAAAGAGTAGTTTGCTGAAAGTAAGAATACCATAGTATAACACGTAGTATATTATTACTCTGTGGTATAACAAAGAGGACAAAGATGTTGATGGAAAACTGAAGAGTGCAGCTCAAGTAAAACTGCGAATAATATTAAGCCTACTGACTGATATTGGAATTATTTGTTTATTTTATAAAGAAAAATTAAATTTGTATTTATTTACGTGAATACTTTATTTAGTAATTATTTTTATATCATGATAAAAGGGGATTATTTACCGCAAAAAGGATAGCCTACGTACATATTCTAATGCTAAAATAAAACGATTAACGTATTTATTTACGTTTTTCAGCGATCTGCGTAGTCTTGTCAAATATATTTTATGAGATAATTCCAAGTGGGTGTGGATGGAATAAAAGCTATAATACTTCATTAGGCTCCACGTCATAAATGCATTCAGTTGGCCGGCGACAGCCGCGCTTGTTCTTTTTGTCGTAAGCAGCCATTTGTTGTATTTCGTAATGCGGCACGCGCCGGCCCACGATGCTTTCTTTAGAAAATTTATAACCTGACCCCCCTCTGACCCCTCCCGATCAGGGATTAAGTAAACTGAGAGTCTAACTCAAGAGCGACGGTGTTTCAAAACAAAACAGTTTACAGACTCTGACAAAGTATCCCTAGATGTAGCAGTCAAAAATTCTTTCAATCAAATACTTAATGATGGTACCTACCTCGTCACCAGTTTATATACCGTAAAAGATTTGTAATTGAAGTTAGAATTCATGTAATAAATTAGTATTGTAATAATTTTTCAATGCAGTGTTTTGGTAATTGATAAATAAAAAAGTTCAACTTTAACATACTTACCAACTCAGTTCTGAAAATTTTTACTGAAGGACAATCCGTCCCAATAAAACCCACAAAATATTGTTTATTTTGAGTTTGCTAAACGGTTCTTATTTATTTCCAACTTATAGTATCCTATTATGAAAGTCGTAGTCAATTGATACCATAAACGCATTTTTACGTATTTACGCCACTATTTCTGATATGATTCCGGCATAATTTTTCAACTTGGGCCCTACCTTGGATCGCCTACGCGGGCCAAAGTGTGCAACGAGCTTCGAGGTAAGTAAGTACCACACAGCTTTGTTCGGCCTCTATCCCGTACGTTACACACTCCCGATGACAAACGGTCAAAAAGATCGGTGAAAAACGGTACAAAAGATCACGACGAATTAAACCAAAAGGATAAAACTTTTGAATAAATAAAAGAAATCATTGGCAATTTGGACAATGATACAATCTCCTAGTTTGATATAAGCTAGGAAATATGTAGAAGTAAATTAATACATACTCTTATGTTTACGTACACGTTTATACTACAGCACTCAACATATTGTCATGTCTACTGCTCTAATATGCACAGTTTTCTGACTTGTTAATTTCTCTCTCTCTCTCTCTCTCTCTCTTTCGTTGTACGAGTGGCATACGTAGGGAAATATAGATAGAGAGTTGCGGAAATGTATTATATATATAATCTAATCACAGAGTCAGTAGTACTTTGGCTTGCCGTGTATTCTTTCACATACCGTATTCCAAAAAATATATTTACCTACTCGTAGCAAGATGACCTCGAGTTTAATCCCCGGACAGATCAAGACACTGTCTTTAAAATTCCCAGGTCTTGTATCTTCGGGTTATCTATCTTACATATAATAAGTATATACTATATATTACAATTAACAAAGTAAAGTATTGAAGATTCAATTTACCATTACACATTTTGTAAGTTATTTTAGGTCTGACTCAATCTGTATGAAATATCTCTAAGTGGATAAGTAAATATATTTATTTAAATAACAAAAAATACAGATTACTTGTAAATACAAACATTTTTCTAATGCAGGAAACAGTGGAGTAAATGGCTATATCCTCAAGCCCACCTGAGTTAAAGAATAAAACAGGAAATATTACAAATACTTACTAGTGTAATAAAAATGCAAAGGGGGTCGAGTCACCCACGCTTCGCGTTACGTCCGGCCAGTAGTAAAAAGTGTTCAATAACCGGAGATTTTATATAAATGAGGTTATGTGTAAACTCAGATACAGGATAATTTTGGCAGCCCTGAATTTCCTTATAACATAGACAAGGTTTATTTTTCGGCCTAAGGGCAATATTATGAGTTTATAAGGGAACACTGAATTCATTTTGACTTTTATAGAAGAATCATCAAAATAACGCCTTCATTTGATGCATTTTTTATTAAGTGATAACTACTTACCCACCACCCACCATACGACTTTGAACTTATTTGATAACGTTATGTTGCTTAAATAAGGGTTATTTATTTACATATTTTTTAGGTTAGGTGAAATATTAAATAATAATTATATAATCAAACACCACAAGGGACAAATCACATGGAACATCAGTAGCCCCAAAGTTAGCTTAAACTAATAGATTTAAGGGATATACTCAACGATACTATATTTTATGATAGATAATACTTATACATATAAATTGTTTTTTTTTTTAATAAACAATAAATTCGCGACTAACTCATTATTTTATTTAACTGAAGTCATCGCTGACGTTAAGAATTTAATTAAACGACTTCAATTACAATTCAATTACTTACTGAATAAAATTGTCTTGGTTTCTCGCCTACAAATGTGTAAATCGACCTTCGTAAACGTAGTCGTATGCAAACACATGTTATATCCTCCTCGGTTTCCTTTCAGTCGATAAAAATGTTTACTTAATCGATTTATTTGTATATCATTGAACGGTGTCGTTGTTAGTCAAATTTTTCTGATCTTTGGCCTTGGGATGTATACGTATATAGGACATGGGAACTCGAAGGTCGGGTAAATAAAGCCATATCTCATACAAGCTCCAGTTTACTCCAACCTGATTAGGTAAACTAATATTTGAAAAGTTAATATTAAATGTGCTTTGTAGCAGTATCTGTGAATAAATTCCGCTAAATTAACTACCTATCTATAAATTAATGAAAACGGATTCCGTGGCCTATTAAATGACAATGTATGAGAAGAAAATGAGAAAGACAATTCTCTCTCTTCTTATCTCCGTATAACAAATCACACTGATTGAGCTGGCCCCAAATTAAGATTTTACACTTGTATTATGGGATACTTACCTAATTTACAGGGTTGTGTACCCGAAGGGATAAAAAGGGACCCTATTACTAAGACTCCTCTGTCTGTCTGTCCGTCTGTCTATCACCAGGCTGTATCTCATGAACCTTGATAGCTAGACAGTTATACACAGTATAACCACAAATACTAAAAACAGAATAAAATTAACATTTAAGGGGGGCTCCCATACAACAAACGTGTTTTTTTTTATAGATAATGGTACAAAAGCATTCGTACGCGAGTCCGACTCGCACTTAGCCGGTTATTATTCTAGTAAATACACCCACATAAATAGACTCAGGACAATTTGACTAAGACTCCGCTGTCCGTCTATTTGTCTGTCACCAGGCTGCATCTCATGAAAAGTGATAGCTAGATAGTTGAATTTTTTACAGATGGTGTATTTCAGTTACCGCTATAACAAATAATACTAAAAACAGAATAAAATAAATATTTTAGTGGGGCACCCATACAACAATCTTTTTTTTAAAGATACGGAACCCCTCGTACGCTAGTCCGACTCGCACCTGGCCAGTTATCATTCCTCATGTAGGCTGCGCCCACATTCGCTTTTGCTTTGCCGACTTGCTATAGTGAGAAAAAAACGTGGGCTAGTAGTAAATATCACTAGTTTATTTACGCTCGGTTGGTCTTAGTGTCGTAGCAATAGAGTTCAATTTTATAAATATTTGGTAATAGTTTTCATGTAGCAGCCTACGCACCCCTCACTAACTTTTTATTTCGTAATTAATACGAAGGATAGCTGCTTTCGCTCCGTTATTTGTTAATGTTTTGCACATGCATAATGGATTTTCAATTAAGTCTATTTATCTTGGAGTTTATTTTTGTTTACAGATTGGCTGTTGGTACAGATACAGTATGTAGTATATCTATTCGATTTTTTCACCACAAAATAGAATAAAAATACGTGACAACATATATATTTAGAAATGCTGGTGTTTACTCGTGATTTTGAGATTAGTTTCAAAGTAAAGAATGCTGTAAGACTTGAGTTTAATTTCGACTAACATGTTTACTATTTTCGTGTAATATTATCGCTATAATGAGCAATTTCATCACAGAACACCCCAGCTACAATTGTTACATTGAGTATTTACTCACATTTTTTAATAAAAATAAATAAAAGAGCATAAAATATATTTATTGTTATTTAAAAATGTTGTACTCTGCATTGAACGTCTAAAACGAATCGGGGAATTTTAACGTCCGACCAAAGGAGTTAATTGTGGTGATTAAATTACTGATTACATGTAATTACGAGTTTACCCATTCGCTGATTACTACATTTCCAAATTCATCACAACGCATATGCTATGATTTTCTTCAGAAACAGTACCGTTCTTTTCAGCTTAGTTTCTACATTTCCAAGTTTCTCTATGGTTTCCTTCAAAAACAGTGCCGTACTTTTCAGGTCAGTAAAGACGGGCGTCATTCTATCATCACCATACAAACTGCGGCTCTCTGACTGTTCTGTAACCGTTCGTGTCCCACTGCTGGGGAAATGCGTTTTTCCTTTTATAGTTCTTGGGCCCTGCGGTATTGTTATGGGTCCAAAGATCTTTAATGTATTTTTCTTCTGTAAAAATGTACATGACAAAAAAAACTATGAATGATAACGTAGTAAAATGAGTCGTCAGACACGCAGGCAGTTTTTAAATAGTAATTCTTATGTCAGAAAATATTAATAAAAAATAATTTAAACAAGCGTTTTGTGAACCGATCATGAATGACATAAGTACGTAATATTTCCAAAAAAAATATTGCAGCCTAAGAGAAAAAATATATTAAAATGATGTCTGCAACATTTCAGCTCAAAAGTATGCATGCCGGAATTGTTGACGGATTCATCAAAAATAGACGCTATAAATTACTAAGATTTTTTTAAAATTTTTAAAATTCTATAATACCCACATTGTTTAAAGGTGTCTGATTAAATGTATATATGTACATACATTCAACATTAAATGGAACAACGGTTTAATATGCGATTTTATTTAACTGCGTCTTGAATTCAAAATTTACTTGATTTCACGTTGCCAACCGTCTATTTTGACCTGTGAAAATCGTGCTTACACGAGAGTTAAGCTTGGAATAGTGTAAGTTTAATGATTGAAAGCTATTTTGTCGCTCAATTTTATCTATGTTTTTTGCGGTAAATTAAACGAAATGCGAAAAATTACAAGGATATAAATTTGTCACTGTCAACATACTGGCCACGCTGACCCTAATTTTGTAATCTTTTTCGAATGCTTTCAAGTCGTGTGGCCATCTCATCCTCTGTCTACCTCCCTTTCTATGTCCATCCGTTGGAGTTCAGTGACTATGTATACATCTTTCTGGGTGTATACGACCTGGATTCATATTCCTGGGTGTATTTTTGAGTATTTAGAGCTTTATTGAACTTGTTCTTTTGCAAAAGTTTGAATTTTATATCGTCTGGTCTTATTATATTTTATTCTTTTTCAGGTAAGACAACGACGTGGAATCAGCCAATTATTTACTAAAAAACATATAATATGGATGAACAAACATCATCATGCTCGTAAGTAACTAAATACCTAAATGAAAAACGACGGATCACATTATACCCCAAATAAGCCCCTAGTGTTACGATTAAAAATATTTGTTGAGTAGATTTATGATTAATCTTAGCACCTTTGAGCTCACGCGAGTTGTGGTCAAAACACGTACCCACCAACAAGAAACTCTTATCCATGGTAAAAGTCATCAAGAAAGATTTTGTCTTAATGCAAAAATATGTGCAAAAATTTACTTAAAAATAATGTACTTAAGGAGTACAAGTCATTGTTGGCTATCGCCCAACATCGCACTAATTAATATTCTCTAAATTAAACTACCTCATCTGGGAAACATAATTTCAAAAATAGTTCATAATGGTGTAGGGAACGCGATTAAAAGTTCTGGTTTAGCTATCATTTCTATTTATGTGGAATCATAGAAGTGAACTACTGAGTGACGTGTGGGAAAACAGTACACTTGTTTTACGCAATAAAGACTATAATGCTAAAAATGCAATAAACAATCATTGGTGGGATGTTGCACCGAATGCAGTCGAGGCATAACGTCCTACGATCGAGTAAAGTGAACAGGTGATTAACGTATTTATAAGTACCATTTTTTGTTAACAGCTACAGCACGTCACGGGAATGTTTCCTATTGAAAAGAACTATCTAATTCAGTGTATTTTTCACAATTTTTCATTTTTTTAAATAACTGTTATAAGGCTTTTTATAACAGTTATTTTTTAGGGACTTTTGGATTTTCCAAGTTTTGAAGTGATGTAAAAAAGTACATATTATAAGAGTGTGACACTTCATTTGTTTCAAAGTTATTGTATTTATCTCCGCATCTTAAAAACCCGGCTTTTGACAAAATATCAGGTTTTCCGATGACTATCTCGCGACTTTGAAATAAGTCATGGAGATACAATCGGGACTCAAAATATAAGATGAAGCAATATAAACGTATGCGAAACGTAGGCGTAATATTTTTTCAAAACAAAACCGTCTTCATCAACATATTTTGATAAATTATCTATGGGACCACCTGACACGTATGCCCTTGCAATAGTATATCGTTACATTGAGCAGAAAGTAAGTTATTACTTCACGAGCATAGATTTGAAGCCCGAGCGCTAGCGAGGGCTCTAAAAAGCACGAGTGCAATATAACTTACTTATAACGAGGTGCATAATCTGATTTTCTTTCAACTACCTGTATCACTTGATGATATGTACTTGACACACTGCTGCAGCATATAAATTGTAATCTCAAGAAACCCTACATTTATTACATTAGGTATTCTTCTACCAAAATCGTTCCGATAAAAAGTAAAGTTGCAAATGTTATTCTAAGTCATCAGCGAGCTTTGCGTAATCCTTTAAGTTTTAAAAGCTCTCGTGTGTTGCGGCCGCCGACGTGATTACAGGCCTCATCTGTGCTTTAAGATAAACTTTAAGTGGATATCCTGAGACGTTGCTATGTTAACCACATTAAGAATTGATTGGGATATATTCTTAATAATTTTTTAACTAATTTTTTTTTTTTTACATTATGCAAAGCAAATAGTTCTTTTCCTATGTTCAATAAAATTGATAAAGTTCATAAAGTTTTCCTGATTTTATTTTACTACTTTTTCGGCACAACAAACAAAATCCTTACTCATGCCAAATTACAGCTTTCTAATATCTTTGAGTAAAACCACGGAAAGACATAAAGACAAGCAAGGCGAAACTATACGGGTTCCTGGTTTACTTCAAAACTCTAAAATCGTCGCACTTCTAGATTATCCATTTTCCACCACAAGACGTACTTAAGTCACGTTATTTACGCGTGCAAACATAAAATACTTATGCGCAAATGAACATGTTGCTGTGAGGTTACAGTGTCTTGCCCCCGATGACGCCAATAATTGTAAATTATGCAGACATAATAATGGGAATCAAATGTAAGTTACTTAAAAAAAAACACGTTTAAGAAAAAAAATCAATTTTTTTTTTTTTAAATATTACATCACTTGCTAATTGTCAATTTTACTTTCAATTTGTCGCCTCCTAAGCGCTTAAATGTTCTTAAATTTTAGCT
This sequence comes from Acrobasis consociella, assembly GCA_963555685.1. Lineage (NCBI taxonomy): Eukaryota > Metazoa > Arthropoda > Insecta > Lepidoptera > Pyralidae > Acrobasis > Acrobasis consociella. The sequence continues at coordinate 19,221,667 of OY743104.1, forward strand.
CCAATTCTACAAATAATTGCATTCATAGTCACCGTACGTTAAGAATGGTAAAAAATGTACTCTGTTCACTTGATTTACTATACTTGAACCTTTTCTTAATTTTAGCGTATCTTGTATCTATATCGTAGTTGCAAGTGAAGGCTGATCATCAACCCTTGCCTTGCCTTTTAATAGATTAGATTCATGGATTAACATAAAGGATACTTTTTATCTCGGAAGAATGTGAGTATTCACTGAGATCGTTAAAAACTGAACCACGCATTAGCTATTTGCTTATATGGTATACGAGTATTCGAAAGAAAGCTTGTCTCTCATTCCAGCTCATATATCATACATACATACATACAAGATACATTGCGAGTTAAATAAAAGCTTGTAAAATAACTTGATAGGTATGATGAAACCTACCTACGTTTCCTAAAATTGTTAGTACTGTCAGTTAAGAAATGTGTTATGTACCTAATTTTAAAAATTAATAAACATTTTTACTTAAAATAATTAAACGTTCGACCTAAAAGAAGCATCGTAGCAAAGCAAATTGAGTGGTAAAAACATGTGTCATGTTAAAAAGGCAAAAATGATCACTTAATGCTAATTCAATAATACATTTAAAAGCTTTAGGGAAGAACTCTAAAGGTTGATCATATATTTACAGCACCTAATACTTCTTCGTGAATAATAATGCATTTGGAGATAAATGCATGCAAATGCATTTTGCCAAAAAATCCAAATAAATTGTTATTGCTTAGGTTCGCGGATAAATCATGGCTGTGGTTAAGTCCACCTCGCAAAAGTTTTTATTGTTTCAAAATGTTCAATGCTTTTAACTGCATAACAAGTTTTGAATCGTAAAATGTTTTTATTTCATAACGAGTTCAAATAATTTGATACCATAAAACGTTATGCGAAATCTTGCAATAACGAATACCTTAACTAGGTATCCGTTTAATTCTTATTTTTCCTTGTAATTCTTTAAGTTCGATCTAATCGTTTTTTAGTATCTTTGATTTTTAACCCCCTGACATAAAAGAGGGATGTTATTGAGGATTAACGCTTACAAGCAAATAATAGATGACGCTACGGATATCCATCTAGTGGTGAATAGCGGAACTACCCAAGTCATGTCGGTAGTTTTTGACAATCGGGGATATATAAATTGCCTTTTTAAACTTGTCTTACACAGATTTCTTAGTCTAATTTATATTTTCTCTCGCTTCAGAATATTGTTTATGTTACAAGCAACGTCAACGGGAAAACGTTTCTTTTTTTAAACATTAAATCCCAAAAATTATCATGTTTTCATATCATCAACCTCAAAAACATTTTAAATGTGCATTTAGCTTGTTCTACCATTTTTTGGTCTCAACTTACAAACGTACAGGATCATTTACAACCTGTTTACAAAATGGACTCGACTTTTTTTAATGTTCCCGCGTTATCTCGGGTTAGAAGCGTCTGACAGTTTTAAAAGCCTCCAAACTGGTCCTTTTTGGTCCACAGAGAGCCGCATCTCGTTTTTTAATGGGGCATGTAATTATTAATAATTACCAAGAATTTTAAGGACCAAATGTTTACGTATACTTATTAGTTAGATTTTTACCTTTTACTTTAATATTACTTAGACAAACTAATTTCAGTTTCTTTCGGAGCTCAGTAGTGATAGTTCCTAAGAACTAGTCTATTTAAAAATCAAAATTTTGACTAAACCTGGCGTGGAATCGAAACGGATGGGAAGCAAAGAGTTTTCGATTGCCACTGCGCCACTGAGGCAAATTTTATATGCAGGTTGTTCAGCATTATTAATTACCTTTAGGTTTTTTAAAGCGATGTATTAGTTTTACGGATTGGAAGCACCGGCGCCACCGTACTATTAGCATTCGAAATTCGCTTTGGTCGCGATCCGTTTTTATTTAAGCGTGCAAACTGATGTTCGCTGGTTGTCGCACATTGCTACCAAACATACGGCTAAATATTCATGAGTTTGGACGTTGCGTTGAGGTTGAGGAGCAGCGAGCTTGTTTACATCGTGGCCTGAATATCGTTCATCCATCTTTGCAAAAGTTATAGACAGACATACGTACATACATTCTATTACAATCAAAGTTACCTACATACGATATCTAAAACATATAGTTGCCGTATCCTATATCTACGCCTCAGGTCTACGCATGTCTGTTTTATACGTTTGATTAGGAATAATACGGATTAAATTTACTACGCATGTATTTTATATAATTTTTATTGAATAGTTTACATCTATATTAATAATTAATTATTACTAATTATTATTAAAATTTAAATGAATAGATAATTTCCTACTATTTTATGACGTTAAAAATAAAGTACCAAACATTTCTAAAGACTTTTATGAAAGTTTATAACATAACTCATTATATTATGTTTCTTTCTATGTTCCCTTTTGTTCAAGTTTATTGCTTAAAAATACATTAATAGTGGTCACTATTTGAAAGAAGTCCTAGTCTAAACGCATCACTTTAGCGTCGCAGGCACGTGATTTTCCAAATCACGCATGCGAAATTTTTACGCTCGGGATGTTGACAGTAAAATGTATAACGAAAAAAACAATTAATTTTATAGGTGAAATAATCTGAAAAATACTTAATAATGTATTGTTGCATTTCTGGATGTTGAAATACATTAAAAACAAAATGATGACCCTTTAGTGTGTGTGCATTACTTGCTGTAATTCTTAACTTTCTTTCTATATACGAGTACGTACCAACGTGAATTGTTCGCTTGGTCAATGATTCCAAAACAAATATTTATACCAGACTCAACATTACAACAAATCTACTATTCTAAAAATCATTTAAAGCTCTGGTATTGAAGTTTGAGAGCAAAAGTAACTAGCCATGCAGTGCTTATTAATTTAAATTTCTTTTACTCAGCCATCAACCAAAACTGAAGGATGTTATTAGTTTGACGTGTCTCTATGCCGTTGTCGCCGATTACGATAAACGAATAGGCCGATTTCAATGCGGTCTAATCTTAACTATTTTGATATTAATCAGTTTACCCGTGCTAAAGTTATTGAGGGTGAAAACTTGATTAAAAAAATATCTATTTTACCTTTATTTCCACATCGTAAACATTGGAAATTTTTGTAGTTGCGACAATAATTCCAGTTATCACCTTATTTTCTTCATTTATTTTCTTCTCGACTCCTTATACATAGAGAAGGCTGGCCTTGAAGAGCTTTTGATCTTTGAACATATTTAGGCCACGCTGGCTATCATTATTTATTGTCCGGAAACCATATTTAGTTATTTTTACAGAAGCGTAGCGTACCTTGGCGGGGCCCCATATAAAAATTTGTTTGGGGGCCCTTAGGAAGGGTAAAGATTTATCAAAAAAGAAAAAAATTCTTGCATAAAATTAAAATAAATATTTATTCATCATAATTATCTGTCTGTCACATTTTTAAAAACAATGCAAATTTAATATTAACTCTCCTTGCCTTTTTTTCGGCAAACTGATTAATTAAATCATTCATAGCTGATGATGACTTTAGTTTTTCTAAAGATTCTGCTACTATGGACAATAGTGTCAGGTCTGACAGGCGTGTCTGTCCCATAGAAGTTCTTAAATATTTTTTTATTTGGACGCCATTACACTATCTGTATACACTCACACCAATGCAAAGTTCGGTTTGCGCCACGTAAATGACTTAAACGGGGAAATCCCGCAGCCCGCTTTAACCGATGTAGGGTGTTGCCAACTTTTGAACGCACGCTTTACTCGGAAAAAAAGAAATCGCTTTTTTTTACTTTTCTCATTTCTGAAATTTAAAAAATTTGGGAAGTTTTTATTAATTTTTGCTTACGCACCTTAGGGGCCCCCGTAGGCCGGGGGCCCCGTATAATTGATACGGCAGATACGGCGGTAGCTACGCCCCTGTATTTTTATCATAATAAAAAAATAATTTACATTTATCGTTTTCTTGTTTTAAATGTTGATAGCAAAATGACAAGCTCCTATAAGTTTATTTTATCGTCCGCATAGTCTCTTTTGACGATTTAGTGCTGCCATGATAACAAGAAATGCTATTCCCATGTCTAAATTCCAAATATCGTATGTGTTGTCAATGTGTCTCACCTACTTTTGTTTGTTCCATATATTTTTATTTACTTTATTTATTTTTCTAACCACCTACCAAAAATTTTCAACCAAATACTTACTAACTACTTAAATAATGATGAAACACAAAATCTCACTCTCGTCTTAAAAAAGTTATTCCTACAAATTAATTTGTTCTCGTGAGAAAACAATTTCTGAAAAACTTAAATTATTTAGTTTTTTACCTATAAATATCTATTACATGTTTGGAAGAGCTATGTAATGTAGGTTTATTTTTAGGGTTCCGTAGCCAAATGGCAAAAACGGAACCCTTATAGATTCGTCATGACTGTCTGTCTGTCTGTCCGTCCGTATGTCACAGCCACTTTTTTCCAAAACTATAAGACCTATACTGTTGAAACTTGGTAAGAAAATGTATTATGTGAACCGCATTAAGGTTTTGACACAAAAATAGAAAAAAACAAAAAATTTTGGGGGTTCCCCATTCTTAGAAATGAAACTCAAAAATTTATTTTTCATCAATCCCATACGTTTGGGGTATCTATGGATAGGTCTTTAAAAATGGTATTGAAGTTTCTAATATAATTTTTTTCTAAACCGAATACTTTGCGCGGGAGACACTTCCAAAGTGGAAAAAAGTGTGTGTGACCCCCCCCCCCCCCCCGTAACTTCTAAAATAAGGGAATCATAAAACTAAAAAAAAAATATATAATGTACATTACCATAAAAACTACCAGCGAAAATTGGTTTGAACGATATCTAGTAAATAGTTTTTTTTTTAATACGTTAATAATTTACCTTTCATTCAATCAACTCAAATATAAAAAATTAAATAAAAAAACATTTTATATTATGTTATTTGCTACTACGGAACCCTTCATGAGCGAGTCCGACTCGCACTTGGCCGCTTATTTACATTTGACGGCACTGCTAATGAACGTAATAGACTACTTGAATGTACCATCTGTATTTTTATGTAAATAAGTTGTAATTTAAGTACTCATAGGTTGTTTTGTTATATGTTTAGTATGGAACACATCAAAACAAATTCTACAAAACATAGACACGTATAACTATTTGTTTAATTTTGTTTCGATCGAAAAAATAATTTCACTTATCCATAATAGTTCACTACATTTTGCTTTTGCTCAAGTTACCTACTACTTGCAAATGCCTAGTTAAACGACTAAAGTTTAAAAAAAAAATCTACGCCACCGAGAGATTTAGTAAAACTAGATGGCACTAGTGGTGTCATCCGCACTAAGCCCGTCTCCTCGGCGTCGCGTCGGTCGGTCGCTGGCGCACACGCCAAAATACACTTTCCAAATCGCGCTATCAAAGTTTTTTTATAAGCTAAGTATTAATAAAAATGATCCTATCCATGTAATCGGGGGCGGGTTGACAAGAAATGCTAAATTTGGGTGAAAGTTACGTCCGATATCTGAAACTCAAATTAAGGATGTCTTGTCAGCTTGTCTCTTTTATTTTATTTTTATTTATATAAAAAAAGTATAATTATTATACTCCATTTGGTAAGGTATTTAAATAAATGTAAACATTCTTGACAAGTCTTTTTATTGAAATATACACTTTATAAATCAATACCTGTGCAAATTACAAAGTAATTATGTAATTTATAACATAATTACTTTGTAATTAGCAAAATTATTGCTTTATAAAGTGTAAATTTCAATAACAAGACATGTCAAGATTGTTTACATTTATTTAAATACCTAACCAAATGGAGTATAGTTTATTTATAAAATATACTAATATATATTAATACAATAATAATTAAGTATACTCAAAAGTTTTTGATAAAAATAATTTACCTTCTTTGATAATCAAAGGTAATTTTTATATTAATAACTTTTCTGTCGCAAACAACTTTAAAAGGTTTTGGTAAAAAATAAAATATAGATACCTACACTGTTCCTTACATTCTATAAGCGTGTGTAAAAGGAATCTCGACATGATCAAGATTTGTTTAAAAATTGTCTTTTTAGCATTTAGCAAAAAGGCTCAGGCACAGCGCGCGCGATTACAATAGTTTTTTTTTTGTAGCTACCCACATTTAGTCTTAAAAATTTACTACAATGCATAAATCGAACTAGATGGCACTACAGGTAAAATCTGTCGGCGTTGTAGGGTTATAAATCGCGCAAGCAAAGTTTTTTCCCTCAGTGATTATAAATAAGTTAATCTTCTTTGGATCGTCGGGGGTGCGTTGACAAGAAATGCTAGATTTGGGTGAAAGTTACGTCCGATATCTGAAATTCAAATGTGGTATTTCTTATCGGCGTGCCCCTTTTATTTATATCTCTTTTTATCCGACTACGGAAAATCCAAGAAGGATAATGATTTTAGTATGTATGTGTATGTATGTATGTATGTGGATATGCTGCTGTTCCTCCGTAGCATCGTAATCCATAAAGGAGCGTGGTAGACAACATCTTATATACTATCCTTTTCGTATACGTCCGAGACCTAATAGCAGTGACGGCGAGAAAGCATCATTTTTAGGGTTCCCGTACCCAAAGGGTAAAAATGGAACCATGTTACTATGACGCCGCTGTCCGTCCGTCCGTCGGTCTGTCTGTTTGTTTGTCATCAGGCTGTATCTCATGAACTGTGACAGCAAGACGGCAAAAATTTTCACAGATGACCTATTTCTGTTGCCACTATAAAAATAAACACTAAAAAGAGAATAAAGTAAATATTTCAGTGGGGTTCCCATATAACAAACGTGCAATAAACAAACTCTAATATCATAATTCATAACTATACTACACATCTATCCAGCTAAGATAGCAAGAACAGAAAAATGTATGGAAATCATATATTCAAATCATAAAAAATATATATTGCACGCGTGCTTTTCAGAGCCCTACGGCCTAATGCCCTAAATACGGTAGCTAGCTTACTATCATAGAATTAAAATAAATTCTTATAATTGACTCCTTTTTCGTATGTGATCAGATTATAAAAGGAACTAACGCTGTCTGGTGTACAAACACAACGTTAAACTTTTCAAAACCTGTGCCCTCTAGCTTTTGGCCTGTATTGTCTATAGTATTTACATACGACGACAAATTTGTGGTCTGTCTATTTTGAGTAAGCGATGTGTTTTTAAAATAAGGAGGTGGTTAATGAGTAATATTTACCGAAATTCGGTATTTTTAAGGGCGCGTAAATAAATGAAATATTATAACAATAAAATTACTGGTGGAAATTAATAAAACATTAATGTAGCATCGAAACCTCGGATATTTATGCATATATGAGACATTTAATGTGCACTCATTTATGCGGTCTCTAGTAAATGATATAGTAGGTATATTGAAATCTACTGAAAATAACAACCCTTTTCGATTCCTATAATTTGTATTCGACGGATTTAAATTCCAGTCTGATACAACTAACTATTTGCTACCAATTTTTGTCCACGCTGTCTACGTAGGTATGTAAAATTATTCAGTTTTATGCGAATTTAAATGCTCTTTTAGGAAACCGATGTGAGTTGAATCGGTAACAGAGCGAATGTCGGAAAATTATTACACTGTACTTGTAGTACATTCCAACGCTGTACCCATTTAAATTCTTACTGAATCCATATATTGTACATAATATGTAGATAATATATAAGTGCAAGCAAGCAAATTTTTTCTTAAAAGGATAAAAATGTTTTAGATCTACAATTTTTTTTTCATTGTGATAAATCAGAATACCTACCAAAGTACACACGGCCTTACATTCCAACGGTATGTCAAAAACAATTGAAAATAGACATAGTCATTCGTTAGCAAATAATACCTAATTGACACTTTTACATGCTTTCTACTACTCTGACAAATCATGTTAACAAAATAATGTACGATAATTTCCGAGTACAAAAAATATGTACACAGTGTATTGGAATGTTCGAGTTGTAATGCCGACGTGTATGTGTACAAGGTATATGTTGAACGTAGCGGTGTGTCTATTGAGCGGGCACGAACCATGGCCGGTCATTTGGACGTTTGTCGGCTAACACCGGGCCAACGCGATAATTAGTTCTCGACCCTCGCACAGTCACGAGCACGAGTCTACCTCCGAACATTCCAATATTGTGCCGACTCATCCGAAGACTTATCTATGACATGATACAGGTGTTTCTTTCTATAAGAATTGGTTTGCACTTAGCAAGCCTCGCTTTGCGGTTATCTGAAAGACAGGAATGCCGATAATCCAAGCAAGATAAGCCACGTCAGATTTTTGACAAAAGAATTAAAATACTTTCCTCGTCTTTTTACAGATTTTTGAAATTAACGTACCCATAAACGGCGTATTATCTGATCAACTTACCTATGTGTGTTTGACACCTACGAGAAATAATATACCTAGATGATTTTCATCAAATGAATGATAAATAAATATAAACAAGTCACAGAGATTGAGCTAAGCCTAAAGTAAGTTTCAACTTGTATTTTGTGAATAAAATAACTTAAATATTAAAATAACGACCTTTTATTATATAATAAAAACATTTAGGTATACCTAAATAGAGATAATAAATAAATAAATAAATATAAAGGGACAAATTACACTGATTGAGCTAGCCCCAAAGACACACATCCAAGACCCAGGACAATTTGAAAAAGGCCATTTTCCAACTCGCCCTGACCGGGGATCGAACCCGGGACCTTTGGGTGGCGGACTAGCATTTTGACCACTACGCCACGGAGGTCGTCAAATAATAATTAATAGTTAATAAATAGTTGTAATATCGCAACACATAAAATATGAATTAACATTCATTAGCATTCTTGTTACTTCTTCTAAATCAATAGATGTAATAATGAAGTGATTTTCAAATTCAAATCTTGAATTCTAATAAAACCTAAATCAAAGCTGCATCCACAGCGACGCGCACGGCATTGACAAGCAGCATTTTCTGATCATCAGATTTAAAAGGAGTAAGTTTCCAAAGATCTTCTAGAGGTATCTTATCATAACCAGCAAACTTGTCTTCCACTTTTTCTAAAACGTTACATTTCTCACTCACTGTTAAAGGTATTGAAGTAAGAGCCGCCAACATCCCGAATTTGCCATACTTAAGTAATTCGTCATTTAAAGTTTCCCAGGAGAATACTTTAGCTTCATTAAGACCCATATCGCGTAAGTAGTATTTCAAAAAAACGTAATATATTTTTACTGCTTTCGTAAAATCTTTCTTCGTTTTAATCATATTACTGCACAATGTTAGAAAGTAAGACAAATCTAGAGCGATAGACGTACACCTCAAAGCTTGAAAATCGATTGCCACTATTCTTTCATCGGAGCACAGAAAGTTAGGGGTCCAGGCGTCTCCGTGATTAAACACTGCATGTTTATCACGGTGCGATGTCAACTCAATCAATTGCTCATAAACATTATTGGATATCAATTGTTTGAATTTTCTGTAATAGACGCTGGTTGATGGGTCTTCAAATTCAGCAAGCACACCAATGTCAATATCAATTGCGTTTTGAAGATATTTAGCGTACCAATCACGGTTTTGGTGAGTATAATATAGTTCCGGCAACTTATCACATATTGCATTAAACAGTTCTGGCTTCTTTACTTTCAACGCAATGGATACAGCATGAAGATGCGCGAGAGCTTTTAGCGTAGAATCTCGTTCATATTCAGATGGCCTTACCGATAAAGATTTACAACCACTCTCAGCTAGATCTTCCAACAGAATATAATCGTGGTTGCCGTCTATATAACTTCCGTAATAGACTGGAATATTGTTCTGCAAACTTTCTTTGGCTCCAAGTGATTTTTGAACGGCAACCAATACGGGACAAATATACGAAAAGAAGAATGCTTCTCTTACAAAGAAATTTTTGGCACACACTAAAGATTTTCTTAGCAATTCATTTACTAACCCTTTAGCAATAAATGAGTTCTTGTGACGCTGTCCTTCTACTGTGATGCGATAGACAGCACTAATTAAACCCTCACCAGGTGGAGCAGCTCGAGTCACTTTTATACATGTTATCTCATCATCACTATTGGTTTTTATTCTAAAAGCTCGTTGAATGATTTCTTTAGTGAGTTTCGTTGAAATATCAGATAAATGTAAGGGAGCCATATTATATATCTAGATACTGTACCTAAGTAGAACTAAATGTTGTTACTCCTACTAGACTCCTTTTAAATACTATTGAAATGATATTGATACATCATCTTTTGTTTTATCTTGACAACATATATCCCTTGTTCTACAACAAGAGTAAATTAACAAATAGCACTTACGTTAGTTATTTATGACTTAGTGTTGTATGCGTAAAATCTGTGGATACAAGCACAGAATATATGACAGTACTAAATTAATACAGGAAAATACAAATATACACCACTCACTGAAGAAGGTGTTACGAAGGTTTGTGTTATTGTGTGTGAGCCTTATTGATAAAAAAGAACTAAGACAATCTGAATCGCAGCATTTTCCAGGATCCAGATTCCAGAGGTATTTAACTAATTTCTATTCTAGGTTCAGAACCCAATGGGCTCGTGACTTTGTTTCTAGCCACGTCACGATGCGCCTCCGGTCGGCACAAATGCTACCATTTCTCATCCAGCGCCGTACTGCACCATATTATTTATTATCCTCGCTCCAAACTAGTTTTGAGGGTAAGGTACGCCTGTGAAATTATTTCTAGAGCTTTGTTCTTATATTTCACTGTACAGAAATATAAGTTTTTTTTTAAATTATTTATTTAAGTTACAATATTTTTACATGGTTTACATAAAGCAATACCGACAAATAGTGTTTTCGTACCACTTGCTCAAAAAAGTCACATTCTATAGCACAAAAAGCGAACATAATAATAGTCATTTTCAATCTGATAAAATCAGGGAAAGAAAAATGTAATAAATTTCATTCAGCCTCTAGACCAAGAATGAAAACAGGGAAAACAGTAAAGCATTTTTTAAGTATCTGGGTATAAATTAATTAATAAATGCTTATCTCTTGTTATTATTGTCTTTAATTTTTTCGCAAATGGCACGAAAAGTAGAGTATTTTCCTCGGTGATAAAGCTGTCTTAGTCTTGGGTGAACTTAAATCCTTCGCTACACTCAGGACTCGTCCTAAATCCCTCGCTTCGCTCGTGATTTAAGTATTTAACACCCTCGCTTCGCTCGGGAGTAAACCTCGAGTCCTTCGTTGCGCTCGCGATTTAAGTCGTCACCCGCGACAGAAGACACTGCTTTATCCCCTTGGTTAATAATCTACTATTTATAATTATGTAATACCCACGCAGGTTATTTTAAATATAATGGGTTTGACAGTAGCAAATAGGAGCAACGTCATGTACCTACATATACAACAGACCTAGTTTTTTTTTCCGTCTATATAGTATATGTACCTATTTGTTCGCTATGAGATACATTGAAATATGTATGGTTTCTTTCTACTTTTTATTGCAAAAGAATACTTACTGATTTCCTTTTTCCTTACCCTTCTTTCGCTATAATGCGCTTTACAAATATTTTCATAGCAATTATATAGATCTTATGTCAATATGATAAATTAAACATGTAATATAATATGTGAACTGTGCTATCATAAACAAATATGCATTAAATTGGAATAAACGCTGTGAAGTAGCAGATTGCAGGTAAAATATTTAGAAAAACCGCCTATGATAAAATGTTCAAACATAATCCACGTCTGTGTTCCAATAACTAATATTTGTTTCATTTACTCATGATCTGAATCAAACTCAAATAAAGTAGTAAGTATGTAGGCAAATCTATTTAAGATTGTAAACTTTTTGTTTATTTTTTAATTCGTAACAATGAAGGACGCTCAGAAATTATTTGTTTTTCGGAGCATATTCGGACAAACATTATTAAAAATGAAAACAATTTATTACGTTTATATTTGCTGTTAGAACAAACGTCTTAAATGTGGCATTAATTAAATTTAGGTAGATATTGAATGTACTTACATAGATTCATGGTGAGATAGGTAAGTTCTATTTTGAAATAAGAACCTAACTAGATAAATTTTTTGAAGTCGCTCATGGTGAAATATAAACTGCTTAAAAAAACAAAGTCGTGGATGGTCGTGTTTACCAACAGCCCGCCCCGCCATCGCCGCCGGCTAGATGTACCAGCGAATCTGCCTAGAATTCTTAGATTATGGGAACAGAGGATAGGGAAATAACTTTTCTGAAGCGTTGTCACTGTGTCGATAATTTTGACGTTCGTTAATATTTAGTTCGTTTAGAGTACCTATATGGCAGACCATATACATAGGTACTAAAACTACTCGAATTTATAATAGTAATTTTTAGGTTATGATCTAAAACATTTTCTTCTAGAAACACGTCGATATTCTTTTTAACCGACTTCATAAAAGGAGGAGGTTATCAATTCGATTGTATGTTTTTTTTTTGTATGTATGTTACGCGATATTTTCGTCAACCGTGGACCGATTTAGATGATTCTTTTTTTATTTGAAAGCCCTTACTCCCAAGTTGGTCCCATATTAATTTGGTGAAGATGTGATGAAGAACTTCGGAGATATGGAGAAAACTCCTGAAATAAATTGAAGTCTGTTGTTTTTTTTTGTTAAAAATTTAATTATTACATTCATGAAAGCTCCAATTCTTCAAATAAATTTTTTTGCAATTTCAATTTTTACTATCTTACTATACTTTGCATTTAAAAAGTTGTTTACAGTACTATTGATTAAACAATTTCCTTGACGATAAACAATTTGCAGAAGTCTATATTTAAATTAAGTTTATATAATAAGTTGACGTCATCTAGGAAATAAAACACAGAGTAGTCGTAAAACATTCGTTTATACCGAAATGCACCTACGTTTATTTCCAAGAAAATAAAAATTATAATATTATGATATTCGTATTTTCGTAAGTTTAAGGAAAAGAAACAATATCTATGTTTAGGTTTCTCTTGCAGTAAGAAATCTTAAAATTCCTAATTTAACAACGGTTGTATGCGTACCTTCTATTTAGTTACTAGCGATGTAAAATTTTAAATTTTTTGTGATGCTGTATTACTCTAATAATTTATAAAGTATCAATAATAAAAAAGGTGTACGTACAGTTGATTGCTGACAAAGTCTTGAAATTTGTGTAACTTTGTAATGTTGTTATATTTGGGATGTCAAATGCTATGTTTCTTAGCCGATCTTAATTACTTATGTCTAGTTTAGTTTTATATTCATTGTTATATTTAGTATAATTTTAGTTGAATAATGTTATCCATACTCAATATGTTTTTAATAAATTACATTACATTTTTAATCAAATATTGAAAAATTAATAGTAAAGTGTACCAATTTGGATATTTATTCATCAATATTAAGTAATGCTGAACACTGAAATAAGTTATCCATAAAAGGCATGCAATTTTTTTTAAATTTATTTACAAACATCGATAGTTTTTTAAGAAAGCGCTATAGTATACTCGTGCCATTACGCACCGGGGAGCTCCTGAAACGTATGATAGTCCAGTCATTTAAGCTTAAATTAGGTAAGAATCTCGGAATTCGAGATACCCAGCTGTAAGTCTGTAAATACTTGTATATTGACACCCTAAAAGTTGTCTCAAAACCTACATATGGTAGGGTGTACGCAACTATTAAATTTCAAGGTCAAAGGTCACAAAAATTTTCGGTTTTTTGCGCTTTTTTTGTAAATATCTCATTTCCTATGGGTTTTTTGCTATTTGTATTTATTATCAATATTGTAGAATACAAAATTCTCTACAAATTTTGTTTGAAAAAATTTTTCATACGGTGAACCGTTTTCGAGATAGAGGGCGGAGAGCGCGCGGTCACAGCATCACTTCAGGTCAACCGGTGCCTCCGGTCAAAAACGCGCCATATATAGTTGATGAACTATCGATAAATCAATGATTATAAATATTTGTCAATTTTTATTAACTATTATATTATATTTTATCATTTTTTCCTAACCTATCCTTTACTTTTTATTCAGTATTAATTTATTTAACAACACTTACCTGCCCATGTAATTGCAGAATTGTTAATGAAAATATAGGAATTATATTTGAATTTAAACCTAATTAATATTAATAACTTCTTACATGATAAAAAAAAAAAACAAATAAATTATGAATTTATCTTTTTATTAAAAAATATCATTCAATACATTTATTTTTATTAAAAGTAAAAAAATGGAATAAAGGGTACAAAAACTACAATTTATAATTTTAATCATCTTCCTCTTCATCGTCGTCTTCCGGCTGCTGGTAAATTTCAAACTGGTCTTCATTATCGTCTTCAACGACATTTGTCTCAAGTTCTTCCACGATTTCGGGGTCGAAAGTACCATCTTCGTTAATGTCGCTCTGATATGGTAGAGCATTGAGACAAGCTTGCCCATTACATTGGCCACAAGCTAAAGAGCATTGCAAGCCCGCTTTCCTGCATCCGCATCGCGAACCACAACCACTCTTGCAGTTGCAGAAAATTGTATTTAGCAAATGTTCTGGAGCAGGTGGTAAAATTGTCATGATAGGCTCCAGAAAATCGTTTCGCATTGCCCAACCCCATACCTGGGGTTCCAAATCATGCCCTAACCAAGTTTGAACTTGATAATATACACGTTCGAAATGTTGATGAGCAGCTGCACTTGTTGGTGGAATATTTGTAAGCTGCACAGGTTTATTAAGTTTTGTAGACTTGACGTAATGCATATAACGAAGATGATCGCGACTTTTCACAGATTTAATAGTGTTAATGGGAATATAATTATATTATGATTTAAGTTTTTCCCTTAATTATTTTTTAATTTTAGGAAACGGTGATCAGTATTATTGAATAGATGTAGATTAAAGGCATGAAGAAAATGATAAAATATAATATAATAGTTAATAAAAATTGACAAATATTTATAATCGTTGATTTATCGATAGTTCATCAACTATATATGGCGCGTTTTTGACCGGAGGCACCGGTTGATCTGAAGTGATGCTGTGACCGCGCGCTCTCCGCCCTCTATCTCAAAAACGGTTCACCGTATGAAAAATTTTTTCAAACAAAATTTGTAGAGAATTTTGTATTCTACAATATTGATAATAAATACAAATAGCAAAAAACCCATAGGAAATGAGATATTTACAAAAAAAGCGCAAAAAACCGATTTTTGTGACCTTTGACCTTGAAATTTAATAGTTGCGTACACCCTACCATATGTAGGTTTTGAGACAACTTTTAGGGTGTCAATATACAAGTATTTACAGACTTACAGCTGGGTATCTCGAATTCCGAGGTGAACTTACTATAATGACTGGACTATGATTCCAGCAGTAATGCAGAGTCAGGTAAATACTAAGTTAGCTCGAGTATTGCCTCGTTGAAGTACATACGCTATATCATATATTTTTTTTTTCATAGAGTGAACCTATTTTTGATGACGTGATTTGTGTCTTGGTTTTTAAAATAGAGACAACACACAGATAGCAGATCTGATGCCATTATAAAGACGATGTCTCGCGAAGATTTGTAATATACAAGTATTGGATTTTCCAACATGCATTTATGTTCTGTTTTTTCAATTTATTCGTAACCAATGGTGTACTTAATAAGTTATTTAGAATAATTTACAACACTTATGTATATTTACTTACTTATACATATTTTTCTAAGACAAAGAAATTCCACGCAAGTTATTTTCATTGATTATGGAGTAGGAATAAAGTCCAAGAAATATGGCAATTAGTGCTTGAATGAGTATTATTGCGTATGAATGAATGGAAGTCGCCATATACAACACGCAGGAAACACATGAGCAATTAAGTTTCGTTTTGTGTTTTATATGTACCTAATAAATAACTGCTATCTATATATAATTAATCATAAAAAGACTTGTCAAATAATTCCTCGTATATCTCTATAATATAATATAATAATATCTGTCATTATGTTTCAAATATAATCATAATATTTATTTTTCATAATTTTTCTTATCATTATTCTTTTTACATAATTTTAGTTGTCATATAAATTTATAATCATGATATTTCTTATTCATATTAATAATTATCTGCTAATATTCTTCATTCACATACTTATTTAACATAATTATTAATGAAGTCATGAAATGTCAGACAAAAGTAAATTTTTGGAAAGTTTATTTTTGTTTTGAGATATTTTCACTTTGGTATGTTAAACTACATAAACATGTTCGCGGTATAGTTAGTATTCTACATTACTTTGCAAGAACATGTCATAAGCATTATAATAATGCCCGGACGGACAAAACATTAAGAGAGTAAAAATAATATATATCCAACTTTTATCATGTGATAAGAGAAGGAAGAACATGTACATATATGTCTACAAGAATATGATTAAAAAATACATTATGTTAAACTATAGTTATAAAAAGAAAAGTTATGACGACAGAGCCATTATGAGTAGCCATATTATGAATACATGAAATATATATGAATTAATAATTAAATCTACAGAATCATTATGATAGAAAAACATTATGTGAAATTATGATTATGACAAAAAATGTTATGACAAGAACGTTAGAAGAACCATAGTATGATTTAAAAAGTAACGAGAAAAAAGGGAATCCTATTGTAAGTATACCGGACAGTTGCAAATAGGTATAGTTATTACAGATATGAGGTTTCAAATTATTTTAATAATATTTAAATAATTTTACAACGAAAATTTAAATATCGTAGTACGAAATTTTTGAGGTAGGCAGGTTGGTCAGTATCTTTGACAGAAACTTCTCTAAAATAGTTAAAGTACCTAGGTAAGTTTTTTAGACCGCATAGATTTAGTTGGTACACAAAACTATAATATTCTTTTGAAAACATCATTTTCTCGTACATACGTAAGTAGGTATAAAAATAAAAAATAATTTGTAGGTATTACTAACCTGCATCCAAGTACTCACAGTACAGTATCAAAAATAAATATAGATAAAATTATTTTGTATGTAAAATAACTCTGAAGTAAGTATGTTTTCAATAGCACTTTAAAACTGCTTCTATGCTTTATACTTTAAAAAACTTGATCGCATGCTTCTTAATCAGTGTTTCCGGCTACTGGTGTTGCTCGAATTAATTAGTATCGAAGCAAGGAACAAACTGCCTAACAAGCCATAAAACATGCGGATTATTGAAAAAGAATAACAATAAAAAGGTGAGGTGAAACAAAATGGCCGACATTACCTGCGCGCGCCACTTTGACTTTTTTTCATATAAAAGGACCGGGCCATGGCGTCCAACAGATAAAAGCCTGTCGTAGACACGACTAAGACAAAAGGAGGCCGTGTTGTAGTTTATTTTTGATTTTAATCGTCCGTTTTGGTCGTCCAGCCTGTAGCATAGCAGTTTTTATTTGAAAGATTTATTTGTTCTTGTCAGTCAGTCATGTTTATATATATCAATAATGTAAGTGTGATTTTGATTTTGCTTCGCACTTACTTGCACTGAAGAACACAGACTAAATACAGACACACGCACACAATTTAATTAATATACAGACGCGCTTTTTCTTGTTTTTTTTTCTGTTTTATATGTACATTTTTACTGATGAATGATGATGATACCACGTATGGAATAAATATTTCCTTCTTTGCTAAATAACACTGTATTTGAGGTCTGTGAATAATGGAAAAGGAGAAGATATTAAAATATGTACGTAACGAAATATTCTCAAATCGGAATCTTTATAGTTTTAAAGTAAGCAATTACGACTTTAACTGGTCTTGTATTCTAGACCTACAAAAATAAGTATGTTATTGGTATAGCGACTAAAGTGTAGTCGAAAAAAAACGAAAAAAAGCCTCACGTCGCTCCCACAGCGCGATTCGCGTTCAGATTCCATTCGGGATCTCCAAACGCAAAAAATGCCTTTTGTCCCGGCCGTGTGAATACAACCAGGCCCTTTGTTCGTTTCGTATGTCAAAAGTGCATCTGTCAGAATCATTATAATTTCAGAGCTGAATACACCTCTATCTTCCACACGCGATCTTTAATATGATGGAGAGGCCGACCAACACCGAACAGTATAAGCATCCGTCAAAACCCCTAAATATCACTGAGACGCGACATGTTTTTGTTTCACCAACAGCAGTTATTATAAATCTTTTGTTTTAAAATTCATTATAGTGACCGTTTTTCCGAAATAATCTGTGGATGGACGCCGCAAGCCCGAAGGCAAACATTTAAGCGAGATGCTCGGAATATTTCACATTACCATGTGAATTGTTCCTCGGAATCACATGCAACTGGATGCATATCTCGGGGCTGCAAAGCATTCTCTACAATCTCGACATTCGTCTTGTTCATTTTGAATATTTTAAAGATAACAAGTCTTAATTTTAGACATTTGTCTGGAATCCTTTCAACCCATTGTGCAGTACCAGTGAACTTTTGTGATGTCTATACATAGGTGCAACAGTGTTGGTAGTTCTGACAAATGCAGGTTTACGCCTGACCTAACCTTACCCTGAAGGGTTAGGTTTATATTTTTTAAGGCGGATAATAATTTGTCATATGTAACTGATGATAAGAAAATGCTTATATGAGTGTAGCAATTTCTTCCAAAAAAGTAACTTGATGCTCAATATACTTACTTCATATTTATAACAAACATATAGTTATATCTATATTGGTATAAAAGAATGGTCAAAACATTATAGATTTGTAAAATCAAACTATCAAGGAAAAGATACTTGGACGGTATTCCACCCAAGTTACAATACTTCATGTTTTTGTTAAGTATATAATGACTGCACCAAGGATCACCTCCATACGCTGAACTATAATAAGTCCTGAAAAAACACATCGAACTTAAGAACCTCCTATACATAACGTTCATGGGGTTATAGATATTGTCAAACATCCAGAATTATTTGCAACTCTGCGCAAAATATAAACTTAAATATATTTTCTCTAGGTTTCTTCAAATCATATACCACAATAGCACAGCTTCCGTTTAGACACAGAAACCGGGTCTTACGTTCAGCTTATAAAGAGGAGCGTGAAGCAGGGTGACCCACTATCTTCCCAACAACTTACAGCATGTCTCGAAGATTTGACAAGTGAGTAGAAAAAGACTCGCGCACGAAGAGGTCCGTGCCATTATCTATAAAAAACACGTTTGTTGTATGGGAGCCCCCTTTAAATATATATTTTATTGTAATTATTTATTTCTAAAGATATAATACAACTGAATATTCTATGAATATTTAAAGCGTCTACTGGTTTCCGGTATTAATATCAGGTAAAAAATCTCGTTTGTTGTATGAGAGCCTCCTCAAATATTAATTTTATTCTATTTTTAGTATTTGTTGTTATAGCGGCAATAGAAATGCATCATCTGTAAAAATTACAACTGACTAGCTATCCCGGTACGAGATACAGCCTGGTAACAGACGGACAGACAGGCTGACAAACAGACGGACAGACATACAGACAGACAGACGGACAGACAGCGGAGTCTTAATAAATTCCGTTTTTATCCTTTTGGTATGGAACCCTAAAAATGGCGATTCCTTGGGAGAACATGGACAATGTCGTCGGCGGCCCAAGGTTGATTAATCTTCGCTGTGCTGATGACATTGTTTTGTTCGCTCAGTCAGCATCTGATCAGGAAAATATGCTTAAACCCCTGAGCACGGCAAGCCTTGAGGTTGGACTTACGATGAATTGGTCAAGGACCAGAGTCATGTCAAACGGTACCAAGCTAATGAGTACCAGCCAGACATACAGAAATAAGGCCTGTTGACCGCGGCTCAACAGTCCAAGTTAAAGGTTTACCATTGACCCATGGAGCGCAGCATTTTGGGTTTACGGCTTAGGTAAGGGGCGAAACAACAATCTACGTGAACAAACAAACACAAATAGGAGATGAAGCAACAACAGCCAAATTAAAGTGGAGTTTGGCGGGTTATGTTTGCCGAATGCGTTCTGTAAGATGGGCCAAATTGTCTTTATTCTGGACTCCAGACCTACAAGATGGTGGGTCGACATTTTTATGCGGGTAGTAGAAGAAAGCCAGGCTAGTAAAATAATAATAATCGATAAACAAATATACGTATGTATATAAAGGAATGGGCTAAACATGTTTCTTGAAATAAGGTCAATCAAACAAACTACTGGAAAGATACTTGGATGGTATTCCATCTAAGTTACAACAAGTAATTACTTGATTGTATACCGTGTTCAGTTTCGCGATTACCTATTCATAGTTTTTATTATGATACATAAACAAAATACCAATTAATTATGTACAATTTGGAACGTACAACTATCTACAACTTCAATTAACTTCAAGTGATTACTTGTCTATGTACTCAGAGCTATTAATAGCTTTTGACAGATAATATCTTACAATAATAGAACGACCGCCATTATCATAAAGCTAATCTAAACTTATTGTAGCAAATGAGAAACTATATCAAACACCGAAATGCGATCACATCTTGTAATTATAAAAGAGTTTCAACAAAGTAAAGCTTTCGGTTAAACAAAAAACAGATTTGATTATATTGATACCTGTACAACTCTTTGTTAGATTGATATCGATTAATTGAATAAGTCGTATATGACGTAAGTACAAAGCGGCCAGAGGGACTTTTGCTACGGTTACTACGAAGATACTGGTGGCAGATGGACTTTGGTTTTAGGGCGGTTTAGAAATATAATTTAGGTTCCGCACAAGCACGATGTTTGGAATTCAGCTTTATTGTACAAAGATAAGGTTAAAAATGCATTTAATAAATAGGTAAGGTAACGCGTAGGTTGTATATCACTGCGTTCGAATCACAACCCCGTCACAGTTGGATACGAGGCGGGCTGAAACCCAAGAATGCGTTTTTTATTACTACGTTTTATAAACCATCACAATTATTAACAGTTTCTACGTTTAGTTATAACGATCAAGAACATAATTTTTAATACATCGGGTGGCGGCATGTTTGTGCCTGCTACACTGTGGAGATTTTTATTTCTCATGCACGTCAACCAAGTTGGCCCAAGAATCGTTATGGCTCTTTAGAATTGATTGCCATCAACTTTTATTTTATACTTATTAATTTCTCATAAAAAGTGGAAGTGTAAGGCTATATTACTTTCATGTGACAGGAGTTAAGAGTTAAAAAAGTATTTATGAATGTAATTTTTTTCTGTATGAAAACTAGGTGCATGTGCTAAATGTTTGCATTGTAATTATTTTGGTATTCATTTATACCTTACTTATAAATATTTATTTTATTACCAGCTATATGAGGATTAGTTATGTTTACAGTTTGATTCGATCATTATGTAAAAATGAAGCAGGAATGTGACTAATTAAATCACAGACCAACGCGACAAGTTCTGATGTTTTATTAAGTGTGAATATGGTATAATATACAGTGGTATTTGAATACTCTCGACGGTAATAGAACCTGACTTTTATTTTTATAAGACCTATTTTAACGTAGTTATGAATTGGTCATTATAGCAAACGTAACAACTACCTAAACGTTTGACTACGTTTTAATAAAGTCCATTATTCATCAAAGTATTACTGATCATTTGTATTTTTATGTACAATTAATGCACTAGGCTAATTCTGGTGCAGTTTTCAGTAACATGTAATGCAGTTCTCGGAAAGTTTTACGTGTGTAGGTACCTTCGATATTTAAATATGTGTCCTCATTAAATATTTATATGTGTGTCTATAAATTTACAACGTAAGTACGTTAATATATGCTATCATGCTATCTCAATTATAATAATGTAAATAGAAAATTAATCAACCTAAATTTAGTAGAGATACGAGTATACGTAAATCTTAATTTAACCTCTAAAGAATTCTACCGGTTATCCAATAATTAAATATATATTTATTACGCAGGCCTCGCTATATTCCTGTTTATTTGGAAATCCCGCGCGACCACATAACTATACTATTTGCTAAATGCTTATATATTTTGCTTATTAATAAAGTTACAAATATCACCTAACGTTCGAATTTTATACGCCGCTTTTAACATAACTTATGTACGATTTATAAAGTTTAAAGAAACTACTATTATAATAATACATTTAGGTTGGTTCTCCACCATACTTCAAAAGCTATTACAGAAAGATATACATGTAGTGTTAATGTCCAAGCTTTTCTAAAGGAATGCCGCAAAGACTAGTATGTTGCACTTTTATAGAAATTTTATTTCTACCAAGGTACCCATCTATTGCCTAAGTATTGAAATGTTCTTATAAACGATTTTGGATTTTACGCCCAACACCTGTATTACTTTACATAATTGTAGTTATCATCTGTATTGCGACTCTGTTTTGAATTTTTTGACAAATTATTTAAAATTAATTAAGTAGCAGTAAAAAATCAAGTAAAATTTTTTTAGGATAAATTTCATTTTATTGCTAATAAGGGTACATAATATGTTGTTATACAATAAATAACAATATAATAATAACTAAATAAATACAACCTTAAATTAAAACTAACTAAAATTAATTAGTATTTTCAATATTAACGTGGTAAATTACAAAAAACTAAACGTTAATACGTTCAGCAGCCGATCAAACGTCGGTCAACAAGGCACCACGCGTCAGCTCAGCCACCCGGCTGTTACCTGCTCCGCGACGCCAGGAATCAAAGAGCCATTGTGTGGGCACAATACCGTCAAGTGCCTCTAGAGGCTTTGTTGATTTTTATGCACCCGCCGGTCCGACGCCAACACAGTCGAAATTTCAAATTTTTTCGTATTTTAACATCGGAATCTTCAAGTTTTCTTCTCTTTCCAATGTAAATATACAGACATGACAGTTTTTGTTAGTGTCAAGAGGGTATTTAGATTGACTGTTCGCAGCGTTGGCGTTTCTTGTTGTGTAACTGTTTATATTCTGAATACTAATTTAGAGTGAGCTTTATTAAAAGTGTTTCTTGTTACTTGTATGAGTTGTATGTGATATAGGTATTAGCCCCTTCTACGGGTACCCTTCCCCACTTCCCCTTCTACCACTACCACGAGGTATATAATAATAGGTAAAATAGGTAATGGAGTACGGAACAGCAGACACTTCTGCGCAACGTCTTGATACCTTTTGCTGCACGTGATTACCAACCCGTCCCAGCATGGTGATTATGGGCAAATCCTCCCTTTACTGGGAGAGGTCTTAAGTCCAGTAGGGAACTGTTATAGGCTAATAATAAAAAAAGACTTTAATCTTTTTATACGATTAGCAGAAAAAAACAATCTGTACAGTACCCAATTTTTTAATTTAAGTTATTACTTTGGCTTTACTTAGTTTTCTTGTTTATTTTATTAATTTAAATATTATTTGTTGAAATCTATAATACTACCTAAGTGTACATAAATGATTTAAGGAGTGCAGTTTTCCTATGAATATTACAGTAAGTCGCAAGCACAACGCTTAACACGGATTAATAATATGTATTTAAACCTGAGATTAAAACTACGTTTACAGTCAATCACCTCGGTATATGTGCAGTACGACCTACTGCAGAGATACAGGACCAACATACAAACAAATATATGTATATTTGTTTAGTTACTTAACAATGTTCATTTAACGAGCAATACCATTTTTAAATATCTGGGGCACCTGCAGAATATTTTTCGTAAATGAGTTTCGATTTTGGTGCCTTACTCAAAGCTTAGGCAGACCTAGTACCCAGAAATCATTCCAGCGAACACAATCGCACTTGTTTCAAAACAATTAGGAGATTTAACATTTAAACAGTTTAAAACAACGAGCTTTGTTCAGCCGGACTTATTCGTGTCACGCTCGGAATTAGGGCCAATTCACATTGAAACGGCAGCGCCTGGCAGTGTTTTTCATTGTTAAACATACTTTTATTTCTTTGTACGAAAGTACGGTATGTACAAAAACAAAAGTCTTGCGGCTGCCAGCGGCGCCTCCGCGCTTCCACAAGCTAGGTATTCCATGCATTTCAAAGATAGAAATAAAGGTGACCATGGTTTGTTTGACAGTAAAGTATGCTGCAACAAGCCGCTGCCGTTTTAGTGTGAATTGGCCCTTATAGGCTAATTGAAATTCTGGGCGCACGTCCCTTGGGATTACCTAATTGTATCGTTCCATTCGTACCTTTTTTGTTGGTGGTCTATAGAAGCGATAGGAATAATTATTTTGCTATAGATACTTTATACCGCTTCAATATTCATAAAACGTTTCAATTAAATAAGAATTAAAACTATATTGTCCCTATTTGGATTTCGTTCTTTGCAGGCGTATAAATATGTAGATTATAATTTTAAAAAATGTGCAGTAGTATTCGTTTCAAATTTTATCGGCATATATATTTCGCTTCGCTAACTTGATCATTGATAAATTTCCTGAAACAAAAATGTATACTGATATACAAACGAATATCAGTAAACCAGCTTTAAAGTTGTCTTTTTTAGCGTTGTCGTTGTGTAGGTTAGGGATTTATTCGAATAACACTTATATCAAAAAAAAGCAAACGTGCATTTTAAGAAACAACTGAATTCATGTGACTGAATTCATGAAAGGTTCCGTTCCATTATCTATAAAAAATCACGTTTGTTGTATGGGATTTAAATATTTATAATATTCTATTTTTAATATTTGTAGTTAGCGGCAACAAAAATACATAATTTGAAAAAATTTCAACTGTCTAGTCATCACGGTTCCTGAGATACAGGCTGATTATAGACAGACAGGCGAACGGACCCATTTTTTCCTTAGGACCCGATTTTTTCCTTTGGGTGCGGAACCTTAAAACTTACCACAGAATAACTATTTAGTATCTGCTAGAGATATGTAAAACATTAACATTTTTATTAGCTTATTTCTGTATTTTATTTAGTGAATATAGTCGTAGAAAAATGTATGCAACTTTGTATAAATAGCTCAAAAAATGCTCGATAGCGTCACCTGTGAAATTCGCACTTTTTGATCCTTCTTATATAACTGTTAGTCATGCATCCATTTTCCATTTGGTTTTCGAGCCGATGGACTTACTAATTCAAAACAAATGATACCTACCCGTTATTCCTCCTTGGAGCAGGGAATTCGATGCCCGAACCTTCGCAGCGGGACTGCCTCGCTATAGTTTTAGATTCTTATAAAACACTGCTTCTTATATACGAGGTATTTCAAGTATTTATGATTAATTGTGTTGATGCACGAGATATCAGACATTGATTTATTACAGATATCGATACAAATCAATGTATTTTACACACATAGATTTTTACTTACATTTGAATCATCACATATTTTTATGTTTTTTTTTTATATTTAGTCTATCTTTACTTTTTGTAAGCGCTAACACACCAATTAGTTGTATTTATAAAACTGAACAAATAATAAGTATTGTAATGTAAACGTCCTAGTGCTGAGTATTTCGCTGACAGACGTTGGCTGAGAGCTTTATGATTGTACGCAAACGCTGCACTATCAGATAGGTCATTTCGTTTAAGACAATTTCCTGCAAAGACTGCGTTTAAGACCATTCGATACTAACTCTTTGACTTTTCTAGAAAATATTAATTATTTAGGAAGAGAAAAGAAACTTCAACCAATAAGTCAATAGCTAATAACTCCATTAATATAAGAACTCGTACCACAGTATAGATCGGTGACCTATATCCTTCTTTTAAAGTTCGTTTTAACTGGTATCTGTACTAGACATCCTTCACTTAGATTACTACGTTGCCTTGTTTCGTAACTTTGCTTTGCTAGCTAAGAGTCTGACTCATTACGTAAGATAGGAACTTTGCGATCCTTTGCTATCTCTACTTAACTGTAATACTAGGATTATTACTATTTCGCTGGATTTTTCTTTATAGTAAAAACCGTGAGGATACATTCCGTTCACGGGATGCCGTTTACGTTTTTACGTAAAAATGGTGATCTCTCAGATCTGATTTCTTAATTAAATAATAATACCTAAGTTTTTTCTACTCCTGTAATGTTATCTGTCTTTTAACTAGTCACAAACACTTATATGAAAACATTGATAATTTATGATGTCAGGAAAGTCTATTCCTCATAACAGCACATTTTTTCGCCAAAAAGATACGCCGGGCCATAGACCTACAGAACTCGTTTTTCTTTAGATCCACCATATGTCTATGAAGTTAGAGTTAAAAAGCTAACTTCATCATATTGTCAACATAAGAAAAAAACGACGGGTTGCACTCTGGGAGTGTCGGCAGAAGTGAAAACTTGAATATTAACGTTGTGCATTTTTGATATGTTGGAATGGTTAGGGAATAATTTTGCACGAATTGCTTTAATTATCAGTATAAAATATTTCAAATCTTTTCTGAACCACAGTCTGTCACAAATGTCACAAGCATCAACAGCTACACTTACATAGCTTATTATGTTGTAACTATAGCTACAAATTCGCTGATATCGTAGCTATCGCTTTTGATACGCACTCTCTCTGATTTAATGAAAGGTAATATAATGTACCCATATTAGGCACTTAAGGTCTATTATACAAGGTAAAATTAAGTATTAACATAAGTACATGACTGTATGTTGCCAAAATAAAATGCAAAAAAAAAAGCATGACACATTACACACACGAACGTAACGTAACATAAACACACACGAACATTCGCGCAAGCGCCCTGCGCCGTCTTACGAATTTTCGATCAGGACACGTGGTCCTGACGAGAGTTTAAGATTTTTTACCCATTCCAAAAAAAGTGCACAACGCCGCTAAAGAAGTTTTCACTTCAAAAACTTTTTATTTTATTTAGGAAATATAGTCGTAGAAAAAGTATTGTATGCAGCGTTGTATAAGTACGTCAAAAAATGGTCGATGGCGTCTTCGTACGATGCTCGCCAAGGCTTGCATGCGTAGTAATTGTATTGTAACGTTGCATTTTTTGCCCTTCCTCATACAACTGTTGCACAAAATACTATTATGATGTATCTTTTCATTAAAATGCGTAAGTACCATTTTTCACTACCTATGTACATAATACTAGTACTAAGCATCTGTGTTTTCTATTATCTTTTCATATTCTTTAATTTTATCAAGAATTAATGACATTCAATATTAATAAGTTCAATGTTTATAACATTCACAATATTCACATGCTTCTCACACAAAACTAACATGTTGATCTAAAAACTTAATGCCTTGCTTTTATATATTTTTGAAAACTACAAAGCTAATCAGAGTATAATAGCCATTTCAAGCCATGGTATTTTAAGTGCAAATAAGGATACCATTGTTCGTCTATTGTAGCATTGAGTGGTTGCCATTTTTTGTAAAACGCTTCCAAGTGCTTTCTTTGTTGCGTTTTAAAAGTATGGGATAGTACGATATTTAAAAAATAGTTTAGCAACAAATCAACACAGTGCAAACGTTTGTTTCTAGTTTGTAGCAGGTATCTGTCTATTTAATTTATTATGTTCTTTAAATTCAACTAGGAACATTTCGTTTTCGTCAATTAGATAATTCTTTGGAATGACGTTTTGGAACGTGACCATATGAGGTTTTTGAGACAACATTTAGAATACTAAAAAAGAGGTTTATATAAAAAAATAAAAAGTATTATTTATAATCTCCTGAAGTAAATCCTGATTGTACTTTTCGCACCGGAAAATATTGGTCCAAAGCTATTTATTGCCAGAAAATCAATTTCGATTTAACTTATCCTGGTCCCAAATCAAAATCAATAATATATTCATTTGTTGCGTCATGTTCATGTCTATACCGTGAAATCGAAACAATACGCAATCAGACTTTATGTTTCCAATATTATTTTATAAAAATATTTTACTTTAATCGACGCCGGATTTTATTTTACTCTATAGGAGTACTTCTAACTGAAAAGCCCGTATATGTCCACGTATATATATGAAATAAACTATCAAGTTTATTTCACAGCCAACCTATTTCCTTCGTGAAAGATTTATCGTTTTATGCAATGTAAGTTCAAACGTTCAAAGCTAAGCTCTCAACTTGGTGGTCAACGCCGCTCTAATCTAGTGAAACCTCTAGGAATGCAAGTTGACCGACCGTCCACTTCGATCCACCGTTACATCAACAATACGCAATGTATTCAATACATTTCTCTGCTACGTTGCCGGAGCCATGTCAAAGTCATATATAAAGTAGAAATGTATGAAGAATAATGCTGAGTGATAACTCCGGTTCTTAGAATGTGATACTATGTGGTACGAGATTCAATCGACTTTCGTAAAGAGTTCAACGCGCACGTTCGTTCTGACGTTCAAAAGATGAAAGAAATTTAGCAATATGTGCTTTGGTTTTGAGCTTTTAAACACATTAGATGCTTTTACCTTAAATTATATCCACAATTTTTTATAGGATTATAATAATTACTTATCCGTCAATTGATTTGACAAATAACCCTATTTCGACAATTTAAGTAATGTCAGATTACTACTTTTTTAGAAAAATTGGCCATCTTTGACTAGCTATATATCCGCAACTAAGATTTATTAAATTAAGTTTGCTTGACGAAAGTAGACAAGATATATACTTGAAAAACGCTTTTATAAGGTTATTTTCAATAAAATGAAACAAGAGTCAGAATTTTGCAGTTTTTCGAGCACCATGGTAGCAGCACAAGGTTTGCAGAGTTGCAATTTTAAGTAAATATAAATTTCTCTTATGAGAGTCAATAATATATACTTACAAAAATCGTAGATTGCGTTGCGATTGTGACGAACGGTTTACCGAAAACACCGCTTTTCCCATTAAGGCTGTGCAAACTTTTCTTCATCAAGCAACACAAAGCAAAGAAGACCGTTCATCTCTTTACGATTGTCAAAAACTTTCTTTACCTACTGATAGATCAAAAAGCCCTTCATCTCTACGATACTTAAAATATTGGTTTACCTCAGATCTGTACGCTATACCGTTGGCAACTCCGCGGCAACAGCTATGTATGTTAGCATGATACTCAATAATGTAATAACATGAGTGTAGCCATGAATACGTTTAGGCTTATACATGTCCCTATATGCTTAAATAATGCTAGTGTTGTCCGCTATTTTCATCGGTCTTGCTCGTAAACGTGGCAGTACATATATTTCTAATAAATATGGATATCTCCAGGGCCGGACTTAGGGGAGGGCAACCGGGACTACAGCCCGGGGCCCCCACAATAAAGACTACGAAAAATCAAGCTTAAAAATTACGACTAGAAAAAACTCGTTAACCACTAATTTTATTTGGAAAATAATTTGAGGTCGGGGGGCCTCCTTTGTAGCCCCGAGGACTCCAGACCTCTAAATCCGGCCCTAGATAAGTCTCAGTGTCGCTCGCCTCTTCAATTTATTTCAGAATATTAAATATATTTAGAATAGCTTTTGTAAACGTAGTGGTGGAAAAGCTCGGTGGCCTGGGTAAGTATTACCAGCGCTTTCGCATGTACGCAATAAAAGCCCTGGGTGTGGTCGACACATATGTAGTTTGGTGACAGAAGGCATAAATAAAATATGTCAAACTCTTCCTTGCTTCGAAACGCACTTGCAGCAGACTGCTATATATTATCATCAGATTCAACGAATGAACAAAGTTTGACGCAAACGTTAGCCTACACACGAAAATCAACAATAACAGTGGGTTTGGACAACTCTCTCTCTCTCTCTCTTTTAAATATAGTATGTTTCTTGAGTACTTATCTTACATTTGCCGTACTTACCTCAGCAGCTTGGGAAATACAAGGGACGTTTAAAAAGTTGGTAGTAATCATAAAAATGCGTGTATGCGTCTACAAAATCTGTCCGTAACAACAACGTCTGATTTTTAGGGTTCCGTAGTAAACAAGGAACCCTATTATAGTTTCTCCATGTATGTCTGTCTGTCCGCTGTCCTATTCAGATACTATAAGTACGCTATAATTTGGCAAGAATATGTATATTCATCATAACAAGAAACGTGGTAAATAAAAACAAAAAAAATTTTTTTTTTTTCTACTTTTACATTTTATACAAATTCAGTAGGTATTGGACATTTTTAGTCGCGTGAACTCTTAAAGTCGGCATCCGTAACTATGCAACCCGCTGGTGTATAATGCGTGTGGCCCGACACGCACTTGGCCGGTTTTAATAACTATATTCATGTAATTTGTAATTATTAGCCACATCGCATTGCATACAGAACTAGATATTTTTCACTGAGAATATATGTATATAACCTGTAATGCTTAGTGCTTGTAGGACATTAAATAAATAAAGTAAGAAAGAAATCAAGAATGAGAAGGAGCTAGGTGTTAAACTATTATTTAACTGTTGTGATTAGCCATGCACATTGGTTTTCAGGCATTTGTGGACGTGAGGATTTGCAGACATTGTCTAGTTCAAGTCACTCTATCTCCTTTTTTCGCTCGTCAAAAGATAAATGAAGACCAAAGATAAACTTAAAATACCTACCTTACTATTGAAATAATATTTTGCTTTTGATTACTATATTGTCTCTTGTATTTAAAATAAGGTCAATAGAAAATCAAACATATATTTTAAGGCTGGCAAACCAAATTGATGTTCAGTCTACATAGGTACCTGTAAAACAATAATTAATTAACAGAAAAAGGCCCACGCAGTTACAAATCGTCTTACATTAAACTGCGAAATCCGCCTTAGGGCGAGTAGGTATAGTCTATAATAAACGTACATTAAAATATATCTACACGAATTAATTGGGCCGGCGTATCAGACCACAAAGGGGGAAAGAGTAAAAAAATCGAGTTCAATTTGAAGCACTAGCGTGGTGGAGTACAATGCGTGCCTATTAGTTTTGTAAGTTGGCTTTTTTTACGGAACGCGCACCGCGGCCGTACCTGCGTCCTTCTGAGTTTACCTGTGCTGAGAGAGGGCAGAGAGGACCACAGACCTATGGCGGTTAAGACACGATCTGACATTATTATTTTTCATTTGTTAGAAGAGTAATTCATAATATGAATTCTGTGAGACTATTATAAAACAAATAGGAGAAAAATTGTTTATCGTACTTATGAATAATAGATTCTTATAACTTACATAATAAAACAAACATTGATGTTTAAGTACAATATGAATCCAAAAAATATAAATATGTATGTCATCTTCATGTGTCTTCAAAATATGTTTATTGTCCATTTTTACCTAATATTTTTATATAAATAACTGTATATATTTAAAGTAAAAACGTGCAAATAAGGCAAAGAAAGAGTTGTTATCAGAAAAAAATTAAGGCCCTGATAAATAACATAACATGTATTTCAATGCACATCATCAGACGACCTATCACTAATCACTGCCCATGTTTCCCGCCTAAACGTAAAAGGTGTCGCCGGGTCTACGCAAAACGAAGGCTGTGGCTGCGCCCGCGCAGCAAGGTATTCAAACCGGGCGGGCCAGTACACGATGGAAGTTCGTACCGGCCGGTCGTGTGTTGGGCTACGTCGCGAGTGATGTCGCAGCATGAGTGCTGCGCGTGCCTTCTTGTGGTGCCTCCTCTTGTGCGCGGGAGCGGGCCTCGTAGACGGCGCCGAGCGACGCCACCGCAACCATGTCAACCACGCAGCAAGACACAAACACTCCGAGTTCGTTAAAGGAAAAAGTAAGTGCCACCCACTCCTCTGTGGGTCCTCCGCGCTTCAACATCTGGAATACTCTGTGCATACTGTGACCATATCTGGATTGATCGGATTGCATCGCTGGAAAATGTGGCCTCAATAAAGCAATATAAATTAAACGCGCTGTGACCATAAAATACGTCCATAAAACTGTAAGGAATAAAGACCAGGTACGAGCTAATCGCTGGAATAAAATAAACAAAGCTTATCTCGAACCAACAAATGTAGCCTTATATAGCACGGAAGGCTCGCGCTCCGTAGGCCGCGGCTGCGTAATATGCTGGATGTCGCCTGCCGCCCGCCGCCGCCGCCGCCGCGTCGCGACGTCGCGCTCCAACAATTAAATCTAATTTGGTGACAATATTTTCCGAGTGTGAAAGGGATGGATGCAATGTCCTTTGAGATGAAAGCCTGTCACGCAAAGAGGCAAGGTGTACTCTTTTGTGAAACAATTCAAGTTTCAAGTCGCTTGTGGTCTCCGTTTCCTTTGTATCTGCGATTCAATGCGCTGTATCTCGTATTGTATTTACCGTATTCTGTGTTAAAAATATTCAGTCTTGTCTTCATCAGTTTCTGGTAAAATTGTTGTTAATTTGCATGTACGAGCAGGTATGTCTCAGACATGGTTAGTTTACGAATTTAAATTATGAATTTGAATGTCTGTCTAGGGTCACATGTCAAGTAAAACCACTCATTGATTACAATGCAAATCAAGAATTACTTACCTGTATTTTGAATATTTACTTTTAATTTTAATTTCAGTTGTAAATAAGTTAGTTATTTACGGTTGCATTAAACGCAAATAAGTACCCTATATATTACATAATATTTTAGACAAATAAAATTGTAGAAGTTACTTATCACAGTTTTGTCTTTATCTATTATTTCTGGAAGCCTATTGTCTCTATACTCCAGCTTGTACAATAAATATCCGATGAAATAAACTAATATCCTATTAAAATTCCATAATCATTGTAATCTAAGTACCTAACTAGTCTGAAAAGAAATAAGCTGATTATTTTTTGATTCTTGTTGAAACACACAGTCAGTTGACAAACTAGTTCGCAGTTTTTTCGATTAAGGACTTTAGTTAAGTAGCTACTCGTCCGCCAAGCTGTCATAAAAGGCTTACCTGTTGAAGGATTCTTTGCTAGTCCATTAGATATAAAACAAGTTTCTCGAGTCTGTTCCTCCTGTGAACAGTACAGAATTAAGAAAGTAATTTATTTTACTATCTTAAATGTTCGGTCAGAATTGGGAACATGAGTAGGTATATTTCTTCCATGCTGGTCTGGGAAAAAAAACTTAGGATGTACTAACTACTTTTTTTCCCGACCAGATCGTAAAATTCTATCGAGATCCATGTTACCCACCATCACGCTAAAAGCTGTTTTTAGTTCTCGCAGCCCTGGTCTTTGTCTACTTAATCTATCTTCTTTAATATTTTTACTAATATTTAGAATCCATTCTTGTTTCTGTTGGAAAATTTACTCATATTTATACACTATCACTTCTTTGTCTAATGGAACAGACAGAGAATTTTCGGCTTGGGGCTACAAGAACCTTTCCAACAGAAACAAGAATGGATTCTAAATATTAGTAAAAAATTAGTTTTGTCATAAATTTATCGTATGTAATCTCAGTACTTTAAAACGTACTAAGTAACTTACGAGTATTAATATAACGCCGACAAGAACACGCCTTGTAAATATGAAGAAAAAAATTTAAAGATACTCGAATAGCTTCTTCAATTTATAGGTATCTAAGTGCTTATTGATAAGTATTTCCACATTATTTAAAAGAATCTTCATACTTAATAAACAAAGCCAAAAAATCAAAATGTGTAAATTTATAATATAAAAAGAAGGAATCAAGGATTGAATATATAACTTGATTCATGGCGCAGTAAAACCACGCTGTAATATAGTTCAATTTGCCATTATTTCTAGCCCTGACACAGGCCTCGTCACAGCGCTATAATTTGTTGCATTGATCAGTATGATATACAAAACAAATGCATTCGAGCAGGAAAACGGTGTTGCAGTAAATATAAATAATGTGCATACATTGGCCAAGCGTTATTGTACGGTGCTTCATAAATAGTACCTATACATAAAGCATGCAAGTATCTATTTAAATTAAAAATAACTAGTAGTTCGCCGTGAACTTACACTTCTCGATTATTATTCCACAAGTTTATTTGTGACACAAATTAAAAAACACCCAGTTTTTTAATCGTTCACCCCCCATAACTTTTGAACTACTAAATTGATTTCCGTCAAACATAGGTGAAAAACACCGCAAACTTGCTTTCACATAAAAATATCGCATGGAAATTGGTCCATCTGTTCAAGAGCTACGATGCCACAGACAGACAGACGGTAATTTTTCGTCACATTTCTGGTTTCAACTCAATATCTCCGAAACTGGTTAAACAATTTTAATATCCAATATACATGACAAATATAGCAATACTACCTGATTAACGATTTGAAAATTAAAGAACAATACAATATTTATTTTCACCATTTTGGTGTAAATAAATATTCGAACGTCTGAACAAATTTTGATGCCCAACTAAATTAAAATTTTTAAGAATCGATAGAATCCACTAGATGACAACAAGTCAAATCAAAAACTTTTTTCTAAACGTCAAAACATTTTTTTTTATCAAAATGCGAACGTCTGAAGAAATTATGATACCCAATTAAATTGCAAATTCTAAGAATCGATTGAATCCGCTAGATGACAACAAATCAAAACAAAAACTTTTTTTAAACGTCAAAACAATTTTTTTACGGTTATTGTATTAAAAATTAACTTTGACGTGACATCATATTTTTTTGGAGTCAAATACTGCTCCTAATGTCAGTTTTTCTGCATTAATAAATCTAAAATCTTTTGAAAATAGATATGATCTATCTAAAGTGACACAATTTTGTAACGTTTTGTTTTATTAACTGTACCGAATAATTAATTTTTTACCCAGTTCGTAGCCTTCAATAACTTTACTTGCTGGGTCAGAAATTTTCAATTATTTTTTTAAACAAATTTAAACATTTTTTGGTACAACTTACGTCTACATAACACGCGGAGAAATTGTAAATAAATAATATAAGATCCAAATAAGTAAAATTTTGTACTTCAAATTGAGGTAAGTACTAAAAAAACTAGACCTTATGACAGTTTTAGTGCACAAAATATGACGCAATTTAAAACACGAAGTAAAAGGGTGTTAATAAAAATTAACTTTCGAAACATTTCCATGCCGTTATGGTGGGCCCAGATACGTTTTTGGCGATGTTGTTCGTCAAAATTTCAACATAATAACACGGCAACATGATAAAATTGTTATTGTTATTGCACAGCCTCTCGATGCAGTACCGGTTTATTGTAACTTGGCCGATTGGAATTGTTCAATCTCCTCATTTTACTTACGCTTACCCTTATTTGTATACAAATACTTGCTTCAGTTATATATTGAGTATCAAGTATTTAAAGACAATTAAAAAATTAGAGTTATAATTTTTTGACTGTTTATAGTGGAACAAAATTAACTTAAACTATTTTAAAAGCAGATCCGGTACTAAACACTTTTATAACGAAATCTGTATCAAAGTCTGCTAATTGAGAAGCTCGGTACCTCGGCAGGAGTACGCATTGCTGGCGCATTCGCAAGGAAAGCGACACTGGCTGTGGTGACCACAAATGGTATTTAAATCTCCTACATGCTTGGGACAGTACGTATGAGCCATAGATTGCTGTCATCATTGTATGGCAGTCGTCAAGCTATGTCAGATGCCATTAGGCAGCCGGAAAAAACCTGACACCAGTGGAGGCCACTTACACACATAAAAACCCAATAAAATGATGTTTGATTCTAATATAAAAGTTATTATTTTACTTCTTCTTGCTTCATTTAACTTATTTATGTTGTAAAACCACAAACACCACTATGCCTATTTATAAAAAAAATCGTGTACCTTAAAAATCAAGAAACTTAACTGTCATTTACTGATGTCGTCACTGAATCAAAATTGAATCTACGTTCATTAATGGACCAGCAATAAAAAGCTATAGGAATTCCAATCAAACTGCACATCAGCTCTAATGATATGCAAATAGCACGAGTTAGTTGACCCCTCAATCTCAACTTGGAGTATGCCGTAAAGCTCTTAAACTTGTTAAATATGTTTAATTTGCTAAGCACAGTCAAAAAATCGAGCTACACATGATTTTAAATAATTCATTCTTTTTTTTATAACTGGTACCAAATACAAACACTCTGAGATATTGGAAAAAAAGCCATTGCCGATAAAGATAGTATTTTTGTGTTAATTGCTATCATGTTTAGTTGAGGTTTGCAAGGATCGTATTAAGTGGAAATCCATAGTCTCTGCCTACCTCCATGGGAAACAGGCGTGAAAATATGTATGTTTAGTATAAATATCATACTCTTACAAATTGATCAGGGCTACAGAATTAATATATGTAATAAACTAACGTATCATGACCAAAAAATTTATCCTACTAACACTTATAAAAGTATTAAACTTTTTCTTTACATTATACCTAATAAAATATTCGTGTGTAAAATAATTGTAACGAATTACTGTGGTATTCCCTTCAATTTCAAAGTATAAATTTTTATCATATAAATACATCCAAACTTTACAAAGAGTCCAAGGAACTCATAAGTTAGTCTCCCATTAACGCGTTTAGTTCTACCCAACTCGAATCTGTATGTAACAGAGGTTAAGATCATTTTTCTTTTTTTAATCTTAAGCAGGTTCACATCTAAAACAAGAATATATGAAACTTGCATAAACTCCGTAGCCACGTTACTAAATTTATTAAAATAAATTGGCATCATTCTCCAATTCTATCGTAGGTATTACTAGTAGATCATCATCATCATCAGGTCGTTTTAGTCTTCACTGTAGGAGCACCACCCTCTCTTTGCTACCAGAGCCATACCTGGTCAGAGCAGCCAGAGGTCTTTATATTACTAATAGATATGCGTTTACAATTCTAAATTGAAAGTTAACAAGTTGCTACTTTCGTGGGACCTTTCTTAACGGTTGGTTTTTATAAACTATGAGTCAGTATAAAGAAGCACATTTATGCACTGTTATTAAAAGCGTGGCAGTCTTTCAGAAAAACATCTAAGATGATAGTGGATGGACAAATATTCGTAAGTACTGTAAAATAACTACATAGTCAGTTGGTAATAACCACCTCCCATTTTGTAGTAAATAAAATTATTTTATCGGTCAAATTTTACGCGACGATAACTAATGTAAATCAAATAAGCACTAACGATTGTTTACCTCCGATTTTGAGTATCGATATCGCAAAATGAGTAGATTAATTGCATCGTACACATTCTTTATCTATCGGTGTTTATGGAGCGAAAGCGATAAGCTGGCAGGAAAATCGAGAAGTTTTCTTTGCATTTGCTTATATACGGAATCCAGTCGCACCGACTTCTTTTTATATCCAATCTTTTACACTTTTTGTCTACTTAAGGGGCTACCTTAATGTTCCAGGGACCAGTGCTGCCACTATTTAAAATAAATCTTTTGAAAGGAGCGAAAAACGGCCCCTCTTAGCTAATATGCGTAGAAAAGCTTCTGTTTTGAGAACAGTTTTTGTTTTCTTCACGTTCTGAATTAAAATTATAAAATTATTTTTATTGGGGGCAACACTGTACCCAAAAAAGTTCATGTATCCTTAGGGCCATACATGAATTCTCTAGGGCTTGGTTATGATAAAATTTAAATGACAGAAATCTCATCATCATCATTAGGTCTTTTTTTTAGTCTAGCACGACCCTCTTTGTACTACTAGAGCCATCATAGTTGACCAGAGCAGCCAGAGGATTCGGCCTACACTCTCCACCCTGACCAGACGGGTTAGAGAGGTCTATTGGTATTTATAAGCTTTGTTTAAGTTGTATTTCCTGAGTCGCCTTCAACGACATTCACGGAAATACTCGGAGTGATCCTATTCTACTCTGCCGGAAAACATACGGCATTGATATTTCCGTTTCCTTTCAAATAATTTATTTCAAATGGGGGCAGCACTGGACCCCGGAACATTAAGGTAGCGCTTTAACTTATTTAGACTCCCTTGCAACTAACGCGAATAGAGTCGCAGATAAATCAGAGACTCGTCCCAAAAATACGATAAAATATTTAAATTGGATAGTAAGCCATCCTTGTAAGTCATCAGGTCATCACATCATTTACAATAAGCTTCTTAATATTATTGTTTGTTTGAGCTTTACATATCACATCAACACATACCTAGTCATAAGAATAAATTAAAGAAGCACATAGTCCCCGACTGAAGATCATTTTCTGAGAAGTTGATAAGCAATTTCGATAGCTCCTATACAAGAGACTTCAACGCGCTTTCATGTGCGCGCGCGTTTTCTAATGTATTCAATCTTCTTGTATTACTCATAACAAACATATTACAGATACCTATATATTGTAGTAAGTATAGTAAGTAATTTTAGAATTGAAAATGTTATGTACCTTCTGGTCAAGCCTTAATGGTTCTGTTATTTGCAGTTTTAAATATTTCTGACCAATATGCGGCCACGGCTATCCCTCTGTGTTTCCTCAATGGCACATGAGGTAGGACATGACAAAAGGTGATCCATCGACTGTATGGCACCGCATTCACATAGATTTATTATCAGAGTAATGCCACCCAACTTGGTTTTCTCATTACCTCCAACACCAGCCCCGAGACTATTAAGAGTTATGTATTATGTATCAACATGGTATAAAAGGAACACTGGTGCCGCTCACTCAGTCGCTACGTCACAGCTATATCACAGCAACAATATGTATATACGGAATGCGCTAACTCGACATTCTAAGTGATGAATTTCTAAGGGTTGGGGCAGATTACCCTATAGATCAGGCAAAAATATGTACTCGTAACAATATTATAGTTCTCAAATACATAGTCTCAATCTTTGACTCGGATTGGTACGACTCAAATCGATGTTGAAACATTGTATGTTTAGCTGTTTTGCCAATCGACTACCATAACGTGATAATCAATTCAAAAATTATTCAGATCTACCCAATGTCTAGTTCACGGAAGAACTATGAATTCTTTAGTACAAAGCTATTTGTTTGGAATATATTCAACACACACCGCCCGCCTTGACCTGTAGAATTTGATTATACCGATCGCGCGAACGGGGGATTTTCGACGTAAGGGCCTGTCCACACATTCTTACAACAACAGCTTTGAAGATCGTTTTATTTTGCATTCAATCTTATTTATCGGCATGATAAATAAGATTGAATGCAAAATAAACACTGAGCACTCAACTGCATGAGATCTCTACATGAGGACATACGAAATGTGCAGAACGGAAAGACCTGCCAATTAGAGGCAGCTTCAAGCGAAGCTAAAAAGTTGGTTTTCATTGTTTTATCAAGAGAATAAATATAAATTACAATTTTGAAAAAAATGCACAAAGGCGCGCTTTTTGCCGTTTAAGAATCTTTTTCTATCAAAAGTTACGAAAATATGATTAGATGATTTTTGATCTCCCATACTCTGTATGTTCCCGACTACTCCCATAAGTTGACCGATCAGCTGATCCGAGTTTGTATAGAATTATTTATAATATTTCGATTTATGTTCCTTGGGGAAAGTTGTTCAATATCATGAACTGAAGTGACTCTTAAAAAAGATTCAGTTATATGACACAAGTAACAGTTCCAAAAATATTTTTATTTACATATCATGGTTCTGCCCAGCACAACGCGCCGGTCTGTGTAAGCGGTCCCTAAACAGTAAACATACAACAGTTCTTTATTCTGCAGTATTGGGTTAATTTGAATTCTAAGAAACTGATGATGGAATCATAGTCTCGCAGAGTGACCTTTGTTATCTTACGAGCTTGTTGTAATTTATGGAATTTTTAAGACGCCTTTGGTCGTAACATGCTTATGACTTGTAGTTTCGTACTTCTACATATTTTCTACAAATAGCTATCTCATAATAAGTAAAGACTAAAATGTTACTTTTAAAAAGTTAGTGAACTGTCGGCATAGCGTTCACCGGGATTTCGTCTGTCGGCATTGAGTGGTAGACTCCTTGTAAGTACCTATATACATATATTACTTATTCATTTTAACGACCTAGTGGTCATCATGCCACGCTATCACGCAGGAAGAGGAAGTAAAACGGAAAGTGCTCTTTTTTAGATTGACCTGAGTCATGTCATCATCAACAGATCTTTTTAGTCTCCACTGCAGGAGCACGACCCTTTCTGTACCTAGAGCCTTACATGGCCAGAGCAGCCAGAGGCTTTGGTCTACACTATCCACGCTGGCCAAACGTGTTGGAGAAGCGCCATTAATGTTTATAAGCTTTATTGAGCTTGTATTTCCTAATTCACTTTCTACGACATCCACAGGAAGACTTGGAGTGGTCCTATTCTACTCTGCCGGAAACCGCACGGCGAATCTATATATGTATTTGTAATAAAATATAACATCGTTAAGTTAGTATCCCATAACACAAGTCTCGAACTTACTTTGGAGCTAGCTCAATCTGTGTGATTTGCCCGTATATCAAAAAATACAAATCATATATATATATATATATATATATATATATATATATATATATATATATATATATATATATATATATATATATATATATGTATATACTAGATTTATAATAGGTATCGCTTTCCAAGAAAACCGATTGAGCATCGACTGAGAAACAAAAAGTTGTGTGTCCAAGGCTGCCTATCCTCTTTCCTTTTAGAACAGCACGTTGCTAAGTGCGGCGTGTTACGAAACACAATCGCGGGACGTAGTGAAAGGCCAAGCCACCAGAATGAAATGGTGGACGCACAGAACTGGTTCCATGCTTCAGAATGCAAGTAACTGGATAAAAACAACGTAAGACAAACCAGTCTCAGATTTGCCCGACGCACACATCATCATGCTTATAAACGTTTATTCATCTTGTTTCGTTTTATTACATTTAACCCTTAAACATACTTAATTGTGGATGATTGATTGACGCAACTCATACACACATCATCATCATCACATCAGCCACAGGAAGTCTACTGCTGGACACTGCCGTACACTAGGTACACTTTAACGATTTTACTGCTGCATTTAAAAAGCTTGAGTTGAAAAATGATTGGTACATAATTTTCTTAAAACATATATTCGAAACAGATCCCAGGTTTTCTCTCAATTCATACATGTTACATACGAGCAGTTATATATCAGTCCGGAATCAGTCATCAAAACGCGACGCAGCGACCGCAACGCAACATCCACTCTTCAATACTATCGGGTATGTCATCGCAGTGCAACTGGGTCGACCGGACACCAGATTTCTACTACCCACATGGCAATCGACCAAATTCAAAACATGTAAATCACAAAATAAGCTACGAAATATTTGACGACGACGTCTAAAATCAGCCGTGTGCGCGTGGGAGGTAGGGCCGCTGTGTTCTATTTGCTAACACCGCGATGCAAATGGTGAGCAAGGCTAAAGTTTCAAAATCAATCAGACAATGACATGGATGGTATTTTTAAAAGTTCTAAAAACTTTAGTTAGAGACTTTTTATATAATATTTTAAACAATAGATATAATGTATTTTCGCATACCTACGCATTGAGAACAAAGGTAATGTAAAGTCAAGCAATAACAAAATTGTCTATACATAATTATTAAAAATTTCTTATGATAAACGCAGATTTTAAAATTTATCACAATTATGTGAAACCATTCTGTGTAAATATTTTAAAAAATAGATATTTAGCTAATTATTAAACTCGATTTATTATTGTGTTATATGTGAATCGAGTTCTTATTTTTTTAAATTTACAATTATTAATATCGTTTTCGGCTTAGAACATAAAGTTTAACAAGACGTAAAAATATACAACTACTTAGGTACCTACCTGGGGATACGAGATACGCTTACTAGATACTACACAAACTCGACTAAAAGATATTTAAAATCTCTTATGGACCCCAAGAGAAAACGTATCAGATGTCAGTAACGCTATACCCTTGTAAGCATAACTAATAAAAAAACCTGTCTATTATTTAGATGGGCAGGTAAATTTAACTTGCACCTTGAATACCCTACAATTTCTATGCAGCCTAAAAAAAACTGTATTGTTTGACCAACCAAATATGCTGTCAAAAAAAACGTGCAGTCTTCATGCTTTAGTCGTAGAGTTCAATATTCCACCTGAATACTTTGGAATTCATTTTACTTATCTATTGTTACTATGATTTACAAGATTCCAATGTTATGTGAGATGCCAACTTTATCATTACGAGACAAAAAGCATGACCATTTTGTTTTTGCTTGTAAGGTGCTATTGTATCTTAAAACAAAAAGAAAACTTGACATTTAATATACAGCATTTATTTTGCCAGTTGACACAATCTCAAATATTTCCACATAAAATTATTTTAAAACGCACAAAACAACAACATCAGTAGGTCCTAAAATAGTAGACGATGTGTTGAGGCTGTAAAAACAAGCCGATCAACGGTAAACGAGTACGACAACTTTATATCTTGTCCCTTATTTTGAATTTCATAGATGTTTAGGTTCCGCGCGCAAGTCTATTTGGAGACAAAAACCGGCATTGGAAGCTATTTCGTCGCTTTGATCACAAATAGTGACGTTACGTGTATCGTAGTAGAAGGAACAGGCTTTTGAGCCCGCCCACACGGTACCGCCTCTTCGTTAAACGCGATCTGTCCTAACTTCTCGATCCGGCGACCTACAAATACATTGTTTTTCATTAAAAATATTGATGACTAATGACACGCATATGACAAATATAATTATAATAGGTACTCTAGTAATTAATTAAACTACAATGTCTAAGCTTAAAACTTGTTTCTTCTTTTACTTTCAGTTTGCATCGGAACCAATGGACGGATGTCGGTGCCATCGAATCGCGAGACCCACTACAGGAATCTTCGCGATCGCTTCACGAACTGCACCTACGTCGACGGCAACCTCGAGCTAACATGGCTGCAGAACGACACTATGGACTTGTCCTTCCTCAAGTACATAAGAGAAGTCACCGGATATGTTCTCATATCGTATGTAAACGTGAGACAGATAATCCTACCGCAATTACAAATCATACGTGGTCGCACACTATTCAAATTGAATGTGAGAGATGAAGAGTTTGCCCTCATTGTGACTATGTCATCGGCTTTCACCTTAGAGCTGCCAGCGCTCCGCGACGTCCTGAGAGGAAGCGTCGGCATTTATAACAATTACAATCTTTGTCATGTAAAAACCATAAACTGGGACGAAATAATAACAGGACCCAATGCGACATATGTTTATGTTTATGATTTCCAAACACCAGAACGAGTGTGCTCCCGATGTCACCCATCTTGTGAAGGCGGCTGTTGGGGAGAAGGTCCTGAAAACTGCCAAAAGTTCTCCAAAACAATTTGTAGTCCTCAGTGCGATCAAGGTCGATGTTTCGGCAAGAATCCCCGGGATTGTTGTAATACTTTTTGCGCCGGTGGATGCACTGGTCCACTCCCGACGCAATGTCTTGCCTGCCGAAACTTCTACGATGAAGGTACTTGCTCCCAAGAATGCCCACCGATGCAAATATATAATCCAACCACTTATTCTTGGGAACCCAACCCTAATGGAAAATATGCATATGGTGCGACATGTGTAAGAAATTGTCCAGAGCATCTTCTGAAAGACAATGGCGCTTGCGTTAGAAGCTGCCCACCAAACAAAACTGCCGTTAATGGTGAATGTAAACCTTGCAATGTTACATGTCCAAAAACATGTCGAGCCGAGAAACCAATACATTCTGGAAACATCGAGAGCTTCAGAGACTGTACTATAATTGATGGCTCTATAGAAATACTCGAAATGACATTTACGGGATTTCAGCATGTGAATGCTGATTATTCTTTTGGAGAGAGATATCCTAAGATGGACCCAGATATGTTGGAAGTTTTTAGCACGGTTCGCGAGGTGACCGGATATTTGAACGTTCAAGCTCTACATCCGAATTTCACTAGTCTGTCTTACTTCCGCAACCTGGAGGTGATCGGTGGACGCCAAGTGGTCGAGAACCTATTTGCTTCGCTTTACATAGTCAAGACATCGCTCAAGTCTTTAGGACTGAAGTCGCTGAAGAAAGTCAATTCTGGAGCAATAGCTATAATGGAAAACAAAGATTTATGCTTTGCCAGCAAAATAGCCTGGAACAAATTAGTGAAGTCAAAAGACCATAAACAAATCATACAAAATAATGGAGATGAAAAAACTTGTGGTGAGTTTGCTAAGCGATATGTATTTTTAGTCTTGGGGATCCTCATAGTTAGATAAGTTAGTTTTAGCTCAAGCGACTGATATATTTATGTCAGATTTTTCTTTTGTCGGATTTACATTTTCTTTATTTCATCTTTATTTTTATCTTGATCTAAGCGAATGATTTTTACAGAATTTAAGTACAGACATTAAAAACTAACAAACTAACCAGTTCATAATACTCACTTTTTGCAAAGC
Organism: Acrobasis consociella; assembly: GCA_963555685.1. Taxonomy (NCBI): domain Eukaryota; kingdom Metazoa; phylum Arthropoda; class Insecta; order Lepidoptera; family Pyralidae; genus Acrobasis; species Acrobasis consociella. Next base: position 19,265,984 of record OY743104.1, read on the forward strand.
GAATTAAATCTCTTGAAGTGGAAAGGTGTTAACTTATTAAAGATTATATTAATTTACTTCATATTTTTATAGTAATGATGTATAATAGTATTTTTTTTAAACCAATTCTACTCAATGCTTCGAACAAAAATCACCCTTTGTACCTTTAATGTACGTATAATACTTTCGAGTTTTCTCCAACTTCATCAACAATGTAACTCATTGAGTGATGTTGGTCATCGTTTTGTAACAAAAGCCTTTCCACTAAAGAGATAGAACCCATTGCTTCGACTGTGCTCCTAATCATGACTGTTCAACAGAACATTTGGTGTGCGATCCGCAATGTTCGGCTGACGGGTGCTGGGGTCCAGGGCCCGACCAGTGCCTCTCTTGCCAAAACTTCAAGTTCGGAGAAATGTGCATACAAAACTGCAGCATTATACCAGGGTACGTACATAAGCGCAATTACCTTTTTCTGTGTATCATCGTCTCTTGCAAAACTATTCTTTGATATCCTCAACGTACTCATTTTATTTTCGCCTTAACTAGCAACTTTGCATTATCAGCGATTAGATTGTTTTTAGTATTCCTTTAATGTTCTCTCTTGATTATTGCATAACGACTGTAAAACAAATAATTATAAAACATTTTTTTAAAGTGCGCCTTTAAAGAAATGCACCTATCAAGTTGGTGGCAGCCTTCATCAAGTCTGACAGGCTGATTTCCATAACAAAGTCGTATTACGTGTGAGTTTGCTCGCTCTTACCGGTTCGCCGTCCGACAACTCTGTCTTTTTATTGCATAGTCTGATCAACATAGGGTCAAATTTGTAAAATTTCCTTTCATAGTGTTAATAATTCTATTTTTATTATTCCAGCTTGTACAAGGCCGGACCAAAAACCTGCGAAAGATGTCATTCTGAGTGTCTGGACGGTTGCACAGGTCCTAGTCATGCCAACTGCACTCAGTGCAAAAATGTGCGAGATGGGCCTTTCTGCGTTGACAAATGCCCTTTGTCCAGATACCCTTCAATGAACGGAACCTGCTTGCCATGCCACGAAAACTGCAATAGCGATAAAGGTTGTACGGGTCCCTTGAACACTGTCGGCGTAGGAGGATGCAATTACTGTAAGAAAGCCATCATAACAGTCGAAGCCACAGTAGAACGCTGCCTTAAAGAGAATGAAACGTGTCCTGATGGTTATTACAACGAGTGGGTAGGCAATGTCAAGCCCTTGGACGAACAAGTTAATATAGGTTGCCGTAAGTGCCACCCACTATGTCGGCAATGTACAGGATTTGGCATCCACACACACATGTGCACTGTTTGCAAAGGTTACAAGAGAGGTGATCAGTGTGAAGAAGAATGTCCAGCTGACCACTTCACTGACGAAGTGGCCAGAACTTGTACGCCCTGTCACCAAGAATGTCGTGGCTGCACAGGAGCATCGTCAACAGACTGCACAAAATGTAAAAATCTTAAAATATTCCTCAATGAAGACAACTCCATCGATTCCAATACTGCATTCAACTGTACTGACGTTTGCCCAGAAAATATGCCGCATAAAATATATTTTGACGAGCTATTACAAAATCCAATCGAAGAACCTTATTGCTCTGAATCAGCTAACGACTTGCCTTCAATGACGACTGCGAGAACTCCCACAGTTTTAGTTATTATATTAGTTATTGCATTTATTTTACTAGTTACCCTAGGTGTAATTGGTTACACATGCAGACAAAAAGCAAAAGCGAAAAAAGAAGCTGTGAAAATGACAATGGTTCTTACAGGATGTGAGGATAATGAACCTCTACGGCCTACAAACGTGAAGCCAAATCTAGCTAAACTTCGTATCGTAAAGGAGGGAGAACTACGAAGAGGTGGTATGCTTGGATTTGGTGCTTTTGGAAAAGTGTACAAAGGTGTCTGGGTGCCAGAAGGAGAAAATGTCAAGATTCCGGTTGCTATAAAAGTGCTGAAAGACGGCACGGGTGCCAATACAAGCAAAGAGTTCCTAGAAGAAGCGTACATAATGGCCAGCGTGGAGCACCCTAATTTACTCCAATTACTGGCTGTTTGCATGACCAATCAGATGATGCTGATTACACAGTTGATGCCATTAGGCTGTCTGCTCGATTATGTCAGGACGCATAAGGAGAAAATAGGATCCAAAGCATTCCTGAACTGGTGCACGCAAATAGCACGCGGCATGGCATACTTGGAGGAGAAAAGATTGGTGCATAGAGATTTAGCGGCTAGAAATGTATTAGTACAAACGCCAAACTGTGTCAAAATAACAGATTTCGGTTTAGCAAAGCTATTAGATATAAACGAAGACGAGTACAAAGCAGCAGGCGGCAAGATGCCAATAAAATGGCTTGCGCTGGAATGCATACAGCACAGAATATTCACTCACAAAAGTGATGTTTGGGCATTTGGTGTGACTATTTGGGAAATATTGAGTTACGGCGCCCGACCATACGAGAATATATCCGCAAGAAATGTTCCGGAGCTGATCGAAAACGGTCTAAAACTGCCTCAACCCAGCATATGCACGCTGGACATCTACTGCACGATGGTTTCGTGCTGGATGTTGGACGCTGACAGCCGACCGACGTTCAAGGAACTGGCGGACACGTTCGCTGACATGGCGAGAGACCCTGGACGGTACCTCGTTATACCTGGGGACAAGTTTATGCGTTTGCCATCCTATTCAACACAGGTAAATATTTTTAATAAATTTTTCTAGTGGTAAAAAATCAGATCACTTATTTTGAGATCGCATGTATTGAATTGCGTATCTTTGTTTTATTTTTTCTATGGTCATCTCACTTGTATGATCTCAGCCACCCCAATGGAGCAATTCCTTATTTAATCTTAAGTATATAAAATATAAATAACTCATCAAAATATTTTTTTTAATTTCAGGATGAAAAGGAACTTATAAGAAATCTTTCATCGGCGATGGAAGGTCCAGAATCGCTGGTAGAAGCTGACGAATATTTACAACCGAAATTCAAAACAGTGCCAGGCACCGTCACTTCGAACTCTGCAGTGAGCGCCGGAGTAGAAACGCAAACTAGCTCACTCAAGCCATGCACTTCTTCGTCCTGGGCCAATAATATTTCGGGACCCGAAGGTGTCACCTCAGATGGCTCAAATAGGCCCGAAACATGGGACCAAGAACTGCTAAGATATAGCCACCAAATGAATCCAGATGGACATGAACTAAGACATTACTATAATAATGGCGTCTGCGCCTCCGATAGCTCTAGTTCAAGATACTGCAGCGACCCCATGAAGGTGCGGCCAGAAGGCTCACTTGATGGTAATTTCGACAGTATGTCAAAAACGAAAGAAGCTCAAGTCGGAAACTTGAAGCTAAATTTGCCATTAGACGAGGACGACTATTTGATGCCGTCACCGCAGCATAACCAGAACGCTTCGGCGTACATGGATTTGATAGGTGAAGGTGGTGAGGGTCAAGAAGGCAAAGAAATGCGGTACAGTAGTTTTGGCCCAAAACGGTGTGTCGACAATCCGGAGTACTTGATGTCGGACGAGAGTGTGCCGGCGCAGACTTTGGGAATTCCCACGGAGCCGCTGCCGCTGGAGTCGCTGTGCGTTAGCGAGGGCAGCGGCGGCGAGGGCACGCCGCGACCGGGCACCAGCAAGTACCTGCCGCAGCGCTCCGTGGAGGAGGAGTCCATGTCCGACCACGAATACTACAACGACCTACAACGCGAGCTGCAGCCGCTCCGCAGGAACGAGACCACAGTGTGAAGCTCGCTCGTCGCGTGTCGCGTCGCGTGTACTGATCTCTCGCTACAATGACTGTTTTACTTAATAGTGCGCGTGCGCGCCCCTCGTGCCATTGGAGTTATGGCTAGTGTTAGCTCGTTGATAAATCTCAACTAAGAATTTTATTGTAGTTATAATAAACAACTTTGTTATCTTTTTCTACTTAAATTTTGTAAAGGAACTGTTACGATATAGTAATTTGTAAAAATATTTTAAATCTTTCGGTTGCTCGAATGCACTAAACAAACTATAAGTTATTTATTAATTTAGATTAAGGATGGCTATGTTTACGTTTCTCGAATACTGTGCTGTAAAAAGGCGCGATGCAGTTGTTTCGAGTGTTATTTTAATGTTAAACTGTGATAATTAGATTAATTACAATATTATGGGACCAGTGAAATAATGAAGTGAAGGCCAAATAAGGAGCCCTTCGTAAATATATTAGGCGAATGTAGTGTCGCCAATGAACTTTCCATTTAGGTACCTACATTCCTCTTGGGGAACACTTTTCATACGTATTTACTTTATGTTTTTTTTCTAGGGATCTTCCTATACTATTTTTGTATCATATTTGATACATTCCGACGTACGGTTAGTAAGATCTTGCCAAACACGGGACCATATATAATAGAAGGCCGCTACTTGCTCTATCGACTTGCCTCTTTAAACCTATCACTACCAGCTTTGTATCATAACTTGTAAATACGAATAAGTATATAAACTTTTATAAATATTTATAGCAAAGCCGCAAAAGACATTAATTTTAAGGTTTCGAGCTGTCTTTAGCACAAAACGAGCTCAAATATTTCAGCCGAAATGCAATTTTATTTTTATTTAATACTATTAGATAAGTGTTTTTATTAGACCAAACCGTAATTGCCATGAACTTGTAAATAAATATATTCTATCCGGACTGTACATACTTATATTATAGAAATTTTAAAGCGTGTTTGTATGAAGTAGTTGCTACTGACATATAAAATACAAATGTAATTTTTGTTTTCTTTTATTGATTATATTATATTAAAATATTATGTCATCCGTGCTAATGCTGTAAAATTGATTGTGCCATTACAAATTAAAAAGGGTTAAATACAAACGAATATACTGTAACCTTTTGAACGCGAATATGTTTATGAAAAGCAGCTAAATCTAACATTTCTTTTTATTTCGATAGAGAAGGCAGCAAATTTTATGAGGTATCTAAACATATATATGTATCTAATAATTTTTTTCCTATGTTCATTAAATAACCCACAAAGAAATATCTGACGGTGGAATTTATTCTTATATTCTATCATATGCTGTAATTATTCTATTTTAAAATTCCCTGCGGTTGCTTACATAAACATATTCAGATTTATATATATTTTACTTAGATGCATTTGATAAATATGTATAGTAAGTTCGCATGGCTAACTGTTCTGTAGATAAAATGGTGAACGAGTATAAGTAGGTACTTGTACCTTGATAAAAGAAAATTCAATAAAATATCGACTTTTTTATTTGAGCCTTACTGTCCCAATCCTTTTTTATAGTTAAGATAGTTAACAAGACTAAAATTGTTTTATTGAAAGAGCATTAAATAATGCCTACCAAGTTATCTTCTACCTCCACTGGTTTTATTGTCAGAAACGACTTGTTTATCCTCTTTGCAGCTGTCTTTGCGCGCATAAGGGATACCTAACCTACCTATAAGTTTTCAAGGCGCATGCGAGTAACATTTATTAAACCGTGTTGGCGTCCAAAGAATGCAGTAAGGCTTCATTAGGTGTGCCGTATGCATGTCGCAGTTGCATTGTATAATCCGCTTTTTGACAAAAACTCTAGCAGTTTGGCATAACAGCACGGTTTCGTAAAACAGCTGAAATTCGTTCATCTATCGTCCAATCCAATCGTCCAATGTGTTACGTTTAACAAAACAGCTAACGTAGGATTGTAGATTTTTGTTCGGAATTCTACCAGTCTATCTTCTGTCAGTGGTATAGCTTCCGTAAAGGTAAATTCTTCATCGCGTTTCGACGCCGACCGATTTAGGACTGCAAAAGGTTGAGAACAAAAAAGCAGGCCTTTACCCTTAGCCAGGTAGTGATCACATAGCGAACCACCTCAGAAATATTTTTTTTCTGACGAGCAGATACTAGCTAGAAACCGCAAAATGTCATTCGTCTATTGTCTATGATACAGTTGATTTCTGAACGAAAAAAAAATACCCCTCTAGAAAAAAAAACTTGACATTTCGCTTGTCAAAGTCAAAATATTGGTCGAACAGCGAATTTTTGTGCAAATTGAAAGTGTTTTTTAGTATTAGGGCGGAAAAAATCCCGGTAAGTGATATTATTTGTGTTTTTATAATAGCAGATAGGTTGAATTATATGTAATATGTTTCGGTTTTACATGATATTTGTTTTTCTTTGAAATATTTACGCCGAAAGTTTGTGGTCAACATGTGACCTCTGCCTATCTGGAAAAACTTATTGTGGTTATTATGTAACCACTGTCCTACAAGCGTTTATCCATATAAATAAAGGCAAAACCATATTTACACATCAAATAGTTTGTATGGTAGATAGATATGTTCTTGGATCGAAGAATAACCGATACCCTGGTGTCAGAGTCTTTTAACCACTACATCACAGAGACATTAATATTTATTAATATTTTTATACAAAGAAACACATAAATCTTTCCTCTTTTTAATATTAGGCTTATATGTAGATTCACCTTTATTTTTTCAATACTTACATGTTGTGACCTAACTGGGCAGTGGTCAGATCTAATCCACATCATGTATATTTAAATGGGCAGTGGTCATATCCAGACCAGAGGGTTTTTTTATAGGAAATTGTAGGAATAAAAAAAATTAAGAAATTAGTTTTTTTATTATCATCCAATCTACCATTATCTGTATAAAAAGATAAAATAATCGCCAGGCCTGGCTAAGGGTTAAGCTTATTTTATATTGTTCTATATTGTTCACGAAAATTCACGTGAATCAAATGAAGGCCGTAAGAAACCGCTACGCCATTGAATTGTCCGGTTTACAAAATTTCGATGTTCATTAGTGTTTTATAACAATAAAATAAAGTTGAATGATGTTAGTTAGAGACTGGATTACTTGAGGTCAAAATGAGGTTTTATTTCCATGCCACGAGTAATAAACAAAAATGACAACTATTGCCCCCTCACATATTGTTTTGCTGTAATGCCAAAAAGCTAGAGGTTTTGTCAAACAACGGATTATACAGTCCAACTGTGACATGCACATCATCCAACTGAGGTACATTAGCCCTTTAAATGTCGGACGCCCGGAGCGGGCGTCTGATGTATTGTTTTACTATTGTGTCTGCTATGACGACGTTTGAAGGGTTAGTGTATAAAATTATTTTTTATTCGGAGTTTCTGTTCAGCAGTGGTCGTTGCGAAGCCCTGGTATCGGTAGCTTGTTTTTAATAAATAAAATTTTAATTAACACGGGATACACTAAATTCTATCTAATTACTAAATAAGCATTTAATCTTTGAATCTTTGGGTGTATGGGCTGTATACCCGCAACCTATTTATCAGTTAAATTGCTACCTACCTAGCGAATTGTTTACCAAGCTGGTGCGTTGCAAAAGCTTTAAGTTCTCACTATGGTTCTCACATTTTAGGCCGTCTATTAGGGCCATATAATACTCAGCTGGGTGACAACAAATGGCATAAAAAAATTCTCGGGCTCCACTGTGCTTCGGAAGTACGTATAAGCCGTTGATCCCGGCTGTCATCATTGTATGGCAGTCGTCAAGCTATATGCCTTTAGGCAGCCTGAAAAATTTGACACTAGTGTTGGCCACTTACATACACGAAAAACGAACAAAGTAAAGATCTAGGTACTAAGAAAACATTAAAAAAAACGTCGTTTTTTGAATAGATGAAAATAATAATATACTTAATCACAAAAGGATTTCTTTTTAATTATACACTTATTTCAAACGAGGCCCTGATTAGACGATGACGATGACGGTAATCATCAGCCCTTTCTGAACGTGCAGTTACTTAATCTTTGAAAATATTAGTTCCGCTCTTGAGATACAAGACCTGAAAACTATCGTGACGTGACTGCGCCGGCGCTTTCTACATGTTACCATTTAAGATCGTAATAGTTCATAAAGCTGCTGGCGACGTTTAAGTTACTGTTGAGAAAGTAACTAAAATTCTAAAATATATGAGGCAAACACGAAAATCTTTAATTGATGTTTGTATTTCGTAGTCTCAATCTATCTTTTATCTCTGCGTCTGTTGTCTATTAAGTACGTAACGTACCTTCAGTCCCATATTTTATATAAGTACGTAGAGATAAAAAATATTTTCTAAACCGGGAAAGCACTGTAAACATGTGGTAGAAAGATGTTTGGGATAAGTGAAAAATAAAATATACATTAGGTATATAAAATATAATAAGAATTTATTAAATCATTTATCAAATTACAAATAAAAATAATGGGTACAAAAATATAGGTATATTCGCAAACCCTATTATTTTATCAAAATACGTAACAACAAAATGCATTTTGGACGGATTTAGAAAATTATTTATAATACTCGCCTAGAACGTACCTATATACAACCAGCACGTCAAAATGTAACCTACTTTTATTTTATACGACTGAATATCTTAGGAATGATTACGGTAAGTACCTACCTAATTGAAAATAATAAGAAGGGGATCGGACCCTCTAGTTCCAGTAATCCGGTTGTTTTGTCCGGTCCCGGACTTGGACTTACCGAAGGGATTGGACAAATAAATATAAACATACTACATAGAATTCTATACTAAATATTATATTTACATTAAGTACAGATTATGTTAGATTTTACATTAACAAACTCAACATAATACTACATATGATTCTGCACTAAATACAATATTTAGTACTTACTTAAGTTTTTCATGAGTAATCTATTAATAAATACTAAGTATATCGTATTCTATATATGTATATATTTATTTAACTATTTTATGATAATATAAAAGCGAGGAAGTGATAAAAGCTCAGAAGAGCCCTATAAAATAAGATACATGTAAGTATTAAACCGGAGACATAAGAAATTGACATATCTGAAACCCACTGAAACAGGTAATAAAATAAGAAGATTCAGTGTAGGTATATAGAAAGCAAATAACATAGTTCTCTAATAAATTATACTTATGTTTTTATCAAAAGCCGTTAAGGTAATCATTAAAATAATTTTAATATGTATTTGTAGCTAATTAATCTAACTACAGAATATTTGGCATAATAAATGCATACTTTTGAATAACCAGATCTATTCATCAGATCATCATTATCAATAAAATATGTAGGTACCTACTATAGATATTATTTATAAGATTCGGTACCAAAAATAACAATGTATGAGGTAGAGACAAAATATCAATACCAAGTCATAGACAAACCAGCGATTACAGTCCAAATTTTTTGCTCTGCACATGTCACTGAACCAAAAAACCGTCTTTTGTATGCATCATTTTAATAGTGACAAAAATAACAGCAGCTCTAAACAAACTGGAAAAGTCGATACGAAGTCTATGTATTTACACTAGACGGCAGAACAGAGGACGCCTGCTCAGCTGTCTGAAATGTTCACAGACAATCCAATGTAGCGAATAGGCGTTTGCGGTATTGCTAATATTTGTTACAGGCTTGACTACCAAATTCTATTAATCTTTATTAAAAGATGTTTGCCCTAATATACATCTGTATTTATGAAAAGTTAAAAGTGAGGCGGAAGCATACCTTGGAGACATCCTATCTCGCTCTTACTGCCGCGGATATGTCATTAAGATGGCGCTGTTCTTCGTACAAGCGTTAAAGCATTACGAAAGACCGTAACTGATTCTACTATTAATTTATGTAGCATACTCATTTGGGCTTCGCCTATTCTATATCATTATCATCAAATCAGCCACAGGAAGTCCACTAATCATCGACTTGAATTAACCACTGATGGAGACAAAATTCAAATTCATACTCCACCGACAAGAGCATAGCTCTTAAATAATATAGATAGATAGGAGACTAGCTCACTAGTAAATCCGATGACATATTTAAAGAGGTTACACGAATGCCATTGCCGTTATGATATTACTAGACCATGTTATCTCGACGCACTGACGTTGTTTTTTATAGGGATTGAAACTTTTAATTCATCGGCTAAATGTATTTGTAATATTTTTTTTGTAGTTATATGTCCACGTCCATTAGCAACAAGTCAGAAGCAATCACTACTAACGGATAAAAATGTGATAAAAAATAATGGGATAGACGGGGTGTGACACCAGTGCGACAACATAACGGGGTTTAGATTACTAAATTAAATATAAATCACTATGTAATATAATAACCAAATTATTTATATTAAATCCATGAACCCAATAGGTATTGGGGTAATAATGCCAATAAATATACTAGTTGAGCATAATATTGTTTAAGTACTTTTATTTACACCCATGCTATAATTGCTTTATAAAAGTTTCTGAAACCGTTAGCTTATTGCCAACATTAAAACAACCAGGGGTTGGCTTTTGGATTCGCCTCGTAACCAACCATTTTTGTTCGATATATGCATTATTAATTTGCATTTCAATAAATGTACGATCCAAAATGTCAATAATTATTATAATAAATAATTAATTATTACCTATACCTACATAGTTTGTTTTTATTAGATACTCAGCGATTACTTACCATGAATTTGCACAAAGTTCTTACCTATGGTTTCAGGACTTTTAATAGAGGATTCATATCATGGGTGTAGACAGTCTTGTATGCAACTGTCATAATTAGGCATCAAAACACTCATGATACGATAGCCAAATGTGATAAACACACATTCCTGTTTTAATACCCCTGAGGGCCTTCGCTAAGTTATGCGGGTTTCAGTCTATCTCTGTCACAAACGCTACGTGCGACAGAAACAGGTGACAAGATTCTGCTATCTCTTTCGCATTTAGAGTTTGAAGGCCCATAAAATATTATAACAGTTGCATATAATGTAATAAGTCAGCTTTCTAAATAAGTCAAAAGGGAGTCAATGTACATAATACTAACAATTTATAAATACTTTTAATACTGGACCAAAAAAATTGTTCCATACAAAATACTTAACGCGTTTAAATTTAGGATATTATTATTGCGCTATTTCATAGTTGGAGAATAACTACTGTTGTTCATTATCAGTTCACAAAGTCCCTTTCGATACAAATAACTACTACATTTTTATAAGGTTTTAGGCATTCAAGATGCAATCTAAGACTAAAGTACTCAGATAGTACTCAATGATTAGAACATGATCGTTTTTAAACCAAGGTCGCGAGTTCAAGTCTCGCTTACGTGGTATTTTTCACCATTTCTTATTTCATTATTTAAGTACAAATATTTACTGTTAATAAAAAATAAATAAGTCACTACGTATACCTACAACTCTATCCGTTCATCGGACCTCTCTGTATTATCCTTCTTGTTGCGTCGATTCCTCCTGTGCTTGCTGTTGGAGAGGATCTCGTATGCTTGCTGTATCTCCATGAACCGCTCCTGGGCGGCGCGGCGCTGAGTCAGGTCCTTCACTTTGTCCGGGTGGTGCTCGCGGGACAAACGGCGCCACGTCGACGTGATCTCTTGCTGACTTGCGTCTGGACCGAGGCCGAGGACCTGTTGAGATGCAACTAGTAAGCAAATGTAGATACAAAAACCATTGAAGCTGCCGCATATATCTGGATAAAACGGCACGTTAAACTAGTGTTTGAACCCTTACATCCTTTGAAATCGAAGAAGACTTATTCATAAGAATCCTACAAGTCGTCATCATCCGATTGTATTTTCCTGGTTGCATCTTCAGCAATAATGCTTCAGAGCTTAGGGTCCGATACCTGACCAAAGAGATTTGACAAGGTTGCTGGTTGTTACACAATGCGACTGCCGTTTGACCTCCAGAAACCAAAGGGCAAGCCAGAGCCAATAAAAAATACAATAAGAATCCTTCAAGTGTTTGTATGAAACTGCCAATCCATGTCGTAAGAGGCGACATAAGAAGTAAGCACAAAAACTGCATTGAACCCATCGAGGATTAACGTCAGGTAGGCGATGGGACATACCACTACAACCCTATTTTGGTGACCATGTACAGTGGAATCTGTCCCAGGCCATCACTATCTAGTTGATAGCGATGGCCCGGGACAGGACAGGATGAAAACGTTTATACCATTTTGATGATGATTATAAACGGAAAGTATACCGTCTATAGAGAAGAAATGGCAAGAAAAACCCTGCGCTTTGAAGCAGCACAGCTAAAGATGCAACTACGAACATACTAAGATGAAAAGGAAAATAGTGAAACTAACCTTGTAAGCATTCTGCTCCCCATGAGGATCAGACAGGTCAATGATCTGCTTCCACACCTCGTACCAGCCGTGATGCTGCGCGTACTGGTAAGTGTCATACAGGCACTGCTTTACATCCAGCCACCTGCATTTCAAATAGTTACGATCAAGTTTTGTCGACATATCATCAACCAGTGATGTAGACAAATATTTTTGATAGGGTAGACACTAATACGAGAACGGCTGCATAAAAACCAAATGCATTTTTCGCTAATATCCGATATTCTTCTACATTGCTTTATGTGTTTTAAATAAAGTAAGGATTTTAAGAGTCCCCTGAAGGCAGCCTGAAAAATCAGACATTAGTGTAGGTTACTTACACACATGAAAAACAAACAAAAACTCTTCTCGACACAATATGCAATACAAATATATCTTGATATATAGGTAGCTTTCCACCTACCAAGGGCTGGTGAAGAAGTGGTGCAATGCTTCATAGACCGGCACTTCGTCTCCTTCGCTGTCCGTGATGGTGCCGTGGAAGTAGAGGTAGCTGCACCACAGCGACACGTACAGACACGCACACAAAGCCAGAACTGCTACACGTCTGTAAGCAAATAGACAAAATGCCTCATCAGAACAGTGCTTTATTAAACAATTTTATTTTTCAAAAATAATGCGTATGATTGACTGAAAAAAAAAGTAATGGTTACTATTAGTCAATATACTTACTTTGCAATGTGATGCCTTCTGGGCGTTCTTCGCCACTCCTTGGAGAATGTATCGAAGGCCAGGGCAGCAGCCAGAACCATGAGGGTGAACCACACTGTCTCGTCGTAGATGTAGTAGCGGACAGGGTAGGCGATGTACGCGGCTATGAGAGGCCACTTGAGGCCGCCCTGCTCGCGGCCGATGTTGCCAACCACCCAAACACCTGAAGATATATAAATGTAATCATCATCATTATATCGGCCGTTACAAATCCTTTGGTAGATATCGTCATGAAGGATATTATATACCATACTATCTATTAGTAAGCATTGTGGCGTCATACATACAATCAGATAAAAATGAAATCCTTGGGAATATCACATTTTTTTTAGATAATAAGCTAAGCACGCCAAATTTCCCTTCAATTTTATGTATATTAATTTTGAAAATAGTATAGGCTACTACTAGCCGTAGTTTAATAAGTAAAATTGTTCCGTTTATGCAACATAATATGTAGCATAACAAGAATTATCACTTACCCAGAGCAGCCACCAAGGGTATGAGGTAGTTGAGATATCTGAAGTTGAAGCCCCAGATCTCATCAGGTGGAACAGCAAACATCATCATCTGGCCCCACGAGTAGCCCACCATCAACATTCCAGTGAAGCGGTTCATCGAGAATGGAGGCTATTACAAGAACAGGTATAAAACATATAATTTAAACTTTATTATTGGTACTTGTATAAATATGTATAAGCATAATATACAAATTGTATAATATACAAATTGTAAATTATAGCTGTATTGCCAAACAGCTATTTTTGAATAACAACGGATTATACAATTCAACTGCGACATACATAAACACAACAACATTAAGCATTTGAAACAATAGGTTACAATTACATCAAACAGGTACAAATGCAACAGAGTGGAGCCGCCTCGGTCATCATCAGCTCTTTTTAATCTCCACTGCAGGAACACGACCCTTTCTGTACTACCTACTTGGCTAGAGCAGCCAGAGGACTTGGCCTACACTCTGCTCGCTGGGACGGGCTGGAGAGGTCTCATTGACGTTTATACATATAAGCTTTGTTTAACTTGTATTCCTAAGTCGCCTTCTACGACATCCACGGGAGGACTTGGAGTAGCCCTATTCTACTCTGCCGGAAGCCACGCAGCGTAAAGAAAAGTAAAAAAAAAAATCAAATAAATGAAACATTTACAATGATTCATAAAAATCTTTATCAAATAAATCAAAAAGCAGTATATGCACAAACTTTATATACTTGAACCAAAGACTACTAGAAATTTTTTGCTGTACTAAATAATATATAATATTAATTAGCCTTCTGAAAAGTCTCAATAAGTCTTAGTAGTATAAGTATATAGTTATTTGTATAAAATGTACCTGCTATGCCTGTGATTAATATACAACACAGAAACAACATGCGTAATGAGAATATTATAGGTAGTAGAAGTGGTATGGGAAAGTTGAACATCAAAGCAAAACACAAGAATATTAACATACACACACAGCCACACATGCATTTATCTATTGATACTTACATAATATTAACCACAGGCCACCAGAAGAGCTTATTCTTAAAATAAACATAAATTGATATAATTAGAAAATCAGATATTAAATAGATTATAAATAGTATTAAAAAAAGCTTGATAATATTTAAAAAAAATTACAAAGATGGAATAACCCAGCCATAACAACTTCAGGTTTTTACCATTTTAGTGTCGCTTAAAGGGTTAAAGTTTTAAAGGAAAAACTCCATTTTGGAATGAAATGAAGCAACAGTTATAAGATTGTATCAATATATTATATTGTTTAGGCATGTTTATGACAAATAAACGTAATGAAAAAGAAAGAAACTATTAATTTCAATTGTATTTACAATGTCTAAATTTCTTAAGTTTAACCCGTCCATCATTTAGCTAAAAGACTTCATCTAGTAGTAGCACTATTATCCGACCGGCCTCCTCTATTTGAGCAATTTTCATTTAATTCTTTTTTTATTTTATAAAACGTTATAATTTCGCCTAAATTATGAAGTGGTTCGCATCAAATTAAATCAGTCATCATGTGCCACCTGTTGAAATTTGTCTACCAATAGTAATGGAAAATCTGTAATTTTGACAAAAACAACATGAGGGTGCAGTTTGCATAAGATTTAATGCCAAAAAACGTACATGTCATCCACGCAAACAAACATCAAGGTTTTTTTCGGGAATTCACGGTAAGTTCGAGGTTCATTTACTATATGCTTTATTTGTTTATTTTGACCTTAAAATTTCAAGAAGCAAGCAAATATTGCGTATTTTCATAGATTTATTGAGCAAATTGTAGTGGACGGAATGTGGAGACCTATAAAATCACAATGTTACGAATTCCAACCAAATGTGGTCGGTAACAGGATTTTTGCACTTTTTAACCTTTCACTGCAAGACTATATCAGTTGTCGTGTCCCCAAGGCAAGGCTTAATAAATTCGAAATACATACTTTCGACCATGAAAGGATGTGGATACTTAAGTTATGAGCAATAAGAGGAATGTTTTTTTGGAAACATCCGACGCTTGCAAAATGGACCCACAAATGTTTGTGAGATAAATAGCATGTTCGCAGTGAAAGAGTTAAATAAAGTTAATTTGCTATTGTATTGGTTGTTTTGTGAGTGTTTTGTACTTAGTTATTTATTCTTAACACTATCCTTATATAATATATCCAACTTATGCAAAAATTTATAGATTCTTTGTAATTGAGTTTTAACTTTTATTCGGAATCCAGATTTGATTTGTTTCCCATATTCCTGTTTAGTCCAACTTGGATAGGTACCATTCTAGTTCTTATTTCGGTAAACTTGAGCAAGCTTGAATGAGACTACATGTGCTTCATTCAGATTTTATCATCATAAATGAAAAACATTAACATTTACATGTTAAACTAGCAGGAAGAGAGTTCATGAGAGTTTCATGAATTTTGTAAGCAATAAGATATAAGTTTTAGTAGGTGAGATATATCTAACTGGTCTGAATTTGGGTACTTATAGTGGTTGGATACAAGGATAGGTGGTCAACTAGTTGATAAAGTGCTTTTAGTTTATTTCCCCTCATTCAAGTTTAAAAACAAATATAGGAATAAAACTGCAATAATAACAGCTTACAGTAACATACATTAAGTATGTTTTTTTCATGAACTTTTAAGTATCTTTGTTATTTTTTTAAGGATTCATTTAGCTAAATTGACCAGTGTTCGGAATTTGGTGCAGTTAAATTAGCCATAAACATTAAAAAACAGAACTCATTGAAAAACACTAAACAACTTAACCCGTGACGCGTCCCATGTCCTAACATAGGCGCTAACGTAAATCCGAGCAAAACGTCCCATAACCTGACCGAGGCGATAACGCAGTCCGTTCTCTATGGTATTTTTTTCCTTCACTCTAATTTGATTGGTGCACTCAAAAAAAAATAATATTACTACGAATAGGAACTCTCTTTCTATCGATTTGAATTTTTTAAGCCAATGGCAATCAAGACATATTTGTATAACGAGAACATATTAATGAGTGAAGTGCGACACGAAACAAATCCGCGCCATTACTGCTTGTTGTTTGAATTCGGGTGCTTAATGAAATATTTAAATAGTTTGATAGGTGATTTTTTATGCTATAGTAGTGAAATTATACTCATTCGTAGTGTAATTTATTGGAATTCATGTTATTGGAAAAGATTTAAGTGAAGTGTGTGTAAATTTAGTACAAATAAATGTGTAAGTTGTGAATGGCGCCAAAAAAATCCTCACATTTAAAAGATTGGTGTCTAAAAGGATCAATCAGGTATTTAAGTATATGTATTTACTTTTATCTTCTTGCGTGTTTCCTAACATTTTTTTACATATACAATTCATCTAATACAGTTTAAGTACAAATTTAGTTTTTCCACAAAACATCAGGAGAAATTGCAATGTATGGGACATTTCGCATATGCAACGGTTATGGGCCGCGGACGTGTGACGGGTTAATTTCAACTACCTACTGTTTCATGTTGAATAAAAAAGAAGGATAAAATAAATAAGAACACAGAATATAGAGAGTTAGCCACAGAAATAATTATGTAGGTACTTAGGTACTTACTACAACCTGTTAAATAGACAGCATGTATCAAGCTGTATTATAAATAACCAAACTTGAAAGAATAGTAAACAAAGAAAATTTTATTTACGTTATGTTTCAAGCAGAGGTTCGAATAAATTAGGGAAGTTTAGGTTATAAGATAAGGAAAAAATTACCTTTCTGTTCACCTTCATCCTGCCAATAAGTTCTTGCATGTACTTGGGGTCTTCGTTCGCATCCCTCACGTAGCGAGGGATCCGGAGCACCTCACCAAGCCAACCAACACCAAAACCGCCGAGTGTCGTCCACCAGACAAACGCATGTCTATCCCTCCGTAAATAAAAGTGGTGCAGTCCAAATATGCCACCAAACAGCCAGAAAACATACGCCCAGAAAATTGACTTTTTACTTGGCATATTGCTTTCTTTTACACCCATTCTTATACAAACTTATGTCGTGGAAAGCGATACTGTTATCGTCCTATTTATGATGATAATCTACGTGGCAATGTTACATTAAAATTACCTATATAACATTAAGCTAAATTGTTACAATTGACATGCTATTATAATTGCTACAAAAATAAAACTTTTACACATAAAACTTCAGGATTTTTTCTAAAATAGGTAATCAAGTTTTTCAAGCAAGCAGCCACAAATCGACATTTGTTTGTTTGACAACGTACGTATACGCAATTGACGTTTGACGTATGACGTGACAAAACTTGACTGACCATAGACAATTAGTGATGGACCAAGTAGTCAACTGCCGGGTCTCCTGCACCTAAATTTTCGAAACATTACACAAAAACATGCAAACAAAGGGGCGTGGCTATACACAATTGTCTATGGCATACACATGTTTCTGCTTTTCAAAGCAGATGGAAAACATGCGCTGCGCGGGGCGATGGGGAGGGTTTCTTTTTTAATGAGGGGTTTTCGAAGTGACATTTAAAAAAAATATATAGTAACTTTTTTTCTCACTAGATGGCGTTGATACCTTGGTCAAGTGTCAAATAGTGGTGGGTCGTACGTAACGGGTTTTGCAGAAAACGGAACGGACTGGTTTCATCTGGCAAAGGAACTGGATTGAGAACCAGTTTCACGAAAAACTGCTTTCCCTATCCTTTAAATAAGATTTAAAATTGCTTAAACATTACGAAAGAAACGTGTTTGTAGGAGAAAAAACATATAAACGGGCGGAACGGAAGGAATGTTCGTTCATGTTTTGAATATCGGGGATCGTTTCGTTATTCGTTTCACCCGGTGTGGTCGTCCGTTCTCAGTATAACTATGTATATGAATCGAAAACCGTTCGTTCGTTTCTCTCGTAGAAACCAGTTTCAAAAAGCGTTTCATGAAAAAACGCCCAGTACGTCAAAAATGCTGTGCTTGTAAAATGTAAGCAATTTACATTCTACTAAGAATTTTCCCTTAATTCAGTAAATATATGAGAGAATTCTTATGAAAAGTTAGTCCAGACTTGATATTATGTCGTAAAGCTTGTATCCATTGTGATTTCGTCTTAAGGAAAACGACGAGTACCAATATTTTGACAGTTTTTCACAATACATGGGCTAACCATAATTACAACGTAGTATTTTTTTTTTGTTAGAATATTAATAAGCAAACATTATAATTGAAACAATAAATAGTTATGTTTATATTACCTACATAGATACCTAGAGAGTAGACATGGTCATTGAATGAACGAACGGTTCATTTCAACCGTTAACTGGCATGAAGTTCATAAACTATTAGACTAGTTTACCGTCGAATGATAAACCGAAATGATCGAATGATAATGATCGTGACTCCTCGTCGCTTCGCTACGCCAACCGAAGCTAGCAATCTGTTCGCTTCATTCATACTTTAATATTTGCCGATATGACTGTCTCTGCCGCGCGCATGTTTATAAACAGGTTTTTAGACATAATTTACGTTATTTTTTTGGTCTCATTTGACTCTAGTCTAGTTCACGTCGGTACGTTGACGTTGTCGTTGAATCGTGCAATAAAAGTTTAGTTTACGTTGTCATAGTTCCTCAATGTGGTTTCTAACTAGTCGAAAATTAGACTGTTTTATAAACTCGTTTAAATTTGACGGAAAACGGTCTTGTTTCGTCCATAGAGTTAGGATTGTACCTAAAGGTACCTAGAGAGGACACTCCAAAGAAATCAAGCAAAAAAAACGAGACCAATTTCAAATGTCGTTTACACGTTGTCTATGGAATGAGTGCTAATCAGTCCCCAGTACGGCGGGAAAGTAAATTGAAATTCAATTTTTATAAAAAAATATTAATCGTTGACTGCAAAAATCTTGGGAATAATACTTAAAAATGTGTGCTTAGATTGACTTACTGGGTTGTGCCGGCCTGCAGATCAAATATAATGAAAAATTCTCGAGGTTTTTCATTTCACTGGTAAGTTGTTTTTAGCTGATTGAACCCACTTTCGTTAAAACTTTGCATATAAAAAGATGGCAAAAATGATTGCAATAAACATTATATACTACAAGAATTCTTAAGCTTTTTGTATAAATTTTTATCAAATACGTGAATTTCCGCCAATTTTTGACCATTTTCGACATTAAACTTTACGTCAAACTAATATCTAGGGATTGCCGTTATCGATAAACACAGGTATCGATATGCTTTCGGAAAAGGCAAAAGTACGGCCTAAAAGGCCTTGTGTTATGTTAATTATTATAAAAACAATTATTATTTTTAGTAACCGACTTCAAAAAAAAAAGGTTTACGTAAGTATATATCCTTATGGAAAATTTCTAAATTTTATTGTGATTGCTAAATGTGCGAGGTTATGTAATTTGTTCGTAAATCCGTACAAATATACTTAGTGAATTTTAAAGTGCCTTTGTTGTTGATTTGTTTCAAACGTTATTATTTACCCCGTAAGCCTTAAAGGCCTTATTCAAGAAAGACTACTGAGACATGTCACTAGAGTCATCGAACATTTTGACATTTTGTTACTGTATTATATGTGGTACCCACCTACATTGTTTTGTGATTGCGTCAAAAAAAGAGTATAATGTTTTCAGGCTATACTTACTTATTATGTATTTTGTTACGAAACTGGAGTTCGAGATTTGGAGTAAAATGCTCACACTCTTGTTAGGGTACTTCACTACGGAACCAAAGAATGACACACAAGTATGGTCTTCCAAACGTCCGATGTCCAAGTCGTCAAGCATTCGTAATCAAAAATTCATCGCTGAAGTAGTATGAGGTATGAGTTACTCGCCGATATCGCTGGATAGTTAGTTATAATAGTTTATAACGGATACTCAGTTTGTCACGTGTTCGCTTTTATATACGCCTGCCTAGGTACCTAGATATTTCTAGAAAATACATGTACTTGACCTTCCGTGAGTTCCGTGATCCCGGCTTAAGAATGTTCGAGTGTATGACATTGCAATTGTGTGAAGTCGGGATCATTCTGGAACATTCCACAACCACCTGTATAGGTAATTTTAAATAATTCTTAAACATTCTACATCCTTCTAGATTATTTTATAAACCAGAATATTCGCTATTCTTCTTTATTCTTCTAGCAACTTCGCGACAATGTGATTTGCTTTATTCGGATCTAACTTCAAACTGAGATTTTGTCACCGAGTGACATATATAAATTAAATTGTAGTAGTGTTTCTTAATCTATTAAATCATATCGATGTGAAAATGATAAAGAAGTCTTATTTAAAGATATATTCCAATTTTCCCTGGCTTTGGATCGAACCCAGGATCTCCAGTGTTATTTTTTGAGGGCGCCACTATCGGAAGTCTAGTCCCTTAACACTGCGATACACATAATAAAAGAGTTTATAAGTAGTAAGTATCTGCTTTGATTTCCTACAATAGACGTTTCATATCAAAGGAGTTTCTGTTGTTGGCTGTTTATAATTACATTTAAAAAAATGTTGTAGTATGTATTTTATGGTTTCACTTCGATATTAAAACATCGATCCATCAAATCTATATCTATATCTATACAACATATAATAAAACAGTAAAATAAGTGTGTCTATACATTAAATATATTTCCAAAATAGAGTAAGAATTAAAAAAAAATGTCTGTATTTTTGTCTGTATGTTTGTTTGTCTGTTTGTACACGCTAATCTCCGGAAATATTGGACGGATTCGAATGAAACTTTTTTTGTTATAAAGCTATTAAGCCTGGGCATCATATAGGGTATAAATGATTTTGGAAAATAGAACGCCTGATGCAAAACCATAATAGTCCAGCTAAACTATAAAAGATATAAAAATGTCGCCTTAGTAAAAGTTGTTCAGCCTGATGAGCATTTTCCAGAGACATAAAGTCCACGCGAACGAAGTCGCGGGCTTCGGCTAGTGTTATATAAAAATTGCTATGCCAATCATCACGACGCGTAGCAATTTTATCGATAAAAGTCGATTGTGACCTAAGTGACGTAGTCCCCTGCACTAGCCGGATTTCAACACATGCATATTTACGCACACTAATGCACGCAGTTTTTGGTCTCGCCTTTTTACCGCCTATTTCCAGTCTTCTTACTTAGATCATAAGTCTATGGTTTCGTCGACGACAAAACCGTTGACGACCCACCCCTATAGAGAGTGACAGGACATTCAATATTGCCATCTATGACATTGACACATGCCTTTTTATCAACGCCATCTAGACTTATTTTTTTAAATTTCTTTTCTGAAAAGACCTCATTATTTTATGGTTTTGGGTACGAGTCCTTTGGAGCCTATCTCTATTATCTGCAATTGGTAAAACGCAGAACACATCTTCTAGTTCTTCGTCTGGCAAAAATGATGATAACAGTAATCAGAAATAAATATTATTAGGTATCTTAAGTGTCATTTTTAAAACACGGAGTCACCTAAACGAATGGTTTTTCCATACAAAAAACCGTTCGTTTAGTGACTCCGCGTTTGAAAAGTAGCACCTCATGATGAAATCAACCATAAAGAAATGTTTCATACAAAACAGAAATTATTTGCAGGAGACGGTTTGTGTATGAAAAATAATATTTTTGTTTTGTTTTTGTTTCATGTTTTTTTTGTAAATGTTTCGAGAATTCTGGCGCAGGAGTCCCGCCTTTACGATACTGTGGTAATATTGACGGTGTATGTCAGTGGTTCCCAAACTTATTTTGTCTACTGCCCACTTTGAGAATAAATATTTTTTTAGCGCCCCTTATTTTTTCACCTATTTAAAAACCACTATAACTTCAAATTAAATTAATTAATTATTGTGACCTATATGTATATTAACGGAGAATTCTAAACGAAACTTTTACTATAACCCGCAACTTGAAACCTGAGCGCAGTAGGTAACATACAACGGCGCTTAGGTCTCAAGTTAACTCTTACGGGCTCCACCTGCCAATAAGAATGATTATTGAAACGCAACTTTATAGTATTAAAACAGAGTATCTTTTATTAAAAATATAACTAAAATAATCAATCCTTATATAAAAACTAATGTGAAGGATGAATCTGATGCTGTTTAATAAGTTTGTTGATATCAGGTTCCAATTTACTCAAGAACAGTCGCAAGTCGCCACGTTCGGTAACAAGCAAACGATTTCTCTTTTTAGTAAGCAGTGTTGTCACAGCACTAAATCCACGTTCACACAAATATGACGATGGGAATGCTATCAAGAATCGTTGAACGATTGACCACAATCCAGGGTACAATTGCGGGATCGGTTTTTGTAGCCAAAATTCTTGGTAACCATTTTTGAACTTGATTTTTATTTCCTCGTTTGTTGTCAATTCTATAAGTTCTTCTTCCAGCAGAGGTGACATTGCTGTGTTGACATTTGAAAACGGATCCAACACCCAGTCTGGTATTTCCAAGTTCAAAATGTCCTGGTATCGTTCGGTGAAGTCAATGTGGAGGTTTTCCAAATGTTGGCAGTAGGCAAACAATTCGTCGTTACTGCATGATACTGATAAATTCGGAAAATTGTGAAACTCACGTCTGCCCAGATTCTTTTTGTGTAGAAGCAGTTTGGCTGCGAAAGCAGCAACGACGTTTTTTGTTTTAATTAAATTTAGTTTATCGCCTTGCAGTTGGAGATTCATGTCGTTGAACAATTTATACAGGTCTGTCATGTAAGCTATATCATTCTTTGATGTTATGAGCTTGTCGTGCAATTCTGTATCTTTATTTTCCAAGAACTCTATAACAGAGACAAACAGGTTGTAAAATCGAGACAGACAATTGCCTCTTGATAGCCAACGAACTTCAGTATGAAACAATAAACGGTTGAAATCCTCGTCATTAGTAACACAAAGCTGATGAAATAGTCTATCATTCAAAGAGCTGTTGCGGATTTTATTGACTGCTTTGATAACATATTGCAGTGATTGAAATAGTTTTTCACTTAAGTTTCTAGCAACTAAATGTTGTCTATGAATAACGCAATGTACACCAAGGACATCTGGAATTTTATTTTTTAAGTACGCTATGAAGCCTTTATGGCACCCTGTCATAGCCGGAGCGCCATCTGTAGCAACTGAAATAATATTTTGACGTGATAACGTCTTTAAAATCGTTTTAGGCGGGTGACATGTTCAGAAACTTGTGTCACACCAAAACCTCACGAGCGCGATCGCAGGTATAACGAGAGAGAGACGGACCGATCTCCCGTCTCATCTCGAGCGCTGCCAGAAGACGTTATCACGTAAACATCTCGATCGTAAACCTACTTTACAAACAACCAATTTTTTCAAAGGAATCTCTTTCTCATCGCAAAACTTTTCCAATGTATTGAATATGGTTTCCCCTTTTGTATCGGTCTCTAAATTTCTAGCAAATAATAGTTCTTCACATATTTTCTCATCTTTAACCGCTGAAACGCCCTTGTCAACTACTGCTTGACGCGAGTTTTCAACGCAAATTGTCCGTGTCAAGTACTGGTTGACAAGGCTTCGGACGCTATTTTGCCCCTGTCAAGTCCCAGTTGACACACGTTTTTGTACGCGAACTGCCCGAGTCAACTACTCGTTGACAAGGCATTCGCTCTCCGATGCCTTCGAATAAACTAAAATATAACCATCTCTGTCGCTCTAAGCTCAATATGTATTAGCTATCTCGGTTAGCCGTAAAATTTCCTACCAAACGGTGCATAGACAAACGTCCAACTCAAGAAGAAAAATAAAAAAAGACGTTTGACAGTTTACTGTTCGCGCGCTTGTAGTGGTGAAGTGTTTTTGTGTCGTCGGAGTGTGTGGAATAAATAGTGATTTTATATTAATTGTAACTATTTATTCCTGATTATTTATGATTTTCGAGACATGTAAACAACTACTACGTAAACAAAAATTACAGCATGAAACACAATAATAATTTGGGTTTTTTCGTAACCTACAATATACTGTAGGTACAATTTGGTGCGAAACAACGAAATGATTGCCTTTAATTTTGGCACTTTTGGCTGTATTTTCCTAGTAAATGCTATTTATAAGTTAGATTAGGTATTCATCTGCTGAAACAATAAGAAAAAGTAGAAAAATATATGTAAACAAGCAAGTATTACGATTTTCAAATAAATTACGCCGCGCGACGCCAGATTATTGTTTAAAATCAAAGGGCTGTAAATAAATATTTTTATATGGACAAGTGTATGTTTTTATTTCCCATATTATTAAATATTATATAAGTAACATAATTGTAAATAAAAACTTTATGTCATTGCATAAATTTTTGAGGTATGATCCTTTAAATACAAGACGAGCTTTTAAATAGCGCTATCTCAAGTTCAGCGCAACATAACTCTACACCAGAGTCATCATCTGACAAATAAAATATAACATTGGATAGCTTCATTCGTAGTCATCACAAAAAACAAAACACTTGATAGTCTTGCTAGTGTACTTTAGTTGAAAGAATCGATTGTGTGAAATATGAGCCGCGCGGCGACCCGTCGCGACGGGAGCTCGCGCGGGCAAAAAATGGCGGGGCAGGAGAGGGGGTGATTACATCATCGCCAGCCGGGCACTGAGTAGCAACGCGCAGCGAGTGGCCGGGCGGTTTGCGCGTGATTTACGAAAGCGGCGGGGCGCTTGAACGGTATAAACCTCACGTAAGACAACAACAATGCTTCATTAGTTGGTAAAGTGGACTCATCGAGCTGAATTGAGAATTGACTTGTCCTCAGGTGATCGCACAATGATTCTTCAATGTTTTCAGCCATTTCATCAATTCGTCTTTGCACAGAATTATTACTCAAAGGAATTTTTCGGATAATATCTGCGGTCGGTTTATAAAGCACAGTAGTTATTACTTCATTTATTGCTGGCAATATTAACTCTTCTCCGATGTTATGTGGTTTACCTTTTTGAGCAATTAACAAAGAGATATTGTACGAAGCACGAAGTCCGTCGTCATCTTGCTTAGCAGCCGCCGAAAATAGTTTTGCTACA
This sequence comes from Acrobasis consociella, assembly GCA_963555685.1. Taxonomy (NCBI): domain Eukaryota; kingdom Metazoa; phylum Arthropoda; class Insecta; order Lepidoptera; family Pyralidae; genus Acrobasis; species Acrobasis consociella. Next base: position 19,291,406 of record OY743104.1, read on the forward strand.
CTTGGCTGAGTATTATGCTTCTTCTCTAGGTCTTGAAAATATGCTACATTCTTGTCTTTCTTATCTGGATGCATTTTATTCAAATGATCTTGCAGCCTTGAAGGCTTCATTGCTTCATTCGAAAATGTTTTTAGACATAGAAGACACAAAGGCGACAATGGGTTTGTGGGATTTTCAATAAATCCGAATTTAATATATTCCGCACAGTATTGCCGTCTCTTCTTTTTTACTTCCGACATTGTTTTGCTTTGAGAAATACGTTCAACTTCGCGAGTAGTGTAGAGGAGGCGTAAGTACTGCTCATCTATTGCGCGCGAAACCACAAATGAAAATAAAATAAATATTACATTGTTTATATAGGAATGCTTAAGCAGCACGCACCGACAGGGATAAAACAAACATGCTAAACTCGTTTATCTCATTCGACGCTCAATCGTACTCAACAAGTCCGAACAAGTATTCAATGAACCAGCCAACTGATACAGGAATGCACAATTCGGGTTATTTAACAAAAACTTGTTAAAACATGATAGATATCTACGAGTACTAATAACTATTAAAATGCGAAAGTGTGTCTGTTGCCTTTTTATTTGTTTGTTTGTGTCTACTGTCATTACGAAACGGAGCGACCGATTGACATGATTTTCATTTTTTCTATATTCAATACTAGCAGTCCATCCCGGCTTCGCCCGTGGTACATACATAGCCTATGTCACTCAGGGATAACATACCTATCCAACAGTGAAAGAATTTTTAAAATCGATCCAGTAGTTTCGGAGCCTATTCAATACAATCAAACAAACAAACAAACAAACAAATCTTTCCTCTTTATAATATTAGTGTAGAAAATAGGACAGATATATGAACTACGCGGAGAGAAATATAGAACCGAGTTTGAGCAATCTTTTAATTCATATTAGTTGATGTTCACAAGTTGTTGTTGAGAGTCGAGAGCTCTTGCAGTCGTTGTTTAAGAGGCCTCCTAGCTAAATAAAGCTCCTAGCAAAAAAAAAAACATTTTCTTTCTGGGTCTCTTACCGCCCCCCTTGAGACCTGCAGCGCCCACAAGGGGGCGTTATCGCCCACTTTGGGAAAGACTGTTGTATGTAATAGGCCGTATCGCGGTATCGTGATAATATTACAAATTATTCAAAAATCTTGAAATCCGCGATACTCAGGGGGCGTGGCTTCAATATTATTGAAATGTAATGGCATCAAGCAAGATATTTTTTCTATCAGTATTTGCTCGCAGTCATGGAAATCCAGTCTTTTTCACAACGCTTCCGCTTTTGGTGTTTAGTTTTCAATGCACACTATTGCTATAGCAGCCTTTTTAGGGTTCCGTACCCAAAGGGTAAAAACAGGACCTTATTACTAAGACTTCGCTGTTTGTCGTCTGTCCGTCTGTAAGTCTGTCCGTCTGTCCGTCTGTCTGTCACCAGGCTGTATCTCAAGAACCGCGATAGGAAGACAGTAGAATTTTTCACAATTTATGTATTTCTGTTGCCGCTATAACAACAAATACTAATAACAGTAATTGTGACCGTGAAACTCTGAAATCAAATACTAATAACAAAATATAATAAATATTTAAGGGGGACGAAAAACTACTTTACTCTATTATTTTCAAATGCGTACTGATGATGATATTGTTGATTATATAAAAGCCCATTTCAATACTTGTGATATCGCGATATCACAAGTATTGTATCATAATAATATTGACAAATGTAACATACCCCATAGAATGTTCTTTTCGTGCAAACCTTTGCTTATGACATACGACCGATTCAAAAATGCGCCCGTTTGGATTCGTAATGTGACAAGTACAGATGGGCGGTGAGTAAATACCCAATCTACCCATTTGGGAATATTCCCGGTAGATTGGGTAAATACCCGATAAATACCCGTATCTACCCATTTGCTTAGTAGATTGAATTTTATGAGTAATTACTTCGCAATTCGTGTCCGAAATTGTGTGCCTGCGCTATAATGTTTGAAATACAAGTAGACGTCAAATCTGACATTAAAGTATATGAAACCACCACACTAATCATACTTTGAAAGTAGTCTTCTTTGACTTATCATCATTTTTTTTGCTTCCAGCAAAAAAAATGATGATAAGTCAAAGAAGTACGGTAAAAAATCATAAATTACGATGTCAATATATGAGCACCCTTATACATATATTGAGAGTAGGTATCTTTGACTGCTCATCCAAGAGCCAAAACTACTGATTTTGGAGTTGCTCTTGGAACAAAAGATATTTGTATAGATTAGTTCTTCGATCCCCCATCAACTTGTTATAACATTTCCTACAAAACATAGAAACCATATGATAGATTTTGTTACAAAATAGTTATTTTAAAGAAAAGTCATAAATCTTATTAAAGGATGTTTCCTGTGATCTTGGTATAAATTACGAAATTCTCCGCGTAGATACCTGCCCACCAAAAATATACCTGTTAAAAAGGTGGCCAAGTTCCCTAAAAAGGGTAAAACCATGGTATAATAAAACAGGTATTCTCTTCCCCAGATGGAACTTGACTACGTCACAAAGTGTTGCCATTGCCACTGATTGTTCTTTTCAGTAAATTTAAGGTCTTTCTCAATTAGTTCATGAATATTAAATAAAATATTAAGTAACTTAGCTATTTAGTATCTCGCGATTCTCGCGTGATTCATCAATTCAATATTTTATAAATTGATGTAATGGATTATTAATTCGAAATTGGTATATAAAGTTCAAAAATGCATTACGCTCGGGTAATTCAATTTCACGCAGTGGCAACACATCAAACGATCTGTGTGCCAAACAGAGATATGGGACTTAACCCATATCTCTGGTGCCAAAATTCAAAACGCTAGGATAATTGGAAGTGGGTGGAAGTGAAAGGTTTTGATTACCGGTCAGTGAGTCAGTCAGTGCCAAAATTAGCTATTTTCACAGGGTCATATTTCAGAATCTACTAAAGCTATATCTATGAAATTTGGCTTACTGCTTTAGTACCAGTATATAATTACGTAGGTATAATTTTATTTCCGACTTGCAATAGGCACTGAGCTACATGGGGGGTCAAAAGGGGGTCGAAACGGTTCGTGTAAATAGTGCACGGCATGCGGCCTGTTGCTAGAACTTGGCCTGCGCAATACCGTGCGCTTAGTACACGTTACATTTAGTTCGTGGACTCCAGTCCTTTCCTGACATGGAGAATATCATGTTTTAAAAAACGGCTACTTTCCCAAAAAGTAATAATTTGGATAACGACATTGTTTCTTCCGACTCCCTGAATACGTCTCTCTATGGTCTACCTCGACTGCTGCCGCTAAAGGCTACTGAGTAGAGTACGTCGTCGCATGCTAGAAGCCCCGCCACATTAGACCGCTACGCCACGCAGCGCGCCGCATAGACCTAATTCGTGAACTGGCCGTATTCACACTTCGACTAGAGTGCAGTGGTGCGATTTTTCAAACGCGGAGTCACCTAAACGAATGGTTTTTCCATACAAAAAACCGTTCTTTTAGTGACTCCGCGTTTGAAAAATCGCACCACAGGTGTTTAGCAGTTACGATTAGAGATGGGCGGTGGGTAAATACCCAATCTACCCATTTGGGAATATACCCGGTAGATTGGGTAAATACCCGGTATATACCCGTATCTACCCATTTGGTGGGTAGATTGAATTTTATGAGTAATTACTTCGCAATTCGTGTCCGAAAGTGTGTGCAAGCGCTGTAATATGCTTAAAATGCAGGTAGACGTCAAATCTGACATTAAAGTATATGAAATCACCATACTAATCATACTTTGATAATAGGCTTTTTTGATTTATTATCATTTTTTGTTGGGAGGTGCGCAAAGACATACTTAAAAGTGGTTAAATGAGTAAGAAGATATAAAATGCGATGTCAATATATGGGCACCCTCATACATGTATAGAAATTAGGTATCTTTGACTGCTAATTTAAGAGCCAAAACTACGGATTTCGGGTTTGGTCTCGGAACAAAAGATATTCGTTTAGACGAGTTCTTCGATCCCCCATCAACTTGTCATAACATTTCCCACAAAATAGTATGCCGGGTATTTACCCGTATCTACCCGTTGTATGGGAACATACAAATTGACAGGTCTAACTTTATATTTTTTGCTGGCAAATATTTGTAGACCTAACTAGATGTTAAAATGTGCAATCAGACATCAAATGCGATGACAATATACGAGCACCCTCATACATGTATAGAGATTAGGTATCTTTGACTGCTAATTTAAGAGCCAAAACTATTGATTTCGGGGTTGGTCTCGGAACAAAAGATATTCGTTTAGACGAGTTCTTCGATCCCCCATCAACTTATCATAACATTTCCCACAAAATAGTATGCCGGGTATTTACCCGTATCTACCCGTTGTATGGGAACATACAAATTGACAGGTCTAACTTTATATTTTTTGCTGGCAAATATTTTTAGACCTAACTAGATGTTAAAATGTGCAATCAGACATCAAATGCGATGTCAATATACGAGCACCCTCATACATGTATAGAGATTAGGTATCTTTGACTGCTAATGTTAGAGCCAAAACTACTGATTTCGGGATTGGTCGCGGAACAAAAGATATTCGTATAGATGAGTTCTTCGATCCCCCATCAACTTGTCATAACATTTCCCTCAAAATAGTATGCCGGGTATTTACCCGTATCTACCCGTTGTATGGGAACATACAAATTGACAGGTCTAACTTTATATTTTTTGCTGGCAAATATTTTTAGACCTAACTAGATGTTAAAATGTGCAATCAGACATCAAATGCGATGTCAATATACGAGCACCCTCATACATGTATAGAGATTAGGTATCTTTGACTGCTAATTTAAGAGCCAAAACTACGGATTTCGGGGTTGGTCTCGGAACAAAAGATATTCGTTTAGACGAGTTCTTCGATCCCCCATCAACTTGTCATAACATTTCCCACAAAATAGTATGCCGGGTATTTACCCGTATCTACCCGTTGTATGGGAACATACAAATTGACAGGTCTATCTTTATATTTTTTGCTGGCAAATATTTTTAGACCTAACTAGATGTTAAAATGTGCAATCAGACATCAAATGCGATGTCAATATACGAGCACCCTCATACATGTATAGAGATTAGGTATCTTTGACTGCTAATTTAAGAGCCAAAACTACGGATTTCGGGGTTGGTCTCGGAACAAAAGATATTCGTTTAGACGAGTTCTTCGATCCCCCATCAACTTGTCATAACATTTCCCACAAAATAGTATGCCGGGTATTTACCCGTATCTACCCGTTGTATGGGAACATACAAATTGACAGGTCTATCTTTATATTTTTTGCTGGCAAATATTTTTAGACCCAACTAGATGTTAAAATGTGCAATCAGACATCAAATGCGATGACAATATACGAGCACCCTCATACATGTATAGAGATTAGGTATCTTTGACTGCTAATTCAAGAGCCAAAACTATTGATTTCGGGGTTGGTCTCGGAACAAAAGATATTCGTTTAGACGAGTTCTTCTATCCCCCATCAACTTATCATAACATTTCCCACAAAATAGTATGCCGGGTATTTACCCGTATCTACCCGTTGTATGGGAACATACAAATTGACAGGTCTAACTTTATATTTTTTGCTGGCAAATATTTTTAGACCTAACTAGATGTTAAAATGTGCAATCAGACATCAAATGCGATGTCAATATACGAGCACCCTCATACATGTATAGAGATAAGGTATCTTTGACTGCTAATTGAAGAGCCAAAACTACTGATTTCGGGGTTGGTCTAGGAACAAAAGATATTCGTTTAGACGAGTTCTTCGATCCCTCATCAACTTGTCATAACATTTCCCACAAAATAGTATGCCGGGTATTTACCCGTATCTACCCGTTGTATGGGAACATACAAATTGACAGGTCTAACTTTATATTTTTTGCTGGCAAATATTTTTAGACCTAACTAGATGTTAAAATGTGCAATCAGACATCAAATGCGATGTCAATATACGAGCACCCTCATACATGTATAGAGATTAGGTATCTTTGACTGCTAATTTAAGAGCCAAAACTACGGATTTCGGGGTTGGTCTCGGAACAAAAGATATTCGTTTAGACGAGTTCTTCGATCCCCCATCAACTTGTCATAACATTTCCCACAAAATAGTATGCCGGGTATTTACCCGTATCTACCCGTTGTATGGGAACATACAAATTGACAGGTCTATCTTTATATTTTTTGCTGGCAAATATTTTTAGACCTAACTAGATGTTAAAATGTGCAATCAGACATCAAATGCGATGTCAATATACGAGCACCCTCATACATGTATAGAGATAAGGTATCTTTGACTGCTAATTGAAGAGCCAAAACTACTGATTTCGGGGTTGGTCTCGGAACAAAAGATATTCGTTTAGACGAGTTCTTCGATCCCTCATCAACTTGTCATAACATTTCCCACAAAATAGTATGCCGGGTATTTACCCGTATCTACCCGTTGTATGGGAACATACAAATTGACAGGTCTAACTTTATATTTTTTGCTGGCAAATATTTTTAGACCTAACTCGATGTTAAAATGTGCAATCAGACATCAAATGCGATGTCAATATACGAGCACCCTCATACATGTATAGAGATTAGGTATCTTTGACTGCTAATTTAAGAGCCAAAACTACTGATTTCGGGATTGGTCGCGGAACAAAAGATATTCGTATAGATGAGTTCTTCGATCCCCCATCAACTTGTCATAACATTTCCCACAAAATAGTATGCCGGGTATTTACCCGTATCTACCCGTTGTATGGGAACATACAAATTGACAGGTCTAACTTTATATTTTTTGCTGGCAAATATTTTTAGACCTAACTAGATGTTAAAATGTGCAATCAGACATCAAATGCGATGTCAATATACGAGCACCCTCATACATGTATAGAGATTAGGTATCTTTGACTGCTAATGTTAGAGCCAAAACTACTGATTTCGGGGTTGGTCTCGGAACAAAAGATATTCGTTTAGACGAGTTCTTCGATCCCCCATCAACTTGTCATAACATTTCCCACAAAATAGTATGCCGGGTATTTACCCGTATCTACCCGTTGTATGGGAACATACAAATTGACAGGTCTAACTTTATACTTTTTGCTGGCAAATATTTTTAGACCTAACTAGATGTTAAAATGTGCAATCAGACATCAAATGCGATGTCAATATACGAGCACCCTCATACATGTATAGAGATTTAAACGAAACGCTAGCCAGCTTTAAATCTCAAGTGAAGTCACGCTATCTATGCCTAGTTTGATTTCCTTTCTTTTTTGTCTTCTTTACATATCTTGTTCTGGGTATCTTTTCTGTGTACATATGTATTTATTATGTGTATTATATATTTATTTATTTATGTATGTATATATCTAGGTATATGTATTTATTATGTATGTATATGTATAAGTATATTTATTAATTGTATCTACAGTTTTTATTTTCTTATCCCTTGCCTATAACCTATAACTTTGCACCTCACCTGTTTTCGAAAAACATCTCCAAGTACCTCGGTTGCCTGGAAGAGATTGCAGTTGCGATAAGGCCGCCTTTTGACATCTGTTTTATGTATCCAATACTCTGTTACTGTATGTTTTGGTGCAATAAAGATTTTAACTAACTAACTAACTAACTAACATGTATAGAGATAAGGTATCTTTGACTGCTAATGTTAGAGCCAAAACTACTGATTTCGGGGTTGGTCGCGGAACAAAAGATATTCGTTTAGACGAGTTCTTCGATCCCCCATTAACTTGTCATAACATTTCCCACAAAATAGTATGCCGGGTATTTACCCGTATCTACCCGTTGTATGGGAACATACAAATTGACAGGTCTATCTTTATATTTTTTGCTGGCAAATATTTTTAGACCTAACTAGATGTTAAAATGTGCAATCAGACATCAAATGCGATGTCAATATACGAGCACCCTCATACATGTATAGAGATTAGGTATTTTTGACTGCTAATTTAAGAGCCAAAACTACGGATTTCGGGGTTGGTCTCGGAACAAAAGATATTCGTTTAGACGAGTTCTTCGATCCCCCATCAACTTGTCATAACATTTCCCACAAAATAGTATGCCGGGTATTTACCCGTATCTACCCGTTGTATGGGAACATACAAATTGACAGGTTTAAATTTATATTTTTTGCAGGCAAATATTTTAAGACCTAACTAGATGTTAAAATGTGCAATCAGACATCAAATGCGATGTCAATATACGAGCACCCTCATACATGTATAGAGATTAGGTATCTTTGACTGCTAATTTAAGAGCCAAAACTACTGATTTCGGGGTTTGTCTCGGAACAAAAGATATTCGTTTAGACGAGTTTTTTGATCCCCCATCAACTTGTCATAACATTTCGCACAAAATAGTATGCCGGGTATTTACCCGTATCTACCCGTTGTATGGGAACATACAAATTGACAGGTCTAACTTTATATTTTTTGCTGGCAAATATTTTTAGACCTAACTAGATGTTAAAATGTGCAATCAGACATCAAATGCGATGTCAATATACGAGCACCCTCATACATGTATAGAGATTAGGTATCTTTGACTGCTAATTGAAGAGCCAAAACTACTGATTTCGGGGTTGGTCTAGGAATAAAAGATATTCGTTTAGACGAGTTCTTCGATCCCCCATCAACTTGTCATAACATTTCACACAAAATAGTATGCCGGGTATTTACCCGTATCTACCCGTTGTATGGGAACATACAAATTGACAGGTCTAACTTTATATTTTTTGCTGGCAAATATTTTTAGACCTAACTAGATGTTAAAATGTGCAATCAGACATCAAATGCGATGTCAATATACGAGCACCCTCATACATGTATAGAGATTAGGTATCTTTGACTGCTAATTTAAGAGCCAAAACTACGGATTTCGGGGTTGGTCTCGGAACAAAAGATATTCGTTTAGACGAGTTCTTCGATCCCCCATCAACTTGTCATAACATTTCCCACAAAATAGTATGCCGGGTATTTACCCGTATCTACCCGTTGTATGGGAACATACAAATTGACAGGTCTATCTTTATATTTTTTGCTGGCAAATATTTTTAGACCTAACTAGATGTTAAAATGTGCAATCAGACATCAAATGCGATGACAATATACGAGCACCCTCATACATGTATAGAGATTAGGTATCTTTGACTGCTAATTTAAGAGCCAAAACTATTGATTTCGGGGTTGGTCTCGGAACAAAAGATATTCGTTTAGACGAGTTCTTCGATCCCCCATCAACTTATTATAACATTTCCCACAAAATAGTATGCCGGGTATTTACCCGTATCTACCCGTTGTATGGGAACATACAAATTGACAGGTCTTACTTTATATTTTTTGCTGGCAAATATTTTTAGACCTAACTAGATGTTAAAATTTGCAATCAGACATCAAATGCGATGTCAATATACAAGCACCGTCATACATGTATAGAGATTAGGTATCTTTTACTGCTAATTTAAGAGCCAAAACTACTGATTTTGGGGTTGGTCTCGGAACAAAAGATATTCGTTTAGACGAGTTCTTTGATCCCCCATCAACTTGTCATAACATTTCCCACAAAATAGTATGCCGGGTATTTACCCGTATCTACCCGTTGTATGGGAACATAAAAGTTGACAGGTCTATCTTTATATTTTTTGCTGACAAATATTTGTAGCCCTAACTAGATGTTAAAATGTGCAATCAGACATCAAATGCGATGTCAATATACGAGCACCCTCATACATGTATAGGGAGTAGGTATCTTTGACTGCTTATCCAAGAGCCAAAACTACTGATTTCGGGGTTGGTCTCGGAACAAAAGATATTCGTATAGATGAGTTCTTCGATCCCCCATCAACTTGTTATAACATTTCCCACAAAATAGTATGCTGGGTATTTACCCGTATCTACCCGTTGTATGGAAACATACAAATTGACAGGTCTACGTTTACATTTTTTGCTGGCAAACGTAAGTAGACCTAATTATATGTTAAAATAAGTAATCAGATAACAAATAAGATGGCATCTGTATATTTAATAAGGAAATCATCAGTGATTTTAATCTTTGATATTTTTTCTTTTAGAGATATTCATTGTTTTATACATTATATAACCTTTTTGTACATTTCTACACATGAATAGTGGACTCACACAAATTATTAAATAAATATTCCAATCTACCCACCCAAACGGGTAGATACGGGTATATACCCGGTGCATATCGGGTAAATACCCAAGCGTGGGTAAATACCCGGGTAGATGCCCATCTCTAGTTACGATAGTGTGAGTTGTGTTGTGTCCAGTACAGAGGTACTATTTTTCAAACGCGGAGTCACTAAACGAACGATTTTTTGTAAGGAAAAACTATTCGTTTAGGTGTCTCCGCGTTTTAAAAATAGCACTTCTGGAGACGTATTTTTGAAATCACTTGTCTCATTATGAAGGGTTTGCGCGAGCGTTTCCAAACGGGTGCATTTTTGAATCGGTAGTTTGCGAAGGATTTTGAACGAATGGTCTTGACTAGAGATGGGCATCTACCCGGGTATTTACCCACGCTTGGGTATTTACCCGATATGCACCGGGTATATACCCGTATCTACCCGTTTGGGTGGGTAGATTGGAATATTTATTTAAAAATTTGTGTGAGTCCACTATTTATGTGTAGAAATGTACAAAAAGGTTATATAATGTATAAAACAATGAATATCTCTAAAAGAAAAAATATCAAAGATTAAAATCACTGATGCTTTCCATATTAAATATACAGATGCCATCTTATTTGTTATCTGATTACTTATTTTAACATAAAATTAGGTCTACTTACGTTTGCCAGCAAAAAATGTAAACATAGACCTGTCAATTTGTATGTTTCCATACAACGGGTAGATACGGGTAAATACCCGGCATACTATTTTGTGGGAAATGTTATAACAAGTTGATGGGGGATTGAAGAACTCATCTATACGAATATCTTTTGTTCCGAGACAAACCCCGAAATCAGTAGTTTTGGCTCTTGGATAAGCAGTCCAAGATACCTTATCTCTATACATGTATGAGGGTGCTCGTATATTGACATCGCATTTGATCTCTGATTGCTCATTTTAAAATCTTATTAGGTCTACTTACGTTTGCCAGCAAAAAGTGTAATCTTAGACCTGTCAATTTGTATGTTTCCATAGAACGGGTAGATACGGGTAAATACCCGGCATACAATTTTGTGGGAAATGTTATGACAAGTTGATGGGGGATCAAAGAACTCGTCTAAACGAATATCTTTTGTTCCGAGACCAACCCCGAAATCAGTAGTTTTGGCTCTTGAATTAGCAGTCAAAGATACCTAATCTCTATACATGTATGAGGGTGCTCGTATATTGACATCGCATTATATGTCTGATTGCACATTTTAACATCTAGTTAGATCTACTTACGTTTGCCAGCAAAAAGTGTAATCTTAGACCTGTCAATTTGTATGTTTCCATACAACGGGTAGATACGGGTAAATACCCGGCATACTATTTTGTGGGAAATGTTATGACAAGTTGATGGGGGATCAAAAAACTCGTCTAAACGAATATCTTTTGTTCCGAGACAAACCCCGAAATCAGTAGTTTTGGCTCTTAAATTAGCAGTCAAAGATACCTAATCTCTATACATGTATGAGGGTGCTCGTATATTGACATCGCATTTGATGTCTGATTGCACATTTTAACATCTAGTTAGGTCTTAAAATATTTGCCTGCAAAAAATATAAATTTAAACCTGTCAATTTGTATGTTCCCATACAACGGGTAGATACGGGTAAATACCCGGCATACTATTTTGTGGGAAATGTTATGACAAGTTGATGGGGGATCGAAGAACTCGTCTAAACGAATATCTTTTGTTCCGAGACCAACCCCGAAATCAGTAGTTTTTGCTCTTAAATTAGCAGTCAAAGATACCTAATCTCTATAAATGTATGAGGGTGCTCGTATATTGACATCGCATTTGATCTCTGATTGCTCATTTTAACATCTTATTAGGTCTACTTACGTTTGCCAGCAAAAAGTGTAATCTTAGACCTGTTAATTTGTATGTTTCCATATACAACGGGTAGATACGGGTAAATACCCGGCATACAATTTTGTGGGAAATGTTATAACAAGTTGATGGGGGATCAAAGAACTCGTCTAAACGAATATCTTTTGTTCCGAGACAAACCCCGAAATCAGTAGTTTTGGCTCTTAAATTAGCAGTCAAAGATACCTAATCTCTATACATGTATGAGGGTGCTCGTATATTGACATCGCATTTGATGTCTGATTGCACATTTTAACATCTAGTTAGGTCTTAAAATATTTGCCAGCAAAAAATATAAAGTTAAACCTGTCAATTTGTATGTTCCCATACAACGGGTAGATACGGGTAAATACCCGGCATACTATTTTGTGGGAAATGTTATGACAAGTTGATGGGGGATCGAAGAACTCGTCTAAACGAATATCTTTTGTTCCGAGACCAATCCCGAAATCGGTAGTTTTGGCTCTTAAATTAGCAGTCAAAGATACCTAATCTCTATACATGTATGAGGGTGCTCGTATATTGACATCGCATTTGATGTCTGATTGCACATTTTAACATCTAGTTAGGTCTTAAATTATTTTCTAGCAAAAAATATAAAGTTAGACCTGTCAATTTGTATGTTTCCATACAACGGGTAGATACGGGTAAATACCCGGCATACTATTTTGTGGGAAATGTTATGACAAGTTGATGAGGGAACGAAGAACTCGTTGATACGAATATCTTTTGTTCCGAGACCAACCCTAAAATCAGTAGTTTTGGCTCTTGGATGAGCAGTCAAAGATACCTACTCTCTATACATGTATGAGGGTGCCCATATATCGACATCGCATTTTATATCTTCTTACTCATTTAACCACTTTTAAGTATGTCTTTGCGCACCTCCCAACAAAAAAATTACAATAAATCAAAAAAGCCTATTATCAAAGTATGATTAGTATGGTGGTTTCATATACTTTAATGTCAGATTTGACGTCTACCTGCATTTTTAGCATATTACAGCGCTTGCACACACTTTCCGACATGAATTGCGAAGTAATTACTCATAAAATTCAATCTACCCACCAAATGGGTAGATACGGGTATATACCGGGTATTTACCCAATCTACCGGGTATATTCCCAAATGGGTAGATTGGGTATTTACCCGCCGCCCATCTCTACTCCTCGTAATTTTGTCATTTGTAGCGTAGATATGTTATCGAAACCAATCATGGGGAAGCCATTTCATTTCACGTTGCTTTTTTATTCAAGTTCGAATTTTTAGAAAAGCATACACAAATTATCGATGTTTTCTGCGTAAAACAATATTATTTTTCGCTGACACGACGGTTTCAAAAATATGATCAATTTGTATTTTACGCGAGCAGTGAGTTAGAAAACTACACGTTTTGTGTTTCGATGAGTCCTTAAATGAAAAATAGCACTCCTGTTTAGCTGCGGCGCTTAAAGGGTACTTCACACTTTGATTAGTGCGAGAGCAGGTGATTAGTGATTCGTACAATAGGTACAGTACAACACACGTGTGGACCGCAACAGATTAGTGCGAGTGATTAGCAGCGTAGTAAACTTAGATTTATATGTGCAATTCAGAGGGAAGGAGAGGCGCGCGGGACGGGGCTACTCGCAAAAAAATAGCACATGGTTCTGCTGTTAGAAAATGTTTACTAACGTTAGTAAACATTTGTTAGCAAACATTTAATCACAAGTGTTAAAAACTGTTTTTATGTTAGTTAAGTTAGTAAACATTTATGAACAAAATTGTTAGCTAACATTTTGTAACAAAATAAAACATTTGTTATATTTTGTTTGTAAACATTTTATACAGGTGACAGCGGGGTATATGGAGAGTCGGGGATGCAGGTGAAGGAGTTATGCAAGCCAATGTCTGTTATAAAATGTTAGTAAACATTTTTATCAGTGTAGGAGCACTTATAACATATAGGTTCCTAACAAAATTTAACAATTGTTAACATTTGTTATTAAATTTTTTATTGTTAGAAAATGTTTGTAAACATTTCCTAACGGCAGTGTGGGGGGAGCACCATTCTATTTGGTTTACTACACTGATTACTAATCACTCGCACTAATCAATTGCCGTCCACAACACACGCGTTTTGTACTAATCACTAGGCACCTGCATTTATCACCTGCACTCGCACTTATCATAATAATAAGTGTGAAGTACCCGTTACTTCGGAGTCGGTTAATTTATTTCCAGAGATAAAACTAGTCAATAACCTCAGGGGCCAGCCAACCAATGTGGCTAAGGCCGGCCCCATACATACGGAATTCCGTACGGAATCCATTCCGTACGGAATCGACTCGGAATTCCGTTCGTCTACCACACACATACGGTTTTTTCCGTACGGAATGACGCGTCTTAGTCGAGAGCCGCCAGCTATCGAGCGCAGACGTTCTAGTAGCGTGCGGAAATATGAAATTTGAATGAAATTTGACTATGATTTTATTATAGCGATTGCATTTTTGCTATTTATTGTTAAAAAATATATCTTTATCTTCCTATTGACGAGTTCTTCGAACTCCCATCAACCTATTATGACATTTTCCACAAAATAGTATGCCGGGTATTTATTGTATGGGAAAACATGAATTGACAGGTCTAAATGTTTAATTTTTTTAATGGCAAATATTTGGATACCTAATTATATGTCCTGCCACGGCCTGCAATGGCCTGCCACGCCATTTCCTTAAGGTCTCTGTCGTGGTAACCTTGATTATTAGTGTTCTATAAACATGTGTAAGCTTATACGGATATGATGAGATATTGTATGTCAGACATTGCGCGGGAAATTAAACGTACAATGAAGTTTCAAACTACAACACGTCCGCTCGCTACGGTCGTGCGGCGCACACTGAGCGCATTCCGTACGGAATTTCCGAATGTGTGGTGCGACCCAAACAAAATGTATGGAAGACGTGCATTCGGAACGGTTTTTTTCCGAACGGGATTCCGAACGCACAGGCCTTCATTCGGAATTCCTGACGGAAATAAAAACCGAACGGAATGCTACCGAATGTGTGTGGTACAGTCATTGATTTGTATGGATTTGCTGCGTTCGGAATCCTGATTCGGAATTCCGAATCAGGATTTAGAAACGGAATTCCGTATGTATGGGGCCGGCCTAACCCTCAGGCCAACCGAGCCCAACTCTAGGGCCAAACCAAAGACAATCTTTCTAATTTGTGAGTGAATTCAGGAGTGAACAACTGAACAACTTTACCAACGTCATGTCAATCAATCGTTAAAAATTTTTTGACGAAAGGACGAAAAATACGTCAATCATACAAATGGTGTGAACTTCAAGCTTTATCTTTTCTATCTTTCTCTGCATTACAAACAATCATAAAAGTCCCAATTGTACATATATAACAATCAAGATGTCCAATACAATAAAATAAAGTCCAAAAATCGATCACGTCATTGTTCGTCGCACGTCTACACAAACCAATTATGTTTTCGCGTAAAATTCATTAGACGTCCTTGTGTGGGATATACGTAATTTCCTTGTTCGTATTTACTTGCCTACAAATTGGTTTCCAATCATGAATTTCGACGATACATCCAGTAGTGGGTATGTTACCACCGAGACAATATACGGGACGCACGAAGATTCTCATGTCGTGATGTCGGAAAAAGTCCAGTCGCTGGCTGGTAGTATTTATCAGGAGTTCGAGCGTATGATAGCCAGATATGACGAGGATGTTGTGAAGACATTGATGCCTTTGTTGGTGAACGTGCTGGAGTGTTTGGATTCTGCATATCAGACTAATCAGGAACATGAAGTGGAATTGGAGCTCCTGAGAGAAGATAATGAACAACTTGTTACGCAGTACGAGCGCGAGAAGGCGGCGAGGAAACATGCCGAACAGAAGGTGAGCTAAAACTAGAATATATCAAATAAAGACCTTGATTCAGTTTTCATTGTTTTATACATCAAGGCAATTTTTTTGATGCTCAGTTACTCTCAAGTTTTTTTACAAGGTGCACCTATGTTTTGTTGAAGCCTATTTGTGACTAATGTGCTTTCCTTTTTGTTTTATCAGCTCTAAGGTAAACAAATGTGTCATCAAACTGTTTAAAGATTTAATTAACTAGGTTTTAGACTATTTGCTTTAAGCTCCCTTGCTTTAAGCTTCATTTCGTTCAATTCAATCAAAATCCATTGTCTGAATGGTGTCTACATGATTCCATTGGGAGTTTCCATACCTAGTTACCCAAGCCTATCGTGGCTCTTGGTATATTATTTTGCCAAATCATTTTTATTTGTCTAGAACCCATGTCATATGCTGCATTTAATTTTTGTTTGTTGTTAATCTTTGCAACCTCCGAATGTTAATATTAGGGCCAAGCAACTCATACAAGGTCTTATCAACGTGCAGTATGTTGCGTGATGTAGTTATATTGTGTTTACTTTGCATGTTTTTGTGGTCTGTTGCAATGATTTATGCTATTGTTTATATACCTTGATTGCAATGAATCATGCCAATTACATGCTTTAGTTATGTAGTTTTATTCCTAATAAATATGAGCAGGTAGGTACACTACAAAATTTTCGTTTAGGCGCATAATGTCAAAAGCGCAAAATGGTAATCGCTTACAAAATGGTAAAAGAGCAAAATGGTAAAGGAGCAAAATGATAAAGGAGCAAAATGACAAAGCAGCAAAATGGTAAAAGCGCACAATGGTAAAAGAGCAAAATGGTAAGAGCGCAGAATGGTAAAGATTTCAGTGCTATAGTATATGAGCTGCCAGGAGTCCCTATCAAGTAATAAAACACAAATTAAACGTGAACAGCTTTTCATTTATTTTATTTTTTTTATTATATAAGTAATTAACATTCATATGACCATCCGGAAATGTTATTTCATTTTGTTGTAATTATGAATGTTGATTACTTGTATAATTTTGAAAAATAAATAAATATGAAAGGAAGTTCACATTTTATTTGTATTTTATTACTTGATAGGGAGCCACAATTCACCAAAATCATGTTAATATAGTCCTGGCAGCTCATATACTATAGCACTGAAATCTTTACCATTCTGCGCTCTTACCATTTTGATCTTTTACCACTGTGCGCTTTTACCATTTTGCTCCTTTGTCATTTTACGATATTACCATTTTGCTTCTTTACCATTTTGCGAGCGGCTACCATTTTGCGCTTTGGACATTATGCACCTAAACCCAAAATTTTATTGTTGTAAAACATATAAATATGTTTTACAACAATAAAATTTTGCGACCTTGATTGTATTTTATACAAATCCCGTATAATTTATTTGTTTTGATGTTTAGAAAAAAGCACCTGATATGAGTTGTTGGCAAATAGCAAAAGAACTGCTTATTTTTGAGGATTGGCTCTCTTCAATTAGCAATGAGTGCTGATTTCAGCCTTTAAATGGTCTCGCTCATTGGCTCTGGCCTGCCCTGGAACTTTACCCCAACAATTGCAATCTTTATTGGATATAGTATAGGATCCCGACATAGAACGACCTTCACCGTCATGCTTATTTGATAAAGCATATTTTATGTTTAATTTTATATGTCGATAAAGATATTGCATATGGGTTGCCTAACAAATTTCAGTCCAGGATTCTTACTTCTTACTTCCGTCGAGGACAAATTTTTCCGCAATTAGGCCCGAAATTGCTGGTCCCGTTTTGCATGGGGAGCTGCCGCCGGCCTCAGTTCTGGAATCAGCCCAGCTCCTGCAGGAATTGAATTTCTGGGCTTACTAAACGTCAAAATTTAGGTACATTACACATTTTATTAAGTCAATATTTTTCATATAGTTGCTGGAAGCAGAAGATCACTACGAGGGTGAGAGAAAAGATCTCACTGGACGTCTGGAAGCACTCGACAGCATCGTCAGAATGCTTGAACTCAAACACAAGAACTCCCTCGACCATGCAAGCAGACTAGAAGAGCGGGAAAATGAACTCAAAAAAGTAAGTGTCTAGTATATTTAGCTAATATATTATTTATTTACTGTAAAACTTTTACATGCTGTTCCAATGAAAAAACTGAATATACATACTACTAGCTGCCTTTTTCTCCTGAGCAGATTTTATTTAATTTTTTTATTTTACTTTAATAGGCACACAAAACAGACATTTTACAAAGTTGCATTATAACCAACATTATCTTAATAGATACTTCTATTATATATTTATGATCTAGTAAAATTGTCCAAAAAATATGTGTACACAGCATGATCTAAGTACATGTGAGTCTAATTAACAGTGAAAAAGCAGTACTTAAATTTTTAAGTTTATAATTTACCAGAATACTCAAAACAATGTGGTTAATAAGTAAGGGAAATCTATATTTATATATAGATTTCTCTGACTTATCACACTCTTGATCATATATATAATAATTAAATCTAAAACATAGTATTGAAACAATCTTATGGGTATATTTTAAGAACGTAATTGCGGAATTGTCTATAATTTAGTCTAAATATATCAAAACCATCGAGTTTAGCATCATTGTATGATCTGCACATGACAGATAATGGGTTATTGTAGGAGACGTTATTCTTGGCAGGTGGAACAGTGAACGTATTAGGATTTCGAATACGGTGATTAGTATTAAAGTTTATTTACATTAATAGTTCAGGACAATCAATCGTTGAATGAATTAATTTAAATAGATAAAGCAGACTGTTTCTTTGTCTTCTAGAGTTCAAAGAGGACATTTTAAAATAACTTAATTTACTATCATAGGTTAATAGTTTTCTTTGTAAACCAAATGTCCAAGAAATCGATGTCAGACACCGCTTCTGGACACGTTCAATATTATCCTGATGGACTTTATAATAAGGTGACCATATAATTGATCCATACTCTATTAATGGACGTACCAGGGTTGAAAACAAATAAGTCAGAGTCGAAGGTTTTTTAAAATCCTTTGATATTCGCAGTAAAAATCCATTTAACTGGTTACACTTAGTAATGACCTGATTGAAGTGAGAACGGAAAGACAGCTGATAGTCAAAGATGACACCCAAATCTCTGGCTTCAACTTTACGCTCCAATTCCTGACCATTGATGATGTACCGATAATTATATTTAGGGTTTCTGGTACGGAAAGAAATTATAAAACACTTTTTAACATTTAAAAACATAGAATTAGAAACACACCAATTATAAACTGTATCTAAATCATTTTGTAGAATAGTACAATCATCAACATCAGAAACCGAGCGAAAAATTTTTAAATCATCAGCATACAGTAGACATTTGCTATTTATTTTATCAACGAGATCATTTATAAAAACTATAAATAGCAATGGCCCCAAAATTGAACCTTGAGGTACCCCAGAGGTTACATTAACAGGGCCAGACTTGAAACCCTTGATAGCTACTATCTAACTTCGATTAGAAATGTAAGATTCGATCCACCGTAATAGAGACCCATGAATTCCTAGTTTAGATAATTTCTTTATAAGAAGAGGATGATTTACTTTATCAAAGGCCTTTGAGAAGTCCGTATTTGCAGAGTCCACTTGAAGACGGTTGTCAAAAGCATTACATATGTAGGACTTGTAAACCAATAAATTGCTAACTGTAGAGCGACCTGGTACAAAACCGTGTTGAAACTGCGAAATACATTGTTTAAAATGATTAAAGAGAAAAGGATAGACAAGAGACTCAAAAAGTTTGGCGATACATGATAAAATGCTTATTGGACGATAATTTTCACACTTTGTTCTATCTCCGGACTTAAATATAGGGACAATAAAGCTTGTTTTCCAATAATCAGGAAAGCGACCAGATTTAAGCGATTTATTAAATAATATCTTTAAAGGAACACTTAACTCCGTGGCACAAGTTTTTGTAAATCTTGCCGGTAGTGCATCAGGGTAGTGTATTAGTTCAATCTAAAAAAACAATCAATAACTTGGAAATCCTTTTATATTAACATCCTTAATAAATAAATAAAATAAAATAAAAATAAAAAATAAAAAAGCCTTTTATTTCTTACATGCTTACATAAATATTTCGCGCAGCAGGTAAAAATAATGGTATTAGAATATTTAATTAGAAATACAATGAATTCGCTAGTCAATTAAATTAAATTATAAATTGGAAATTATATATTTACATTGAATTACATTTAAAATAATAATTTAATTAAAAATAACCATTAACCATTACTTTGAAAACAATAGTAACATGTTGAATTAGGTATTAATTGTTTTAAATTTTTTTTTTCATGCAAGAACCCCTCTTGTAAGGGTGAAGGCCTCCTCCAGACTGCTCCAGCGTTCCCTGTCCTTAGCTATGACCATCCATTTCCTTCCTATTATTTTTGAAATGTCCTCATGCCAACGAGTTACAGGTTTCCCTCTCTTTCTAACTCCTATTGGCCCAGACCACTTTGTGAGTTTTTTCGTCCAGCGGTTTTCTTCCATTCTGGCTACGTGACCCGCCCACCTCCATTTAAGCTTCAGTGAGAAGTTGAGAACATCTGTCACTTTCGTTATATTTCTTATTGTGGTATGAGGTATTTTCTGAATTTTTCTTATGTTAGTTATACTTCGCTCCATGCTGCGTTGGCAAGACCTTATTTTTGTTTTAACCTTTTTAGTGAATTTCCACGTTTGACATGCATAAGTAATGGATGGTAGTATACAGGTATCTAATAACTTTTTCTTTATTTTTATAGGCGTATTGCCCTTTAGAATTTCTTTGAAGCTCCAGAATTTTTTCCATGCAGCAGATGTTCTTCTGTCTATCTCTATTTCATCGGAGTTATTTTGAAACGAAATTTCTTTTCCCAGATATATGTATGAGTCTACGTATTCCAGAGGATTGTTTTCTAGTATGACAGGAACTCTCACATGGTTTGTCATGATCTTAGTTTTATTTAAATTGATTTCAAGTCCAGCATCCTTGCTACATTTTTGCAACGAATTTACCATTAATTCCATCTCTTTTGGGTTATCTGATAACAAGACGATATCATCAGCGAATCTTAAATGGCTAATGTATTTTCCTTGAATGTTCAGTCCCACCTTTGTCCAGTTTAATTTACGGAAAATTAACTCCAAAACTGCTATAAAGATCCTAGGGGAAATTGGATCTCCCTGTCTTACTCCTCTTTTGACGGCTATAAGTGGGCCTGTTGTTTCAAGTTTCACGCGGCTTTTGCAGTGACTGTACAAATACTTCAGGACTCGTATGTAAGCTTCGTCTACATCTTGAGACTGTAGGGCTTCCCATATTGAAGTGTGAAATATAGTATCGAAGGCTTTTTTGTAGTCTATAAAGGTGATGTACAGTGGTCTCCTAAATTCACGATATTTTTCGATGATTTGTTCAATACAGTGAATATGGTCCACTGTAGAGTAGCCTTTTCTGAAGCCCGCTTGTTCTACTGGTTGATGTTTTTCCAGTGAGTTGTTGATTTTTTTCTCTAAAAGCGATGAAAACAGTTTATATATAGCCGAGAGCAAGCTGATTGGACGAAAGTTATTTATATCCTTTGGGTCCCCTTTTTTATATAGTAGTATCATTTCAGACTCTGACCATTGTTTTGGAGTTGTGCCAGAAACCAGGATCATATTAAAAAGTCGTGTCAGAGGAGCGGTCAAAAATTCTTTCGCAAATTTTATGGCTTCGTTGGTTATCCTGTCAGGGCCCGCGCTTTTTTCTAATTTAAGCCTGTTTATTCCGAATAAAATTTCTTCTTCGTCGAAAAAAATTGTTTCAGTATCTTTGTTTAGCTGTGAGTCAGAGTCTATGTAATATTCTACATCTTGCACACTTTCACAACTGTAAAGTTCTCTATAGTAATTGGTTGCTATCTGTATAATGTCTGATCTATTGTGGGACACTTTACCTGCATCTTGAAGTCCCTCGATCCAAGTTTTATGTGACTGTAATTCTTTGTAAGCTCGTTTAGTACTACCCGAAGTATTTATGTGCTTCTCTAATATTTTTGTTCTATGTTCCGCATAATCTTTTTTGATGTACTTGCTTATTAGTTTGTAAAGAGCTTTTAATTCGTTTTTCATTGCCCGTGTTTTTGGTTTTAATTTATGTAAGTTTTGTCTCCGGTTTATAAGTTTTCTTGTGTGATCTGATATAATACGGTTGCCTTTGTTTCTCTGATTGAATTCTTGGGTTCTTTTTAAACAGGTTGTAATAGAGTCAGCTATTTTATCATAGTATTCCTGAACAGTTTCTTTTTCTTTCAGGTGCATTAGATGGTATTTTTCAGTGTTGAGCAACTCTTGGAATCTAGTTATGTCGTTTGCGCTTTTCAGTAGACTACTTGTTGTATTGGCGTATCTAATTCTAGATTTTTTTGGTTTTTCCAACTTCAGTTTCATTCTTACAAGTCTGTGATCCGTGGGATAAATTATGTTGAGGACTTTTATATCTAAGACATTTCTATGCAAGTTTGTCAAAATGTAGTCTATTTCGTTTTTCGTCACCCCATCTGGGTGTAGCCAGGTCCACCTACGGTTTTTCGGTTTTTTGAACAAAGTATTTATAATCCTAAGCCTGTTTTCATTAGCAAACTCAATTAGCCTTTCCCCTCTTTCGTTTCTTTCTCCGTAGCCGTATTTTCCTGTAACAGGGTATTCGTTCTTTAATGTTTGACCAACTTTGGCGTTGAAGTCGCCTGTGACAATTATGTTTTTGTCCGCGATGTTCATAGCTTTATTTACAGTATCGTAGAATTGTTCTAGTTGTTCTTCGCTGCTTTGTTCTGTGGGAGCATAAACTTGTAATATATCGATTAGAAAACCATTAATGTTCAATTTTAACAAAGCCACTCTTTCTGACAGCCCTGTAAAGTTCAAAATACTTTCTTTGAGATATTTTTTTATTAAAAAGCCTACCCCGTAGAGTCCAGGCGTTTCTCCTATAAAACAAAGAATAAAATCTTTATGTTCTTGGATTGAGGTTCCGAGACGTCTTACTTCCGATAGCCCAATTATATCGTATTTTACGTTCTCCAAAGAGTCTATTAATTCTATCAGCCTATGTTGACTCAATAATGATTTTACGTTGTAAGTCGCTACGTAAAGTACATTGTTATTATCGTTTGTTTCGTCTGGAGGGTTGCAGTCTACGTCTCCCACGGTGACCGGCCGGATTGGGAGAGTTGGAGGCGATGATGTTGGTTGCTATGAGTTACTTGTGCTTTGTTGCGATGCAGAAGTGCAGCTTTCATTGTCTTGGATGACCTTGTTGCTGCCGCTGGGAGCAAAAAAGTCCGAAATTTTATATTAACATCCTTACAGCAGCCATAAAGCAGTAGGGTTTAAAACACATGTCTTTCTTTTTTTAATGATTTCTTATTTAAAGTGTAGATAAAAAATACTACTGTATTGTTAATAATTTTTTAAACTAAAAATCAACTTCACCCCTAACTATACAACCGATTTTGATAAAATTCCTATGGGACCGCCTGATTTCCATGGGACAAGTATGCCTTTTCAAATAAAAAAGAATTTTTCAATTTGGTTTGGGCTTTTTCGAATAATCTTTTAACATACATAAAAAAAGAACAAAAAATCGCGACGAATTGATAACCTCCTTTTGGAAAGTCTGTTTAAAAAGTATTAAGGATGTTGCTCCCTGACCTAATTATCGTTGGATTAACTCAGCGTATATGATACCTTTATGTAATCCAATAAATCTTTATATCCCCTTCACTTCCGGCTGCCATTTGAATAGTTGAATACTTTATTATAACAGAGGTATTTTTTACTAACCCTCTGTGTTTATAAAGTACCTAACTATCCAACAATATCCCACGTGACAGACTGGTGTACGAAAAAAATAGTAGCATTACATTTACTTATAGGAGATGAAGGTCATTTTGTATATACAAAAGTTGCTCTAATAAGGATTAATTTATAATAAAAATACCAAAGGTCTCAAACTTAGTTGTCGACTGTATTGTCGAGACTTTTTTCTAGGTACGCTGTGTTTCACTTAAGATTGTCTTTACCCTTAGGAATATGCGAAACTACATGAGCGTTATACCGAGTTGTTCAAGACCCACATGGACTACATGGAGCGGACGAAACTTCTGCTCAGCACGGCCAGTGAACGCAGCGAGGTCCGCGGTCGGCTCGGACTTAACCCCATTGGCCGTTCTAGTGGTAATATTCATTCTGCAAGGTTACCAGGCAATAACCAAATGGACACTAGGTCATTACGTAAGGACTTAATGATCATTTGTTTATGCGTCTGGTTACCCACTTGAGGTCCCAGTCATATATACATTTTTTTATTTGATATACTTTAAGCGACTTTAAGCGAAAGGTCTTTTCTACCCACAAACCAACTTGGTGATGTGGAAAAATAGTAGGAATAGTAAAAAAACTCGAGTAGATAAAACTTGCCAAGCTTTAAAACAGAAAAACAATAATATCAAAAGTTAATGTTTTTTGTTTAATATCGCATCAACCTTGCTCTTTCACGATCACGGTTCCACCGTAGTGGCCGCAGCGCTCGGTTCTGCATTTCTCTTGGTAAAAATATACTGGTCTATAGCCGTGGTTTGTGGTGGTCTTGCTGAAAACATCGATTTCGCTGCCATAACATCTATAGTATTACAAAGCTCTTTTAGTGCAGTACTATCGCTAACTAATAATACTATCGACGAATAAACTATAGTGTCGATAGTATTGCTTTTAATTATACATAAGCTATCGATAGAGTATCGATACTACCGATAGTTTACGTATTATGAAAAGCAATACTGTCTAGCGGCAACATTAATTCGCTCGGTCGGTACTGTTCGACCTTCGATGTTCAGAAAGTCAGCTAGACGAGTTCGCAACATCGGAGCTCTAAATGCATTTTCAGAGCATCAAATAAGCGAATAAAAAAATGAACTAAACTATATAACAATAATAACGAACAATGCAATATGTAATCTTTTATCAGATTTACTTTTGATGTAAACACTGGCGCGCGTTGCACGTTGTGCAATTACATAATACTGTTGTATACATATTGTATTATATTAAAGTAAGTGGCTAATATAGGGTAAACATTTGATTTATTAAACCCTTTCTTGGAAATCAGTCTTCTATTTTTTTTCGTGTAAGTCAGTACTGGTGTCAGAGTATTCAAATTGCCTAAAGGCATCTGTCACACCTTAACCACTGCTATCTAATTATCACGACCGCCAAGACTAATATCCAAACAAGTCTTTCAAAGCACGGACGGGAAAGAGATAGTGCTATTTCAATTTGATTGTGGATTATATTTTAGATACCTATCTTTTCCGTCATGGTTTATTAGCAGAGATCGGATATTCTAGTGCATATTTACCTAAAGTAAATTTTTGGCTAACAAACTATGAAAGCGGCTTCTTAGGACATTTTTATAAAAAATAAAATCCCGGGATTTTAAAATTGCAAAGCTAATCAGAAGTAATTTCGTAACTAATCAGATGTATTTTTGTTTCCCAATGTGTGTAATAAGATGTAGGGAAAAGGTTCCCGGGATCGTGGATATTTTTTTCGATAAAATAGTGCTTTCCATATTAGCCAACATCTCAACTTTAGGTAAATATGCACTGGATTATCCGATCTCTGTAGGGTCCAAAAATAATATTAACAAAAGATGATTTGGTTGGTTATTTTCCTTAAAAATTATTAGTATACTTTTCCTTGGTATACATTGAGTTAGGTAAAAAACTTGAATTAAGTCATATTCCATTGTTTTCTGGCCCCTAAGATATCATATCAAAAAGTTTAAAAAGAAAAATATTCCAGGTCCCATATCATTCGGTTTCTCCTCGCTGGAGGGGTCTGTGAATGTTCTCGAGCAGACGGGAAGCATTCCCGGTAGCCCGACGAGCCTGTCATCGTCACCGCCGTCACCGATAGGCACAGAACTGGCCGCAGTAAGAACGGTCGAAAGGGCCCACCAAACGGATCCCATCACGCAACAAAGTCAGGTGAGAAGGTGGCGACGTGAAGCTATCAAGTTATTGAAGTATGAAACATTACGGGTGTTTTTGTGACTCGATCGATATTGTTCTGCGCAAACGTACAGTATCTGTAGACAGAATTTTGTAACAAGTAAAATTGGCCAAGTGCCTGTCGGGCCATGCACAGTGTAGGGTTCCGTAATTGCGAGTGCCAACTTTGTGTTCATGGCATTAAACACGTCTAAAAACTACTTTTCTATTGAATTTGTATAAAATGTTCCTTTTCCGAGTACAATAGGTTGATCGCCTATAATTTTTTAATTTGTAAACCCTACTTAGCTTTGATAGTTACGTGTCCATATATAACTGTTTAGCAGATAGAGGGAGGAGGACACTTCGACTCTTTACAAAAATTTACACTTTAAAACAAAATATTTCAGGAACTGATACCTAAATCGAAAAATGGTGTTCACAAGTTCACAATATTTATTCCCATTCGATGGGTTAGTCAGAATACAAATATTATAGAGTAGCGTGACTCGGTCGTATCCTTAAAATTTATACCTACGGCTCGGCGGAGCGCTAGGGTTGGCGTCTACATAATGTAAGCAGACGTGTATATATACTTAGATTTTTATTGTATGTGTGTAGTTTTATGTTTAGGAATAAAACATATGTTAATTTAATGACTAAGTATTTATTTATCAATAACATTTGTAAATATTACGGTTGGTAATACACAACGTGGAAGAGACATACCTGTAATAAATAGAACCACAAGCTATTATATAGTATAATGAAATAAAAATAACAGCCTGCCTATCTGTCTGTGCCTCTATCGGTCTGTCTGTCTGTCTGACACCAGGCATGTATCTCATGAACCGTGAAAGCTGAAATTTTCACAGATGATGTACATATTTCTGTTGCCAAAAAATACTTAAAATAAAAATTTAAGGGCTTCCATACAACAAACGTGATTTCAAATAACCAGCCAAGTTCAACACGCTCTTGACCGGTTTATTTGTATGTAATTGAATTTCATTATACTATATATACCGACCATATTCTGCGGCTTGCGTACGTCGCACAAATTTTATAGGTACTCCTTTTGTTTATTTTGAAAGTTCTGTTATTTTTTTTAATAAATTGACATATTTTATGCTTGATTGACATGTGTTATTTCTAGAAATATTAAATGATATTTGGCATGGATATTTGGGATGCAAAGAGTGATTAGTATACTGAAACATCTGTAGTCATGGTTGTAATAAAACTTAATAATTTTTTGAGGGTGGGTGGTGAAAATACACGAAGCCGTTAGCTAAGTTTAGTAAATAATATGACGACCCCTCCATTCACCCTCTA
The DNA here is from genome assembly GCA_963555685.1 of Acrobasis consociella. NCBI lineage: Eukaryota > Metazoa > Arthropoda > Insecta > Lepidoptera > Pyralidae > Acrobasis > Acrobasis consociella. The sequence goes on from OY743104.1 coordinate 19,318,845, forward strand.
GCTTTGTTGCATATTTTAGAAAACCATTCGCAAATAATAATAATTTTTAGACGTAAGAAATGAAATGAGACTTACTTGAAAAAGTATAATAAACTACATACTGTACACTTCATATCTTATAAGTCATTTGATCACCAAAGTCGAAACTAAAAACACCACCAGCGTCAAAGGTCGTTGTATGTGGCTTGCCTTGTTGCAAGCGTCGCGGTCGCATTCGCAGGAGAGTGAGTAATGTATATTGCCGAACTTGGAGTACGTGCATGTCAGCGGCTTGGTGTAAATATACGCGCACTCCCGAACTATAGTGACTTCTCGTGTAGGCGTAAAGAACTGTAACTGGCTTAGCAAGCGACACACTGGCTCTCCTTTCGTGTGATTCTTACATTCCTTCAAGTGGCTCTCATCCAAGTCGTAAAAGCAGCCGTGGTGTTCCATCGTTGAACACTGGTAACATTTTAAACCCACAATAGGACTGCACATCACTAATATTAAAAATGTAGTTGAATTAAGAGAGTAACATTTCATTTTTTACTGTATTCAATGAGGAATGTTATTGGCATTGACAATCTTGACAGACAGAAAGTTTCGAATTTTATTTTCGGTATTTTAGTGGCCTACTTGTTTAGGTTTGCAAAAGAGGTCTGATTGTTGATGGCGATGCACTAACGACCTCTATTGTGCAATCGTATAAACACTTATGGTACAGCTACTTACAGTCATGAAGTTAGACAGTGTACTCGTAAAAATTTCGATTTTATTTTTAATTTCGCATCAATGATCATATTGTGTCAAGTATTTTATGTGATTTACCTCTTCTACAACGAAAAGCGAAAAAGTCGATCAAATTATTGAAATGGTACATTCACATATTACTACAAGTTTCATCGTCCTTTTAGCTTTATCATTTAATTCGATTAAGGGAAATAGTAAATTTGTAATGTGATGTATTATTTTGTCAGGCAACATCTCCCGTCGCTCCTCCAAACAGCTCTACCGGCAGATCTCAAACGAAGAGCGAGAAGCGGAGCGGGAACACCCTTTATCAGGAACTGGCCTTCCACGACACTGAGTCTAATATTAATGAAGGCGACGATGGTGCTGATATCACGGGTTAGTATCATCCTATTCAAATTATAAATGCGCATGTTTGTATTGGATGTATGGATGTTTGTTCCGCTTTCAGGAGATCGCTTATTATCTGAATTGCCACAATTGTGAGACTTTTTATTCCGGGAAAATGTGAGGCTTTGATATCCGGTCGAGAGATCTTGGATTGACAAAAATTTCACCACGCTCGTTTTATAATATAGTCCAATTTATACATGCTGCCTGTTAATCACACGTCATACTTAAGGACATAATAAATAATGATCACACATAACGTCAAAAAATATAGAACCAACAAAATAGTTATTATAATAACAAAGAAAAAATCAAATTAGTGCGCAGTCTCGAAATGTTGGTATACCTCACGCTTGCTACGCGCTCGCCTCGTGCTGGCTTACCTCGGGTCGCTCGCTTTAGTCGCGCGTTGCTCGAGGGTCCACACTTCTTGTTTTTATTGGATAATTTGGTTAACTTTATAGCACCTATTTTTATACATATAAATATTTGGACAGAGAATCGAGTACTGAGTGCAAAAAAGTTTGAAATTTATCTGTTTTCCACAAATGCAGTCTTGTCATGATGTAGTCTAAGGTTTCTGTTACTAAGGAATAGTTTGAAACAAGTATGAAAGTAAGCGGTGTGGGTTAACAGATTTAATTTTTTAATAAAAAAGAAAATGTCTTGTATATTTTTTTCTTTTCAATGCTTCTATAAATTCTTGAACTTCACATATTCTTCAAAGTATTTTGAAAAATACACGATAGATTTTTATGCTTTTCCTCAGGGAGCTGGGTACATCCGGGTGAATATGCATCTTCAGGTATGTTTATAATTTATATGCTTTCTAACGTATAAGATAACGTTTTAAACAACATATATTTTTTTTACGAGCACCACTTTTTCTTTGAACTTTGTTGCACGAATGCTATAGTCTAATATTGAATTAATATGTATTAATTTCTTATTTTTATTAAAAAATAGTTTGTGGGAAAACTTCTCACTTGTTTTACATTAGTTGGTTAATTATTTTTTTAATTTAAAATTTGTATTATTTTTTGTGTCTATAAGCACTGCCTCAGTGTGCTTTCACTAACATCTTAGTTCTAAAATTGTAAATATTTCATGTTCTTTTTGTTATTTAAGTCTGTTTATACTTTGCACCTTCTTTATGGCTTTACTAAGTATTAAAATAAGTAAATGTTACATAACTTACAAACATATATCTGTAGTCAGTAGCCGCTGTTTTTTAATAAAAAATATTGATTATACATAATTCAAAAACATATAATACTTTTTAAATTAAAATGTCGAGCAAAGTATAAGCGGCTGTTCGGAGTCGTTACTAATATATGTCTGTTTTTTCCATGCATTCTAACATGTTGCCTCAACGCATTGCAGTTAATGATAACTACTTTGGTGAGTAACCACTTATGTAGACCCTCTCCTCTATTAGTTTTCTTCTCTACTTAATTAATTATAATAATTCGTAATATAACTTTTATCGAGTACTTTATTTTGTCTTCTCAAAATTCGATTAAGTCTCTTCTTCAATAGTAAATACTTAATTTTATTATCTCAAAATATGTCTACCCATAAGGTGTAAAGTGTGAAACTGTATCTATATTTTATATCACTAAATAAATTGAGAAGTCAAAAACGATGTTTGACTAAAATTATGTTTTTTTTTGCAATTATTTCTTTTATACAAATTAATTAGCCATCACACCTTTTTTTTAGTTGATCAGTCCTTTATTTTTTTTTCTTGTTATATGTGCTAATATTCCATTGGCTAAAAAATGAAGCTTTGCGTAAAGCCTAAAATAAATGCTATCATCAATTTCATCATTATTATAGAATTATTTGCGTTTTCCTTTTTAATGAGTTATTTATGTTTCGAAACAATATCCTTATTTACTAATATATGTGTACTTTGACAGGTATGGGCAAGGAAGTGGAAAACTTGATATTGGAGAACAATGAGCTGCTGGCCACCAAGTAAATATATGTGTTATTATTTTTTTAATCAAGACTTAAGGCAAGTAGGAAATCAGCTTAATTGAATGTTTTGTTGATAGGTTTTTAATAATTCAATTGCACAGCTACTGTGCAGGCCAGTACTGTAGAATGGAAATACCAATCACTATTAATGCGACCATTTGAAAGTGATTCATAAGTTATAAAGTATTCAAAATATTCTAAAAAATATATTAAAAAGAATAAATTATTATTTTATTTTAAGTCGTTTATATCTAGAATACAATTCTTTTATTTACTGGTTGTCGTAGTAAAAACATGGATTACACAATAATTTTCTAGGAACGCACTGAACGTAGTGAAAGATGACTTGATAGTTCAAGTGGACCAGCTAACTGGCGAACAAGAGATACTCAGGGAAGAGGTCGCCAACCTCAGCGCAGCCCGCGAGCAGTTACGCGAGCGCGTCACCCAACTTGAAGAGGAGCTTCGCCATTTGAAGGTTATCTCTCTTTCCCACAGAAGTAAAAGTGACAGCCCAGTAAACGAGATGCAGCATCTTCTGTGCAAAGAGTTTACTGCATCGGTTACCCGCCTGCCCCTCGTGGAGGTTATATGCAAATCCTTTCTTTATTGAAAGAGGTATTTAGTCCAGCAGTGGACTAATATGGACTGTTAAAAATGTAATCTTAATAGGGTTAAATTATAGGTATTCAATGCTCGAAATATGTAACTTTATTATTGGAATTTTAACTACATTAAATCACGAGTATTTGATTTAAGTATATAAATATTTCATATTAATACCAAACAATATTTACACTTACCCACCTTAACCTCAGTAATAAAATATGTTTGTTTAAATGAATGGGACTGAAGTGGCAGTCTCTGGTTTTCATGAACTTGTACACACAACATCGTTTTCTTTCACAGGAAACCGTGAGCAACAACGCTGGCGGGGAAAATGAGGAAGAAGCGGATGTTCCCATGGCGCAGAGAAGAAGATTTACGAGGGTCGAGATGGCCCGAGTGCTGATGGAACGAAATCAATATAAGGTAACTAGACGTTACATTGTAGACAGTCCTACATAGTCTTAGTGATCTTCTAAGAGTCGATCAAACGGTCAAGATTTGCGATCCTTTTATGTAGGTGTTGAGGTAGGTCGGCAGTCAAACTTATAAAAGAATATTGGTTTCCATGACAATTAATTTGATCACATGTTCTTCAGCAAGTGGTACCTAAGAATGTGCTCATAATAAAAGCTAAAACGACAAGTTTATTTGCCAGGGAAATTAAAAGAAAACCCCAACTTTCAAGCGTTCACCCCCACATCCTTATAACCGCTGAACCGACTTCCATCCATCAAACATCACCTCGTTCATGACAGCTTTCAAACATTAGTGGGCATATTCGTTTAACCCTTCAAATGTGCGCTATGATAACACAGACAGACATAGAAACATAGACATGTCAAACACCCCTCTTTTTGTCGGGGATTAAAATTTTATAACTAATAAAATCTGAGTCATTCTTTTTTCAGGAGCGATTCATGGAGCTTCAAGACGCAGTCCGCTGGACGGAGATAATGCGCGCCAGTCGCGTTGACTCTACAATGGATAAAAAGAATAAGCAGAGCATTTGGAAATTCTTCAGCAATCTCTTTAGGTAATTAACATTGGCTCAATTATCTACTTGCAAGCGCTCATAGTTTTTGACAAATATCAAATATGTCCATCTTTAAAGTCTAAAATAGAGAATATACACATTTTTTTTATTTGCTTAATAATTTCTTTATTAACCCAGTAAAAAATGAAAGTATTAATAAAATTTCTTGATTAGCGCAGCGACGGTCATGTGATATTTTAGGGTTTCAATTGGAAAGAGAAGTTCGATATGGACTGGTGACGGGAAAGTCTATATCATTTATTTATTTGCCATAAAAAATAGCGTCTTTGCGAGTGAAATAGACATTTTCGAAAAATCGTTATGTCTCGTTAGTTTATTCAACCAATTTTTATTCTGATTTTAGTGTTAGTACTTTACTTTTGAATATTTATGGATAAACTGGTTAGATTACCGTGCGGTTTTCGGCAGAGTAGAATAGGGCCACTCTAAGTCGTCTCGTGGATGTCGCAGAAGGCGACTTAGGAAATACAAGCTAAACAAAGCTTGTAAACATCAATGAAACTTCTCCAACCCGTCTGGCTAGCGTGGATAGTGTAGGCCAAGTCCTCTGGCTGCTCTGGCCAAGTACATGTTTCTGGTAGTAAAGAGAGTGTCGTGCTTCTACAGTGGAGACAAAAATACCTGATGATGAAACTGGTTAGATAACACATATTTTTTTGCATATTCCCTATTAGCGGTTTCCTGCTGTCAGTGTATTGTTTATTATTTTTATACAGATATATTTTTTTGTGACCAGTAAGGCTAAGCTGCATTTTTGGTGCAATATTGCAAAAGCACGAATATGGCTGTTTTGTTGAATTTGGATGATTTTTAAATAATGTAGTTGCTTGCGATTTTGTGAACTGTTTTCGAGGGCACAGGCTCAGCAGTGGACCGAAAGGGATTTAAAGGGTGGTGATAAAAATGTTAAGCTATCATCACAATATTTACATGTTACACATAGCGAGCCTTATCTTTAAAAGATGTGTTAGATTTTAATGTGTAAGCAAGTAACCGACACTGGTGAAAGATTTTTCAAGTTGCCTAGAAAGGTATCTAACACAGCTTGACGACTGCCATCTAATGATGGTCTTAAGCGTGGGTTTCTCTATTGTTAGACCTTAAAATATGCAGTGTAGGTTACAGCTGGCCAGTTTATGTCAATACGAAACAAAAAAGGCTTATTCTTCAGTGATCACATATTAAAGATTGTGAATGGCCCGTGAACAGCAGTGGTATGAAAATAATAATTATAATCCTATCCTACTTCCTGCTAATATTATAAATGCGAAAGTGAGTTTGTATATTTGTTTGTTTGTTACCTCTTCACGCTTAATCTACTGAACCGATTTGGTATGAATATAGTTTGAGACTCCGGGTACTCTTTATCCCGCAATTTCCACGGGGAGCGAAAACCGCGGGTACAGCAAGTAATATATGAAAGCAAAGCGAAACTAAAATAAACAGCTCCTTTTGCTTTAAAATTTTTAGCTTGTTTCTAACAAGCTAAAAATTTTACATTATCAAATGCGAAAAATATTTACTTTTCAACCAATCTGCGACAACTTCCAACAACAGCTTTGCGCTTTATTGCCTTTGTTGTCCAAAAAATTGTGCATGTCAGTGGTCACCTAAGACTGTCGAAGACAGTTCGAAGTAGAGAAGATAAGAAGTGGCTAGCAATCTGAGCCCACCTTCTCCCTAAGCGTGGTTTTTGAGTCTTGTAACTTTGCTTCTGTCTACCTTGTAAAGGTATAAAAAAAAGATGTGACAGTATGTATGTATGTACGTAATGTACGATTGTACATGTGTATGTATATGTATGATGACTGATTCGTGTTCTTACTTTAAACTTTGTTTACTAGCTGTATTATTTTATTAATTTTATGCTGATTGTTTTAGAATAAGCTAACACGAAATATTATTTGTTAATAGTTCATCGGATTAATTGGTTGATGCCCTGCGAATGATGAAAAATTTTATCATCAGTAGTACTTAGCGAATGTAGACTGTGATTTGGCTTAGATAAGATTTTGCTCTTAAATATGTCAATATTAAACCCGCTGTGCTTATATTTGAAGTATAGATATCGAGTATATTTCACCAGTCCCTTTAAATTAAATTTGCCAAAGGATTAATAAGTCTTTATGACAGTCATTAAGTCCATTAGCCGTAGTTTTTAGTTTGTAATCACTTATTAACCGACTTCCAAAAAAGGAGGCTATAAATTCGTCGCGATCTTTTGTTTTTGTGTATGTTCACCGATTATTCGAAGACGCCTGGACCGATTTGGAGAATTATGTTTTTGTTTTCTTTTTAATTTTATCAAAATCACTTATATTTGGGAGTGAAATCGGTTTAAGGTTTTGAAAACAATATTTTAATCCTTTTAGTGGTTTATGCATACTTTTAATACGATAGTATGTTACCGTTGTATTCTTAGAATCTACTTCAAACAGATCCTTATTCTACTTGTTAACTTGAGTAGACCTTGAACGAAATACCACTTTGTTATTCTTATCTATTTTCGCCACCAAGCAGTTTCGTTTACGTACTTATCGCTTTGAAGGTTACGATACAGTTATTGCTGGATCAATGTCGTTGACTTAGGTTCCTGCTGTAACTGATATATACCATTATTTCTTTAAGGAAAATTCATCACCATTTTAGCCCGAGGAGCTATCCTACGTCCGCTGGACGTAGGCCTTCCACGAAGATTTCTGAAATTACTGATGCATGCCTGCCTGCATAGTCTATACTAACGTGACAGACATATAGTCTTTTACAGCTTTCGCAATAGAATCAGAAGATCTACTCTACAATAATCTAGTTTTGTTACAGGCGTTCACTTCATATTTTTGTGTTAGTAAGATCTTAATAAGTACACCATTGAGTGCAGTACCTAGAACCAAATACTAAGTAAAATGTACGTGGTTAAAACAACTGTATGTGTATGATTTTAGCACGGGCGAGAGGCCACAGCGCCCTTTGTCCACGCCCCACCTGCGGGCGGTGGCGGTGCCGCAGCCCGCGATGAGGCACTCGCGGACGCAGGCGGATTTTGTGGAGACACAGCTCTCGGACCACCACCATAGGCGGCATGAGCGGAGCGAACAGTTTAGACAGGTGGGCTTCTTCTTCATCTTAGTGCGTTCCCAGTTGGATTCTCAGCTGTATTACAGAGCCCAGGGTGCGCTTTCCCGCCTTTTTTTCCCCAAATATATCATATGCATGCCAATGGTTAGCCAAGGATTGATTACCATAATTATATACTAGAAGAATTATTACCAAGGTCCATTAACTATATTGAACAATGAACACGTCCGCCAACGTATAAGTATCGATAAAGTTATTAATGCGCGCTAACCTGGCAACCAAGAGCACTTTCGACGAAGCTTGCTCTTGGAGGCGCGCGGCTGCCGCGTGCGTAAGCAAAATGTCAAAAATTTTTGCGAGCCGTTTGCAGTTCAGTGTGTACTGACCCTTAATCGTGCCATGTAGACGTGTTCTTGTTTGATGTTTTTATCCTGACATGGGGATATTTGTTTTTAAAAACAACTTGTTAAAATTCTATCGCTCTCTATAAAAGAGGTTTGTCAGGATCGTAGCAAGTGGAGGTCCATAGCCTCTGCCTCTGCCTACCCGAGAAACAGGCGTGATATTATGTATGTATGTATGACAATGTAAATAATCGCACGAGTCTACATTACACTACGAAACATTTGAAACTCAAAGTAACCAATATTCTGGAACATCTATACAAATATGTATTAAACTTACGTGTATAGGTACGGGCACACGTACGCAAGGAAGACGGACGTACGCAGGCGTACGGATGGAGTCTGCCCGGCAAGAGCGGTCAGGGGCAAAAGGGGCCCACCGCCTCACTGTCATCGGGAGGTGTCCCTGTACCGGTGCCTGTGTTCTGCAGGTCAGTCGTTACGTCACATCTTAGTGACGTGCAAATTTTTCACAGGCTAGGCATTAATTTTAACTTAATTACAAGATCGGCTGCATATCGAGCAAGATTTATTTCTCGCTAGTATCCAACATTATATAAGGGTGGCATAGGATAGACAAATGTTGTCTCTATAAAATGCACGCTTCTGCATTGCATTTGATTTACAAATTTGACCATTTGCAAATAATAAATATGGATTCCGTAGTTAAAAAGTGCATAATTTCAGGCCAATAGCGGAAGCGGAGCCTCGGATGACGTTGCTATGCGCGGCCGGCGTAAACCTTCGAGGGGGCAGGACTCCTGACGGCGGGTGCATGGTGGGCGAGAGCGTTTTCTACGCTAAGGAAGAGGACAGACCGGACACCGCGATGTGCCTGGGTGAGGGCTCCGATCAGAGCCGTGTTGTTGGTAAACAGTCTGACTACTTGTGGCGTCCCTTCTGGTGAGGGTACACACGCAAAGGCTTCCGCACAACAACCACGGTTCCATTCTGTTACCATCCGGAAGATGGTTCACACCTTTTACTTTTAATGGCTTTTGCCAAGCACATAAACTGCGGCTTGATTCACACAACTAAATGTTATAAACGACGTGTCAGACATAACTTACAAATAAAGGTGGTAAAGTTACGTGACCGCGAATAAACAACAGAAGCTCAAGGTGCTAAAGGTTAACTAACTGCAAACTATATCCTGTGTTCACTGTAGAGATCCCCATTAAAATGTATAAAAGTCTAAATTTTTTGAGATCATACGACAGCCATCTTTTATTGGTGGTGCGTCTTCAATCGCTTGGGGTCGCGCTATGTTACATGTTTCCCTAAACACTACCGCTTGTTCACTTGTTTTCGGGTGTCGTGATTGATGTATTTTTAAACTCTGGCATGATTTTTAGGGTTCTGTACCCAAATGGTAAAAAAGAGACCCTATTACTAAGACTCCGCTGTCCATCTGTCTGTGCATCTATTAGTTTGTCACCATGCAGGCATTCTCATGAATCGTGATAGAAAGATGAAATTTTCTCAGATTATGTATTTTTGTTGCCGCTATAATATCAAAAAAACTAAAAACAATAAAATAAATATTTAAATTGGGCTCATACAACAGACGGGTTTTTTATTTATAGATAATGGTATGGAACCCTTCGTGTTCGAGTCCGCATATATCCGTTTTTTTATGTCCATTTTTAAAGTGTCGCTATTGCATTGTCAAAGAAACCTTCGTCTCGTTACTCACGAAATTAACTTTCACAAAACGTTTGTCGATAATTAAAAAACCATTGACAATTTTGCTATTTTCGAATATGTATATATATTTCTGGGCGAAACTACATTATTTAGCTAAAAGTTGGCTGCACTACATTATAAATATCTTTTCGTTCTTTGGAAGGCGATTGGACGTGTTAGAAGTGTACGTTTTTTGTCTTGTTTATGTTGTTGGTTTTTTTTGATAATATATAAATGAATGTTATGGATTAAGTGATAAATCTTATACCTTTAAACGAGCAATTCTTGTATATATATATATATATATATTTATAAATTTCTGTGATCTCGAAAACGGCTCAGCGGTTAAGGATACCGACCGCTAGAAAGAGTGTTAGTTACGGTATACTCGTAATAAATAAATAACTATAAAAATGCCTGAAATGATAGTGCAGTAAGATCAAAACTATTAATAAATCAAGCTGTCATTATTATCATGCTTATGACCTAATAGCCGCCAACAGCAGACTCGTGGTTGAAGAGTCATTTTAACTACCCAGGTCGTGTAGTATAGGTTATGGTGCGGCACCATTACCTACTTACATGACCTGTACATTTGAGGTAGCTAGAAATAAGCATGAGTAGGGAATATAGAATAGGGAATATGCGTGAAAAAAATATGGGTTATCTAACCAGTTTATCCGTAAATATTCGAAAGTAAAGTATTAACAGTGAAAACAGAATAAAAATTGGTGGAAAAGCGAACGAGATATAGCGATTTTACGAAAATATGTCTATCTCACTCGCAAAAACGCTATTTTCTTGTATATATGTACTTTGACACACCAGTCCATATCTGACTTCTCCCTCTAATTGAAACTTTAAAGTATCCGTGGTCGTCGCTGATTAAGATATTTTATAAATTCTTTCATATTTGTTTACTGTGGGTAATAAGGATTTTATTAAGCTTTCGTCAATTGTTCGATAAGATTGGACCTCATATAAACCAACTGTGTGGGTGAATCCCCCTGTGTATTATCAGATTGCCCGAAAACCACATGACAATAATTATAATGTCTAGGCAATCTCATAAATTAAACATTATAATTAATTACTTTGCCCAAAGTAGCTTGGCCTTATTTATAATGCCCGGGCATTAGGAAAAATGTTCCCAATTTATCACTTGGTCCATAATATATACACGTATTGCGGAAGGAAATATTGTTCTTTTCTTAAATGGTTCAAGTGTATGTTATAAATTTATAAATAGAGATATTTAGTCACATAGACTATAACTTTATTGCTGCAGCGGAAGAAATGAGTAAAGCACAGCAGCATTCGCCCGAGATTGAAGAGATCAACAAACAGCTACAGTCTACACATAGTGTTGAACACTCTGAGAGAAATCTGTCTTCGTACGTGTGGATCTGTGCGAGCACGCCGACCAAGAGCATCGTCATGGTTTGTATTATCAAATGATGTGACTTTGTTACCACAGCGCAAGAACAGCGATAGTTGTATACCAAACATTAAGTCATCTTCATTAATATATTGTATAATCATTAATATTTGAAGATAAATAGATAAAAGTCTGGTAGGTACAAGAATTTTCCGTACCGCAGACAGATTATTTTGAAATAAACCACTTTCTTCTTGGTGCCGACCTGAAAGTAGATGTGGGGACGCACTAAGACCTAGAAAAGTGAATGGAGATCTAAAACAGAACACCGTAGGGAAAGGAACGAGAAAGAGGCATTTGTCCAACTCTCTTGTAATTTATGACCTTCCTCTTGTCTGAGGAGTTAAGTTGAGCTGCCTCCACTTCTCTCTTTTCTCTGCTATCTTTTCTATTTTATTTTATCAAACTTTATTGTTTCAAAGTACAAATATACTTTAACAAATGGCGGACTTAATGCTAAGAGCATTTTCTCCCAGTCAACCATAGGGATAAACAGAAAATTATGCGGCACAAAAAAGCAATACAATATACATATGTATGTACATTCTATATATAGAAGCTTTTGGCCAAAGGTCGAAAAGTCTATTGCATCTTCGTAGATTTAGAAAAGGCCTATGACAGAGTGGTGAGAAATGAACTGTGGTCAACATTGTCTGCGTATGGGCTGAGAAGCCATCTGATCCGAGCACTGAAATCTCTTTATAGGAATTCCAGTGCTTGTGTCATAGAATTGACGGCGAATACACAGACTGGTTTAACATCGAAAAAGGTGTTAGACAGGGATGTGTAGCGTCGCCTTGGCTGTTCAACTTATTCATGGACAGTTGTTTGACAGATTTGAAAGATGATGAATGTGGTGTTAGAATGGATGAGTTATTAATCAAATGCCTTCTCTATGCCGATGACCAAGCAATACTTGCGGACTCAGAGGAGGAATTACAGAAGATGATAGCTGTTACGAATGATGCATTAGAGAAAAAGGGTATGAAAGTTAATGTCAGTAAAACCAAAGTTATGGTTTTTGAAAAGGACCATAGTGCAACAGAATGCAATATTTTAATGAATGGGGTGAAAGTTGAGCAAGTGAATGAGTTTGTATACTTGGGATGTATGTTTACAAAAGATGGTTAGCACGAGGGTGATGTTGAAAAAAGAGTGAATGCGGGTAACCAAGTGAATGGAGCGTTGCATTCCTTTATGAGCAGTAGGAAGGTATCAGACAAGGCACGTCTCGCTGTTCATAAAGGAGTACTGATACCTACTTTAATGTACGGTAGTGAGAGTTGGGTATGGCAGAGAAAGCATGAAAGTAGAATAAATGCAGTTGAAATGCGAGCGCTGAGGATTATGTGTGGTGTTACTTTGAAAGATCGAATACGGAATGATGCCATAAGAGAGCGGTGTGGAGTAAAAGAGGATGTTGTGACAAAAATAGAGAAAGGGATGTTAAGATGGTTTGGGCATATAGAAAGGATGGATGAAAAGAGATTGACGAAAAATATTTATATGACAAATGTGAAGGGAACAGTAGGAAAAGGTCGGCCTCGGCGAACTTTCTGCGACCAAATTGCAGACGTTCTAAAAAAAGGAGAGGTAAAAAGTACCCGTAACCGAAGGGCATGTATGATGAGATTGATGAGTTTAGATGAAGCAAAAGAGGTTTGTCAGGATCGTAGCAAGTGGAGGTCCATAGTCTCTGCCTACCCCTGCGGGAAACAGGCGTGATATTATGTATGTATGTATGTATGTACATTCTAAAATATTAATAAATAATATAACATTATATTATATACCTACTATATATACTCTATTTATATAATACACACAAATACATACACATCTACTTATATTACTTAACATATAAATACATAGCTATGAGGGGAAGAATTGATGATGATGACTTTATGAAGAAAGGGAGTTTAAAAGGTGGGCGTGAACTATTCTTTTAAAAGAGAATTTAGTAGAAATTTCTCTGATGTCAACGGGTAAAGCATTTCAGAGCCGTGAGACTTGAAGAGAAAAAGCGTTAGACATAAAATTTGTCCGAAAAAGGGGGAAATAGGGTTTTCAAAAACATGGAACACCCGATGGCAAAGTTAGAGAACTTCATGGGATGGCAGCACAGTGACGTCAGATACAATAATCTGTTGTGAATGGACTATCATTTGATAGGTTCCTACGTTTGCTTCGTAAAATGTGTCCAATAACAGCAACTTGTTAGATCTGATTCTAGTCTCTGCCCAACATTGGCACAAAAATGGCTCATAATAAATTTTGTTATTATTGTTTGGAATGGTTTTATTATTTTATTAAGACTACAACCACAGAATTAATACTCATATTAATTCCGTAAACACAACTTATACTTATTTAACTACTAACTATACCTTTCAGATAATCGATGCGAACGCCCCCGCGGAAGTCCTGGAATCGTTTCCAGTGAGCGACAAGCACATATTGTGCGTGGCGTCGGTGCCCGGCGCGGTGGAGGAGGACTACCGCGAGTACGAGGAGCGGATGAACGCCGACACAGAGACTAAGAGGCATTCGGTACGTTCACATATGTGTGTTTGCAATGATGACCTGCGTGCCATATTGGTACCCCCGCTAGTCCGCCATTCGGAGGTTCTGTGTTCAAGCCGTCAATCTTTTTTCAAACTTTTCTCTATATTGGGTTTATTTATAATACTAGCTGTTGCCCGCGACTTCATCAGCGTGGACTTTAGTTTATAAGAATCGTTATTTTTACAGAAATGGCGAAACTATAAGGGTTCTTTGTTTACCACGATCACACATATCTCTAGTCACAGTCTAAGTCGGTCGGAATTTTGACATTGTAAACTACATGTAAACTTACACTTTTACCGAATGTTTCTCTCAAAAACTGAATACTTATACAATAGGTAGTGACTTTGCTAATATTTCATTCATCTTTCGTCTTTTGGCGTGAGTTCCCACAGCACTAATCTGTTGTAGCTTTCTGCAGCGGACTGCTGTCACCGTCTATACGTATCTCCCCCTCTCCCCCGCCCTCCCGATGTGGCGGTGCAATGGTAAGCCTTGTCAAACATGTCTTTCGCTAGGCGGGAGATAAAAGTCGAGAAATAAGCTTTTCTACTTTAAGTCCCGACGGATGACGGCGTTCCTCAAGTAACCTTAAACATAGGTTTTCTTAAGATCGCCTTAATCATGAGCCGTGTCCGCAGCTGGAAGCGAGAGGAAAGTACTGGATAGAGCTTCCCCCGGGCCATCTTCACTATCGTCACCATTCTATTGATGTGGACTTTCAACCTGAGGCATCTGCCAAACTTAAGATACCTCCAGGTATTTGACGCGCCAGTGTCTCGGCACATTTTACTAGTAGAGCTTTAAGGATGACATGAAGTTAGTGTTCTCTGAGATCAATGTCTGCTTAGTGTTCACTAAGAACCTCCGATTGAAGAGCTTCTCGGGTAGGGCGTCCTATACGGCTGTTTGGAGGTTGGAGGTTATCTGCGGCGTACTTTGAGTTCAAACGAACTGGAAGATGACCATGATCTTTTATTCCTCGGGGAAGGAGGTCACAATACTGAGTAGTCTTGGCATGGGTGTTCCACACATTTTTATTGCAGTGCCTAACCTAAACATAACCTAACCTTTTTTCCCTTACCTTTCTTCTTGCGTGAGGAAAAGCCTCTCTCACCCCCATAAAAACTAATGGTGACAACGGCGTTACCGCTTTTGCCAAGTCCGTGTGCCAAATCTTGCTCCAAAGACCTCGTACGGCGACCGCTTATCAGCGACTTCGGCTGGGCTCACTCGAGGTACTCTCTCAGTTATCGAGCGGAGTCTGAGTGGCCTGCGCGGTGGTACATCGGCCTTCAATTTTATCCGCTAGGGTAAAGACGCGTGTTGACACAAATGCTCCTTTCAACCTAAAGGACCGTATTTGTGGAGCGACTGAATCCCGTTCCCATCGCCCGACTGGCCCACGTCATGAAGGCAGCAGCTGCGCCTCTTTTACGCGGGAAAAATCCCTTCGGACACCTTGCCAGTAACGGGAGACCGGTAAGGTTATGTGGCATTTACCACTAAAAACTCTGCGGTGTCACCTCTCAGCTACTATGGGCCAGCCCCGGCGCGGCGATCGCTATGGCGGTCCGTGACTCGCTCACTGAACCCTATGCTTTAGTCAGAGGACATCCCTTGCGCCTAACCTAACCCATTAAGTACTTCCTATTTTAATTCCTTTTTCCATCTTCGCGCCCACAATCATGCTAAGAACGGCCGTTTGACGGCGTTGGGTCTTGCGGCCCTAGGCTTTGTGTATTTTTAACAGCGCCATCTATCGTTGACAAAAAAAAACTAATAAAAACACTCCGAAAACATCAAAATAGTAAATTCCGTACCCGAAGGCTAAAATCGGGACCCTGTTACTAAGACTCCGCTGTCCGTCCTTCCGTCCGTCTGTCTGTCTGAATCGTGATAGCTAGACAGTTGAAATTTTCACAGATGTTGTATTTCTCTTGCCATTATAACTACTAAAAAAAGAGTAAAATAAATATTTAATTGAGGCTCCCTTACAACAAACGCGTTTTTTTTTTAGATAATTGGACGGAACCCTTTGTGCGCGAGTCCGACTCTCACTTAGCCGGTTATTAACTATATTATTTTATATAAACCGTAATGTAAAAGTGACAAAAGTTTAGCCAATTCTACCGAACAGTTTATTTCATAGCAATTTTTCGAACAAAAATCTATGACGTGATCGTTTAAATTGATATAACTTTTTTATTTATCAACGGATTTCAAACAACCACTCAATTTTAAGTGAAACTTATCAAAATACATAAATAAAAATCGCAACCGAAGTTGTTCAGCCGTTTTTGAGATTAGCGTGCACAAACACAGTTTTTTAATATAATCGGTGCCCAGTTTCACATCCAAAAGCCGCTTTTAGCCTGATCTCAAGCTTTTTCGTATTCGCTTAGCTTTTTGTCCCCGCTTTGATATTTTATAATTTCAGCAGTCAGCTTTCAGATGTTAGCTTAACTTATAGTGTTCAATCTTTACCTCCAAGTTGATGTTAACGACGTTATTATGCTGAGTCGTTCTTTACAGCAATCATTATTCTGCGTGGGGAAGAATGATTCTTTAGAGAGTCCAACCAATGGGTTACCGCAGGACACTGCCAACAATGGAGAGAAGTACGTCGTGGGAAGCTCCAGATTGGTAAAAAATGACTAATCATTATTAATAAGATATTTTCACTTCACGATTTCTACGTCATTATGAAAAAAGAAACAAAATTTTGGCAATATTATTTTACTTTCGTTTTAATTTGATTAAAATTGAATTTACGCAATATATTAAACTTTCAAGACTGCAATTATTCATTATTTTAAAATTAATGTCTAAAATAATTAGTGAAGTCGACTAAACCATTTATTCTCACTGGAATAAATGGTTTCTGTAATATTCCTATAGGTTCAAGCAACCCTACTGACGCCTCCGAGCACGCCGACCAAAGAGCCCGAGCCGCCGTCAGAGCCCGAGGCCCCCAAAGAGTCCACCGTGAAGACAGTAGAGGAGGCCGACACCACTGCACCTGGTAGCCCGCCGCTCAGCTCCACGCCTGTCGTAGAAAATGGTAAGTCCTTTAGGGTTCTTTGTTATTGTCGATAATACAATACAATATAAAAAACTTTATTGTACCAAAAGAAATTTACAATTTTGTAACACTTATTTAATAGTGACTGTGTAAGGTACAAGAGATAATAGTAATGACAACATTTTATTTTCTAGATAGAGGACCTCTCTTGCCTATAACCTTATGAGTTAGTCACGAACATAAATATCAATCGCTTGTCATAACTATGAGGTCTTTAAAAAGCCTAAGGTTATCACGACACTTATGACTATGATGGCGACGATAATAACAAAAAGTAGCCGCAATTTTAATGTTTAAGTCATCATCATTATATCAGCCATAGCAAGTCCACTACTGGACATAGGCCTCCCCCAAGGATTTCCAAAACGACTAATTGGAAGCGACCTGCATCCAGCCTTTTCCTGGAACCTTGCTGTAAACTGAGCTTGCCTTTACGTCGCCGAAATTCGAGAACCGTTCTGCCCTATCAGTTTCTTCTGCACTTGCGCTGACGTCAACAACTATTATGAAATCGAAAGAAAACTTGACAATTATCATGCTATGTCAGATGCCTTTAGGCAGCCTGAAAAATCTGACACCAGTGTTGGCCACTTAAATACAAGAAACAACAAAAAACAATTATAAAGTAATAAAAATTTCCAAAGATAAATGTTTTTCACTTTTGTCAGAACACTTAGGTTCACCCGAGCCAGGCGTGGACGCGTTTGCGCAGGAGCAGTCCAACGCCGAGATCCGGGCCGACGTGCCCCAAGAGCGCAAGATGTCTACCGTGATGGCGACCATGTGGCTGGGCACCAGGAGCGGCAACCTCTACGTACACTCGGCTATGGGCAGCTACAGCAAGTGTCTCGCTAGGTAACAACAGATGTATGCTGTCATATGGTGCGTGCACACGGCAGTTAACTTCGGTGGAGCAACATTGTACAACACCCTAACATTAAGTAGCTTTGTGGCTATTTGTTACTATTAGTTAAATGTTACTCATTGCGTCCATACCGCCAAAACACAAGTTTTTAACGAAATATAATCAATAGTATATGCATATGTTTTCGATTGTTGCCTAACTTGTCTACACAGCAACATATACTAACAATAAATGACTTTCTACTATCGGATGTTGCTCAGTAATATTTTGAAATGTAGTTCTACAAAAAGCAACTGTGGTGTGGATTCAACAGTAGACAAAAACCAAAAACATCTCAAAAGCTAGACGCAATTTTTTATTACTCAATATTGGTATGAAAGTAAAGAAGAAACAATAATTTACCAGCTTCTTCTTCTACGCAGATCGTAGGTAGGGCGATAGCAAAAGTAGTAGTAGTCCACCATATGGTAAAAATATATTGTTTGTAACAATAAAGTTTAATAAATATATTAATAAATAAACTGAAATGGTAAAATAGGCAACTTCATGATAAGGTCATTTGGCTAGGCGTAGATTGCGTTTGGACTGTTGGCTGGCGACTCGTAAGTGACACGTAAAAAGACACCTGGTTGGGAAAGATCGCTATTGTTCTGCCACTATTTTTGCATATTGGGACATTGTTGTACAGCTTGGCAGATCGTTGGTTTTGGTCTAATGTTGGCCACATTAGGATTCTAGCAGACAAGGAATCGCGATTCCCGCGACCCGGGTCGACGGTCGCCGACAGTCAGTGCTGTCCTCAGACCAAATAAAAAATTTGGTCTGTGCTGCTGTCATGAACAATCGACAAGAGTTGCGGGCTTACTGTCGCTCATCTGGTACAGCTCAGGCGAAACTGGATTGCATAGTATTCGTTTCTTGAAACATAGTTAAAATCGATTTTAGAAAGCAATCTTGATAAATAATGTAAATATTGTCAACAGGGTGAAGCTAAACGACGCGATCTTATCGATAGTCGCGTGTGCGTCGCGTTGTATCGTGGCGCTCGCCGACGGCACGGTAGCGATCTTCGCGCGGCAGGCCGACGGCCAGTGGGACTTCACGCAGTATTGGCAGCTCACATTGGGAGACCCCAAGTGCTCAGGTACGATAGTATGTTGATGACGTAACCCTGGGCCAAAAAGTGTTGGATTACGCCACTTGCTGGCCAGAGCACGTAAAATTGTATTTGTGATTAATAAGACATTTGCAAAATGCCCAAAAGGGAAGGGCAGTTTGATAACAATTATTAAAAAAAGTCACAATCATGATAACCATTGTAATAATGCCTAGACGGTTGTCTAGGCATTATTATAATGGTTATCACCTCACGGGGCTGAATAGCCACCAACAGCACTCTTTCTTGTGGAGTCATGTAGACCACCCAGGTCATGTATTATAGATTATGGTGTGGGGGTTGGCCCTTGGTCAAACCCCTAAATCAACTGCAATCCCCCCTGTGCAATGTTATCAGATTGCCCGCAATCCACATGACATCTAGATAATTATAATATCTAGGCAATGTAATAATGAAATTCTAAAATAATTCAATACTTCGCCTAAATTAGCTTGTCATTATTATTAATGCCCGGGCATTACGAAAAATGCTCCTTTTTCTTCAATTATTTTATCACCTGAGAAGAGTATGATCTACTATTGAAGGAAACGCTGTTCTGTTTTTTCCTCGTTTTATATATCCGTGGAACACTCCATTACAGTGTATTTTTTACAGTTCGTTGCCTAAGTGCGGTAGGATGCACGGTGTGGTGCGGGTACCGCAACAAGGTGCACGTGATCGACCCGCGGTCGCGCTCGCTGCTGTACTCGCTGGAGGCGCACCCGCGGCAGGAGAGCCAAGTGCGCCAGATGGCCTGCGAGGGCGACGGGGTGTGGGTGAGTCCGGCTAGCTCGACATACTTGACATATTAAGGGTATTGGCGTTTAGATTACTTTGCAAATTATTGGACTTTATAATTGGTGCAGTTTGGTGTTATAAATGTGACTTAATAAGCCCAGATAAATTAGCCGTGTGGATTTCGGCAGAGTAGAATAGGACCACTCTCAAGTCCTTCCGTGGATGTCGTAGAAGGCGACCTAGGAATATTAAGCTAAACAAAGCTCATAAACATCAATGAGGCCTCTCAATCCATCTGGCCAGCGTGGAGAATGTAGGCCAGATCCTCTGGCTGGTCTAGCCAAATATGGCTCTGGTAGTACAGAGAGGGTCGTGCTCCTGCAGCGGAGACAAAAATACCTGATGATGATGGTGTTATAAATGTCATGCTGATGAATAATATGTATAGTAAACAGTCTAATAACTGGGCTACTATTTTATTTGTTGATTTTAATATTAATTTGACGATCACATTTCTTCCACAGGTATCAATCAAAATGGACTCCACGCTACGCCTGTACCACGCGCACACATACCAACACCTGAAAGATGTCGACATCGAGCCCTATGTCAGCAAGATGTTGGGCACGGGCAAACTGGGCTTCTCGCTCGTGAGGATCACCGCGTTGCTCATCAGCTCAGGAAGATTATGGATCGGAACAAGCAACGGCGTAGTCATATCTGTGCCTCTTTCCGAGGGCTCGAGTAGAGATTCAACCGGTGGATCGTTGCCGCCCGTGCTCAACAGACCACCCGTTCCTAGTAAGTTTCTATCTCACAAGTATTATAAGTTTTAGTAACCTATGCGTTTTACTCATAGTCAGAAGAATTCTAATGTCAATACAATAGCCTCGCTACTAGGCAAAGATCACCCCCAGATTCCCTCAAGACTCTCTATCTAACATCATTTTTAATAAAGAGCGAAGTAAAAGAGGAGGACACGATGGAATAGCAATTGGAAATAACTACAGCCTATATCGGTCCACTACTGGACTAAATGCCTCTCAAGAAATGCGGATTAATACTTCAAATACTTACTGCAGGCAACACAACCGCGTACCGTGCGCGGTCCGCCAGTCCCACAGGCTCCATTCCCTGGTGCTCCATGGCGCACGCGCAGCTTAGTTTCCATGGCCACCGGGACGTGGTGACCTTCTTTGTGGCGGTGCCCGGCGCCGCCTGCATGTCAATGCTGGTCATCTCCGGAGGGGAAGGATACATCGATTTCAGGATAGGTGAGTTGCTAAGCTTGCTCTAACACTTTTAGTGCATTGTCACGAAGTATGATAAGGCTATACTCACACTGTCTTATCAAATACGTTTTTTTTTGTGATGTTTGGTTGGAATTGTTTTGTGACAAAGCAGTCAATATAAGGAGCCCGAGGACTAGGCTTTACCGAAGCTGAGCGGAGATCTGTGGTCTTCTGGCAACCAGTAACATTTCTTTATCGACACATCAAAAGAGGGATAGTAAATCCGTCTGAAGAAAACTTTACGGTTGTTAAATCCCTTTAGGTTTGGTGAAGCCTTGGTCTAAGGATTGGTTTACGCAGCGACAAGTCGTGACGTGTTGTGTGCGCTCTTCTATGTGAATAGTTAAGTAATTTCACGGTAAAAATATGAATGTATCATTATGTCACGAAACTGCATAAAAACGTGTACCGTGTGTGAGTGCAAGCCGTGGCGCGTCGTGTTGTTGCTTTAAGAACACCATAATCAAATTGAAAATAACACCCTTGTTTTCTGTCGGGGGTTAAAGAGCGAAAAGGAAAACTGTTGACATCGTCGAAGCTAATTCGTTTCACGAGCGAATTATTGGCAAGTTTACTAAACCACATCAGACTAGACAGTCGAGTTTTCAAATATTGTCAACAAACATGAGTGTGATAAATACAGACTTTATGATGTGGCAGATCTATGGAGAACTAAATTCTCTAAATTAATGCCAAAACTTCTGTATGTATAGATTGGCTACTGAGCTACCGAGACCGCATGCTTTGGCCGGCAAAATTAATATTGTGTTTGTTTAACAAAGAAAGTCACAAATAGCACACGTATTCTTTTGAAAATTTTTTACATGTTACTATTGCAAGAAGATGAATTATACTTTCTTTAAACTATTAACTATCCTCAACTCTCCTCAAACTCTGCCTGAACTAAGTGGCCTCTCTTTTAAACTTAAAATATGTATTCTAATTTGTTTAAAACACGTCAAAACATTCTAATTGTGACCTAATATTGACACAATATTACTAACTTTTAAGTCATCTTTAGTTATTTGCTCATGTACAAAGTATTTGATTGACGCCTTTTCCAGAAGCCTGTTATTAAGTTGCATGTCGTCATAATAATCCCCAATTACAAATATGGTAATTTATAACAAACCGATAACACGTGTGTCACTTGCATATGTCTTGGCGAGGTACAGTTTAAAATTTAGGGGCATATAAATAACTAGTTTTTATTTCTGTTGTACTTATATCATTTATGTTTCTTACAAATGCAACGATCCTAAACAACATTATTATCTTTTCAAGTTGGTAATAAGGCTTGAGTATACTATTAGGTTGGGGAAAAAGTCTTTTCGCATATAGTATGTATGAACTTGTTATAAAACCACTTTGGCTATACTATTTGTACCTGGCTGGTTTTGGTATCATTTAAAAGTTTAAATTTTAAAGAAGATAATTCCAAATTCAAATTAGGAAAATGCGTGATTTTCAGTGTTTTTTCTTACCATCAAGATGAGTGAATCTAATGAAGAAATTACATACATTTTAAAATTTTACTACCAAAAAGGTAAAAATGCAACGCAAGCCGCGAAAAAAATTTGCGATATTTATGGACCTAGTGCAGTCTGTAAGAGTAGCACAAATTTGATTTAAGCATTTTCAATCCGGAAATTTTGATGTCGAAGATGCACGTCGCTCTGGTCGCCCTGTTACGGATAAAATGGATGCTATTTTTGAAAAAGTGGAGCAAGATCGGCATCTCACTAGTTACGACGTAGCTGAAGAACTGGGAATTGACCACAAAACAGTTTTGGCGCATTTGCAAAAAAAAAATGGGTAGGTACACAAAAAAGCTCGATATTTGGGTACCTCACAAGCTCTCTGAAAGAAACCTAATGAACCGTGTACTCATTTGTGATTCTTTATTACGACGTAATGAGACCGAAACATTTTTGAAGAAATTGATAACTGGTGATGAAAAGTGGATCACGTACGACAAGAACGTGCGAAAAAGGTCATGGTCAAAGGCCGGTCAGGCTTCACAGACTGTGGCGAAAGCGAAAGAAGGTGATGCTGTGTGTGTGGTGGGATTGGAAGGGCATTATTCATTATGAGCTGTTACCACCAGGCAGGACCATCGATTCAGAACTCTACTGCGAACAACTGATAAGTTGAGAAAAAGCGGCCGCAATTAATCAACAGAAGGGGTGTGGTGTTTCATCATGATAACGCTAGACCTCACACATCACAAAATTTCTATAGCAATGGGATCATGTTCCTACCTATAAGATGGCAAAAAGTTATCGAACAAAATGGTACCTACATTTAAATTTAAATAAACTATATTAAAAAATGTTTTGAATTTTCATATAAAATGCGAAAAGACTTTTTCCCCAACCTATTATATCTATTCACATTTAGTCCGTTATGAAAATAAATGCGTGTATGAGATACCGGCTCAACTCTATTTAGTGAACTAGATTGGCTTACAGTTTAAGAGACAAACTGGTTTGTCGTAAGATCGATAAGATGTATCGGTACGCATTCGGTGTGCTCATGCATCTTACAGTTTAAGAGACAAACTGGTTTGTCGTAAGATCGATAAGATGTATCGGTACGCATTCGGTGTGCTCATGCATGTGTTTTAACCCTTAATGATACCCGTTAAGTTAAAAAAATTCTATCCTAGTTTAATTTCCTTCTCAAAACAAGCAATATGCACGTTAGCATAAACTGTGACTTGTACGGCCTTTACACTTAGAAAAACATGTTTACATTTCTACACTTTATTTCATGATGATATGCTAGCAAAATCAAAGTTTATATTTTTAAACATAAATATTATACTTAATTCGACTAACATGCGACAAAAATTTGTTACTCGCGCGTATTCTGTTTGGTAAAGCGTTGGCGGTACGTAGTTTTAGCCAAACTTAATTTTTTTTATGTTTGCGGATATAAAATCTCGTTTAACATTCTCATAGCCAAAAAACGTTAAACACTCAGATGAAAAATCAGCGTTCGTACTTTTTAAGAATTACGAATATAATTTACTATGTCGCTATTGAGATTTTGCAAGCATGTCTTATAGATATTCTAAAAAAATAATTATAATAAACGATTGTCACAGGGAGTGTAGTTTTAAATCGTTTCTCATCAACCGTGACCCCGGCTTCAGTAGTGTTTTGATGCTTGTGCTTCCCATATTTCATTTTGCTTAGACATAAACATGTTTCTTGATATCAACAGGTGAAGTGGTTCTTCCCGTTTATTGGAATTTTGTGCCTATTGTTTGGTTTGATTTCGTGATGTTGTTTTTCTTACTAAAATATCGATGATCTATCATATAAGCTTGTCTTAGTTTCTTTTCATAGCGAATAACCTTAGACGTTATAATAGCACCTGTATATTTCTGGGCATCTTTATTTAGTCCTGTTGTGAAAGTTGAACATTCTGTTAAATACTGTGCCCTATAAAATAGATCTATTAAAAAAACAGATTTTAAGACTGAACAAATACGACAATTTTAGTATGAAAGCAACACGAATAGGCAAAGTTGTAATAATTTCCCCAATTTTTATTTTTTTGCCACTAGAAGAAGACGCGGACGACGTCCGAGATAGCGCCTCCCACCTCATTGCTTGGCAGACTTTAACAGTGTAAACGTACCTGATAGGATATAAGTTATATTAAATGCCAATGACTGGTACGTTGTTTTTGATTTTCCCTGTGTCGATGCTTCAATAACACGTCATTAACAATACTAACATCCATAACACGTTAATGTTTTGCTATTCAATGTTTGACCAGGATCTACTTTTTCCTTATCACGCTATTTCGTATTATATTTGTTTAGTTGAAGTAGGGCTTACAATGTAGACACTGTTTATGGTCTTTTGAGCTCAAGATTAATGCTAAGGGCTCTTCTTAATCGTTTATTAGAAGTAAACATTTAGAGGAGAACCCCATTGTAAATAAGAAAAGGCTTGTTTTTGTAAATACTCGTTGATATCGTTTTTAATATAGGAATTTAATACAATCTGTTTATAAATTTAAGTCGTTTAATTTTCAAGTAGTCCATTTTAAATTGTGTTTGCTTGATTGGTTCTGTTGTCTTCTCTTTTTGTTGTTTCGAATATTTCCATTTTCCACACAATTTTTCTAAAACTTAACTTTTTTCATTCTGGTCAGACATGTAATGTGGGTGACATTTGGTTCACGCAATAGACATTTATACCGTCATTCATTGGCTTAACATAGCTTACAATGATGTTGGCTCAAACTAATAACTAATATTACGCTTTGTTGATGTAAAGGTAAGGTAAGGACTACCAATTGTAAAATATTTTCTTGGTACTCTACGTGTATTTTAGGCTAACGTGTATATTGCTAATACAGATGTTTATTTGTACTTTTTGCCCGCCAGATGATTTTTGACTAACACAATTTTTCTTGTGTTATCGCAGTTTTGGGATAGTATTACGAGTATCTTTTTGTAGTAGAAAAAAAATGAATTATGGTCGTGGCATTGGCGGACAAACTGTATACCTAATGTATTTTAACTAATTCCATGGCTAATGAATATGCAACACTGAATGATGTAGTTTAACATGTATATCTGTAGATTAAAATTAAAATAAAACCTTTAAATTTTACTGATAGCAAAAATGATAATCATTCTTAAATATTCCTTATATTATATAAAATATTCGTTACATGTTTTCTGTATTTAATTTTTTTATTTAAATATAGCTTCTCTAATCATAGCCTTCACTCGTTACTTATCGCTCCGATACACGCACGAATAATTTCGATTTCTGTATTTAGTGTCCTAACATACTTTTCATTCGACAGCTGATTCAGAGATGGAGGACAGCGTGGTAGTGGCAGAAGACGGGTCGTCCAGCGGACAAAGCTCGCTGGCCGAGCGGGCCTCCAAGAGCCACCTAATCGTGTGGCAAGTGGCCACCGCCTAACGCGAGGCCGGCCGCGCGCGACTCGACTCCGACTCAGATTTCGTTTACGTGTGTACTTCCACCAAACCGGTGCCGATTGAGTAGGTTGCTATCGATTCATTGTTTGGGAATTGAAAATTGTCTTTGAATTTTCGCTAAATTATTTTTGTTTTGTCTAAATCAAAATGTATTTAGTTTTTTTAGTGTTAGTACTTTGTGCTTGTTAGTGCAGTGATATTTTATTTTTATGATTTTTTTATGTACTATTATATTAAATTTCAGTTTTTATTACATTCGGATTTACAGGTTTAGGTTTAAGAACATATATTTTTTTACTTTGCAGTTACTATATTTTTTTACTGTTTAATTCCCAAACAAGTAGCGGATTTAAAAGGATGGTTGAAAGTCAGTATTCTCTTGTCTTAAAATTTAGAGTTTGGTTGCGTTCAGCAAATTAAGAATTGATTTGATTAAGAGTTGGTCCTTCGAAATCCATTTCCTACTTATTCACCTTTAGTGACTTCGGGTCAGAGTATGTTACTTTAAGACGAATGCACTTGATATTGCGCAAGATGTAGACGATTGTGCGCCCCGAGTCTATCATCACGTTGTGCCAGGTGTGATCTCAGCACGTTACGTTTCTGAACATTGAGCAGTTGTGCACGGCACTTCATGGACTATTCGAGAACACTATGTATTTATTACATATTAATCATATTCTACATGTTATCGTTACTACGTGTGCTTTTTCGATCGCCGGTCACTATTTTCTTGGCGCTTCGGTTTGTGAACTCTAATATATGAATATAAATATTGCTCATGATATTTTCCGATAGGCCCGCTTTGCATGCGTTTGTTGTTGATTTTATAAGACGGGCCTATCTAAGCTTAATCTCATATAGAATTAATGTACAACATATAACCACCAAATAATTCATTTTAGTAGTGTTAGTAGTTAGATTAGATTAACAAGATTTTTATAAGATATAGTTAAAATATTGTATGAAATTATCTCATGAGGCAGAAATTTGACGTTCTGTCAAACATTTCGGCTGTGGTTTTCATCTGCATCACAATTTTACAAATATGTTTTACGTACCATTAATTTTAAATAAATGTTTATTGATTTGCGAAGGACATCAAAACTTATGTTTAGGGTCTTCAAATATAGATCATTAAGGGGGCATGGCACAGTCTCGTCAAAGTTATATAAAAACCTCTGTAAGTGTATTATTTAAGATAATTCATCTTAGTATGCGAGGTCTAGAACAAAACATATAAGCAGAGTGCCTTCCGGCGAGCGTCAGGAATATTTTGACAGATAACATCTTATAATAGGCGGCGGCCACAACCACACCTGCCAAATCACAAGATTTGGCAGTTGTGGAATTGTGGCGTCATAGCGCTTCGTTATAAACCCGATGTGTGAAGATCCTAAACGTCGGTTTAATTTTGTCAACATTGTTCACCAAATGTAGCCTTCTCTTAATTTACACAAATTTAAATAATCGCTACGTAATTTTTGTTTAGCAATTATTAAAGAGTAATTTTGAAATTTATTTCTTTTAATCTATTTTTTCTACCGTATATATTTGTTGTGTTTAATCTCTTATCGATTAAGTGACGGTGCAAATATAATTTAAGTCGGTTTGCAATATGTTTAAAGCAGATGTACTTCTGTCAAAAAAACAATAATTACAAAGGTACTCATACACCGCTGACACTAGGACGCCCGCTACAAAAGTGATAATCTCGCTATTGTTTGAGCCAGATGATCTTGAAACCATTGTATTGTATAAAATCGTCAACTCGTGCTACTTTATCTATTGCTGTTGTAGCCGGTGCCCTAATGTATTTAATTATATTATAAATGCTTCGAGGTAATTATATTTATTCGAATATATTGGCTGTTACTTATTTATCTGAATATGAAGTTATTTTAATTTAAATTATGATTTATTTTTCTTTAGATTTTTTGTAATCAATATAAATTTATTTACATTTTTTCCCACGTTTTCATATAATCACGCTTCAGATAAATGTACTTTTACTAACATATTAATATCTGTGAATCCGACATCTGTATGTAATATAGTGTTACAATGATTAGTTAATGTTTTTTACAGGAGTCGATGGTGGTAGGCAATGATCTATTACCTTTTTCATAGGTATATAATATTTATTATTTGGGCTGTTGCACATAGTCTAGCCTTCGACCATCGTCCGCTGTAATACCTAGTCAAAATAAACGACATAGTGATGTAAAGATAGCTAGCCTTATTTGCTGACGAGCTCGGAAGGAGTGAATTTATAAATCTTAGACAAAATATATCCAATGACTTTTTCTGATTACCAATCAGATTTTCTTTTTGTTCAGTATAATTCATAATGCCGAAATTTTGCAAGACAAAACGAAGTTTGACTACCTGTTTGTATAAACACACATACAATAAAATATAATAATAACAATAAAAAAGGCGGGAGCGCCATACAACAACTTCTCCAAAGGGTCTCTACGTGTTGGATTTGTATCCTCACGCAAGCCACTCATAGGACCGGGATGAAAAGATTCGTGAAGTTTATTTCCTCTTCCCAAAAATAGTAAATATAAATAAGAGTAATTTTCAAACTACAAGTGTAATGGACTTAAGAAACTATATGCATGTTTAACATTTATGAAGCAGCTTGCCTCTGATATAGGTTCCAAGAAGAACCTGTCCCACAGGTAACTAGGCCATACCCTCTGATAGCAATGTCGCGGGTCATTTTAATTTAAACGTGCCGACGAAAAATCGAAAACGAAAACAAGAAAATAAAGAAAAGATACTTAACAAGAATCATGGGTTTTTTGATCATTGGTCAAATTGTTATTGAACTATCGTAAATATTAAACTTTGACAATGAAATTGAGGCAAATTAACTCCTTCCGAATGCACGTTTGATTTTGTAAGTGCGAAAGCTGAGCGGGCATTACGGAGTTAGATAAAATATGAGATGTCCGTAGTAACGTACGTAACGACTGTACGTTAAGTATTACTTATGCGCATTCAAGGTATATGTGCTTTTCAAATATAATATCAAAAATTATCATTAAGACAAAAAGTTTTTATTTTCGTAAAATCGGTACATTTTAACAGTTTTTTTATAGAAAGAATATACAAAATAAACCCAGGTATGCACAATCCAAAATATTCTAACAAATTCCCTAGTTAATAAATCAAAAGAAAAAAGTGGAAGTAATTATTATTTCAATGTTTCGATAACTCTGGGGAATGATATTCAATGGCTCAAACTGACCTGTCAGATAATAGTATCTTATACAACGTTGCATACAATATTTTTCTACGAATATATTGACTAAATTAATTCAAAAATAAACAAATAAAAATAATAACAGGTATGCATATGGCTAGGAGTATCTTTTTGGCGAAATTACGACACATGTGCTATTATGGGGAATATTAGTTTTACATAACAGCACATATACACATAACACTATGTTCTTATATTAGTGCTCGTGAATATTTAAAAGACATAACAGTACAGACACAATAGAATAGGAGTAGAAAGATATTTTTTGACTGAATAGTTTTTATATCTGCAGTTCATAAGTAATACTTAATGAATCAATAAGATAGTTAAATCTGCGTGCTTGGTACTGAATGTAAAGCTTTCGTGGTTTTAGACAAAATCTATAAGACGCCTGTAGTACCAATCAAATCCTTCATCAATGAGGGTTTTCTTAAATATGTGACAGCAGGTGGCAATGCAGTGACGTCAAGTCCGATCGACTGTATTCATTATACCATCAGTCGACATGTATTTTCGTTTGCTCCTTCAAATTTTTCCGATAACAGCGGCTTACTGGATCTTACTTCACTGTGCTGACCATCTGTGTTCCATAGTTTTGAAAATACTCAATAGGAAATATTTTTGTTATATTTTTTTTGTACTTATTTGGAAAACGCATCCGTATGAAATTGTAATAATTATTTTATTGTTTTATTTATAAGGCAATGAGATTATTTAACAGGTCTCACGGTTAATCAGGACTTTTTTTTACATCAAATCGTTAGTAGTATTGTATGTTGTATGTCATGATTAACATAGTTTTTGACTGCGAGACCGTTATTAATTTATTTAAAATTTACGTCATGTAGATAAAAGTCATTTTATGAAGGACATTAATAGTGTTACGGTTTGTTTTACAAACAAATAAATACATGCTAAATATATCTTCTTTTATTTTCTTCTTTGATTAGTCCTGCTGGCTGCCTGTAAATGTTTCAAATATACATACTTATATTACAGGGTGGCCAACTTGGAGGTATACAACTTTTTTTGCCGCCATTTTGTTTTGGCGGTAAATATGACAGTTGTTGCATGAATATTACTTTGTGTAGATACGGCAAATTTATTATGGAGCGTTTGACGACGGAACAACGTGTTTTAATTATTAAAACGTTTAACGAAACATTAAAAAGAATGTTTCCCGGTCGATTAATTTCGAGAAACGGTGACATTGATTGGTCCCCAAAATCGCCTGATTTAACAGCTCGTGACTTTTTTCTGTGGGGCTATCTAAGGGGACGTGTCTATGCTAACAGGCCAATGAACCTTCAGCAATTAAATCAAAATATTCGAGACACAGTCACTGAGATAACGTAGGAAATGTGATGAAAAACGCGATGAAAAGGGTTCACATCTGTGATGCTGCTAGAGGTGGACATGTCTGACATTATTTTCCTTGTTTAACTGCCGGCCCTAAATATTATATTTAACAAGGAATACTTGATATATTTTATATTTCATAGAATAAAAATACAAAACTAAAGTGTATACCTGTTATTTGGCCACCCTGTATTTTGAGGCATTTTCAGTTTACGACATTAAAAAATATTTCCCAAGTTGGTACATTTAGGTAATAAAAATCACCACGCGCTAAATGTGCCTTTTGGGCCTTGCGCTGTTAAGTTTTTTTGCCTTGGCATAGGTTAAGAGGAAAGATTGTAGACTGGTTGCTCCCTGGTTTTTGACCGCAGATCGTATTATTTTTTAAATAGGTTTTAAATCGGTATCTGCGTCTGTGCGTTTTGCTTTGCCGTACATTAAACGGCCCAGAAATAGGCTGCCAACAGGCACCTAGTATACAAATCCGAGATTGTTAAAATCGAAACGGTGTGACACAAAACATTTAGTTACCATTCAGTTTACAAAATGTTGTTATCGCGGTCCTGCCCTCGCCAGTGCGACATAATATTTACTTTAAAATTGTTAAATCTTAGAGGGTATTTTTTTCTTCATTTTCTTACCTTTGTACGCCTCCAACTTGCTTCGGGGACAGACAGTGACAGCAAGGTATCAAAATTTCTCGTAGTCCGATGTGTCGGACAACGTTGTCAAACCACGTGGCTGCAGGGGATTAAAAGGGGTTAAATGAAATCTACATTTTATACAATACAGTTTATTATTTTATGGATAATGAAAACAAACGTAATGTCAAACGCAACGCAATCACCATAACATTCAACCAAAGTTCCAAACTTAATCTTAAGGTACGAGTTTTATCAATTATGTTTGAAACGTTCAATTTTGTGCATCAACATATTCTCATAGGATTCTATGTATATTTTATGTCAATTGTAAATAAAATGTAGTTTATGAAAATATTTTGAAGTCTATAAAACTGTTGAGTTTTATATTTTAATGAATTAATTTTAGTACACTCGCTAAGTACATCTAAATAAAAAAAATATATCAATGAACATAGGTACCTATTTTCAATTTAAATGGCAAAGTAATCCTAAAAATAAACCAGTCACAATAGAATGACTACTTTGTCTAGGCAACACCTACGTAATCAGTGGACCCTAGGTACTTATATTAAATACAGTTTAGTACATAGTGAATACACGAAATTATGTAGACGACACACAAATAATAAATACCTATCATAAGTATATGTAAAATCAGTTGATGCGTTAGGTCCTAAGATTTATTAATTGTATCAATATATGAGATGGTTAACGTGTTTGCATTTATGTGTGTGCGTTTCATTGTCTTTTTGAAACGTTCAGGGTGACCTTTTGGGTAAATTTTATTAAGTATCTAGTTCGAATTTAGCGGGTATGTCTAGTAAAGAAAATAGAGTTTATAATATTCAGTGACTGAGGCCGATTCCTACTAACTTCCATCCTAAAATTAATATATATCTTCTTGAATTAGCTAAACTTTTGCCTAAAACGTGTGCTATAGCATTTGATTTCTCATTCATATTTATGTATTGATATAAGTAGTGAAAAAATAAATCGATCGAGAAATACCCGAAGTAAAACTATTCAAATAAGTATTATGTTATCTGACATCCTGTATGTATAGTATGCACGAAAGTAGAGACGTAAACCATACAATTCCATGATAGTATGTCATTTTACCTATTTTTTTTATAATAGTTTGATTAATGAATAAAAACATTGAATGGAAGTAATTAGTTTTTGTAACATATTGACTGTATTACCAAAAATATAGGTACTTTAAATAGGATTTCTACACACACATAAATACGAAACCGAATTACCCTCCCAATTTTTTTTATACTTACCTACATAAAGTGATTACAATATGGTAGTATCGGAATGCATTTGATCGTTATGATTACATTAAAATGTTGAACGCTTAGGATTCTATTTTATATATTTGTATAATAAGTAGGCATTTATAAAATTATGTATTTCTGTATCATTTAAATAAAACCATAAAACGATAACTGAGTACTTAAATATAATTAAATGCAACAGTAGGAATAATAATAATGTTCAATTAGCTTACTAAATATTTATGTTACACTATAGGTACAATTATAATGTTATTACTTTATGAAATTTAGTTTTAAATCTGTAGGTACTTGAGGCATATCATAATTGCTTATCAGGAAGGATTAGGTGAATGAAAAATTGACATACTACCTACGTTGGAGTTACAATAACGAACTCCCTTTGTAGAAATTATCTACCGAAAATAAAGCCGGCGCTAAACATCATATCGTTTTCGTTTTATAGAAAATAATTAAATTCTATCTGAGTTTTGATCATAATATTTAAATGAATATTTTTAATATTGCACAAAATAAAATGTGATAATAGAATAATATATAGGAATTAAGAATAGCAGCACTCGGTTTCTTTGCAGGGTTCCATTCTTTATTACTGTGCAAAATATTTGATATACAGGCTACCTAAATTTTTAAAAAAAGTACGGTCCATAATTACTCTGAACTATTTTCCCTGTTGATTTGTAATACTTTGTTCTTTAATGAAACTATTGCGACATAATGATCACATACAAATTGGGGATGGAACTAGTGAGATTAGACTGTTAAAATCAAATCCTCACGGACGTCAGTGATGTGTACATCTGTCAAAATGTGCCCAGTCGACGACGGAGTCCCGTGGTTATTAATTACAATAATTTTATTATGCATGTTCTAGGGTGCATTATTGGTCTCAGCCCATGTATGGCTACAGCATTTAGCCGTTAGACAAACTACAGTACAAAAATGACATCCATTTCCGATACTTTTGGTCGTCTCGTTGATAAATCGTTGGAGTTTTCCTTCTATACCCTACGAAAATACTTGTCAAAGTTTGAATGCAAACATTAGACAATTCTCTTCAAGTTTGTCTTAATGTTTGTTCCAAAAAGTGGACCTGGTATAATTATCAATTGATCCTATTGATCTTAAGTGTTCAATTTTAGTTTAAGTGAGTATGAAATTGTTGCGTTAGGTAGCTTTTTTAATATTTGGTAACATTATTTCTCTTACAAACGAGGATCATGATATAGCGGACATGGTGGAGGAAATGTCATTTCCATAAAAAATACTGTCAATGTTCTCCGTATCAGATTTTTTTTGAAATATTCGATTAGTACGCTGTATGTGCTACTGTATCGTGTTTATTAATGCCATTACTCACTTAAACAACATTAGGTAAGGCAAACTTAGTAAGTATATACTTAACTTCCTTCGATCCTGTGCCTAATCTAATTTCTTCTAATTACTGCCTACTCACTCTCACACACTACGCGATGCATCACATATTTAATAATCACCTCTCTTTCTACGACTAGTGGTATAAATATGTATTGACTTCTATCCGACTTTTCTACTCTATGACTAGGATTTCTCTGCTATTTAAGCATCGAATTAAATTAAACTAAGCAACTATATCACAAAAATCATATTTAAAAAAATGCAATTATAAATAAAAACATATCAATTACTAACGAAACATTTCCAAAAATGTTGCGTAAGAAATCCGAAATGTAACAAAATGTTATGAGTCCACATAGGTGCACACATTAAATGTCACGTACATTCTAAACTAAAATAAATTTCCACCTTATTTATACTTAACATCAAATTAGGACATCGAATATCCAATTTTACTAACAAAACAATTTTATAGAGATTTCTGCGACATGATTCAGGTACCTAATACTTTTTCTAAAACTAATTCCGCTTCAAACCAGTCTTGCCACAGAAACCTCCTTCACAATTAAAGTATTCGTTGTTTTTGCAAATAAACTATAACAATTAAAACAATTCGTTGTAATACTTATTATTGCTATCGTTTACTTCGCCCTACATCAACCTTTCTTAATCGATGTTTCAAGTAAATAATCACATATTTTTTTCGTTGATTCATCGCGTTGTATCTCCTACAGATATTCATGTTCTGGGTATTTATATTCCTATTAGTTTCAAGATCAAAAATATCGAAGTTTGAAACATTACCTAATGGATGTATTTTGATTAGAGAAAGATTGATTACTTTTCTACTTAAAACATGTAAATGATTCTGGATGTAACAATGTATCAAGATTGTTAACAATTTTAACTTTGTCCTTTTTTGGTACTGTGTAATTGTTTCTTAAACGCAATCATGCAAATAAATAAATCTTAATATAAAATTACAGAAGTAAGATATAATTTTGTTTGTAATAGATTTTATGTGTACATAAATAAGTATATTAAGTATCACCTTATTTCCCTAAATACTTTATAATATTGCTTGGAATTGAGAATCCTAAAATGTTATTAGGTTATTACAAGTATCTATTTTCATGAACACAGACTAGACCGTTGACTAAAATTAAACAAGATTGTGTTAGAAAGATACTTGATAAGTCTTATTGCCCAAACAAGACCTTATTTTTTATATTCCAAGGCATATTCTTGTTATAAAAATAATAATAGTCTGAAATCGGTATTCCGTCTTGTGATGTGAATAAAAGTCGTAAAGGCTAGAGTCATAATTATTACATATATCGGTACAGCTGTAGTAAATTTATCAATTCAATGTATGTATTCAATATTTTAGCTTAGCATTTTCTCCAAAGATTTTTGAAATACGTACTAATCAATGTTAAATAAACTTTTTTAAAATATCACCTCATCGCAGTCTACTTATCTTAGCCGAGTTTCTTTTACGCATTACTATAACTCAACTAAATCTATTAAAACAATATTGCTTTCGTATTGCTTCTTATGTTAGTAGCCTAAACTATTCTATAAATATTATTCTAATGTAGTTATTGCTTAAGTATTGCTAATTTGGACATTTTAATGTTATCACTGCGTTGCGTACTTTATCGTAGCTATCTATGTATGTATGGAATCTTAAGTAGTTGTAATCTATTCTATACATGTTTATGGAGGCAACTTGTCGGTCGTGTACAGTAAGTACAGTCTTGGAACAAATTAAAATAGTTCTAAATTAGAGATCATACTGCCTACGTTGACGCTGAAAAAAAGGGTTTAAGTATGACGTTAACAAAAATCTTGTAAATACAAGTGTATTATACAAGGGCAACACCTTTGTAATTTTATTGTAATCACAAATATAATTTAATGTCGCGACTATACCAATGCGATATATATAATCTTATGACGTGTAAAACAAAATATTGGTCAATGAGTGCACCAGTAACGGATGGTCAGTAACGTTTTGTGAGCAAGCTTTGCGATCTAAAGTGGATACTACCTAAGGTTTCCTAAACTTGTCAACGTCTCCACTATATTAGTTATGTAATAATACTACAACTACAAAAATTGTAGAGAAGGGAAATTTGGTACACAGGGACATATTTACATTTAAATGTATATAGTTTTGTATATAAGTTGGTTTCGTTAGTCGTTAGCTATTCCCTTAATTATGTATCTGTATAATAACCACTACAATAACGTTAGTATAAATATTTGAATAAAATATCTCCTTTTATTTTAATTTAGAAGCAGTTAAATTTGCTTTTACTACGAAAGACGAACGATGGACAGCTAGATAGATTATAACTCTAAACAATCATTAGATTGAAGGAAATACGCGAAAGATTAGATAAATAGATAAAACTAGATTCTACTTAGAGAGGTTAGAGATACCAAGGAATGATTGAAAAGCAAACGAAATTGAGAAAATTGCACTTTTCAGTACTTTTTTTGTATTATTTTGATAACAATTTATCTGTTATTACTGTCAAACGATACAATTACGTGTTTTCAAAATTATACACGGGATTTTTTTAAGCATTTGGTAATTAATTAAGTTCTTAAAATAATACTGTTTTTTTATCGAAATTTGCGACTCAAATTCACAAATAATTCACATTCATATTTTAGATGCGCATTGCCCGTTGATGTCTTTCGTATGTCGAAATGTTACTCGAACTATCTTCTACTTGCTGACAAAAAGCAAAGGACATTTAATTTTTTATTTTTTAAATTACAGTGTCTTTGTATCATATTTAATTATTTACCGACATCAAAGAAGGAGAGTTAAGTACAAATTTATTTTTAAAGTCTGATATTAAGGGTATTTTATTTAAAATGTTTGATGAAAATACAAATGTAGTGACAAAAGAATTCTTATACAGGTGATGAAAATTCTTTCTCATCGTGGTTGAATGTCTATCCTTGCGCACTTGTTTTCGAGAGTGCGACCGCCTAGAGCGCGACTGGTAGGAAGTGCAGTAACATGCTTTTTACCAACCAGAAGCATGTCATTGCACTTCCTACAATTAGTGCTAGATCTAATGGCAAAATTTCGTCGGAAAGCTGCACTTAGTGATGAAAGCAAGCCACTTTGCACAGTGATCGCGCTCTAGGCGGACGCACTCGTCGAAAACGTGCTTTAGTCTAATATAATTACTTGGAAATTTCTTTATTTATGTATATCGTTTGACAGTCGACTACAATATGCTTAACTAATTTAATGTCATTTAAAATAATATTCGATGTGAATCTTGTTCATAAATTGTCAATATATAGTAATCCAAAGCACCAAAAACATCTAAAATTCTACCAAAATCTTATCAAATAAATATATACTACGTAAATTCTACGTTCTTATTGCTTATGTATTACAATATTGCTTTTAACGCGCAACCTTTGTCCGACGAAGCCAGTTTTGGTAAAATAATAGATAAGAGTGTAAGGAGCTATTATGTAATACTACTTAGGTAAAATGTGGCACTACATCTACGAGTAGGAATATTTGGACTAGGGAATATAGTGACTAGGACTGATAAAGTGCCTCTTCAGGCTTTTCGGTCTGATGTGACATCATAGAAACCTAGTTTCATTTGCCAAAATCCTAAAACAGCGTAACAAATCTCGCGGAAAAACTTCGGTAGACGACTTACCGTCTCGTACATCAAAACATTGTTAAAGGGTACGAAATCAGAACAATGTTTAAATTTATAAAAAATATTGCACTTTCTAAAAACGTTGACACATAATTATCTCGTTTAGTATGAGAGTTTGCATAAATACAGGAACTTTGTCTTTTTCAAAGATTAAAGTTAATTGACAGGGCTCAAATTAAACACCACGACGAATTGACTTGCGAGGCACTAACTAATAGAAGTGTCTCCCACTTGCCAGAGGTGCTACAGCCTAGGTATACTTTTTATATTGACCACAATAGCGCCAACTGGTAAAACAGAGTATACTCAACAGACAGCAATGAGCCATACGAGAATTGTTAGACGTGGCCAGTTGGTGACATGTAAGATAAAATACTTGATTAACATTTAACATGAATATATTTTACTTTTTCGTTTTGCACGGTATTTAAAAAATCTTATACTTTTTCATTGCACTATGTATTTTAAACTAAGGCATTTCTGGCAAGCGTAGCCACCAGGATACACTACTGAGCTAGGTTCTACGGGGAAGTCAGCTGTGTCTAGTTGACAGCGGTGCGCGACTTTTTAGTGCCTACATTATTATTGCTTTTCGAATACCCATTTCTCTTGAGCACCTCGTGCTCATCTCATAACCTAGCGTAATACTACCTTAGCCTATTTTACACTAGAAGCACTTTCATCACGTGTTAACATGTAAGTATAGCCACCATTCTTTATTTTATTTTATTCATTAGCCATTTTTTTTTCATTTAATATTATTATGTCCCATTTTTTATTATTACTTTATATTTTTCCGAGAAAATACCAATCAATATTAAAAATTTACTTACAAGATTTATTAAATGTTTACAGTCATTAGAATGGTCATGTCCGACTTAGTGTCTCGAGAAAACTCATTGTAAGTAAAGTTTTATATTTTTAAGGGTCCGTAGCAATCAAGGAATTTATGTCTGACCCAAACCCATTAACCCATGGTGTGAGGTGTCGTTTGAATATGTCTTTCTGAAATGTGACACGTAGAAATTTTACGGCAGTAGTTTCGAACTTTACAGGAAAACTATTAGACCTAAGAAGGGATAACATATCTAGTACTTGGAAAAGGAAAATTTAATATAACCAATAAAAAAATAGTTATTTAGACGTTTTTAGTTGCGTGATCTCAAAGAAATGCAAATGCATTCATTAGGTTTTCGTAATTACAAATGCCTGTAATGCATGATTTCAGCCATTTGTATATACTGCGCGTGGTACCGATCGCTCTTGACCGGTTATTTTCAAATTCTCGGTATACAAGTTTTCTTATTTTTTTAGAAAAATATGTAGCATTGTTTACATTTATTTTAATATATACTTGTTAACACGTGTTACTAGTGTTTGTCTAGCTATAGTTTATTGCCAGTTACGTTTGACTTGTCACTAGTTCACACGATCAACTAAAGGCATGCTCGCTGCATGATGTCGTGCGACTTTGCCCGTCGTCGTCGCAAAGAGCACCCGCCGACCGCCTTCTTTAAAAAAAATATCCTTAAAATTTTCTGACACATCTCTTTTATTAATTACAATCCTATTATAAATGATGTTATCCGAATTTTGTCAATAGAAATGAATCTTTTACATTTTAATTTAAGAACCCAAATTTTTTAAAATATGGTTAAAGTAGAATACTTGAGACGTTGTATGGTATGGTATGATAGATATCAGAGGCGAGTCGGCGGGCGAGGGCGGCGCGCGCTCCCCGCTGCGTAGTGGTGAGTGATATTGTCGCGTTTACAAAGCCAGCGGCGGAGACAAACTATGATACGAAATACGAAACGACCGTAATCTGCAGCCACCACTTTGACCGCTTTATCATAACCGAATCCTGAATTATATCGATCATTGCGAGTAACTTCGTATGTAATTAACCTACCGTCTAAAAACAGCACGCAGCATTTACTAGCTTTTACAACCGCAAAGTAGGTTGTAAAAGCTAGCAAGCCGGTGAAGTCGCGGCGCAATGTAAAATGGTGCTCGTATCACCCACCCCTACCGCTAAGGCACTGTCGCGTTGCGGCGCGGCGCGGCGCGGGTCGTGTGGGAGCTTCGGACGGAAAGTTTTGGCAAGTTGCTCACCGAGACGGAGGTCTCCTCCACACGCGAGCTCGGCGCTCGGCTTTCTCATCTCGTCGCTAAACTTACACCGTAATACTCTCTAACCTACTTTGCGGTTGTAAAATCACCTACAAAAGATATTAGTTTCATTCATATTTCAATACTTCTATGTATATAGGGGTATATTTTATCGACGAGTATATACATAATTAAAAGTTAACGTTAACGGGACGTCTGTCGCTACGGCCTATCCGCTGCCGCGGCTCTACGGGGTCGTACGTGATTCGTTGTTTGCGAAACGTTGCTCGATTTCGAAGCGGCGCGGCCGGCCAGCCTCTGGAGGACGGCTCCGGCCTGGCCGGTCATCGTCGCTCCTAGTTTCTTTGTATATTTATTATATTACGCTAACAAGCTAAATTCATATTAATACTTTAAGTTTAATTATAAACCTTACGGCGTGTGTTACGGTCCCTAGTTGCATGGGGCTCGGGCGGCGGCTAGCCGGAGGCCGATGCGGGCGCTTCGGGCGGCGGAGAGTCTCCGTCGCGCACGCACGCCGACTCTTGGTGCTTGTTGAGGTAGCTCTTGAGCGCGAATGTCTTGTGGCAGCGCCCGCACTCGAAGTTCTTGTCGGAGGAGTGCGTCTGCATGTGCGCGCGCAGGTTGGAGCGGTCAGCGAACGCTTTCCCACAGTGGGCGCACCCATAAGGCTTCTCGCCGGTGTGGGAGCGCAGGTGACCTTGTAGCAGCCAGGGCCGCGAGAACAGTTTGCCGCACACGCCGCACACGTGCGACAGCTGGTGGGTCAGCACGTGCATCGCCAGCGCCGGCATCGACACGTACGCCTTGCCGCACTCGCCGCACCGCTTCGCCGACACCGAGTCGAGACTGCGGTGCGTTTGTTTGTGCCGCGATAAATTCGAAGATGTCGCATATCTTTTGCCACACTCGCTGCAAGTGTATTTTGATTTAGGTTCTGGTTGCTGTGCGCTTTCGACCGGTGCACTGGCGTAGTTCCGACGCTTGGAGCGGCCATCGCTGACGAAGA
Source organism: Acrobasis consociella (assembly GCA_963555685.1). Taxonomy (NCBI): domain Eukaryota; kingdom Metazoa; phylum Arthropoda; class Insecta; order Lepidoptera; family Pyralidae; genus Acrobasis; species Acrobasis consociella. The sequence continues at coordinate 19,359,693 of OY743104.1, forward strand.
AAGCGTCATAGGTATAGGCGACGGTCTCTCGCGGTCGTTCAGAGGGCTGCTCTTGTGCTGGTGGTTCTGGTGGCGGGGCAGGCGGATCGGGAGGAGAGGGTTCCACTCGGGGCGGAGGTGGCGTGGTGAGGTAGACCGCGTGTTGGCTGAGGTCGAGGATAGCGTGCGCAGCGTTGAGATCTTCTTCAGCCCGGTGCAGATGCGCGGCGCGGTCGCCTAGGCAGTAGGGGCGGTAAATGTCCTTTTTCTTAGGCGGCAGTGAGAGAAGGGCGCCGGTGCTAGTGTAGCACATGGAGATGGACTTGCCGCTCGCCGGTGGCGGTGGAGGGGAGACAGGTGAAGACTGGAGCTGTACATGGAGAAAAGGCGGTTCTGTCGAGTCGGAGGCGGATAGTTGCAGAAGAGCGTAAGAGAGAGGCTGAGAGGGCTGCGGGGCGGGGGTGGACGCGCCGGCGGCCGGACTCAGCTCGCTGGGTAGCTGGGCCGTGAACTGCGTGGAAGGCTGCTCCTCGGTGTAACCTGCAACACACACGTTTACAGTTCTGATGGGTTCCTGTTTATTGTAATATATGCTTTAAATTTGGTTTCCTTTTATTTTAGATCTCTTAACTCTTATTTAAAAGCTCTAAGTCCGAATATGGTAGATGCATAGCTTCGTCAATCGTTAATTAACAAAGTTAACATTTTGATTAACGGATTAACTTTTATAAATGTTAACAGACACGTTAACTTCCGTTAATATAAACAAAAGTCCGTTAATCGTTATCCAATGCCTACTATTACCGCACGGCGGCACCACGGCGTGGCGCAAAAAACAGGTTCAGACAAACGCCAAGTGCTGGGCGGCGCATGGCAGCGAGTGAAACAAAAACAAAACAAGATGTATTTTGCCGACGCGTGCGAGTGAGAAAACTGCGAAGAGATTTGTTTCGTTTGATCATTTAATAACTTGCGCCTTCGTTTGTTGTTATTATAAATCTTCTTCTTCTTATCGTGTGTGTTAGTGACTAACACCAGTGTCAGAGTGTTATTATAAATTACTGTCAGTGATCATTTGCGTGTTGATAAAGAAGAGTGCAGTGTAATTTATATGATAGAAAAAGTGGAATAGAAGACATGGAATCGGATTCCAGCGGTCCTGATGGATCCATGGCCACATTTGACTGAGTATGTGGAGTTTGTATTCAGATCGGGTCAGCAAATACTTTTTGCGTGTAAGCGATGCTTGCCGAAAGACACCAAAATAAAAGTTATCCTTTATTGGTTTAGGTTCTGAAAGAACATAAACCAATAGGTTTTATAAGTTCACTTTCTAACGCAACGATATAAAAATGCAATTTTACACATATTAACGGATTAACGATTAACGTTAACTATTTGATTAACGGTGCCCAGCTATGGGTAGATGTATGGTTTTACAAATAAAATCGCACAAAAGGGCATCGGAAAACGGTGTTAGATATCTATCACACGCCACCACACCTCATTACGGCGCTCCACTAAATATTTAGTGGAGCGCTGTAATAAGGCTGTGGTTAGTTTGTCTTCGTGAGCCTAAAATAATCCTACAATAAAGTAATTATATTATGTACCTATCTATTTCACACGTTCATAATAGCGTCGTTAAAAATATTCGCTTAGCAACTTTTGTGATGCATAGTGGCTTTTATATTTAGTATACAAAATAAGGTTAAAATCGCATTGCAACATAGACACTTAGCTAATTTCCAAACTCGGTAGAAAACAATTTGTTCAAAACGTCCGAACAATTCATTAAAAATACAATCATTAAGAAAAAAGTGAGCGCAAAAACTGCTCCACATTTGATAAATGCTTTTAGAAACAAAGGAATAAAGGAGCTTAGGGTAAGCGTACGTAGAACTGGCATCAATAGGGTTGCAGGGGCCGGGGAGAGGGGAGACGAAGCTTGCAAGTTATTCCAGGCCGTTAATAAATTGGAACAACCTGTAGCACCAACCTGTGGCGTCTTGTGAGCGACAATAATTATAGCTCAGCGGATTCGGAACGGCGACTTTCTGTGCGCCCGCTGCTACCGTGGAAATTTTTAATGAGATTTCTTTTTTTACGACCATAACTTGGTTGCTTTCATAGTTATCCACCACAACTACTATTCGTGCAATATTGCAGTTTAAGAGGGAAAAGAGAAAAAAAGAGATCTTTCTTTGCCCAGGATTCGGACACAAATCACTCTATAAAATTGTAATAAGCGAGAAAAGGCTTTTAAAGATAAATCGATGTTATTATTTATGAGATAGATGGAAGGAATTAGTTGCTCCACAAACAAGTGCTTATCTCTGAGAGAGATGTAACTGATCACCCCAAAGCCGCCTTCTTTCAGCTTAGAGCTACCAACATGTTGGGATCGTTGCCTCGATTATTCTTTGGAAAAATGTTTTTCATCTCATATCTCTCTATTCGAAAGGCGATGTTGTCATTCCAAAACATTTGAAGCTAAAGAAGTTAATTCGCTCGGAAGTAACCAGTGAAAACTAAGATGAAAAATTTTTGAAAACTGAACACTAGTGTAATATCTATATATAATTTGATAGGACCGCTTGCAATGTCAGTATAAGTCTATAACACCCTTTCAGATCTGCTAAGAGCAGAGAAGAAAGATACCATTTTTTATAAACGATTAAAAGCTCTGCTTGTAGAAAAAAAATATTACACATTGGACGAGTTTTTTAATGATAAAGATTTGAAAAAATATAAATGACAAATAACGTATATATTATAAGTACATTATACAATGGAAAAAATAAATGATAATAATAAAAAGAAAATTGACATTTAAAAGAATAAAACCAACAATATAAATGTAAAGTACATAAATATAAATACACAAATATAGCTAATATTGAATGAATTAAAATACTGACTTTGTTATACAAACTGACATTACCTACTCGTATCAAAAAACTACTAAACAAATCAATCTTTATTTAAATAATTACTAACTAATTTTATATTAGATTAATACTAACGAAAAATAAAACCGCATGCCGTTCCATTTTTTTTTCTTTTGCAATGCCCTATCAGGGCTCATGTTGTACCTACTAATTTAAGAAGTGACTATGTAGTAAAGTGTTATATATGTACAATATGAAAAGCAATAAATGAATTAAATTGAATTGAATCAAAAATAATTTTGGCAGTCCATCAAAAAACTGAAAAATTTAGTTTAAAAACAATAAATCAAAATAGCACAGGCGTCGTATTTTTAAAATTTATAATGTTGTCGTCGTCAACTTGGATGAATGTAGATTAACATTTTTATGTTCTTCGCTTTCTTCGCAGGAAGGCGCTGGATGCAGGCCGCTTCCGATCGGTCGTTTTGGAAATCCTTGGGGGAGGCCTATGTCTAGCAGTGGACTTCCTGTGGCTGATATGATCATGATGATGATGATGATGTTCTTCGCTTAGGACAGAGAAATACGTATAATGAAAATAAAATGCAATTTTCGTTTTTCATTCAAAGTAATTACGGAAGTTTCAGGTTATATTGTATTGATATGCAATTATTTATTTAAATTTAAATACGTTTCGTAAGTTAAAGCCGATAGTGAATATCAACTTGTAAAAATAAAAAGATGTGAAGGACCACGCAAACAAAGTTATGAGTGAAAATTTTATCAGAAAATGGGGTCCTTCAAAAAGTTATTTCTTAACATTTCTTAAATGAAAACGATACCAAATATTTAAGGGTTAGTAGTAGTAGTAGAATCTGTTGGTTGAACTCTGATTAGGTATTTTAGGTGTTCTTATTTTTTTTTATATCTTGTTTTATATTTGCTAGTTTTGCTCATAGATTGAGATGAAAAGTAGAGTGTGCTACTCGGGCACGGATTAGTTCAACATTGGATATAATACTTGGGTTATATAGGTACTATAATATTTGGGTTACACTATGACACTGGTTGTTGGCAATAAGCTAAATGTTTCAGAAACTTTTATAAAGAATTTATAGCATGGGTTTAGATAAAGTTATTTTTCTTATAGGTGTTATATCAAAGATATGACATGTCCAGCTGTGGACGTTATGCGGCTGAAATAATGATGAGGACTAAAGATATTCTTTTAAGGTTCCGTAGTTCCGTAGTAAACCAATCTTGTAGGGTAATACTTATATGGCTACTACTAACACAATTTTTCGATTTAGGGATCCGTTTCTGAAATATTTAGTTTGCAAATAGTGCAAATTTTTGTTAGCGTCAAGTGTCCTTCTATCTGCTTAACGGATGTGCTTAAATAGACACGTGAAAATTTTTACAGCTGTGGTACCTATGTATAACAAAGTTTAAAGGAAAACTATCAGAGCTAAGTAGGGTTTACAAATTAAAAAGTAGTAGGCGACCAACTTATTAAATGTACGCGAAAAAGGAAAATTTAATACAAATTCAATAGAAAATTAATTTTAAGACGTGTTTAGTAGCGTGAACTCAAAGTTGGCATTCGAAACGACTCGACTAACTACGAACCCTACATTGCGCGTGGCCTGACACGGACTTGGCCGATCATTCAAACTTTCCGCTTCTATGACTTGTCAGGTCGAGTAGGTACTTTTGAGTCTACCCTTGTACGTTAGGGCTCAAACAGAATGAATTTTTTAGGGGTCCACTGCTGCCCCATTTGAAATAAATTATTTGAAGGGAAATGTAGATATCATTTAAAATTTTGTGTTGATTAAGCCCCTATAGACAGTAGTTCATAAAATAGTTTGAAGGGCTATCTAGGGCTTTTTTAAAATGGGGGCAGCATTGGACCCCGAAAAATTGAGGTAGCCCTTTCCAAAGCACAGAGATGGTGGACATATTTAAAATCCACTTCTGGTCAACCATTTAAATCCTGTTGGGCCACCGAGCTCCTCTATTCACTGTAGTACAAGTCCGCTTGGTTTGATATTTATATTGCGGACTAACGTGCTAAGTATGATAAAAAAGAAAACATCCAGGTAGGTACATAAAAAGAGTACATAAACTAAACTTTCGCTATTTTTAAGCTATAAAAGAGCTGAAATATAGGTACCTGAAAAGCATTGCAAGTATAAAAATTTGCATTATCTGTTCCAAAAGTATTAGTACATAGGTATTTACAAAACCAACGTCTAAGATGGTTAAAAGCTCGTTAAAATTCGAATGAAAATTAAAAAAAAAATAATCCCAGTTTATCACAAAACAAAAGCAAAAGAAATGCTGGAAAATGCTTTGATACGAGTATGAATACGCAAAATGCGAAAATAAATCAATTTGCTCGCCGCCGGTTACGCGCGGCGCCGCCGACCTAATAGGGTTTCAAGGGATGAATGTGCTCAGTCTGCCAGGTAAATAAAACAAATTGCATTTGAAACTGGAATTATTATTGTCATAAAAATGCATTCTGATTCCGGCCTGGCAAAGAAAAACAATAGATACTATCTGCTACTTGATTCTTCCTTATATTAGCACGTTCTCGGGTTGCATCCTTAGTTGTGTTGCTTCCGAGCTTGGAGGTGAGCTTTTCACCTTTTTTAATAATACCCAAGGATATATGATGTTAGAGTTTGACGGTCACAATTACTGTTATTAGTATAACCGGACTTACCGCGATCAATTGTTTGTTTATAAAGCTTTATTGTACAAAAGAAAGAACACATACAAATCAGAAAAGTAAATATACAACGGCGGGATCTCTTCCAGTCAACCTTGAGCTTTGTAAAAATAGTGTGCGAATAACTAAAAACAATTCCCGAACGGACACTGTCAATGTTGTGTGTAAGGATTTATGCAACAAACGAAGAAGAAAGAGGGTAGACCGATATGGTTACCCTTGACAGCCGAACATCCATCGCAGTTCCTCAGTCAGCCAGCGATCATGATGGCAGAAGGGCCGTTCAAACAAATCTGGCAAAAACGATATTAATCGCAGTAACTCCCGTAATACTAATAACACTAATACCCAAGGATGTTAAACACATTGAAGACACATAAACGAAATCAAGAAGAAATAGCCGGACTTTATACACGAACGGACGTAATTAGCCTTATTCCTAGCATGGGCACCAGTCCTCTGCCAACACATACGTTCGTTGTATAAAATTGTAACTGTTTTTTTAAAGAAATTAATACTTTTTATTGTTATTACATATCTCCTTTAGTTACTCAGGTCTTTTCACCCTGGTCCTTTGAGAGGCTTGCGTGGGGATACAGATTCAACACGTAGAGGCTATTTGAAAAAGTTGATGTTATGTGGCGCTCCCGCCAAAACTCATTCCTGGATATACCTATGAAAGGTGTATCCTTGAATAGGTTCCGGCAGGCGCAAAATCTAATGCAAGAAAAACGGAACGGTCTATGGGTTATGGAACGAGATTAGGATAGACTGATGCTGGGATAGTGCAATAGAAACTTCACCTGCCATAATCATAATTACTGACTTTTTGTAAGCAGGTGGTGGCTTGCCGCTCGCTAGATGGCCCCCTCAAAAGCGCCGGCAATAGTTGCAGGCAAAGTAGCAACACCGGTGCAGGCGACTCAGGGGTGTCGAGAAATGTGCTGCGGTTTCTTCGAAGTTACTCGCAGCGTTATGCCCTTTAATACTTCCACCCCTGGAGCAACAGCTATAACGCTGCTCCTACTCCTCATACTCCTCTCTGCACAACCAATTAAGGCAATACAGAGCTAAGAGCCCTGCGAGACCTCTTGGGTGACCCCGACCGATAAAGACTCTCTCCCAAACTGCCTCTAGAGAAAAATGAAAAACCGACCTGTTCTTTTAATCGCCCCGAATATCAATATTTCCTAACCGATCGAAGGCGATAAATGAATCACGTCCAGCAGCAGGCGCAATACAAACAAAGTACCAACCGCCCGCCGTCGCCGCAGGCTCCGCACTGTGGGCGCTGTGCAAACTAGACGCGTTCCACACGCCAGGTAAATTCCTGATCATAAAAAAATATCAAAACTTTCCTAAAATATTCAAACGAATTAACGAAATAAGAAATTGTAAAAACATACCAAATACCTATGTCCAGCGGTGCACTTCCTGCTGATAACGATGAAAAAATACCACGTGAACCAACGACCTTGCTCTTGGTACGACTATATTCCTACCAACTGAGCTATCACGTTCTAAAATATGTTTAGGTATATCTCATACTGGTTCATAGTTCAAATGGTACTGGATTTTTACATTTTATATAAATCTGCTTAGTTAATGCATGCCAAAAAAAAACCTGTGGTGAATGTGGGTTTAAACGAATTATCATACTTTCTAAAATATACTTAACGAAATGAAAAGGTTTGACTACTATTTACGTCAATAAAAAAAAAACAATATGAAAAGTTAATCTTCACCAAAATTACAGCAAACTAAAAAGAATGGGTACAAAATAGAGATTTTTTATCCCGTTTCTTATTTTTATTATTCTGAAACCCTATACCTAATTACATTAAAACTTAGATGTGGTGGATTTCTGACTCGGGCTTAGTTTGCAAAAGTTCTGGGATAAAGGAGATCTCGGTTGATGGATGAACCTTATCTTACTAAAAACGAAGATTCGGACTGTATGGAAATGGAAGTAATGTACATAATAATATAGTCTCCTATGAATTCGAAACTTTAAGTAAATCAATAGTAAATTCGGTGTAATATATTTTATACTCTCTCTTCAAAAATGATGGTCATGTAGACACAGAATTAACATAAGTACTACATAACTTGAGGCTTGGGGTGATCTAAATAAAACTGGTCTAAACAAAATTAAAAATACAATTAAAACAATTCATAGCTTAGTTAATTAAGAGAAACTTATTTATATAGTTATACAACGTGGAATGGACATACCCGCCATAAATTTAACCACAAGCTATACTAGACCACTATTATAATGATAATAAAATAACGATCAAAAACAAAAAAAACAAAATTCATTCTTATACAAATTGCCCGGGTGGCTACACAATTTCGTATGGAAACGCCGATTTTTCTTTTAGTTTTTGACTGTTATTAAATTATACTATAATGGTATGGTAGCCTGTGGTTCGATTTATTATAGAGATTTCCCTTCCAGGTTGCATAATTACAGAACTATGAAGATTTTTGTGTTGTCATGACAAAATGTAGCTTCTACAATTTTATGAAAATTTAAAGGTTTAATTATATAAGCACTAGTAAATATTTGTTTGTTTGTTTGTTTCGGGTTAAACTATCAAATATGGTGTCTCAATTTGTAATAAATTTATCTGATGTCACAGTAATGAACACTCAAAGTTTGCTCTCGTAATATCAAATTCAGTCGCTAACATTTATGAGCCTGATTGTACACAAAAGCGCTTCATTTATCTTTCCCCGTCGGTAGCGCCGGTACAACTTAAAAGGAAAAAAATACATTAATCGCACCCTTCCTGTTTGAGAAAATCAGAAAAATACTGTGTATTTCCGCTGACGTTTATTTCGCTACTAAAACTGTTATTGTCGCACAACTAAGCTTATTATCAAATGCTTTTTCGTCTTTTTTCCGTTATTGCCACTGGCAAAGGCAGAGAGGAGTGTAAAAATTAAACACTGAAAAATACTGTACATACAACTTTGCGATAAGATTTTTCGCTTCATTGTCAAGAATTAAACATACCTACCATCAATTATAGTTTTAGGTTTCTATCTTTTAGGTTTAAATACCAAACGGTGCACGCTATAAAATAAACCACCTAAAGTTAATTTGTCTACTTATTTGGACAAAATTGGTTAGACCTCTAATATGATTAATTGTCAGAGCTAAAGGGACACTGCACATCATCATCTGGCTTGAGCTTGGCGCGGGTCCCTCTCAAAGTTTGTAATATAGGTACTTGCAAATGTCATAATTTGGTACATTTTGTACAAACGAAATCTACAACTTGACATTATTTTAAAATTTTGACATTCTAAAAATTCAATTAAAATTATTATATGACATAACAAAGAATGTATTCTCTGCCCACATTAACTTTAAATATTAATTTAATTGTGAGTTGACGCCCTTGGAGAAAATGCTGCAGTGCAGTTTTTTTACCGCTTCTTCTGCACTAGCGCTTTGGAAGCGGTAGCAAACTTAGCTGTAAGTAACCTTTTGACGTCAACAATTGTACAACAAAACATTGACGATTATTAAGGGATATTATAAATATCCTATGATAATAAAGATATATTTGAATTGAATTGAATTGAATCATATATTTATTACATGAATAACCAATATGTGTCTGAAAATATGATAAGTGAGCTACTGTGCAATTTATTATAATATATATTTCATATTTAAAACGAAACTATATATTTGGTTGTCATCAATCTGATGAGTAGCCAACACTTGTGTTAAATTTACAAGTTGATTGAGATATAATGATAAAGTTAGATGATGTCTAGCTAGGCTTAGCTCAGCGGCTTTCGCAGACATTTGACAGATGTGGCAACTGCTACACTAGTTTACTTTAGTTACTTTCATAGTCTGATGTCTTATGGGATTCTTCTATGGGGGAGTGCAGCTGATATACAGACTATTTTTAGTTCGCAAAAAAAGGCATTTCTTTTTATTTACGGTTTAGGATCGAGAGACTCCCTAAGAGATTTTTTAAGAAAATTGATATACTTACTGTACCATCCCAGTACATATTTGAAAATATAATGTATGTAAGGAAAAATATTGCCTTGTTTAATAAAGTGGGTGATTTTACGGATAGAAACTTACGTAATATAAATAATTTATTTACTCCGTACTATAGGCTGAAAACAGTCAGTAAGTTGTTTATAGGAAACTGTATAAAGTTTTACAATGAATTGCCACAATCGGTTCTTGGTATGCCAGATAGAAAATTTTAAGCTTATGTGAAGAAACTACTTTGTGATAAGGCTTACTACGGAACCGATGTTTACCTTAGAGACAAAAATGTCTGGCTTGAGCTTGGCCCGGGTCTGTTTAAAGGTTTGTATTTATACATTCACAAATGTCATAATTTAAATACATTTTGTACACGTTTTAGTACAAAATTTACAAACTGACATTCATTTTAAACTTGACATCATGCTTAATTAATGATTATGACATAACAATGTATTCTCAGTCCACATATCTAATATTAATATCAGTATAAATGTAAGTTGACGTTTTTGGAGAAAATGCTGCAGTACAGTTTGTTACCGTTTCTTCTGTACTTGCGCTTAGGAAGGGGCAGTAAACTTAGCTATAGGTAAATGATCTAACGTCAAGATTTACCTTCTAAGAAATCGAATGAAAAAAAATGACAATTATCAAGTGATACAAATATCCAAAGTTAAATAAATATTTTTTGACTTTGACTTTGACTTTAGGCTTTCGTGCTTTCCGCTGCATGTAGGTTCCTTGTGATTTTTAAGCCACTTGTACTCATTTTTTCACCAATTCAAATACATACAACTATTATAATTATATATCGGCGTTATCTCACCGGGTTACTGAGCTCCATGCTTTTTTTGATCGAACAGTTTCATCGGAAGAACTAAAAATAGTTACTCACCCCAACGTAGTTTACTACATCTATTCGCGCTCCCGGCCTGGTATTTTCAGATCAACTGTTGCTTCTACTATAATAAGATTAAACGCATGTGACAGTCGCGCCACATTCTCTGTGTAACCTATTTAAATGTCCTGTGATAACAGGCTATTGTTGATTCAATAGCCTGTTATCACTTTTCTAATTATATAATGTAAGTATTAGTGTGTTTGAAAAAGGCGTAATGATCCTTGAAGGGAATACTTAGTGATATAAGACAACTTACCCAAGAAATAAAGTTACACAGTTTTTCATAAGTACAATTTAAGCTGACCAGTTGATCTTTTTATGGTAAAGGATATTTTTGTTTCGTTCATAACTTGTTTAAAATCATGGTCTATGCGAGTGTTGCTGTTTAATGTAAATCTGTCGAAAAATAGTATCAATAAAAGGCACATGTTTTTTGTCTTTTGAAAAAATCCTGTGGTCCTCTTCCAAGTTGAATAATTACGTGTGTACATATACAAGTATTAGTACTTATATGTATGTATACATATAAGTACGACCTCCGTGGCGTAGTGGTCACCATGCTAGTCCGCCACCCAGAGGTCCCGGGTTCGATTCCCGGTCAGGGCAAGTTGGAAAATGGCCTTTTTCAAATTGTCCTGGGTCTTGGATGTTTATCTATATATGTATTTGTTATAAAATATAGTATCGTTGAGTTAGTATCCCATAACACAAGTCTCGAACTTACTTTGGGGCTAACTCAATCAGTGTAATTTGTCCCTATATATTTATTTATTTATTTATATTATTTATACATTAATAAAGCACATAATAGTTACAAAATGTAAGATTTTTCGAAAAAACGTCCTCGGAAATAAGCATCTGATGGGGTTCGAACCCCTCATAGTTCATCTATGTATTGTACCTCTAAAGTATAACGCATACATTGCTTTATATTTTTACCAAATAATTACATTTTTAAATCAGATTACATGTAAACATTACATTCAACAAATGAAAATAAGAGAAATTAGTTTATTTTTCATATTTCACTTAGTTCAACTAAACCCTGCGAGTAAAATTGAACATAATTTAATTACGGTGAATTTCTGTATTTAATTTTTGGAATAAGTATAAAATAAATACTAAACAAACGCAAACATTTTATTTTATTAAAAGGATTGTTTTGTACTCATTTATTTTTGTCAATTTAGAAATGTGAAAGGCGAATGCGAAAACGGTTAGCGCTCGTGAAATTCTCGACTAAAGTTTGTAAAAAAAGAGTAAAAACATAGGCTTTTCTGCAGCCGACAGGCGGGGCGCGCCGAATTCGACAGTTAGTAATCTTGAACAATAGATACCAGGCCAATTCGGATCGTAGTTTGGATACAAAACAAAAGTTAGACGTGCAGTGTAACTATTTTGTAACCACGGCACTCGAAATAAAGCAAACCAACATGTCAGAAAACTGACACTCAACGGAGATTCAGGAAATAAACGAGCGAGTATTAGTTAAAACTAACAGTTATAGAGTAGTTATATACACCTGAGGCGTGGAAATCAATACTTAATATTTAAAACTAAAAGAATTAGCACTGAAATTAACCCACAATGCCTATATCTCGAATGTAGGCAATCTTACGTTTTAGCGTACCCCGGGGCGATTTAAGGTAGTTTTCATATTCCAATAAGAAGCCTGTAGATAGTCCAGTGCTTATTGTTGTGTAAATCCATATAACATGAATCGCATCACTTGAACTGGGTACTAAGTTATGTCTTTTTAAATTAGGATTAACCTACTTAGTTATTTACAAGTCTATCGATCGAATAACTCCTACAGGCCTTGCAGTTACGGAACAAAGAGAAAAATAAATATAAGATCCCTATGTTCACAATCACATTTTTATCCCTGAACGGGTAGACTGATCAAAACTTACAACATCTACATTCTACACTTAGCAAGATGTTGGGTTATTACAGTTGGTTATAAATATAAATAATTACAAACTGTTAACTCGATCCTTTTAGGGTATTTAAGTATTTTTTAGAAGTCGAAATAATATTCTAAGGGCAGGCTCAGTCTGTGATATCAAAGGACTACAGAAGAAACAATTGAGCAATCGCAAGATCGAGATACTATTAAAATAAAATTTTAAAAAAATCGTGCATAATCCATTCAATATTAAATACGGTGCATACTCTTAAAATATTATTTCACCACGCTGAAACCCTCTATCAGACGTAATTCAAATAATTTTTTTCGTAGCTGCCAAAAAAAAGATACTTTATAAAACAGTTATAAACAAAAAATATTTATAAAGTTATGAAGAGTTACAATAGGTAATTAACTTCTAGTTATTAATTACGCCATCACAGCGTAAATTTCAACAATCGCCCAGCAACCCCGCCACGTGGCACCATCTAAATTATTCTTGCAGAATAATTGATGGCAGTCGCTAAACGGGTTGTTGATTTTCCAATTCCGAGTATTTTGAATCAATGCCATTGTTCAGTGGAATCGAATCATTCAATATAAAGGAGGTATTAGCTTTCATGACGAAATCAAGGTTTTCGATGTTTGCATTCTTATTTTTTGTTATTAGGGTTCCGTACCCAAAGAATAAGACCCGGCTTACCATCCGTCTGTCTGTCTGTCTGTCATCAGGCTGTATCTTATGAACCGTGATAGCTAGACAGTTGAACCACAGATGATGTATTTCTGTTGTCGCTATAACAACAAATACTAAACTAAATATTTAAGGGGGCTACCATACAACAAACGTGATAGTTTTGTAATTTTTATCGATATTAATAACGACAACAGGTAGACGCTTGAAATATTCACTTATTAAAAATAAATAATTAAAGTAAAATAAATATTTAAGGAGGACTCCCCTACAACAAACGTGATTTTTAATGACACTTCGGTTGTGAGCCCGACTCGCACTTGGCCGGTGTTTTCCATACTTCTGCTTGCATTAAAAAATCATAGGCTCTACTTTTTTTCGTTTGTGCAGGTAATTGTGAGGCATCTGAATGTTTGAGCGAGACGACTGTCATCTAATGATGACAGGTGGGACCAACTTAGACGGTGTTAGTTTGGTGCAAATAGTAAGCAATGTACTATTTTATTGAAATGTCAAATCGTGTGTTGCTTCAATAAAATGGTACGCAAACGGCACGAAACTTGCACTGTCTAAGTTGGTCGTTGTCATCATTAGATGACAGTCGTCATCGTCTCGCTTAGACCGTCAGATGCCCCACAATTACCTGTAAAAAGGAGCTTGGGAGGCCGGCGGAAGTGCGCATCACTAGCGCTTTCGCAAGTAAAGCAACACTGGGCGTGGTCCGCACTTGGATGGGTAACCATAAGTGGCATAATTTTTTTATCGAATTCCTCCGTGCTTCGGAAGGCTCGTATATGCCGTTGGTTTCGTCTGTCATCATTGTATAGCAGTCATCAAGCTATGTCAGATACCTATAGGCAGCCTGAAAAATCTGACACCAGTGTTGGCCACTTAGACACGAAAAACCAACAAACCTGCACAAATGAACTTGCACCGTCTAAATGGGCCTTTACATACTAAAGCCAATGCACGAGCTCGAGAAAATAATATATACTTACTTCCACGACAATTTGTTAAAGATTTTTATTAAAAGTAAGTAGAAAAAATTGGACTTGCCTATCTGCTATCTATCTAGTTAACTGGGACTGTAATACATTGGACTAAGATAATGTAAGAAAGAAAAACATAAAGATTGTCTAAGCCGTTAGTGATGAGGATGTGTGATGTGAGGCATTCAAGTACTTGTTATCCAGCTTGAATACGTAGAGGTTGAGTTTAGTTTTTTTTTAGTTTTTCACTTTGTTAGTGATTTTTAACACTCAAAACTGTAAAGTTACAAACCAAGGAAGTAATATCTCACCTTGCTGGAACGTTTCTATAATTCAATAAGCTTTCAAGTTCAAATCACATCGATTTTCATCGTGAAAGTTCAAGGCACTGGCATTGGTCCTGAAATTGCTGCCAGTAAACTACTCGTAAGCTACGAGAGCTACACACTACTCACGTAATGTCACGTAACCACATGTTTTACCAAGGAGTACAATTTAAGCGAGTAGCGATATTAATCGGTATTCTAATCGTATAATGTATTTCTGTAATTAAATTATTATAGCTTATATTTATTTATCACAAGTGGCTCACCCTTACTATGCACAGACCGGTTCTAAGAAATCCTTGCAAGAATATATTCTTGATGCTAAAATCACACCAAAATCCGTCCTGTAGTTAGCAGATAAAAAGACGCACAAACGCCAAAAGCCGTTCGGACGTCTACGAACATCTACGTATAAGTGCTGCTACGAACACCTATGAAATGTTTGCGTAGTACTTTTGGTAGCCCTATTTTTTGTAATTACACATATATTTGCAGCTGTTTAATAAGTGAATTGTATTGCTTCTTTATTACAGAGATTATAAAACTTTTAAAAGTAAATACATTTTTACGTGCTTTCGAAAAGCACCATACGTACTCGTATAACCGTTGTTAGGAGTCACTATGAGTTGCTAGTCAAGAATCTATGAAGACATATAGGTAGCGTGGGCAAAATTTGGTATCTGTGTTTGCCACTTACATGAGGAACGAACAAATAGCTAAAATTGTAGAATATAAAGTCTTTTCAGTGTTATTTGCATTTTCTGATTGGCATTCGTCGGTGTTTGCGTGCCGGTCGCTTATCAATAATTCTGGCGGAGCACCGGACTTATTCCTCTGTGGGCAAAGCTTGCTTGGAGGCCGCATCCATACTTTATGGCGTGAGGTTGATGTAGTGCGATTTGTGGAATTGATTTCGTACTACTTATTTTATATTTAAACAGTAAGTAAACAGACGAGAGAATTTTGTACAGGATTTGTGGGTTTTATTATTTTTACCTTTTTCTGGAAATTTACGTCTATAAACATAAAACCATTGTTATTTTCATTATACCTGGGTGTCTAATGAATTTTTTAGACCTTGTTCAAAAAGCTGGCGATGGAATTCTTTAAAAATTCATTAAAAATAGGTATCACCAAGACCCAGTACAATTTAAAAAAGGACATTTTTCAACTTGCCCTGGTTGGGCTCCAATCCAAAACTTGCGGCAACACCGCAGGTTCTGGACTAGCGTGTTAACTATCACACTATTTAAATCGTGAAACATTTATATAGTTTTATTAACTGTAAGTAAAGTAAATAAACGTAGCAGGCAGACATTTGTTTTGTTTTAGAGCACATTACGCTGCCTTATTGTGGCAACCGGCGGCTTATCTGCAGCCGAGCATCGTAAACTCTCTGCCTGAATCCAAGCTGGCCTGCTCGTTTTTTCTTTTTCCGGTGCATAAAAGTTAGGCTCGTTGAGTGTTTTACCGCTAGAGGATCTGTAATAAGGGTCGCTTTGATATGATTTAAAATAAATCTTAAAAATCCTGTGTAATCTCCAGCAATTTTATAATAGAAAATAGGTATGTTCATTCTGCAAAAAAATATATTCATTCTTAGAAGTTTTGTTTTATCCATATCTGATATTATGTTAAACAAATGTAAGGCTTTAATACTTGCTGTATAGAACAAGGATTTTATGTTAATGGTTAAACCTAAATTTGTAGAGTTAGAATAAGGTATACATTTTTAAAAATCATAAAAGTTGTAAACCACCAAGTATCTATGAGTTTCTAAATTGTATGGTGGCTCATGGTTTTATGAGCTCTGTAATAAAGAAGCGATACAATCCACCTCTTAAATAGCTGCAAATATATGTGTAATTACAAAAAATAGGGCTACCAAAAGTACTACGCAAACATTTCGTAGGTGTTCGTAGCAGCACTTATACGACATCTACGGAAGGACTTGGAGTGGTCCTATTCTATTCTGCTGGATACCACGCGGACTCTTGTGTTCTGATCGGCACAATTCAGTTTTCAATACCAAAAGAAAACTTCATTGCCAAAAACCGAACGGCATAATTCGGCAGTTGCCAAGTCAAGTGTATGTTTGCGACAGCCGAGCGCCTTGGGATTCCCGAACATTCATCTACATAAATTTGACTTTACCGCCCGGCTGTGCCGATTAATACCAGCTCGAATAAGTGTATAGCAATATCAAGCAACCCTTAGCATTGCAAGTTGCCCGTATCGCTCTGAATTGCGGATTCAATACTACGGTCAATTTGAAACCATCACTGTTCGAGCTGGGTATTATTTAAGATCTAAAGGCTTACTGTAAGCTGATAAAACAATACACCTTTTTGCTGGTGACCGAGCTGTCTATCTAGTCGTTCTGACATATAATTAATTCTTTTATATTTATGTATGGTACATCCGATTAAGATTGCAAAAAAGTATTTTTTTATGATTTAATATTATTTATGTAAAATGGACTTAACTATAATCATAATTGAATAAATAAATCAAAACAGAATTTGAGTTTAATACGATTAAAGCACAAAAAAGCCTCGCTTTCTATTCGTTTGATATATGGTGACATAATTACACAGCTCATTTGCACAGTAAATTAAAAACTCGAATATTGTACAGTACAGTCTTGTAAAAGATAATAGAAATCGATTTCAGACTTAAAAACTTTCTTGTCATTATTATAAATTCAAATCTAATCTCCGTTAATTATACGATCATACAGTTGAAATATCACTGTAGGCGATATTAAGTGAGGGGTGGCAATTTAATTGATGCTCATTACAGTCATTACCCACCAATGTTCACTGCTCGGTCCTCACAAAGCGTTCATCTGAGGTCAGTTTGTGGCTATTGTATTCGATGCTTGTGATTAGATCCGAGATAGGTAAGATTTGAACCATCGATTGCTCCATCCCATTGGAGCCTTTAACGGTTCGACCAGCACTGTCCATCGTATCTGAATAGTAAGCTGACTCTAAGATATGCAGGAGTTCCATTGTGTTGCGTGTGCATACCTCACAATTCAGTGAGATGAGAACGCTCATGCAGATACTATTACAATTGAGCTTTGAAGCGAGTATCGCAGTAGGTATAACAAATGTTATACGTTTGGAATTCCATTTGTACTGTAATTATTAATGTACTTTACTTTTACAGCAACAGTAAATATTTAAAAGACAAATAGAAATGACACAAGTTCATTATTCTTATATCTAAAAATAAAGCCTGTGTTTCTTTTGACGAAAATTTTAGTTAAACATCGTTAATTCACTCTCGCTTTATATCCTTTTTTCCTTTCGTTATATTAAGTTATCCTAGCTAGAAAAGATAGAAACACACACTTGAATATAAAACGCAACATATATTTTTGTTTGGTCATCGCATAAGCACTGCATTCGTCTGTGGTTTCCGGCAGAGTGGAATAGGACCACTCCAAGTCTTTCCGTGGATATTGTAGAAGGTGACTTAGGAAATACGCTAAAAAATGCTTATAAATTTTTAGCGTATTATATCCGTCTGGCCAGCGTGGCGAGTGTAGGCCAAATTCTCTGAATGTTTTGACCAAATATGGCTCTAGTAGTACAGAGAGGGTCGTGCTCCTGCAGTGAAGACTATAAGAACTTGCGATGCGATGAAGTACTGCATTAAATTACTCGAGTCAGCAAGCCTTCCAAACAAAATGAGTCATTTAATGTATCAAGAATTAAACAGGAAAAGTCCGTCCATTCGCTCTAAAAAGCATAATGATGTACGCAAACTTTTTCCACGATCCGAAATGGCCACTGCTAATGCTACGTCGGCCTCCTTGGTACAAATACTCTTTTTACCCCAAATGAGAAATGGGGACGACTTGAAAAGCAGAACTTAGCTCGTGATCTCGAATCTTTGTCTGCGAAGTTGAATGTGGATGGTAACATTGTGAGTTGTTTTTATTCTTTTCATTTGGAAGTTTCTAAAAGATCAACGAGGCGGATCTAAACAAAAATCTAAGCTTTTTGGGCTTCCGTAAGTTTGTTTATAATAAAACATTATAAAATAAATATTGTAAAAGTTACTTTTAAATTGGTTTTGCTCGGGTGTCTAAATTCTTATTTCTTTGTTTAGTTTAATTCACGATGATTTAAATTTCGTAAATGGAAGTTCGCCGATTTATTTTCATTGTTATTATGATTCGGAAGATCTTATTGCCATTCAAAGGAAAAATTATTAAGAAGCGAATTAGTCTCGAATTGTGACGCATTGCTTGATTCATACGAGACGTTATATACCCTAAGATAGGTTAATGTGACATTAAAGGTGTTTTATGACAAGCGTCACGACGTCGTTTGAATAATGTGTAAATGTGTCCTGTACGTGCGAAAGGTGCGGCGTTATCACGCACGTACATCGGACGTGGCGCGGTGTTACATGTATCCCTTTCTAAGGAGTCTTACGATTTCAGACTATCAATAAATGCAGATGCTGTTTTATTTTATATAAAACTTAATACAATACATGTGATATTGCTTATTTCAAGAAATATTAAATTTTTTATTGTTAGAAAAAAAGAAAATATGTTTATTTCGTTGAAAACATGACAGACACTACGAGATAGTTAATCATATTCCACCAAAATAGTCTCCCCTCAGCAAAAAATGGCAGTAGCGTGAGCTACAACGCTGGTCTTCCGCGGACATTATTTATTACATTACAAATAAAAGTGGCCAAGTGCGTGGCGGGCCACGTTTTCATATATAACCGTTTAGCAGATAGAGGGCCGAGAGATACGTGACAAAAACTTGCAACCAACACAAAACCAAACATTTCATGAAAAAATTTTGTGTAAAAGCTCACAATATTTTTAAAAAAACCTATTTAAAGATAACTTAAACCTTGGATTAGTTAAGAAAAAAAAATACTCCCACTTAGCTTGTATGGCAGATAACCTAAAAAAAATTTGTACGATTTTATTTTACCACTTTTTTGGCATAATTAATATATATACCCACATCAAATTAATATTTTCTTGTGCTTATAGTCTCTGAGTAAAACCGCGGACGGACAGACGGACAAAAATACATGCATTGCGAAACTGTAAGGGTTCCTTGTTTACTACGGAACCCTACATGGAAAAAATAATATTAAACATCAAACATCTCAATATAAGAAAATATAATACTTAATTGAATATTGAAGATTATATTGAAAATGGTAGTATACGGAGCTGGAAATTTAGGACTTTTGGGTGCTTAGTATATAAGATTTAATAGTAGATTGTGCTACAAGGGGTAAAGGCAATATATTTGAGGCGAGGGCGCTATTTTAAATCAAAGGATTCACAATTGATGTTGTTGAAGGATTCTACGGTGTAATCCGGAGCAAGGAATTCATGTATATCGCCCGAGCTAAAATATACCCAAGTAGCACACTCTACTTTCATCTTTATCAGTAAAAAAAAACTAAAAAATACAAAACAGAATATGACGAAAAGTAGAACACCTACAAATGCCCAATCATAGTTTAACTCTCTCTCTCTCTCATCTGAGCGTTTTCCCAGTTGCATCCTCAGTTTGAATGCTGAGAAGCCCGGGGTCCGCTTTCCGACTTTTTCTTTTCCACTTCGCACGGTCTTGAGCATCCTTGGTTGTAAGACGATTAGCACGCATATCATCCTTCACGACGTCAAGCCAGCACTTCTTGGGTCTACCACGCTTGCCGGGCCCCGGCGGAGGCGGCATGGCTATACATTTGTTTCCCACGTAACTTGCCGGCTACCGCAAGACGTGACCGTACCAGCGAAGGCGACTCTCTTGCAGTTTGTCTGCTATGTCACGGACATGAAGGCTGCCGCGGATGCGGGTGTTTCTCACACGATCTCTTCGTGATACACCGCATATCCAGCGCAACATTTGCATTTCCGTGACACGCAGCTCCTGTTTGTGCCGTTCAAGCAAAGGCCACGCTTCACTACCATATAAAAGGACAGGTCTAATGATGGATTTGTAGACCTGTCCCTTCAGCCTAACCGGCATTTTAGGGTCACAAATGACACCAGTCACCTCTCGCCACTTAGCCCATGCAGCAGATATACGGGCCTTGACGTCAGCATCAATGTCTCCGGATGCGTGAAGTACAGATCCCAAGTATTTGAACTGGTCCGTACGCTTGACCAAGTCTTCGCCTATGCGTACGGGTGGGGGATCTGTAGCATTGCAAGCCATGTATTCAGTCTTCGCCACATTTAGCTTCAGACCACCGTTTTCAAGCGACTCCCTCCACACATTTGCGCGTCGCACCAGTCTCCCTCTGTCCGCATCCGCCAGTGCGATATCGTCTGCGTACATGAGCAGCCACGGGGGTTGCTCGTGTGTGTCTCTGATGTTTTTAGAAACTTCGTCTAATATCACACTGAATAGATAGGGACTGAGAACCGAGCCTTGATGAACCCCGACTGTAACGGGGAAGGGTTTGGAGTCACCAACAGCAGTCCTAACTATGGACTCGGAATCGCGGTACATATCGCGGATTATGTCAATATAGATCTCTGGCACCCCTTTGGACCTCAGTGCCCACCAGATCATCTCTCGGGGAATACAGTCAAAGGCCTTCTCCATATCCAAGAACAGGAAATGGAGAGGCGTATTCTTTGCTCTGTATTTCTCCATGATGACTCTTAGGGCAAAGATAGGGTCCGTAGTGCCTATTCCGGGGCGAAATCCATATTGACACTCCGAGACTGCACTCTCCTGTCGGATCCGGGAGTCTATTATCCTCTCGAAGAGCTTCATGGTGTGGGACATGACCTTTATACCGCGGTAGTTGCTGCACTCTTGCACCGATCCCTTTCCTTTAAACACTGGAGTAATAATACTCAGCCTCCATTGGTCAGGGATTTTGCCGATGAAGAGTATGCGGTTAAAAAGGTTTGTTAAGATGTCCACACCATGGGGACCCATAGCCTTCCAGGCTTCGATGGGCACTCCATCGGCTCCGACAGCTTTCCTGTCCTTCATGCAGCGAAGAGCTGAATGGACTTCCTCAGGCGTTATTGGTGGCACTAGTCCTTGATTAGGAGGGAGGTCTGGTGGCTGCACCTCTTTATGCTGCTGGTTCAGCAGCTCGTGAAAATACGAGCGCCATCTCTCCTTCACCGCGAGGTCTTCGCACAAAAGGTTGCCGTTAGGGTCTTTAACACAGCGGCACTTGGAGATAACCTGTGCTGCTTTGACCCGGGAACGTGCCAACTTATAGACTAGCTTCTGCCCCTCAGGCGACTCCAGCTCATCGTACAATGGTTGTACGTGGTTACGCCTGGCCCGGGCAACGGCTTTCTTAGTGGCCCGTTTTGCAACCCTGTATGCGTCGCGGTCTTCAGGAGATCCGGACGCTTGCCACGTTTTGAAGAGTGCTTTCTTCACCTTTATCTCCCTCTGGACTGTGTCGTTCCACCACCAAGTTTCCTTGTCACACTTGCGTCCACCCTTTGACATACCAAGCACTGCCTTCGCCGCACCAGTGATAGCTCCCTGAATCCTGTCCCAGTGAAGTTGGACTGGTTCGCCATCGGTTTCGGCGCATTTGTTACCGATCGCAGTTGCGAACTCATGGGACTTGGATTCACCGAGCCGCCACCACTTGATTTGACGTCGGCAGCGCTCAGTGGGCTTGCCAGCAGGCTTCACGCGAAGATCCATGACAAGGAGACGATGTTGTGCAGTGAGACTCTCGCCGGGTATGACTTTGCAGTTGGTTACTTTGCCGATTTGGTCTCTTCTGGTAAGAAAGTAATCGATTTGGGTAGCGTGACCCCCGCTCCTGTAGGTGATTAGGTGCTCGGATTTCTTTTTGAAAAACGTGTTCACGATGGCGAGGTCGGCCGCCGCACTCGTTGAGAGGATTTCTCCACCCTCCGGGTTGCGGCTTCCATATCCATAGCCGCCATGAACACGCTCAAACTCCTCACACGCCTCACCCACATGACCGTTCAAGTCGCCACCCAAAACGACTGCCTGCGACAATGGGATGCTACGCAGCACCCCGCCGAGTAGGTCCCAAAACTGCGTCTTTTCGACGTCTCCACAGCCAGCCTGTGGCGCGTAAGCACTTATCAGATGAGTCATAACCCCTTCGATAAGCACCACGACGACCATAAGCCGGCTACTGAAGCGTTTAACCTCCAAGACGCTATCCTGAAGCCCCTCTGACAGCACTACGGCCACCCCATCCTCGCCACCAGGTGCACCGGTGTAGATCAGCTTATAACCATTCCCAATGGACCGGGATCTGCTGCCTTTCCACCGAGTCTCCTGCAGGAACGCCACGGCCACTTTTCGCCTGGAAAGTACGTCGGCCAGCTCCCTCGCGCGTCCAGTTAGCGTGCCAATGTTCCACGTTGCAAAGCGGAGTTTCTGGGTTGGGGCTCGCGTCTTTGGCCGTGTCCACCCCTGACACGGTAGCCCTGGCCCACTTGTCACAGGAGTCGGGCGGGGCTCCTGCGCGCCATTTTGCGGTGGCGCCCTATCCCTATACTTGCCTCTTTTCTGTCTTTCCATTATTTGATTTGGCTTACCCAATCATAGTTTAACTGACAGATACTAACCTTTATTTGGTATCGTTTAAATTTAAGAAATATTAAGAAATAATGTTTTGAAGGGCACAAACTTCTGAAAAAAATTCACTTTGTTTGTGTGAGCCTTCATATGTATGTTGTACTCTGGAGCAACGCCTCTTAGAATATTTATTTGCATTTACACTAGAAAGCTGATTTTTGGGTTGGATGATGTACGAACGCTTATTAGTATGTACGTATTAAAATAATAATTAAAATGTAATCAATTATCGTTTTATCTAACTTAAAAAGAAATGCCTTACTATGCAGCGAACACTTCTGCTTTCCTGTCCTGAAACGTTGCTCATGAAT
This sequence comes from Acrobasis consociella, assembly GCA_963555685.1. NCBI lineage: Eukaryota > Metazoa > Arthropoda > Insecta > Lepidoptera > Pyralidae > Acrobasis > Acrobasis consociella. The sequence continues at coordinate 19,383,063 of OY743104.1, forward strand.
ATAGTAAGGCACTCTAATAAAGTTATCAACATTATTTATAATAATAAGGCACTCTAATATGAAAAATATTTTTTGGCTTTCCGTACAAACTCGGATCAGCTGTTCGGTCAACTTGTATGGGAGGCCAAAAATCACTTTTCATATTTCGATACATGTTCCTTGGGAAAAGCAGTTCAATATAATGGTCTGAATTCACCTTTAAAATAGTTTCGTAATAAAATAATAAGGAAAAATTGATTGATCATCGTTTTATTTAACTTGACATGTACATGAAGTAGTGAAATATTTCAGTAAAAAAAAAAAACAAAATCTTAATGAATATCACAATTAACATAAATTAATAAATGAGCATGTGCAACCATATTTTCTTTATCAAAAATTAATTATCTTAGAAACCTTGTCGTCATAACATTCCCAACGAGAGCTATGACGTGTAAAATAAAAATATTCAAAAACGTAGTGATTATATTCTCTTTGATTGAAGTCAAACTCTAACTATGAACATTTTATATGAATTAGACATTGACAGATCTATTTATGTGATTACTGGCGGCATCTATGTCACCTGAAATAACTTTTTTTTTAAACAAAACGCCTCTTTCATATAAAATTTTCATAGCGAGAGTTTGTCTTTGAAATCAAAGCTTTTGAATATTTAATATTTTTATTTTATTAATTTTGTTAAAAATATATTAATGTTTGTAAATATATATCTTTTAATTAAATTATACTAAAATACAAGATTGGTTATGTAATAAATTACAATTTTATTAAAAGTATTGAACCAAACGGCCTCTTTCATTTTTGACGGAAAGATTTAAAACTATTATGCGCCATCTATTGACAATGTTTGTAACCTCATTTTTCTAGTTCCTACCACTTTGTCATTTATTTTTTAACCGATTTGATTTTTTTCTCTGAGTTTTTTCAGATTTGACTCATAGTCTTTTACAGACCTACTAAACTGAAAATCAATTTAGTAGTGTGTTTGGTAGTGGTTTTTAACCAATGTAACTAGAAAGAATATGTCTTATAAGTTTAATTGTTGCGTATTTAGCTGCTTTTGTAAGAAAGCCGGATTTGTAATTTAAATTACAAAATTATCGACTCACCCGCTATCCACTCACATATATTTCTCCTTTTGTCACTCTAGCACCACAGAGCCATCAAAATTTCACCGGGGTAAAGTAAAATTGGATGAACATATTTGTAAAGTTGTTTAGCCTCCAGCGGCGGTCGGCGGGCGATAGTCGGCAAACAGCTCGAGGACAGCTCAAAGTACCTATAAGCTGCATAAGCTGCTGCCAAAGTTGGAACCCGTTCAACTAGTTTTATCGCATATTTCAAATCCTGTTAATTTTAGGAGTAAGTAAGTACTTGTCTCAATTTCATCAGACAGAATTTGATTATCACTTTTCATTTTTATTTTATTTGATGTTCTTATGGTCGATTGTTGTAGGTACCTAATAGGCTTTCAAATTCGGTTAACTTGAATATAACATTGACAATGACAAAGTCTTTTTACTAATACTCCTCAGGAATAGTACAAAATATTCAGTTCAAAAATAGAATGACAATGCAATCCAGTAATTTTATCAAGAATTTTGTTAATGCATCTAGGTAATGCTTAACGTCTCTTTAGAATAAGGAAAACGATGATGTGCCAAACGTTTGCCTCAAATCTCTCTTCTCTTTGTGATCTTATGTTCATTTAAACCTACCTATTAGAAAGAAAGAAAGAAATAAAGAATAGTAGATTGTGCTACAAGGGGTCAAGCTAATATTTTTAAGGCGAGGGCGCTCATTGGAATACTGAGTGAAGCAAAGGATTCATGTATGTCGTCCGAGAAATACACATTACCGTACTCGCGTAGCACACTCTACTCTTCATCTCCATCTATGAGAAAACCTAGCGAATACAAAATAGAATATAAATACCTAATCAAAGTTCAACCGGCAGGTACTATTTCATATTTGGTGACGTTTAAATTCAATTAATACTAAGAAATAATTTTTCGAAAATGTTCACTCATAACTTTGTTTGCGTGTTCCTTCATAATATTTTTTTTTTATAAGTAAACTTGCTATTTACTATCGGCTAAAACGTAACACAAATAATTACATGTCAATACAAATAAAATATAGACAAAAACTTTTGTAAATACCTATTAAAAAAAATTGCTTTTTTAATTATAAATACTTTTTTTCCGAATCAAAAACATAAAAATGTTTACCTACATTCATCCATATTGACGACGATATCATGTCTTTCGTTTTATTGCATTACTTAATTTGATGTCCTAATTCCTTTCTGTTATTGAGTGACCAATAAGTTAATAGCACAGATAGGTACCAATTCACGCCCAAGCCACGCAGGCAACTCGACAAAAGGCTTTGCAACTAATACAATAATCCAAACGTGGCTGAAATGGCGGCGAGTGGATTACAATAGCCATTTTAGGACAATCGCGCCACAGTGTGCCACTAGACTGTGGCCGGATAGTTAGCAGTTGGTTAGTGAGATAGTAGCTAGGTATATAATACGACGTCTGTACTAAGGCGAATTATTAGGCAAGTTTCACTATGACGGCCCGATTGAGACCGTGTAAGTTTCTTGCCAGTTGCATATACCATTATAGAATGGTATATGCAACTGGCAAGAAACTTTATTATTAACATAAACATTATTATTTTTTGCTTCTATAAAGAAGCAAAAAATTATTTGTATGGCTGACGTTTCATTCAGACAATGCAAGTAATCCATTGCTAAAACCTTTAAAGGCTGCACGCGTTTCTGCCAAAAGTGGCCACATTGAGTGGATATGTCTATGCGTTTTGAAGCTAGACGGAATAATGGCTATTTGGTGTCTGGTGGTCAGCTCAAAGTTACCTTTGCCTTAATGATTAGGTAAACCCTTTATCGCCATTTTTATATAATTGGCAATCCCAGGTTACCTAAAACCTTAGCTTTCCTTATCATTTGCAAAATTATATATGCAAGTAACAATAACTAATAATTAAATATCTTCCAAAATATAACGATAAGGGGGTAATTTTTAATAGCTTTATTTTAGTATTAATTGTTATAGGTTATTCTATTTTATTCAGTGAAAATGTTTAAGGACTAGTCAGGGATACTAAACAAATTTCCAAAAATTGAAAAATAAATTCACTTTCTCTAGAAACTAGATCACGTGGCAAGGGCGTAAGGTAAGTAGAAAATAACCTATACGATCGAGATGTTTCCCTGTGGCCCCCAACGCAAGATAAGAACTAGCCTAAGTGACTGTATCATATGTATATGATGCCATTTTTTACATTTTGTGATATATACATTAATTAGGAAAAGTTAATTGGTGTTTAAATTATTTATTAAATACTTTATCTATTGTCTTTATATAAGTGCTTCGTATTTATAGGTAAGCAATATAAACTTGCCGGGTAAGCTGCAGCTTCTCGTTTTCTATAAAATCAGATCAGGGAGTCCGGAAGGAGGCCTGACTCGCAGAACGTGGGTGTTTCTCTCTGCTGATACGATTCCTACTACGGGTCACTGAGCTGTGTTCAATAGTAGATTGTGCTACAAGGGGTAAAGATAACACTTTTAACGCGAAGGTGCTTCTTTAAATCCAGACTGAAATTAAGAATTCTATAGCTGAATCACGAGTGTAGCGAGCTAGGGATTAATGTATATCAACCGAAGTAAAAATATGACCGTAAGTAATAGGTACGTGAGTGGCTCACTCTACTTTTTATCTCCATCTACGAGAAAAACTAGGAAATACAAAACAGAATATAAACAAAAGTAGAACAGCTACATATAGGTACCTAATTAAAGTTTAGATACTAACCTTTATTTGGTGTCGTTTTTATTAAAGAAATGCTAAGAAATATTTGTTTGAAGAGCACTAAATAACTTCTAACCACAAATTTAAAACTTCTGTAATTACTTTGAATTTGTAGATAGATTTTTTATTCCCTGGAGATATTCTTTTTCATTTATCAGTCCCGAAAAAATCAGCAGTAACTTTAGCTCTCAATGTTTTGGGATGAAAACATCGTTTTTTCAGTAGATGAGATAAAAAATATTTCAGACTAACGGACAGCGAGCCGAAGTAAACACAAGAGACGTTTTATTAAACGATTTTATTATAGTATTGACGTTAAATTTATAACGCTTTCGGTTGTAAACGTGCGGCAAATTTTCTCTAGATACATAAGATGTATCTTCTATAAATTTACTTAAAATTGTCTTCTATATGGATTTAAGCATTACTTGTGCGTACGTACACTAGTACATTCACGCTAATTCGCTCGATTCGCTTGCTCGTTTCACTTATCTCTTTCGTTAAATTAAGCCAATACTTTTATTCGTTGCCTGCCTTGATACTATGAAAAGCTAAAATTTATTTATTTAGAGAGACAGAGAAAATAAAGCAGAAACACAATCCAGTCTCGTACTAAAAGGTTGTGGCTGCAGTTCGAAACAACACTAAGTTTTGTTCATTTCATTGTTCGAACAAAACCAGAAAGTAGGTCAACTACAAATTGTTACCATGGTATAGGGAATTTATAGGAGAAACGCATTTAGATATTTTGTAGGGGGCAAGATTTGAAGATTGTCAGAAAAAAATCCTTTTAGCTGTTTGAATAGGTAGGTAGGTTTGTGATATGTAAGATGCATTACATAAGTTTATTAAAATAAGATTCAATTGATTTGAAGGAATCTGACATACTCAACTGGTAAAATATACCATGTGACTTATCAGAAAAAAAATATGCTGGCATTATTATTTACTGACCCGAGGGATACTAGAGACCGTAATTACATTTAAACGTCCCATTCTTCATTTATTCTGTCAGAACGTATAAAAGAGAAATAACAATAAAATGGTGAACTCTAAATACCTACCTAAACCATAATTTGAGTCGTGTTTCTTGACAAATCAAATTATCTTTAGTTCGAATAGATAACTTTGGCGAACTATCTTATATTTTATGGCGAAAAATTACGAGTATAACTTAATGATACTGAGCGCGTCATAATTTTAATCGCCGCTGTAAAGAATTTATGCTCCGATGGGTAAGAAGCGGGACATTTTTATTAACAGGGTTTTCGCTTCAAGTGGGAAGTGTTTTAGTTCCTCGATAAAAGCACTAGTTGCGTAACTGTTTTAAATATTATTTTATAAAATAATTTGTGTACTTAGATGTATCACATTACAAGACGAAATTGATTTATCTCTAGCTCTATCTAATAATGCAACTCGTTATATTCCAGACAGCTTTATTAAAGTTAATTAAGCAGTTAACGATAAAGATTATGACAAACAGCGATAAAACTCCTATTTCAGTGGATGGAACAACTCTGGAATATGTAGAATCCTATATATACCTTGGAAAGCAAGTATCGTTTAGAAACACCAAAAACATCGATGAAATTGACAGACGGATTTGCATAACATGGAACAAATTTTGGAGCTATAAAGAAGTCTTAAAATCTAAAATCCCACTAAAAATTGAAAAAAATATAATGGACTCTTGCTTGCTTCCTTCTCTTACTTATGGATGCCAAACATGGATTTATAACAAGCAAATAAAACAAAAAATACAAACGACCCAAAGAGCAATGGAAAGAAGTATCCTCAACATAACATTAAGACATAAACAAAGAAACACAACAATAAGAACTAAAACTAAGGTTATAGATGCTCTACAACACGCAAGAAGGCAAAAATGGAAATGGGCCGGACATTTAGTACGCGCCAAAGATAAGAGATGGACCACACTAGCTACCATATGGAAAGGACCAACAGGCAAAAGAAAAAGAGGAAAGCCTAGGGAACGCTGGGTCGACGAAATTATTAAATTAGCCGGAATAGACTGGACAAAAAAGGCACACAGACAGAAAACTTTGGAACCAAATGGAGTAGGCCTCTACCCGTTAAGGGGTCCATAATTTAATAAATATATAATAATTTAAATAAATATTAAATTCAGATTTCATTTAGTAAATAGACATTAAAAATTTTAATTTAATTTACAATTTAATATTTTAATTAAGTTTAATGGTTTTATAAACAAGCATGTAAAATTAATTATGGAATAAAAGGGTGTTTTATTTTATTTATTAAGCAGTTAACGAATTCTATACACCATCCCAATTAAGTAAGCAATCTCAATAAAGTGAGGTAAAAAGCAAACGAAATAATAGCGGGCCTTCATTTAAGGTGCTTTTACAAAATAAACGTAACGAAATCAGAGCTTAGCGCCAACTGCGTGGCAGCAGCACAATGGGAAAAAACAAGGCAAGTGGGATGAGCGGAGGGGTACGCCGCATTGCACCAGTTGAATCTCACCCCGAACCCCCCAGGGGGTCGTTTGCCCTCCCTGCCTCGGCGACAGGGGGGCGCCCTGGTACTTGTTGACGCTCGCTCGTACGAGATCAGGACGCGATTTTGAAAGAGTTTTTTGAGGAATCGTAATTGGATTCGGCGTTTAGTTATGGATGATGACTTTTAAAGTCTTACAATCGTTATTCTATGGTTTCCATATTTCAATCATCTAGTTCTCTATTTTTCAGACTTCTATTATTGCTTTAATTTTGTTGCAAAGTCATATGGTTTTCAAAAATAATGAATTTTTCTGAATATCATTTCAGACAATTTTAGATTTTTATGATAAATGTTTTTAAATAAATACCTACTCGTATTTACATTGCACAAAATAAAGTAATACTTACTTATATAAGTTTCTAGATATTTGTCTTAATAATTTTGAAATCTACGAACAGTAAAGATTTTTCAATTTAAATGAGGTTATTGTGAGTCGCATAAATCACGGGAAGAATGAGAATTCGGATGGCGTGCCAAACCATTAGGACGCACAAAGCCGGCGAATCTTTCTCTGGGGTATCTAACGCCGGACTGGGGCTGAGACGGGCGAAAGATACTGATATTTTATTTTTGTTGAAAATATATTGAATGGTATGGTACTAAGTTAAGTGTACGTCTGTTTTTCTACTATACATTTATATCTTATAGCAGATGCAATTTGTCTACTCATACAAGTTCTAAGCCATATCATATCGTATGCTAAAGCTGTGATTGATCTTTGAGTTTATTTGGATAGTCCAGCATTCATCATAAATTTTATTTCTGTATGTGCAGAAGCTGAACCATATTTGTCAAGGGGTGGCTACGTATTACGGTTGTTATAGGGGTTAAAGGTTAAATATCGGATCGTAATATATTTTTTTAATATAGTTTATTCTTTTTTGTTTTGATACCGTGCCAAACCTTAGGGTATATAATGCAGTCAACATGTCGCAGCCAACGTATACTGGAGCTGCAGGTTGGTACAAGTACATAAGCTCAGAAAACACACAGCAATAGAGACCAAAATTAGGTGTACGATGGGTAATACGCAATGGATAAGTAAATATTTTCGATAAATAACTTTATAAAATCAAATGACGATGGTTCAAATTGTTTAAAAATAACTGATATCAGGAATATAAATATGCGGCTGAATGGCACGTCATGCTATCTAAATTCATATAATACCTACACCGCGGTTTTGTCACCATCGGGTTGTGGTAAATTATTTCAACACATACCTAATAAATATATAACCTACCTACCTAATAATATATACCTATACATACAATCTATAATATACTAGCAGTCCATCCCGGCTTCGCCCGTGGTACATACATAGTCTATGTCACTCAGGGATAACATACCTATCCAACAGTGAAAGAATTTTTAAAATCGATCCAGTAGTTTCGGAGCCTATTCAATACAATCAAACAAACAAACAAACAAATCTTTCCTCTTTATAATATTAGTGTAGATAAACAATTAATGATAATGGTATAAAAGAAAGGTTATTTTAGAAGTTGAGAGGGAGCTTTTCTTTAAAAAGAAAATTTTGTGAAAATATCTTTGATGTCAACGGGTAAAGCATTCTGGAGCCATGAAGCTTGTAGTATCAAAGAGTTTGCCATAAAGTTAAAGCAATGTAGAGGAATAAAGGGAAAACTAGTATCGGCAGAGCAAAGTTGCCGATCAAGAGTGTTGGAAAGAAATTGAAGTTTGCACTTTAGGTATTGAGGAGAATTTGGATATGTAAATGGCGGACTAAGTATATTGTCTTTTTTTTCTTTAAATAAGTATAATTTTCTACTATTAATAGATCCAGACACAGATAGACTTTCACGTCTTTATCCCTGACGTTTAACGACTTATTCAGAGGCCACGCTTAGTGTGATGGAAAAGGAATCAATATAGTGTCTAGTTGCTAGCCGCATCGCCTATTATCATGATTCAAATCTCGCCCACTATGCGTGGGAAGAGAAGCAGTTGGTACATTCTGAGTTTTTTTAGTTTCTCCCAGACCATCATGGAAGAGGTATTGTTAAAAGATTTATCAAATAAAGTATCCATTTGTATTCATCATTTCAAAACCTCAATCGTAATCAATCGGTGTTTAATTTGGCGCGTTTATTTCAACAAGTAGGCTCGATAGATTGGAAAATTTCGAAATGTAGTCCACTCGTATTCATCATTACGTGTTCACTCGTCATTCAACTGGCTTTTAAATTGCGCCTTTATTTGTAAAAGCAAAATATGTAGTTTAATTGAATACCGGATTTTGGTTAAATTTCAATTATATAAGTAATTTGAGTTTCCAGTTATGTACCTCAATTGAAATTGTGTAAAATATTATAAAATGAGTTTGTGATGTAATGCTCTTACAACTCAAGATTTGTTGAGTAATTCAGTAATTCGTCCCATGTACCTACGGCCCATTTGGGACGAAACGCAGAAAATCAAAATTAATCAAAATTTCATTCTGCAATTCTGCACCCGTCTCCCAAAATGCAGTCAACTTTGATGAAAAACAGTGTTTTTACGAAAAAATACAGTAGACATATCATAATTGAAATGATAAAAAAACTTTAATAAGATTTGTCGTAGTTTCTTCGATACGACGTTAACCCATGTCTAGCTCCAGAAGGCACAAAACAGTATGGTTTGAAATAAAGTGGCTCTGTGTTATCTTACTAAAACTTATTTGATATCAGGGAGATGTTTCCTATTGTGTCCGTCAGTGCCGCCCTTGCGTCTCAAAGGACTTCCTGCTCACTGGTTGTAGTAATAATATATTTTTTAGTATTTTGGCGACTATTTTGACGACTTTAAGATTTTTGTTTACTTTTCAGGTTTCCGTAACCAAAGAAAACGAGACGCTTTTACTAGGTCTCCGCTGTCCGTCTGTCTGTCACCAGGATGTGTCTTATTATCCGAGTTAGCTAGACAGTTGAAATTTTCACAGATAATGTATTTATGTGGCCTCTATAAAAACTAAAAACAGAATAAAATAAATATTTAATTGGGGCTCCCACACAATAAACGTAATTTTTATAAATAATGCTACGTAACCCTTCGTGCGCGAGTCCGACTCGCATTTGCCGGTAATAAATAATTTCCATCACCTACCTTTCATATAGGTATTTTTAAGGAATATTGGCTCAATGGTTCAACCCATACCTACCTGTGTAATTAACGAGATTATAGTATAACTCTGCTCGATTAAAAGCGAAAATTTAAAAATCTTTACATTACTTCGAGTAGATAATGAAAAGAGTGTGTCACCCGGCACTATCCATCCTGCCGTGTATCTACCAGCGGCCCCCACATAATATACAATACAATACAGTGCCGTGAGAACGGCCGCGTCTGCTCTGAAAGCGAGCCGAGCGCGGCATACATTTTAAATTGAAATAAAGTGGCGCTCTGCTATCATACGGAGACTGTTCTTAGGTTTTTACAAGACGTAAAATAATGACTTCAAAAAAAATTATACACGACAGATGTGGCCACATACTCAAACCACAATGTAAACTACATGGAAGGCTAAACTGCAATAATCTTATCCGATGTACAAAATATATCATTATTAAATCAATATAATGGATAAATTACACTGATTGAGCTAGCCCGAGAGTAAGTTCGAGACTAGTGTTATGGGATACTAACTCAACGATGCTATATTTTATAATAAATATAACAAATACATATATAGATAAACATCCAAGACCCAGGATAATTTGAATAGGACCATTACCCAAACAATTTGAAAAAGACCATTATCCAACTTGCTCTGACCGAAGATCGAACCCGGAACCACTTGGTGGCGGGCTAGTACGGTGACCACTACGCCACGGAGATCGTTCTTAATTTTTGAAAGAGCGAGAAATAGGGAAATATAACAAAGAATTAAAATAATACCCATAAGATGGCTCTTATTAGTTTAAGCGGATAAGTTACGTACTTAAACTAGATTTATTTACGAGTTGTTCATATGTGGTTTATTTGTGTGAGTTTGTCAACAACGATTCCGATACAAATTTATTCAAATAGCACTTCAACTAGTATTTTCTCTTTTGTAGAGGAAAGTAAAAATCTTGTAAGTCATCGATAGTCATTACATGGACAGTTCCACCGAATACACACGAATGTAGGCTTTGTTGTCACTTTTCTTTCAATAAAAGTTTCCGCGCAGTAAGTAATACTTTATGGAACATACACCAAAAAAAATATCAATAATCCAAATATACACAGAAAATCTTCAGAAGATATTTCTTCCAGACAACCGTAAGAAAAAAAAAAAGAAAAAGTAAGTATTGTTGAATTAGAAATAATTTATTGAAAATAGGTAATAGGTACCTATTTTCAATAAATTATTTCTAATTCAACCATAATTCAAAACACAAATTAAATACACATATACGAATAAACGGGCCAATACGCAGATCTTAATAAGAAAAATAAGTAATTAGCGGAGCGGCTGAGCGTGATAGATTATTATTATTAGATAGACGTATTAATAACAATTATAAAATAAAAATATAAGCCAGATTGGTATTACATTCATACGTACATATATTCCATATTCATAACTTAAAAAAATCGCTCGTTTGGTTGGGCCCTTACACAGCATCGTTGGTAATACACATACATTTTAGGATTGCCACGTTTTTAGCAATTGAAGTACATTGGTGATTAAAGGCAAGGAAACAAAGTACTTAGTGTAAAAATAAATTACGATTTACTTTTCGTTATCATTTATTTAAAAACATGTTTTTATTGCTTTTCTTTACAGGCTATATATTTAAGGATCAGTACAGACAAAGAAGAAAAATGCCCTAGCAATTTATAAACTCAGTTGTAAATAAAACCGTATTACCATAGATTAAAGTGTATATATGTTCAAATATGACATAATGCTCGCATCTTGCATTATATGCTAATAGTTTAAAGTCAATTTCCGAGTATCATAAAAATCCTCTCCGCTGAAGGAAGAGGGAAGTATAGGACGCGCTTTGTCCATGCCAAAAAGGCAGATGGAGAAAATGTTTTTCCACTCCTAAATGTTTTTGGATCTCAATTGGTATATTATCCCTTAGTCAGGCAGTGATCATATAGCGACCACCTCAGAAATATTTTTTCCTGACGAGCAGATGATAGATAGGAACCACAAAATGTCATCCGTATAAATTGTCTATGATAGAGTTGATTTCTGAACGAAAAAAAAAATACGCCTGTAGAAAAAAAAAACTTGATATTTCGCTTGTCAAATTCAAAATTTTACTTGTACGGTGGATTTTTGTGTGAGTTGTAATTGTAATTTGATATTATGGCGGAACAAAATCCGGTAAGTGATACTTTTTGTGTTTTTATAATAGCAGATAGGTTGAATTATATGTTATATGTTTCGGTTTTACATGATATTAGTTTTTCTTTGAAATATTTACGCCGAAAGTATGTGGTCAACATGTGACCTCTGCCTATCTGGAAAAACTTATTGTGGTTATTATGTAACCACTGTCCTACAAGCGTTTATCCATATAAATAAAGGCAAAGCCACATTACACATAAAATATTTTGTATGTTAGATAGGTAGGTTCTTGGATCGAAGAATAACCGATACCCAGCCTATGTCCTTCTCCATGGTCCAATATAACTCTACGTTAAATTTCATCAAAATTGGTTTAGCCGTTTTAGCGTGAAAATGGAACATACATACATACAAACATACATGCATACACACTTTGGCATTTATAATATTAGTAAGGATTCGACAATGCCGTTTATATCCAAAATTTTGATACCTCGGGGTTACATTGATGTTTAAATAAGGTTTTATACAAAGAAACACACAAATCTTTCCTCTTTATAATATTAGGCTTAGATTTAAAATTCCTTAATTATGATGTGGATTATTTTTTCCATACATGTTGTGACCTAACTGGGCAGTGTTCAGATATAATCCACATAATATATATTTAAATGGGCAGTAGTCATATCCAGACCACACGGTTTTTTAAAGGAAATTGTAGGAATAAAAAAAATTAAGAAATTAGTTTTTGCACTATTATCCAATCTACTATTATCTATACATATAATAAAACAGTAAAAAAGTGTGTCTGTACATTAAATATATTTCCAAAAAAAATATTGGGGGCGATGGAGACGCAATAACATAGTAAGAATTTAAAAAAAATGTCTGTCTGTTTGTCTGTTTGTCTGTTTGTACACGCTAATCTCCGGAAATACTGGACGGATTCGAATGAAACTTTTTTTGTTATATAGCTATTAAGCCTGGGCAACATATAGGGTATAAATGATTTTGGAAAATGGAACGCCTGATGCAGAACCATAATGGTCCAGCTAAACTATAAGAGATATAAAAATGCCGCCTTAGTAAAAGTTGTTCAGCCTGATGAGCATTTTCCAGAGACATAAAGTCCACGCGAACGAAGTCGCGGGCTTCGGCTAGTCTGCATATAAAGATAAAATAATTGCCAGGCCTGGCTAAGGGTTATCCCTTAGCCAGGTAGTGATCACATAGCGAACCACCTCAGAAATATTTTTTTTCTGACGAGCCGATGCTAGCTAGAAACCGCAAAATGTCATCCGTCTATTGTCTATGATACAGTTGATTTCTGAACGAAAAAAAAAATACGCCTCTAGAAAAAAAAACTTGACATTTCGCTTGTCAAAGTCAAAATATTGGTCGAACAGCGAATTTTTGTGCAAATTGAAAGTGTTTTTTAGTATTATGGCGGAAAAAATCCCGGTAAGTGCTATAATTTGTGTTTTTATAATAGCAGATAGGTTGAATTATATGTAATATGTTTCGGTTTTACATGATATTTGTTTTTCTTTGAAATATTTACGCCTAAAGTATGTGGTCAACATGTGACCTCTGCTTATCTGGAAAAACTTATTGTGGTTATTATGTAACCACTGTCCTACAAGCGTTTATCCATATAAATAAAGGCAAAACCATATTTACACATCAAATAGTTTGTATGGTAGATAGATAGTTTCTTGGATCGAAGAATAACCGATACCCTGGTGTCAGAGTCTTTTAACCACTACATCACAGACACATTAATATTTATTAATATTTTTATACAAAGAAACACACAAATCTTTCTTCTTTTTAATATTAGGCTTATATGTAGATTCACCTTTATTTTTTCAATACTTATATGTTGTGACCTAACTGGGCAGTGGTCAGATCTAATCCACATCATGTATATTTAAATGGGCAGTGGTCATATCCAGACCAGAGGGTTTTATTATAGGAAATTGTAGGAATAAAAAAAAATTAAGAAATTAGTTTTTTTTATTATAATCCAATCTACCATTATCTGTATATAAAGATAAAATAATCGCCAGGCCTGGCTAAGGGTTAAGGTGCATGGCTTTGTCAATCTATAATATAAAAATGAATCGCAAAATGTGTTTGTAAGCGCATAACTCAACAACGCCTGGACCAATTTGGCCAATTCTTTTTTTAAAATGTTCGTTGAAATTCAAAGATGGTTTTTACGGCGAGAAAAATTCGAATAATTGCTGGAAAAACCCTAAAAACAGCCCTTTTCTTTTTCCCATACAAACGTACATTTTGACAGGCTATATTTGGCAGTACGAAGTCTGCCGGGTCAGCTAGTGAATAATAAAAACAATCGGGAAAATTTTTATCATGCAAATATTTTCGCGAACTTTATTTTCCGCACAAAGTATAAAGTACAATTACATTGAAACAACTTATATATACTTTATCATAAATTACGGGTGGCAACCCTAATAAATATACCTATATATGTACGCGATAGCGACACGTTTCACGACAGCATGAGTCGTGGATTCAATTCCTCCCCAGAGAGTCTCGTTGTCGACCTACAAACATTATCTTTATGCGAGTTATCTTTATATCTTATTCGTTCAGGGACTGCTTCGATGTAATCTTATTTACAGCATGCGGTCGGATTATTGTCTTCTGATTTATATACGTAATTAACTACTAGTAAAAACTATTAATATCAACATAAAAACTTAACTATCTTTTTATTTCTATGTAATAATGATTTATTCACTCGATAACCTAATTAATCTCGAATGGTTAATGTTTTTTGTATGCTTGGCTATATTTTCCATATTTACATTTTCCAGTTTCTCTTCTAATATTTTAATTTGATCAAGAAAATAGTGTCGAACGCTAGCACATAACCATATAATTTAAATTGTTTTTAGACTTTTTAGGGATACATGTGTTACAAAAGCAATTTAAATAGTTCAACGCTAAGAACTTATATTGTAGCTACAACAAAATATAATTATTAACCGTTTTGTGTGCTAAATAAAGAAAAGAAAACAAATGTTATAAAAAAGATCGTTAAGGTAAAAGCTGTAAGCATACAAAAAGTAGGTTTATTGTCTTCTACCTACCCTAGAATCACTTTTCGCTTTCCTTTCAAAAAGTAGGCCGTCCCAAACAGACTTGGCGGCGCATAGTTGCGGCGGAGATGAAGACAATCGACCTGGCGCGTAGCTCCAACCGATCACGATAGCGAAGAACTAAATGACGACCTCCGTGGCGTAGTGGTCACCACGCTATTCCGCCACCCAGAGGTCCCTGGTTCGATTCCCGGTCAAGGCAAGTTGGAAAATGGCCTTTTTCAAATTGTCCTGGGTCTTGGATGTTTATCTATATATGTATTTGTTATAAAATATAGTGTCGTTGAGTTAGTATACCATAACACAAGTCTCGAACTTACTTTGGGGCTAGCTCAATCAGTGTAATTTGTCCCTATATAATTATTTATTATTTATAACTATTGAAGACCTTTGCCCCACTTGGGAGAGGCAAATAGCCTCTCCCAAGTGGGGCAAAGTGACTTACAAAAAAAAAAGTGACTTACAGTCATACAAGAATCAAAAAGACAACTGATTGCTGCGAGCCTATTTTGATGTACATATCATCACTCTTTCATTTTATAAAAAAAAAAGAAAATATATTACTCGTATTACAGACGCCGTTGTAAACTAGTGGTAGAGTTCTTTAATGTTTCTTCATTAACCTTAAATTCATATCCGAAGTCGCTGCGTCTATTCATCGTATTTTTTGGCCATTTATGTCCAATACTTGTACAAAAGATTTTGTTTTCAAAACTGTCCGAGCATAAACTTATCAAGTTACTTATAATAGTAAAGTGATGCTGCAATGTATTCCATTGATTGTTATGTGGCTGACATCGATATAATAGCAGCCGCTGCCAGACCATTCGGAGATAAATTAAAACTACTGCCAAGTTACTGCGAAACATTGCCAAATTTTACTGTGCATATATTTGGGTCTTATTGACGAAGCGATATAAATAAAATTATAATAATTTTCCTCCTATTTTATAATAAGTACCGCTCGACGTTGTGTTAGGGTCTAGAAACTGTCTACTACTTGATGGATAAAGACATGATTAGTAAGAAAAAAAGAGGTAAAGAAAAGTCATTCAATGTGAGCACGTACCTACACGTGAAAATAAAACGTAAATCTCTCAATATATTCGTAATAGCTGTTTCTCTAAACGTGATTGATAATGGAACAGTTTGAAGTGCCTAGTATCATCGTGGGAAAAAAATTGCGTATGAACCTAAAATGGAACTGGGCAGGACAACTGCCTAGAAGGAAGCGACTTGCAAAGCGAGTGATTCTACCGTGGAATCCTGATTGAAATAAGGTTCATGTATATCACCAGAAGTTAAAATATTACCGTACTTGAACACACTCTATTTTTCATCTCTATTTACAAGAATACAACACAAAACAGAACATATAGTAAAGTAGAACACCTACAAATAGCTTATCAGAGTTCAACTGACAGATCTTAACCTTTATTTAATGTCGTTTTCATTCATAATTACTAAGAAATAATTTTTCAAAGAGCACCAACTTCAGACAACATTTTCACTCGTAACTTTGTTGGCGTGGTCCTATTTATTTTTAAAAGTAAACTTGATGATATACTCTAAAAAATTGCGCTATTTTAATTTAAATATTTCTCTTCTCAGCTCTGGCCAAGTTTGGCTCGGGTAGTACAGAGAGGGTCGTGCTACTGCAGTGGAGACAAAAATACCTGATGATGGCGATTTCTTTTCTGAAGAAGTTTTTGCACTAACCCTACAAAATGATAATTTTCACAAAAAAATATTCAGTACTTTTTTAATTCTGGGTGGCTATCAGATTGGAATGGGTAGCTGTGCGTTTATTTTTAAATCTGATGTGTTTCCTCAATCCATACGGACATCGTTACATACTTGTTCGGGGTTCGATCAGTCAGTATCTATTTAATAAGGAAGGGTTAATTTACAAAGATCCTGGTTCCTGGATGGCACTATGAGAAAAATAATTAGATAGTAAGTACGTAAGCCCTAAGTAGTTCGACAAATCGGACAATATGGCAGAGGGAGAGGCGACATCTGTGTCAATAAATTACGGAACACAAGGAAAAGTATCTTGCGAAAACATAACGGACGGAAAGAGACGCGGGAGGTGTATGCCTCTCGGAGATGTAGACTGGTACGGTCGACGTATGAATCGTATCATTGGAATAGAAAATTTCACTAAGAAATTTATCTTTATTAGTAACTAGCTGAAGCCCGCGACTTCGTTCGCGTGGACTTTATGTCTCTGGAAAATGCTCATTAGGCTGAACAACTTTTACTAAGGCGGCGTTTTTATATCTCTTACAGTTTAGCTAGACCATTATGGTTCTGCATCAGGCGTTCCATTTTCCAAAATCATTTATACCCTATATGTTGCCCAGGCTTAATAGCTATATAACAAAAAAGTTTCATTCGAATCCGTCCAGTATTTTCGCAGATTAGCGTGTACAAACAGACAAACAGACATACAGACAAACAACAGACATTTTTTTTTAAATTCTTCCTCTATTACTACGTCTCCATCAGCCCCAATATTTTTTTTGGAAATATATTTAATGTACAGACACACTTTTTTTTACTGTTTTATTATATGTATAGATTTTAAGTGTTTAGGAAACCGGATGCAGGTACTTAGATAGGACACTTTTACGTCAATGTTTATTTTGAAATTTGTAATCTTGTTCATATTAGAAATATGTTGCATATTTTGGACCATTATTGGACAGTGAAGGCAAAGTAAATTGCCCTTAATATAGAGGCAATAGTGAAATGATTGAATTTGAGTAGCTTGAATTGTTGTTGACATAATAAATGTACTTATATTTTCATGTCACAAAGCCCTATAGTAAGTTTGAGATACCATTTAATTATACTATATTTAATTATAAATTTATAGAGATTATACCCAAGATCCATGTGTCCAGAACCGCAGAAACTGCGAATGGCAGTGGCTCAAAAAAATTGACTCACGAAAAACCACAAAACGTACTTGATCAAACTTATTTAAACTGATTCTTTATATACGTAACACGTAATTTGTTTTAGTTTTTTGATCAATTTAAAATCTATCGACTAATCTGTTATTTTAATTCTTATTCTGTAGTTATGGCGTAGGTATACCTACCTAATACTGGCTATAGGCCCTGAGTGGCGAGGGTGGCCGAATCGCAAACGACCCTCAGCGCTATTGTTAGAACTTCCCATTCATTTGATACGCATCGCGGCTGGCATGGGGCCTGATTTACCCCAGTGTCGCTTATTTTGATTGTTGAATTCCGACACATTCGTTATAACAATATATGTAGATAAGATATGATTTCAAAGTTAAATTAAAAGTAATTTTTTCGGAGGCGGAATAATCTCCGATGGGCATGCATAATTAAATAACGTAATATTTAAAAGTTGATATACGTATGTTATGGATGCCTGTGATTGTGATAGGCTGAATGAGTTTCATTTTAATTAAAACTTTGCAAACAGATGGGGTGCTCCCAGACTGGACCGCCGTACGCATTGTGAATCTAGACCCTTTTAATAGATATTGATGTAGATAGATATTGGTGTAGGAGTACCTGTATTTAGCACCGAATGAAAATTGGGGTGTCTGGACGCTTATTTCATTCACATTTTTAGAGGGTGTAAAGCCATGAACTTTTAATTGGATAGTAAACTCAATCACGTTTTTTTTTTAGTTCTGTAGTAAACGAGGAAACCTTACAGTTTCGCCTTGTCTGTCTATCTGTCTGTCCGCGTTTTTAGGAAAGTTGTAATTTGGTATGAGTATTCACATTTATGCGCTGGATGCAGGCCACTTCTGATCGGCGTTTTGGAAATACTATGCATGTCCAGCAGTGGACTTCCTGTGGCTGATATGATGATGTATATTAAGCGAAAGCAAAGCTCGATGAGCAAAGTTTTTTTTTACATGAGTAAAAAACCGCATCGCGGTAGGTCGAGCGCTAAGATGTCACAGACAGGCACACATACAGACCAGCAGACATTAGCGTCAAACTTATAACACCCCGCTTTTTTGTCGGAGGTTAAAAATAAGCATTAGAACGTTCTTCGTGGCTTCTAAAATAAGTCCTTTAAAATTGGCTCGATTGAAGTTGCCGTGGTTAAGTGTCAGGCGAGAGTTTGCAGGGTAGTTTGGACACATCGCGACTTGCCCCGACTCCCTCCACTCAAGTTTTAAGCTCTGATTAAACTAGACCACAAAATTCAGGGCAAATATTGAAGACTTTGCAAGTTAAACAGGGAGCGGAGTACGTTCAGTCGAGCACGTTAAGTTTCACGACTTCAGAGATGTGAATTAAAATGTTCCTTCTCTAAAGTGTAAACTACATGAATAAATATAGATAAGGGAATCAAAAATTACATCGTGGATCAAGGTAGCTCAAAGTAAAATAACTTTTAGTATGGGATAAAATTCAACGACAACAATATATATGAATCGGTCGAGAAATGCAACCTGTATTCGAAAACAACTGAACATTAAAAATTCGGACATATGTCAGAAGTTTAGCCGAAGCTAAAACAAAGACGCTTCACTCTTTTGGTCTAATTTTTTATATAAACTACCTACGGAAACAGGATTTTTTTTTAATTATTCACATGTTTCATATTGTAGAGGAACCATCCGTACCTACCTACATGTACGTAGTTTCAAACAAGTAATCAAAGGCGCCGTCCAAATAAGTTTTTAAAAAGTAAGTACATTATATTGATAGTACTAAAAGAGGGGTATCTAAAACTGTGTGCTACTGGTAACCAGAACTGTCTGTGACAATCGCCTACCTAAAATTCAATTTAGCCCCGACAGACGATGGGACAAAAAGACGCGGCCATTTTTTCAGTTCTATCAAAGTGATCGCAACCCGATTACGGGCTCGATAACAATATCACATTTATTTACAAAAGAACTTTGATTTCGAATGAAAATAGGATATCTTACCCAGATAAATAATGAAATATGGTTCAAGGAATTAATACCTAAACATTGATTTTCGAGAAAAAACCACAAAAATTATCTGCCCTCTACGGATTTTCTCGACGTGTTCCGTGACTTTGAGAATGTGTTCGCGCAAATCACGAGGGTTTAAAATCGCAGAGAAAATATTCGCACTAGGAATTTTTGCAGAGCGGCATAGGGATTCTAATTGAAAAAGCCTCTCAAAGCGAGTAAAAATCTGAGTGCATGCAGAAGTAATCATGGATAAATACAAAATTATATCTACTTAGTTTGTAATCTAAAGCAATAAATTACAGTAGGAAATAATACAAACCGAGGACTCTGTTCACCACATTTATCTGACAGACATGACGAATGGAAAAATTTTTTGGTTCGTGGACTACTTTAATTCAGAAATATTGTACACGTATTTTTTTCTTTCCTCTGAAAAACAATAAATGACAAAGATACAGGGAATTTAAATGCATGACGTCACGGCTAGGTACGATTTTTACTTAGCGGTAAGGTCGCAAGCCGGAGTAGGCTCCGGAACTTCAATGCTCCGTATTTTTGTAAATTTTTACTTTTAAACTGAAAAATATGTGTCCATTATTTTAGATAATCTAAATGACGGACGAATTAAAATCATACTTTTCTGACCCTTTTGTCACCCCTTAAATTCTTTAATTGGACTTACTCTCTAAATAACTAACGTCCGTTCTGTCTTTGTTGATTGCAGAATCTTAAATAAGTAGACAACTAAAATACGTTTGAGTATGATATAATGAGAAGAGATTAACTATTTAAGTAGCCTTTGAGTATTCGGGCGCTCTTAAGTAGACAACTAAAATACTTTTGAGTATGAGTTCTTTGAGAGTTGATTAACTGTTAAGAAGTGATTAACTAGTAGCCTTTGAGCTATGCATTAACTCACATCATTTCGACACACCTTTGACTGTCGCACATTCCTATGAAATTTTACATTGCCTTGTCATTTTCATAATGAATACATTAAACGAATTTATTATATGTAGCGTAATAGTCAACAAGTAGACAGTGGTCAATAGAATTCCTGACCATACCGAAACATTTACATGTCTGATAAATGCATATATTTACTTAAATACCAATTCATTTTACAGGACAGAGTTTAAAATATCATGAATATTCGACATTTCATTAAATAAACACATTCGTAAATTAAAACTTTATAAATTGGTCATATTTAATTTTAACCAAATTTTACACCTTCGAAATCCGATTAAAATCGATCGCATGACTTTTAACATAATTGGCGGAGATTGCTCTGTGAAAAATATGGAATATTTATATTTTAACCGACATTCATTTTGCGAAAAATTAAATGGTATTTCTCTTGACATTAACGATGACACTGTTTGAATAACTTTTAAGATGGCTAGCATATCTCGCACAGAGATGCGGAATGCTGATAGTATTCTTGTCATCATGCTCAATAAATATAATAAATTTCAAATTTAGCTATTGTGTTGTGTATCTCCTTTAGGTTTACGGGTCTTTACACCCCGGTCCTTTGAGAAGCTTGCATTGCGTGGGGATACAGATTCAACTCGTAGAGGCCCTTTAGAGAAGTTGATGTTATGTGGCGCTCACGCCATAACCCATTCCTGGATATATCTATGGGAGATGTACCCTTGAATCAGTTTCGGTAGTCGCAAAATCTACTGCAAGAAAAAGAAAAAGGTCTATTGGTTATGGAACAAGATTGGGATGGACTGATGCTGGGATATTGCAATAGAAACATCGCCTGCCATAATCATATTTACTAACTATAATAGGCAGGTGGTGGCTTGCCGCACAATAGATGGTCCCCTCAAGCGTACCGACATAAGTTACCGGCAAAGAAGAAACACCGGTGCAGGTGACTCAGGGGTGTTGAGAGGTGTGCTGCGCTTTCTCCGGATTTGTTCGTTATGCCCTTTAACACTTCCACCCCTGGAGCAAAAGCTCTAACGACTCCTCTCTGCAAAGCCAATCAAGGCAATGCAGAGCTGAGAGCCCTGCGAGACCTCTTGGGTGACCCCGACCGATAAAGACCCTTCAAAACCTGCTCTCAGGAAAAATAAAAATCCAATCTGCTCCTTTAATCGCCCCGAATATCAATATTTCCTAACCGATCGAAGGCGATAAATGAATCACGTCCAGCAGCAGGCGCAATACAAACAAAGTACCAACCGCCCGCCGTCGCCGCAGGCTCCGCACTGTGGGCGCTGTGCAAACTAGACGCGTTCCACACGCCAGGTAAATTCTTTATCATAACAATCATTTCAAAAAATTTCTACTAAATAATGAAATAAGAAACGGTGAAAAAATACTAAATACCTATGTCCAGGTCAAGTAGTGGACTTCCTGTGGCTGATATTATGAGGATGATGAAAAAATACCACATGAACCAGCGCTTCCAACACGTAGAGGCCCTTTGACGCAGTTGTATGTGGCGTAATAGTCAACAAGTAGAGAAAAGGTCTATGGGTTATGTAACGAGATTGGGATGGACTGATACTGGGACATTGCAATAGAAACGTCACCTGCCATAATCTTGTATATTAACTATTGTAACGCGCCGGCAATAGTTGCAGGCAAAGGAGCAACATAGGTGCAGGCGACTCAGGGGTCTCGAGAGGTGTGCTGCTCGGTGCTGCGCTTTCTCCGAAGTTACTCGCGGCGTAATGCCCTTCCACCCCTGGAGCAACAGCTCTAACGAATCCTCTCTGCACAGCCAATTAAAACAATGTTGGGCTAAGAGCCCTGCGAGCCCTCTTGGGTCTCCACCCCGTCCGATGAAGGCGCGTCTCGGACAAGGGCTCTGATCGGCTTTCTTGAGCACTCGGGTCCATGGTGTCGTTACTTATCAACAGCTTGCCACAAGCTGCCCTGCGGGCAGATTTGGATTTGGATGTTATTATTAGATATATAATTTAGTTACAAGCATTGGATTTTACTGAAGATTTAAGTTAATTCGAGTTTTTTTTACAAAAATCTCCAACCAAAACCAATTTATCTTTTATGAATATTATTTTTAAACGCTTTACTCACGTAATATAGATAGAAAGGCCGACCCTAGTAATCCAGCAAACAATTATATAGGAAAAACTAAGTACTGTCTCTTAATATTTTAAAATTTCGCGGTTCAAGTATCATATAAATGTTAGATTCAATGCTTCAAAGATCTATAACAATTCCTCAAGCTATTTTTCAGATCTTACGAAGGGAGCTTTAAAGAAAATGGGTCATCTGAAAATAGTTTTAAAAGCTTTGCTGCTTTCCACCGCCACCCGCAGTAATAAGTAGCAACTCGGCAAATCTCCTGGTAAAGCACAGTGTTTCTCTTCCCTTCAGTTAAAATGCTAGTAAATTGAATTTTCGAGATAATTACTTAGTATCCTGTCCAACTTTGTCTTGTTTAGCAAGTTCATTGCAAGTAGAGCGGTGCGGGGACTACTCGTGTATGTCTTTTTATGTATTATGCAATCTTCATGTTATTTTATTACATATTTATCTTTATTAAATGAACAGGTGAAAGAGGAAATTCTTTTAAAATGAAGCTAGTTATGTAGATCAATTATGTTTTTTCTGCAACCAAAAACGCCAATGGCTTGTTTGTTCGATTTCGCGAGATCAAATACTGTACTCTACCTAAAAAGGTTAGGGCTCTTACAGACCAGCAACAGTATTCCATTCCCGCAACACACGTCGGCGACGTCGCGCGACGTTTGTCTACAATCCGCTAGATGACAACAAGTCAAATCACACTCTTTTCCATGAGATTTGTATAAATTACAAAAGTATGACGTCATGCTTTTTTAGAGTCAAATAGAGCTCTTCATGTCAACTTTTCTGCATTTTATTCTATTTTGCAATTTAATCAAAAAAATGTTGAATATGATCTTTTTTAGTATTACGGGACTTAACGCGATTAATATAGTATTTTGCCAGATATTTCGACGACCCTTCTGCAGTCATAGTCGCTGGCAGACTGAGGAACTGCGATGAATGATACTAATATAAAATGACAGTTGTTGTGACCGCGAAACTCTAAAATCATATAATGAATATGATCAATGAAAAGTAACTAACGAGGAGCTCGGTGGCCCGGCGGAAGTGCGCATTGCTAGCGCTTTCGTAAGTAAAGCGACGCCGGGCGTGGTCCGCACTTGAATGGGTGACCACAAGTTTCATAAAAAATTCACGAGCTCCTCCGTGCTTCGGAAGGCACGTATAAGCCGTTGGTCCCGGCTGTCATCATTGTATGGCAGTCGTCAAGCTATGTCAGATGCCTTAAGGCAGCCTGAAAAATCTGACACCAATGTTGGCCACATACACAAATGAAAAACAAAACAAAAGAATGAAAAGTAACACTATTTTATGACTTTTTATTTTATAAACTATTTGTTTTTGATTCAGTCGTCTATCTACTCAATCGCCGATAACCGAGCGGCAGTTTTTGACAGTTAGTGACCGATCGACATGTATCACGCGACGGTTTGCGACAGACGGCGACCGTCACTGGTCTGTAAGAGCGCTACAGTTAGAACCTTTACATAAGTTTTCTCCGTAAGTAGATAAAGGCCACGTAAAAGCAAACACACTCGATTCAGCAAACAACAGCGTTGATTGCCGTGCATGAACTAACATGAAGCGACAAAAGCCCGCACAACAATAACTATACTTAGTTCAAGAACAATCTGCGTTATGTAATTGTGTAGCGCTTGGACAGTAGCTGCCGAAGTGGGCAACTTGTAATTGGGCATTTCTGGCCGGCGATTACAGTGGGATTTGCAACCTGACAAAGCTAAATTGGCCTCCGAGTCTGCAATTATAATTAGAATGTGGCATTTAGGTACGCTTAAAGGATTTTCAACACCCGACTCAAAAAAGTCAGGTGACCGGTAATGAGATTTTTCAAAAGCATAATCAAAACCCTATATAAAGGTCACCATATATATAAAGGTCTTTTTGTCTTCACTACAGGAGCACGACAGTCTCTGTACTACCAGAGCCATACTTGGCCAGAGCAGCCAGAGGACTTGGCCTACACTCTCCTCGCTGGCCAGACGGGTTGGAGAGGTCTCATTGATGTTTATAAGCTTTGTTTAGCTTGTATATCCCAAGTCGCCTTCTACGACATCCACGGGAAGACTTGGAATGGCCCTATTCTACTCTGCCAGAAACCACCCGGCAAAAGTATAATTAGCGCTTTTTTAAGTATAATTAAAAAAGCTGTATTTGCTGGTTTTTCTTATCGATGGAGATCAAAAGTAGAGTTTGTTACTAGGGTTCGGTAATATTTTTGAAATACAATATTCCCTCGCTTGACTCAGGATTCCACTTTATATTCAAAGTAGTGCCCTCGCTTTAAAAATATTACCTTTACCCCTTGTAGCATAATGTACTATATACGTTCACCGTCAAACATCTACACAAATGTTTAGCCGTGTCCTTATTGCTTAGTTGTAATTTTTCTGTCTGCTTGTTAAATAGAAAATAAGATTTTTGAAAAAAAAAAAACATTTTTTGTACAAACTTTCATTATGAGGCGAAAGTACTTACTAAGACAAATGAAATAAGCCCAAATTCGATGGGGGTTTGTCTTTTTATTACTGAGTTCCATCGACCACCTTCCATCTTCATGATCAGAACATAGGCATCGTCTACCATAAAGTGCTCGTCAAAACAAATGAAACGAGTCCTACTCAATGAGATTATATTGTTTTAAACTGATTTCCATTGAATATCTTCCGGCTACATCATCGGAACAGTTCATTGACTTCAAACTTTCCGATATATTGGTTGAGGATAACTGATGTAAAATTGAGTCGCAAGCGTGCGAAGTGGCAAAAAACAGAAAAGTAGACCTCGAGCCGGCCGCATCCAACTTGCATCATTATCTATTGTGTCGAGTTATTACTTGAGTCATACTTAATTGTGTATAAGTTTTCGTTAAACCTAATGAATAAAAATTCGACACGGATTAGTATTACTACAAAAATATAATATTCGAAGTAGAATATTTATCAAGTAGTTCTGGCTATTTTGTCCCCTATCTTTGCTGTGCAAATAATGTGGTCAAACTAATAACAAACATATTATGCCTGTCTACAAAAGTACCTATACTTAATCACTTTTCATTTCTATTCTTAGATTTTGGAAACGTAATATATCCTTAGATCTAAAATAAAACTGAATTAAAATATGGTAGATTCCCAGAGGTCTAAAATGTTAAGAGCCACCGGGTCGCAAAGTTATATTAATTACTTACGTGCTCCTAAAGCGGATCCGCGAAATTTAAGAAAAGTACAGTAGTGAGTAGAATACAATCAGCAATAAGTTTTTGTAGTACCGTATTTATTAAATTAATTAAATGATGCTAGCCAAAAACGTAAGCCTCCAGATTACGTAATTTTTTTATATTTTCTATACCTAAGTATGTACTTTTATGTTTTTAATGTGCTAAACATTAAAAATACTTATAATAACAAAATAACGTAGAAATTAAATTCTTAAAAGCAACACTTCCACTGTTAATAAGAGACAATGATGTATTGTGAAATAACGAAAATCGAGGGCCGGCCGCTTCAACAGTGTGAATTCGGCTTAATTGGAAGGTCGTGTAATCCAATGAAATTCTTTAAAAGTTCTCCATCACGCGCAGGAAAGCTAGCAAAAATGGAACTCGACGGTGCGAAATAAAAAACCAGACCGTAGGGCGAAGTCCTTTATTACAAGCGCAAGCGATTTTATTTAGTGTTTTATGCAACA
This sequence comes from Acrobasis consociella, assembly GCA_963555685.1. Lineage (NCBI taxonomy): Eukaryota > Metazoa > Arthropoda > Insecta > Lepidoptera > Pyralidae > Acrobasis > Acrobasis consociella. The sequence continues at coordinate 19,409,613 of OY743104.1, forward strand.
GTTGTATAAAGAGAATCAAAACATGCGAGTGGCGCAGGTTACGATACGAGCTTTGGCAAGCATCTTGAGGAGTCGTCATTGCCATTAAATACATTCTCCACGACTATTTATTTACAAAAAAACAAAGAATTTTTTTTTTTTAATTTTACTTTTATTTCTAGTTTACTTCCTAGTGACTATGTTGTTTACGGTAAACTTTTTTTAAATTGATGTACCGTACGTACTTCCCAGTACCGACCTCAATAAATATGTTTTTGCTGGCGGTAATATTTAATTTTAATAAAAACCACATGTTGTCAGTTGTTTCCAAATTTTGTTAATTGGTACGTGTGGTGTGTGGTTTAATGGTCAAATTGGTGTTAATCGAATAAACCTTAACCTAAGTTTAACCTGATTTTAGTATAGGTATCTGTACCGCTAGGCGTATCTTTTTGGCCACATTACACAGTCCCGACTGTCATCATTGTATAGCAATCGTTAAGCTATGTCAGATGCCTTTAGGTAACCTGAAAAATGTGACACCAGTTTTGGCCACTTACACACACGAAAAACAAACAAGTAGAGACTTTTCGAAGACATATATCTATGTTCTTCTATTAGGGTTTGTGACTATTTAAATGACAGACAAAAGTACAAGAGTAGAAAACACAACTTAAAGTTAAATAAATCAAGTCTTTGTTTAAGTTCTAGTGACTACACTCATAACTTTCCTATTGATATGACGGTATAGATGTTGTTCTTAACATTAAGGTTTCGAGAAAAAGGACAGTCGTCTCTGCTCTCTGCCTAAATAAATGGTTTGAGATTTTTGTTAAAGAGAGTGGAACGATTGGGTTTAAAATAGCCCTAGATGGTGACGAAGTACTACTACTCTAGAACTTACCGCATCTGCCGATGTACCTGTATTTATCTTTATATGACATAATAACTAATTACGGCAGAAGTACTGCAAAATGTGGTAGTAAGAATGACTACCAAGCCTGCACTTGGTAGATATTTTTACTATAGGCACAAGTTAAACAGGTAACTCGTAAAGGTGCAGTCGTGCCTAAATAAAATTACTAACCAGACAGGTACTAAGTATATTTGTATGCAACTAGGTGCTTAGGCAAGCGAGCATCTAAAAATAATGTATTTGTGCAATCAAACTGCGGTTTTATGTAACGTTAAGTCCTTTTAAACGAGTTGTTAACCCTTTTTCTGTTTAGTGGGACCTTTTGCAAGATAACACGACTGAACGATGCTACAATTTTATAACGTGCACGAAAATGCTTGGCGGGGAGAAATACCAGACATTTTTGCATATTGGCACGTTAGTTCGCTTACCCTTTGTTTTTCGAGAGCTTGGAATAATAGGGGGTAAAAGCGTGCGGGTTGCGGTCAGGTCAGGTTTGTTGACGGCGTTGAAAGCCTAACTGCTTCAAAGTTTAAGAATGAATTACAATGTTTGTGAAAAAAATATATATTTTGAGGTTATTTTTTTAACAATGTGCTGAGACAGATTACTCATACATCAATCAGCAGATTAGTAGATGGTTGTAGTAGCGGTGGATACATTAAAATTAATTAGTTAAGACTGTAACATGATTATTTTTACGACTGTTGTTTCTATCTAATACTGAATATGATTTATAAACTATATCGCATGATGTACTCGTGTAATGTACTCGTATCCGTATCTAGTACATGAATATGTATTATAAACTTTATCTCTATAATAGTAAGTAGTAAAATACATATAAAAGAAAGATAAATCTATTCTCGACATTATAGGTATATCCTCCGTATAAAGCTTACTACGTGTCCACACGCGTTCTTACGAAGTGTCGAGTGCAGCTTTCAAACAAAACGTCAAGCCCCTTTCTACTTTTACAGGAGTCTCAACAACACGTGTAAAAAATAGCCATAAGAACTATAACGCAGGTTTTCAGACGTCTTATTCTAGGAAACAATAGCAAACAACGCTTGCTTTTTTAGGGTTCCGAAGTAAACAATTAACTAAATTAAATAATGTAATGAATCTAAAAATCAATAAATTGAAACAAGGACTTCTTATAATTTCGCCCTGTCTGTCTACTACTCAGAGACTGTACTCCACGGTTTCACTCAATCATGCCTAAAAGTGGTAAAATAAAATCATATTTCTTTTTTCGGGTTAACTTATAAAATGGGATTCAACACTTTTTCCAGAATAACCCATCGTGTATTGTATTGTATAATAATGATGTGTATCGTTGAACAGGCCCTTTAAATGATTTGTTAATAAGTTAAAATAAGTTTATATGTTTGTATAACCGTTTCTGGAATATTAGAAAAATTTGGTCAGAGTCAAGTGTCTCTTCCCTCGGTATATAGATATGTGAAAAAAATTCACGGTAGGAATTCGGCACGCATTAGTATATACATACATATATATATATATATAAATATATATATATATATATATATATATATAACGAAGTTTAAAGAAAGATTATCAGAGCTAATTAGGGTTTACAAATTAAAGAGTTATAGGTGATCGACAAATATAATGTACCAAAGAATGTACCCGAAAAAAATTTTTCATACAAATTGTATAAGTTTTTGTAGAAGACGTTTTTAGTCCCTTTAACTCAAATTTGGTATTCGCATCTCCGGAGCGCTACACTGCGCGTGGCCCAACACGCACTTGGCCGGTTATTTTAAAATCAAAAGTAACAATAAAGTAATCTTCTTTTTCAGTAGATAGCCGTAATATAAAATAACCAGGTTTATTTACAAACTAGTCATACCACAGACAGGCATACTTTCTGTTTGATTTACAAATATCATGATTAGATTGAGATTATTCTCAGATATACCCAAAAAAATAATTTATCCTAGCTGTGGGAATTTCAGGATAAAAACTATCCTAACTCCTTTCCTGGGTATCAAACTATATCCATATCAAATTTCATCTAAATAGGTTCAGTGGTTGAAGCATGAACGTGGTAACAAACAAACAAATATACAAACTCACTTTCGCATTTATAATATTAGTAGGATAGGATAGTAGGATTTGACCTATATGTACTTGTTAGGCTTTAAACTTGGATGACTCATTTTAAACCGAAACGTTACATAAAGCGCTTTGTAAATTTTGGCCGCCGTAACGGTTATATTGTTTCGAAGTAGCTTAGACCCTGTACTTATCCGCGACACCCTTCGACGTCTAATAAGTAAAAGGATTACGTGAAGTGAGTCGAAGAAGAACCGTTGAGTATGCTGCGCTTAGCTGGAAATTCATTTGGACCGGATTATCTATGAACTACTAAAACAAGGTTACAAAAATATAGATAACACACACAATAAAAGAAATAATTATTATTATTATTTTGTATTGATACTTACATTTTTGTACTTGGTTCTATTCGATGATAGTGATATTAGTTAAAGCCCCCTTTACGGAGTTAAATGACAACATTTGTAAGCAAGGCAGATAAATAAGTATTTGTGAAAAAATTGCGGATTTTTATATCCATAATGTCTAAAATAATATAAAAACATTCAAAATAACTATCCATACTCATATTATAATTTTGAAAGTGACTCTATCAGTTACTTTTCCCGCATAAACGGTAATACGGATTTAGATGAAATTCAGCATGGATATACCTTGAATCATGAGAATGGACTTTGGTCGCGATAACCAACATCCACGATAGCGAAGCCGCGGGCGGAATCTAGTGCAGTATAAACGTATTCTTATATATTATTTCAGCAGCCTGCCAACGTGGGTGGTTAACACTACGTCTCAATTATTATATTTAGTATATTTATATAATTAGTCACGCCTACATAAAAATACGGGACCCTAAAACAAATAGATATCACTCCGTAATGGGTACTATGGAGTTAGTATTACAGAGCCATGCGCACCGATATAGGAGCTCATAAAGCCTAATAGGGAGTTACATAAAAATCCTAGATCCGTAATAGGGGTACAGCTCGTAATTTAATTGTCCTTATTCTGACCCACAAAATTGTCGATACATAAACACCGGACACAACTTAGTCAAACGAGAACAATATTCTTGTTTTAATATTTATGACTTAAGCTCATCTCAGTCATATTATAAATCTCAGTATTCAAGCAGGTATTTTTCCAGAAGATTTAAAATTGTCTATAGTTAAACCTTTATTTAAAAAAACGGACAGGGAACGTATGGAATATTTTAGACCCATTGCCCTTAACTCAATATTTTCAAAGATATTTGAGAAATACTATTCAAACGAGTTAAACTCCTACTTTGAAGAGAAACAAATATTTTGCAAAGAACAAAAAGGGTTTCGTCGTAAAAAAAGCAATTAATATGGCAATTTATGATTTTTTACTGAATGTTATTACTGAAGTTAACAAAAGAAATCCAGTTTGTTGTTCTATCAACTGCGATATGACGCAAGCTTTTGACTATGTGCATCATAAAATATTATTAGACAAACTTGAAGCATACGGAATTAGAGGTAATGTCTTACAATTAATTAAATCATACTTATCAGATCGTCGTCAAGTAACAGAAATATCTAAATTTGATTTTAAATCTAAAACAGAAAAATATTACACATCAAATAAACGATGTGTATCATATGGAGTTCCGCAGGGTAGTGTTTTAGGGCCTCTCCTTTTTATTATCTATATTAACGATCTTCCTATGAATATTAAACATAGTATAACATTATTCGCTGATGATAGTACAGTAACAGTTAAATGCACGGACAAAAAATCATATAAATTCGACGTAAACTCGACATTAGCCTCAATAATAACATGGCTCGATAATAATAATTTAAAAATAAACCTTGATAAAACTAACATTATGCATTTTACTCAAAGACCTAAAAAGGCGAACAATTTTAACTTAGAATACCAGGGCAATATTGTATCTAATGTTCCATCTACTCGATTTCTGGGAATAATAATCGACTGTAGGTTAAAATGGAAAGAACAAATTGAAAGTCTTTGTAAACGGATTAGTAGTTCATCTTATGCCCTATATAGGTTATCTAATGAAGTAAATACTGATACACTAATAACTGCATACTATGGCCTTGTTGAATCAGTCCTTAGATACGGTATAATTTTTTGGGGAAATTCCACCGATAAAGATATAGTATTTAAAATGCAAAAGCGCTGTATTCGAGCAATGTTCGGACTACAAAGTACAGATAGTTGTGAACCGCTTTTTAGAAAACATAAGATTCTAACATTTCCGTCATTATATATAATAGAAACAGCTATATTTGTAAAAAGTAATCCTCACCTGTTTCCTAAGTTATCTGATAGAGTAGAAAGAAACCGACGTGAAGACAAATTGTGCATACATCCATCCAAAACTGCTTTATTACATGATAGTGTATTAGGTATGGCACCGATAATATATAATAAAATACCAAAACAATATAAAGAATTAAATGTTACTTTGTTTAAGAAAAATTTAAGTCATTTTTGATAGACAAATGTTATTATAGTATTAAGGATTTCTTATCTGATAAATTGTGAATTGATTTTAGTTTATACAATGTCCTTTTTAATTAAGTACAAATATTTTAAGGGGTGATTCAGTCCATCATTTCGAACAACTATTCCCAATAAATGTATATCGAAATACGAAAAAAAATATTTCATTTTCGATAGTAATGATATCACGTGACTACTTCGATTTGTATGAAAACCTAAAAATTTTTTTACGTATTTCGATTAACATTCATTGGGAAAAGTTGTTCAAAATGATGGCCTGAACCACCCCCTAAAATATTTGTACTTAATTAAAAAGGTCATTGTATATAAGGTCCATAGATTAAGTATATTATTATAGTATAGTTATATAGGTAGCATAGGTATAGATGATAGCCTTTCTGACCACATTTGCACACCGGTGATGGTAAACATGATTGGACGAAATTGAATGTACTAATATCTTGTAACACATGTTTGGCAAATAAATTATCTTTATCTTTTATCTTTATCTTTAAGCTAACAGTTATATAATATAACATATTTTTGATAAACTAAAATATACATACTTTTTTTACTCTTCTAAGTAACCGTCATTTTTGTATCAACAGTTTTCGTATTAAAATAAGATTCGTAGATGACATTGTATAGCACAGAAATAGGTTACTAGCTTTAATTATTAATCATTATTTTAAATCAACAAAGAAGATACTTTATAATTAATTGTAATGAAATTTATAAGCAAATAAATATGACAAAGTATTTCTCCTAATACGGACTCTAGTGCCGAATAAGGACCAACCTATAAATTTCAATGCCTAATACGGTTCTATTTTGTTTTTGAATTTAAAGGTATAAAATGACTCATAAATAGGATAAAACCTCAATTTATGGCCACTGTAATGATATAAAAAACTAAGTAATACATATTCACAAAGTTAAACGGCACATTAATATTAAAAAACTTAGATATTAAACACGAGTACAGCTACCTCAGCTGCTCCGCGTTTGTATGAAAAACCCGTCCGCATCGCCGTCTCGTCACTTGCTGATGATTTTTAGTAACTTGCGTCTATGTGACGCCTGTAAACTTTCGGCAGGTGTTGTAGTACTACACTATGAATGAGTTAATTTAATTTTAGTGCATATAAATACACTGAAACGCGTATTAAACACGAAAATAAAAATAGGACCGTAATTAGAGTCGATTTTGACTAGGTCTGTATGAGGGTCCTTTACCTAGTATACAAAAACGATATTTATTTCACTTTTTTAAGCTATAATGAAATAAATTCGCCTTATTGCAAGATTCTTTTTTGTTTCAATAATTTTTATTTGATATGTACTCGCATGAGTTTTTGTCCAATAAAGATATTAAACATACAAACAAGGCTGATTTTAATACAGAGCTAAAACTGATTAACTTTTTACCTATTATAAGTACCCGGTCGACCGAGCTTCGCTTGTAAGTAAATTAGTACTAACTTCTACGCAACAGGAGAAACACGCATGTATTAATAAAATAGAGTATAGTTGAGTTAGTATCCCATAGCACAAGTCTCGAACTTACTTTGGGGCTGGCTCAATCAGTGTTATTTGTCCCTATATATTTATTTATTAATAAATTAATGTTTTACTTAAGTGCGTCATTAAATTATAACTGTAATAAATTTGTGCTTCCATGTGCCTATTTCATTTCTGTATTCATTTTTATTTACAGTCCGGTCAAGAAAAAAATAATTACGCCGAAATAAAAGCAGATTATCCGTCGCTTGCGATAAGTGCGACATAAATTAAGCAAGATATCTGTGAAGTGAAATATGGCGGGCGCGCGGCACTTTCAGCCAGGGGCACCCATGGAGGCACCCTATTCTATCGATTTTCTGCCCGCGGCCGGATGAGGCCAATTACTGTGACGGCATTAATGAAAAACTGTATGTACTACCAACCCGGCACACTATAGACTGCTGTATTCCAAATCTGAAGGATAAACTGTGCGCCTTAAAAAAGAAGTATCTCACAACTACACAAGTTGTGCTCATAGAAATGCATGCATAAAGTGTTAACCATATTAAGCTGAATACTAAAAAGTATTTTTCTGTCAGATAAAGTAAAAAACCAAAGCCAATTCACGTGCTAAAAACTGGGACATTTACTTTGAATAAAAGGAAAATCGGTTGCAAGCGGAACTGAGTCCGAAACACTGCAACAAACATTTTAGTTGCAAGTAAAAGCCAGCGCATTCAGAGGCTTTGACCAGCTCACGTCAAACTTTATAGGCAATGTGCTTTGTGATAGTTGTGATTTTCCTAGTGCTTCAAACAATATTATTGTTTTAATCGACCTTTTGTCGGCGGCTGATGGCTTGTATCGACATAAAAGTTTGGGTTTTAAGCTGATAGTAAGTGCGGTTATTTGAATCCCATCAAAACTTTCATATGAAAATGGGAGCCAAGTTCAATATTTGACATAAGAATTGAGATTTAAAGATAAAGATAATTTATTTGCCAAACAGATAGTAGTAGATATTGTTACAAGATTTACTTATAAGAATCTCAAAATAAGTCCTCGCTAGTTTTAGCATTCGCACTGTATAATAATGTAACGAATGATTAAGAAGGTTAGCTAAAACTAGCCAAATGTTGAGATTCTTATAAATAAATTTCAGGATTCTCCATAGAACTTGGCGGCCATTTAGATCTCAATTCTTTTCGTCGCACAATGAACTTAGCTCTCTTTTCACATTTATGTTTTTAATGGGATATCATTACTTTTTGCTCACTTCAGGTTTTTTAAACGTTATTATATCAATGTTAAATTTTTGAGCTACTTTATTAAAATTTTGTATTCAAGATGAGCTGATGATATTTTACTGGTTTTATCAAACAAATTTACTAGATTCACTTTTTATGGATTTTTCCCTTTGAATACGCCTAATAACCTAACTAGATGCCAAATATAAACTATCCAGGTCATATGAAAGTAGGGTGTGTTTTTAATCATGGATAAGGTCAATTACATTTTTTGAGGTTTTTTAAACGATATTATATCAATTACTGTTTAAGCTACATTATTTTTGGATTCAAAATGAGTTACACGTTTTTAATATATGTGCTGAAATTCATATATTTATGTTTAATAGGTTTTGAGTTGAGAAGGGTCAAAATAGCTGGAAATGGTTCGTGTTAATATACACAGGACTGCTGCGTCGCCATTGCCGTTCCTTTTTTTGAACTTGGCTTTGATACACTGCCGCGTATCTAGATCAGGAGAAGTGAAAAGTCATCATTGACGGCCGCCGCGTGTCTATTCAGTTCTATAAAATAAGTAAAAACCTTCTGAGACTTTATAGAATATTTCAGTCTTAAGTTTTTAAACAAGAGTTAGTTATTACGAACATTTTATTTTTTTGATAAATTAGAAATAAAGACACATCCAAATAACTGCCTTGCTCTAAAATATTAGAAATAAGAAGTTGTAACCAAAATATAAATATTAAATATACTTATAGATTTTTGTTCCAATTTCTTGAAAAGAAAAATCTTTTGTTTCAATAAAAGTAGATACTTACATTTACGTAGTAAATACCTACGTACGTAAGACTATCTATCAATGCAAAAGTTCCACGGTGAGTTTGAAAGTTTGTACCTATTGGGACCGAAGAATGAGTTTTTACCGACGGTCACAATAACCGCTCGCCGATCTCGGAATAAAAAGATAATTGGAAAATTCCTGCAGCCAAAGAAAATATTACTTCGGATCATTCTCATTCTCTTTTTAATGCCAACTTAGCTAACTAGTTTCATATCTACCAGTATAGAAAGTATTTAATATCTGTGAAGAAACAAATTTGAAATTGAAATTGGAAGTGAATTAATGTTTTGAATGTTGGTATTCTAATAATGGTATTCTAAATTATTAGAATACCAACCGGTATTCCTATAAGTAAGTTTAATTTAAATGAATTAAGTATGTAATTAATATAATATTATTGTTTTAAAAATATTATTCATGGTTTTGACTTTCCACTAGGTACCTATTTGTTGTTTAGAAATCCGATCTAAATTTTAAAAGTCTTCAGTTTAATTTTTACTTAAGTTTTTAACTAACGACATAAAATTTCGTTTGACAACATTGTTTTATACGAATCTGTATTCGTTTAATATCAAAATAATACTAATTAAAAAAAGTTTTGCGGGTTTTCTTTATTTATCTATTATTGTCTATTAGTAAAGAATATTTAAAAAAAAAATAACTAATTCTAAAAAGTGTGAAAATTTTTGTTTGACTTAATTCACTGCCATTGTATACCGTTAAAGGATTAATTCGTCATTCTGAAACAGCCTGCAGAGCAGAGCATTGTTAAATAAAATGTAAATTGAGACATAAATCCGCACGGCCGCAGATACTCTTCGTGTCACATTTCGCAAATCGCAGCCTTAGTGCATACAGACAATATAGACATCGCAGCTCAGCGGGTTGCGGCCATCTCCTAACCGACCACTGCACACCTAGTTTACTTGACTTGCGACGTAATCTATCTATATTTTAGAAATATGTTCTTGTCCGTAGTTTCCATGTCTTCCTTTTTTGAGCCATTTAATTTGTAACTAAGACAACTGTGTCCAATTGGATAAGTATATTACTGGTATACTATTATGATATTTTCTTCTTGTAGATGGAAAAAGTCGTAGGAGTAGGCCAAGGAAGAGATGGCGGGATGACATCGAGGGTTTCTTAAGTGGATGGCAGCAAATTGCTCGGGATATAGATAGATGCCAGATTTGCCCAGCAGTAGGACACAACATCTGCCTACTGAAAAAAACTTTTCTTCTGAAAGTAAACGATATTATGAGAATATGGTTTCGTTATTTATTACAATTCAATAAATTGACAAAATATTAACCTCTTTAGTTTAAATAGAAAGTAAAAAGAAAAATGATATTCCTACTAAATAAAGCAACCTTAAATGATGTGAATCATTAAAACGTTTAATAAAGAAAAACGTAGCTAGTATGAAAAATTAAAGACAAAAACATTTTGTACGATGTAGGTATTCGGGATTATGTAAGTGCGAACTATCAAATAACATATAAATGTGGACTTATATACATTTGTAGAGTAGAAAGATTCTCAACTAAAAGCATTGCACTTCGCTGCATAGCGGGCTGCGGTTACCTCACCACATTACTACGATACACCTACGTAACACGTTGCGTCCCCAACCCTGGCTGTATAATCCTGAGCATTCAATTTGTAACTAAAATAACGATTTCCAATTAATTTTGAGTAAGCAAAATTCGATGGCTATCACTCTATTTCAACGCTAATTTTTCTCTTGTTTTAATACGGTCTTGATATTGATTTTGTTTTTAAATATCATTGTAAAATTATTATACAAAGTTTAACATATTACTAAAGAACTAGACAGCATTACCACGAAAAATGAATTAAAATGTATCATATCTACCAATTTTCCAATATCAAATTACTAATGTATCTATTACAAATTGTAACTCCAATTTCGTCGTTAAAAAATTTAGCTTCCATAATTCCAGGCATTTCGCACATATTAAAAGTTCGACAGCCTAATAGCGGAAGATGGATTGGTGAACGAGGCGCTAAAATAATGGGAAGCCACTTTTTCGCGCGACATAAATGAGGTAACAAATGTGTAGGTACCTAAAGACGTTTTACCGAAATTAAACGAGGTCTTTCTAAAATATTAGACATTAGATTGCAGCACAGTGACGTCAGGTCCAATAAACTGTTGTCATTAGACCAAACATACCTGAATACCTAAGCCTGGATTGACGGCTACCAGTAGATATTTTCCGCTTCGAAGAATGACCAATGAAAATGAGCCATAACGCACATTCTCTCATATTTTGTGAAATAAACAACTACTTACAAGACATTTCAGAATACTTATAATTTTCTCTCAAAAAACCTTGAAATCCTCCACTTACTTGTCAGATAGCTTACACTTCCATCTCCATCCACCCCAGACGCAGTAAGTGTTTTACTGCGGCGATGGGTATATCAAATAGTCTGTGTGAGACGAGCTATATGAGGCAAGAGGTCGATCACCATTTACCAAAATCTCACTTACGTTTAAGACCGGCTTCGAGGACTATGAAAAAGCCTGCATTGGCTTCTTCCTTTACTGTAAAATTTTTCCTTATTTTCCAAATACTAATTACAACCTACTTTATTAACCGACTTCCAAAAAGGAGGAGGTTATCAATTCATCGCCATCTTTTTTTATGTATGTTCACCGATTATTCGAAGTCGCCTAAGGCTGGAGTTCACCGACTTTGTCTAAAGAGTCGATTACGTAAACGGACCATCTAATTGTAACGCCTGTTTAAACGGCCGTTATGAAAACTAGTTCACCAGGCAAAATAAAACGTCGATTACGTAATTGAACCTTTTTTGCGAAAAAATGAACTGAAGTGCTATTTTTGAAACGCGGAGTTATCTAAACGAATTGTTTTTCCATACAAAAAATCTTTCGTTTAGTGACTCTGCGTTTGAAAAATAGCACCTCTGTACTGAAAACATAATTCGGTTGTCATTATTGGTGTCAGTCAGATGTCAAAGTAGCTAGCGTGGTATTTGATTTATTTTCTTTATTGTTTATTTTGTGAATTATTGTGAAAATTACATAAAATGGATGCCAAGAATAAAGACAACAATTTCACCACTGATGAGAAAAGGATAATAGGTTGCAACAACTATAATAGGTTCTCCTCTGATACAGATATGGACATCCTAGATTTAAAGACAGTGGCATTGAAAAAAGCCTACATCAACAAAGTATTTCCAGACCAGACTTAGTGCATCTCGAGTATAAATCAAGAATTAATTTAGTAATTCTTTCTCTCTGCTTCACCTCTCATCTATCTAACTGCAGCATGTACTGTGCTTTGGTACATAATAAGTTGTATTTACGCATTAAATGCAACTTATTATGTACTGTGTTATGGTACTTAATAAGTTAATATATTGTATTTTCGCATTAATAATTTTTTAGACTATCGCTAATATGTCGGTTCCTTTATTGCTTATGTAACTGCTATAAGTGGAGATTTGTAAATGACTTCATGTTTTTTAAAATGTAATGTTATACTGTTGTTGTAGTCGATAATCTTCCTTACAAATAAAATAAAATAAAATAAAATAAAATATAATGCCGTGTGGTTTCCGGCAGAGTAGAATGGGACCACTCCAAGTCTTCCCGTGTATGTCGTAAAAGGCGACTTGGAAATATAAGCTGAACTAAGCTTTTAAACATGAAACCGTTCCAAACCGTCTGGTCAGCGAGGAGAAAGTAGGCCAAGTCCTCTGGCTACTCTGACCAAATATGGCTCATGGTACAGAGAGGGTCGTGCTCCTGCAGTGGAGACAAAAAGATTTGATGATGAGAAAAGGATACTATCGGAACTGGTGTTTAAATATAGGAATACAGTGGAAAATGAGAAAACTGAAGCTGCAACTGATACCCAGAAATTGAATGCGTGGACTGATACGCAGAAATTGAATGGCTTGGTTTCGTTCGTTTTAGTGGATGTCTATGGAAACTTTGTGTACCTCGATGACAGTATGAGACTACTGCTGCAGTAACTTTATGAATTATACGATGAGCAGTAGTACCATAAAACCACTGAAGTCTCCCATAGATATTTAGTGATCACTATAGGCATAAAATCTGTGCTAAAAGCAATTGATTTATTGGTGATAATGTATTATGAAGTATTGAATTACTTGTAGTTGTATTATATAATATATATTAATATTTTTCTTTCTAGACTTGTGTTTTTATTGCTTTGAATTCCAATAAAATAAGGGATTTCCCAATTTCCATCCACCACACCCAATGCAAATCTTTCAGCATCTCATCCTATCCTACTAATATTATAAATGCGAAAGTAAGTTTGTATATTTGTTTGTTCGTTTGTTCGTTTGTTTGTTACCTCTTCACGCTTAAACTACTGAACGGATTTGGATGAAATTTGGTATGGATATAGTTTAAGACTCGGGGAAGGACATAGAGTTCTCTTTATCCCGAAATTCCCACGGGGAGCGAAATCCGCGGGTACAGATAGTTTTTAGATAATCGTTTCCGAAAATAAAGTCAACTGCGGTGTTCATTATAAAAGATTTTTTTGATAAGATACTGCATGTGCTGGCTCCGATCTAACCTATATTCTAGTGACTTGACTACTGACTACGACAGAACGACACTGTCAAATCAGGCGTAATCAAGAGATAATCGACGAATTAAAGCTTCATTAACTTAACGGCTGATTAACCGGACGTTATCGCCGTTTAGGTGTTGGTGAACACTGTTAAACTATAACGGACTGTTAAATGACTTTGACGGCCCGTCAACAGTTAACAAACTGTTGGTGAACTCCAGCCCCGATTTGAAAAAATCGTTTTTGTTAGAAAGGGTATAACTGTCAGTTGATCCCATAGAAAATGTATCAAAATTGATTGTGTAGTTCGGAGGTGACGTCGGTTGTAAGTTTAGTAAAATGACTTACTTTAAAAAAATATATACATTCGGATGACCAACAGCTATACTTACCATATAAGTTACACAGTACCTAGTAAACATTATTCTTGACTTGTATTAATACTGAAATATCAGACCATCTAATCACATTTCATCTTATCAAATGTATCCAATAACCACGCCAATAACACATACCATAGACCTAGAATTTCTTCTAAATCTATGGACCTGACTTCACTGTGCTGCCAATGAAGATAAAGGCTAACTTCATTCAAGAATTAAAATTGTCTTTGGGACATCGAGGTTACATAATCAAAAATATTAATACTTAGTGCATTATAAGCACGAAGTCATTTCGAATGTGGGGTAAATTTATTAAACGTAAGTAGATTCATCGAAATCGATTATAAAGTTACCGCCTGGAACTATGTCGGCAAGCCGTGGAAAGGACAAAGGTGAATGATTCGGTCGAGAAATTTACGTTGGAAAAAGGTTTCACAATCCGAAATTTCATAGTAATTCACCAAAAAGACTACAAACTTACCATAAAATTCACCAAATCATTTCCTGTTAGATATATTTATCAAACAAAATATTTTTTGGTACATTGACTTTTTGTTGTCAAAAGTTACCTTAGGATCAAAGACTCACGTCTCACGTCGCGCCCATATTATGTCCATGCCCTTACTATGTCCTTTTTTATTGACCGAGCGAGCGAAGCGAGCGAAGCGTCTCAGTTTCGAGATTAGCCAAAAATTCTTTTGTCCGTCTGTCTGTCTGTCTGTCTGTTCTCGCCTATAGGTCGCATTTCTTAACCGATTCTCTTGAAATTTTGTAAGCAGGTTCAGCAACTAAATAGAATTTTTTTGTCGAGCCAGTTTTTAGAAATTTTTCAAAATGGCGGAAATATGGGGGTTTAAAATTTTAAAACTGTCACATATCCGCCATTTCAAAATATTTTCAAAAATGTCAGTAGACTTTTTTGTTGCCATTATAAAAACGATATTTTTTTTATTTGAACAACTTTTTTGTCTGAACAACTTTTTTATACGTTATACTTAAACGGGTTTAGGATGACTTGCGTAGTCTAGCTGACTAAGCCGTGACGGATATACAATACAAATTTCTTACAAAATATACTGAAACTATTTAAGGGTGAATTCAGTCCGGGTTACTGAACAACTTTCTTAAAAATACATATCTCCCCTGGAGTCCACGAAATAATTTCTCTGAATAACTATTATGGTTATTATTTTGAGTTTCATAATCAGTTCTATAAATTTTATCTTATTTAACCGACTTTAAAAAAAGTGCTACGAACTAACAAGAGATCATCAGCAACCAAAGCCCGCGAAGTAGCTTTACGAAGAAAGTAAGAAACCAATGAGCAGCGGCATAGAGCCATGGCAATACAAATAAGCATTTATTTTCTGGTTTTTCCAACAACGAGCTGACTTTGTCATTTAAAAAATGATGGGTCATTTTTCGGTAAAAGACTACTGGTACAGAACTGAATTTCAGCATCACGGTAGATCTCATATCCATGGGATTGTATGGTTGGAAGGTGCTCCTAACATTTCAGAGCTAGATCGAAAGTCATTTGAAGAAAGGGCTGTGGAAAGATTGGTAACTATTTTGGAAATTTGGTCACAACCATGAATCCGCATATCGGTAAACCTGCACCGATAATTCATCCAAATCAGGTACATCGTTCTGAAATAATAATCGCGAGGTCTAAGTTCGTGGCGAACTACTAGTAATATATCAGGTCACTTTGCTTTTATAATTAAGTTGTCTAAATCTAGGCAAGCGAGGTTTAATTTGACTAAACATTTTCTATACTGTGCAAGTGTGAAGCTAATTTGGGGGCGAGCTCTTCGGTTGCAGTCAGATTATATTGTTTGCAGGTCACATACACCAATTAAATACGTGTTCGTATTGTCGCTTCGTCGGTACGCACTGGGACATTTCAGGTGCAAAGCTCTTGTGTAAACTAAAAAGGTATTGAAAATTAAATAAAATGTTATTATGTATTGACAATAAAAATGTAAAGTTTACTGACCACGAATGTTTGGGCCTCTATAATGACATACATGTATATCCATTGCGACATATTGTTTAAAACAGAATGGTTCGCATGGGCCTCTTCTTAAAAATACACCCATTACAACTATGTACCTCAAATCCGCTTTTACATTTTCATACCGATTGAAGACATAAATTGGATTACACTCCCCAGCCCCCGTATGCGATTCGCCATTTAGGTGATTCGTCACTACCTATATTTAAACGAGCGAAGTTCTCCGATTCTACTTGAACGATCTGGCGTTTGTATGTGTATATGTATGCGAACAGAAATCCTTGGGGGAGGTCTATGTCCAGCTGTGGACTTCCTGTGTCTGATATGATGATGATGTATGTGAATAAGTACATATGTTTATGTCACAGGTAGGTTTGTTCGACCTTAACTTGAGTAATTTTGATTGTTCATGTGTGAAATTTGTATATAGGCGTGAAGATGTAGCTCTTATGTAGCCGAGGTTGTCAAGAGCTTGTAGTTCACAAACACGTAGCAAATTTCGTCTAATCTACTAAGCACAATTTAGATGATATAGCTACTTGGATGCATATGTATGTGTGTATTAACATGCATATGTTCGACTATAACTTAAGTGCTATCTTGTAGACAAGTATAATAAACCAATAGTGAGGAATATTAAAAGAGAGCCCTTAAGATACCTATGGCCTTTTCAGAGGTGTTGCGAATTCATAATATAGGGCTTAAAGTTTATTTCCGTCCTAATTTATTCTTACATATTCAGTTATTCAAAACCTCTAAACGGCGCTATCGGTGAGAAGTACGTTTAACCTTCCTTCATAAAGACGTTACAAGAGTGTTTGTACAGCGTACACTTGAGTTGATTCAACACACACCAGCGAAATTATTTGATGTTTGTTCTGAGTTCGGTGTTCGCTTCCTATTTTAATATTTATTCGAGTGTGACTGTGTTGGCGTAGAAGTACTGCAAAATTTATTACCCTGTCAACGATGTGGAGAGAACAAGGGATAATTATTCTTTTCACGTGAAAAACTTTTACCAAAAATTAACAGCAAGTTAGAAAAATAAATAACTTACTTAATATCCAACAACTTTTTTTTATATAATTTCCATTTCCAAAGTTCCTAATACATTCAATGATGCGATGTTTAATAAGCGTTTATCAAGGAACTCTAAAAAAGATATAATAGAAAGGCAAGTCGTCAAGAATGCAACTTCTTAAAATTTTATACAAAATAGTGTGACTTCAATCGATGCCTACATTTTCCAGCCTTGGTTTCACTTAACAAAATTTCTATCGTGATGTAGGCGGAATTTAGTCGAAGTAGAACTTGGACGCGAGCCAACTCATCCACAGCTGTACCCTAGCTACCTATACATACCTTCCCTCAACCGCTTTGAAATACGACACATATTTATCGTCTACGATTTTTTTTAGGTGTGTGTAAATGGCCAACGCTGATTTTTCAAGCTGCCTAAAGTCATCTTACATAGCTTGGCTACTACCAAATAGTGAATACAGCTGGACCTACAGCTGAACTTGCCTTCCGGAGCATGAAGGAAGCTCGAGCAAGAACGTGTCCTGCATTGCTGAAAAACATTGCTCGTGCTAAGGGCAATCAAGTTGGTTTACAGCTGCCACTCCGGGCACTTTCGAAAAAATTTAGATTAACGCCTTTCCACATTTTAATACCCGTTGCCGCAAACTCATCGATTCGACATGACACTGTGCTTGTTTGGCGGAAATTCACAACGAAGACTCTGCCAACCAGTATTTTACGTGCTCTTCCCCATTTCACATATCATTGGTTTGACCAATGTCTTTACATGTCGCTGGCGGGAATAAATTACAATACAATTCTGTATTATACAAAAAACAATTTCATACTAATCGTGACCACGTGCCACAACGATTCAGATTAGTTACATTTACTTCCCGTCAGAAACAAAGTCTTCAAATTAATGACCGAACGTAGGTACACGTACCTAATGCTTTTTCGTTATGTTACGTCTTCTTTCTGTCACAGCTAGCGCAAGATTTTAAAAAAAAGACAGAAAATTGCCAGCCAATTTAGGAATTGGTCTTCAAATAGAAAATCACTTTTTACTTCGTATCTAAATACCATTTTCCCTTATAATACGAGTAGTATAATTGAAATGACAAGTTACAGCACTTAACTGCAGTTCACGTCGCGTGTCAGTGAATATTTTATCTGGGAATGCAAAGCGCATCTATTATACAGTTCAATAACTGACATTGAGTTATTACCACGTTTATGTTTTGTTATTTTTTTTACATAGAACTCCTAGAAAAAATATTTTTTTAGGAGTATTTTTGTAATACGAGAATATCCCTGATTTTTTAATTCTGCGTGCCTATTGATTTTTTAAATAAACCTAGTAAGAAGTAACTACTTATTTAGAAGTATTTTTGAACTTTTTTAATCAACTGTTGTATATTAAGGGATATTAAAACATGAATGTGAGTTTATCTACACTCATGATATGAATCCTCTATAAAAGGTTCTGAAAACATAAGGTAGAAACAGTGTTGTAAGAACTCTATGTACATTCATTATTTTTAAGTTTGATTGCTGAGTCTGTAATACAAACTATGTGTAGGTAATATTAAAAATATTTGTTGTGACATTTTTTTACATTTTGGATCGTACAATTATTGAAATCGCACATTAGTCAAAAGTGGTCGTTTTTCGCAAATGTACGTAGAGAAGCTTCATGTTTTCACTTTAAACAGTAGTTCACAAAATAGTTTTCAGTGTTATCTAGGGCTTGATCAGGCCAAAAATTTTAATTATATTTCCGTTTCCTTTCATGTAGTTTATTACAAATGGGGGTAGCACTGGACCCGAACGGCTATACGGATTAGAGTGAAATTAGGCAAGCAGCTACATACATATACATTTAGCATTTTTGTATTCTTTTTAATATTAATTGTAATCAAAGTATTCTATTTTTTTATATTATTTATTATAACATATGTATGTATTATAGCAGTATTGGACATAGGTACTTTATCCCCATTAATATAAGTCTATATCTAGAGGTAGTTTTGACGAAACCACAATACTTAAAGTAACGTCGTATCAATCATAAAATAATTAATGACGGCCGTAAACATGTATTTATCGTCTTGATTTACGGCAACTTTATTGGATGTAGTGTCCTAAACTGCAAGCGACGATGCTTAACATGATTACTTCATAAATACGTTATATATAATTATTTAACGGCTCTGGATACAAGTTCTTATGGCCTTTTCTTTATTTCGTCGTCGTTTCTTTATTCCTCACTAGGGCAAGGAACTCACCTTTGATTGAAACTATGAAGAATTAGGGTCCTAGTTAGATCCTAGTACTCGTAATAGTTTCAATCAAAGATAAGTGTAGGGCCTTTGATTACTGTTTATTTTCAAGCGTCCAAGTTATAGTCTTCTATACCTACTGCATATATAGGTAATAGAACGAGTGAGCGATACAAGGTCCTCCATGTCTAGAAAACAATCCGGCGTTTGTATATATGTTCGACGATAACTAGAGTATCTTTAATCAAAACTTAACATTTGGTAGGAGTGTCGATGTAGCCAGTATAATTGGCAAAAATAAATACGTCCAGAATGTAATCTTCAAACACAAAAAAATATATGCGACTTGTTTGTTTTATATGCGACAAAATCTAGTAAGAGTGTACAACGTGGAAGGGACATATATACTAAAATGATCTAGTATAGCCCGTGGTTTGATTTAGTATGGGATATGTCCCTTCCAATTTGTTTACTTGTGTGAATAAACCGTAAGCAGTATGTTATTGGATTTTTTCATAAAAAACTAGACTGACTCGTATTAAATTAAGTATTGTTTTAATAAAACTAACATTGAATTCCTTTTTAGACTTATGTGTCGTCGTTAACTTTAAAACACTTGAATAACTCCTGCTTAGATACATAAAACTATTTGCGGTTCAGTATCTATTGTGAATCACAATTTGTGATACAAGTGTGTAGGTATATTGAGCTGAAGGATGGCTGTTGGTATCTAGTGCTATATAGGAATGTACAACATAAAAGCCCGGAAGTTACCGTCCCGAATGAAGTTATATTTGGATGTTTAAAAGGCATCTAGATAATCTGAGCGCTGTTGTTTTATTTAAGTATCTAATCCCCGCCAGTTGTACATATGGTCAATTATGTAGAGAAGCGTCTCAGTTTCAAGATTGGCAAAAAATGTCCGGCTGTCAGTCTGTCAGTCAGTTTGTGAAAGATTACATTCTGTTTTTTTGTGCCGTAAATTTAATTTAAATAATAAATTTTTAATGTAAGTCTACAGTTTTTTTATATATATCTAAACAAACATCTAATTAGCTAATTACTTACCTTAATAAATAAAAGAAGAGAAGGTTGTTTGCTACTGCTAAACAGTACCCACTTTTGCATGTGGTGGCTTTGAATAATCATAATTGGATAGATGACAGTTCATAAAATAAAACGTCACAAAATAATGCCGCTTTTAGTTAAACCCATTTGCAACATGATTTTAGGTTTATTAATGCAGAAAAACTGATATTAAGAGCACTATTTGACTTCCAAAAAAGCATGACGTCACGTTTTGTATTTCATACAAATCCCATAGTTTATTTTTGTTTTGACCTTAAGAAAAAATGTCTGGTTTGACTTGTTGTGATCTAGCGGATTAATAAAACTATCGTCAAATACTTGGTATTTCAAATGTGTTCATTGGTTGATCCAGTCGACTTTCATGATTAAACATTACGTAGCTATTCGAGTATACTCGTATGATACTCATATATCAAGAAATACCAAGTATTTAACAACCAATTTTATTAATTGTGATTATTCAACCTCACCACATGTTTTTAATTAAGCATAAAAAAACTCGCATGCGCATAGCATAACGTTAATTGATTAGAATTCGCAAAACAATTAGGCTTTCGCAGGTCTTCGAAATCTTAACCTAAAATGCCAATTATGTTGACCGTAACGTCGAACTTGAAGTTTTAAGACTCAAAGCGTTAATTCCCTACCTTGTACATTTTAACTTTTAAAATTTAATTGGTTTTTAACCGTTAATCTTCTTTTGTATGTTTAATACTGTTACTTATATTTGTTTTTAAATGTGAGTGCAAATGCACACATAGTCAACGGGAGTCCCTATGTGTGCAAGAGGAGAGCTATGAGACTTACCGTTGTAGAGGAGCGTGGGCTCGGGGTCCCTCGGCGAAGGCCCCGGCGCGGTGGCGGCGGGCGCGGGGCTGCGGCCGCGCCCCTCGCCGACAACGTCGATCTCCTCCTCCGACTCATCGGCCAGCTCCGCCGCCGGGGCCGCCTTCCACTTCTTGGCCATGAGGCAGCGCGGCATGGCGGTGCCGGCATCAGCCCCAGCGCGACCGCATCAGCGAAAGACAGACGAACAGAGAAAGAGAGAGAGTAGAAAGAGCGGCGCCCCGGGCGAGCGGCTGTGCTGGTCGCGTCCTCTTGCGGTTGTGGGAGTTTTGGGGCCGTCGCAATGTATTTATGTGAGTCGTGGGGTGCGCGCGCACCCGCTTCGATCGATGGGGGGTGGGCACGCCGCGCAAACTTTGCCCGACAACTTAGAACACTTGCCGAAGGGAACCCTCACACGATCAACCAGTGGGGACATTTCAACGGTAGCTCAGGGATACGCGCCTACACTGCACATTCTGTTGCTTCTGATTTGTTTACGAGTTTTATTTCGTCTCACCTTTCCAAGTGAATCGTAAAAAGTTACTAAAACTTACAAACTTCTATAAAAGTTAGTTTTATATAAAAATAATTATTTAAGTATTCATTAACTTTCTTAACATTAATTTATTTTCTCGTTTAAAACGTAAAAAGTTAGTCGGAACTAACTTTTTAATACCTTTATAAAAGGGAAGCTATATGGAAACAAAGTTTAGGAATCCGACCCGTTTTATTACAAAAATACACGTACTTTAAGTAGGTACTTGGTTTAAACTATTACTTAGCCGAGAGAAGTTGACGTTTAATACAATTAAATACTTTCATAACTGTCAACAGTGTTTAGTCGTATCAATTTTAATAACTTTGAGTGGACTAACTATTAAGGTTAGTCCGCGTTTTCTATAGTACGGTCACTTTTTATTTTCATATCGATTTTACTTTTATTATACTTTATACGAAATATAATAATGAAAAAAATTACCCTATAAGTGACAAGTTTCGTAGATGTCGAGTGCTGAAGATCGAAGCGTCTGATGACAAACTCCGACACTGGTAAGAATACTTTCGTAGCACACATCATCTAATCGCTTCGGGGTTCAACACGAGCGAGACAATTCCTACAAGTGACTGTTAAGTAGATGAGCAGTGGTAAAGCTCGTAGCCTGTGCAACGTCCAGTAACAAGCACCGACACAGATTTTATAGTTGCACACATCACCTCGATCCGACATTCACACGTAAATTCGAATAATCAAAGATAGTTCCATTCTTAACGGTTCTTTAAAAATTATTAAGACTGATAATTTTCTGCAAATCTTCTGGTTTCAAGCCCTGCCAACCAACTTAGCGGTTTTCAATCTGGGCGACTGCTTTCCTGCAGTATAATATAACTTATTACTGTCTCTCGTCTAATCCCTCAGACTACATCGTGACTAGTCCCCCACCGAGCTCAGATTATTATTCCCTGAATGCAACTAGTAGGTCCTTTGTTTCCGTGCGATGCTTTGACTAGTCAGCACTTGTAAGCACTTTTAGATTCGGAGAAAACTTTTATCCCTGTCTACAGTTTGAAATCAAGTATGAAAACCTTAGTGCGCGATATTTTATTTAGATACCTATATCTGAACTTACCTATAAAACATTTTATAAAATGTAACTACTTAGAACTTTGAAATTGTCGCCTGGAATATGTTTGAGCGAGAAGTCTATTTAAGCACCTCCATTGTTTAGTGTGGTTAATAAAAATATATTTTCTTTCCATAAAAAACATATTTAATTTGCAAGTTAATGTCTGTCTTCATATTCAAGTTAAAAAATACTGATAAAATAGTGTTAAAAGTAGGCACTAAAACTCTCTATATATATGTCGTCCCTTGAACCGGACCTGTGGCACGGAGTTACTTGACACCGAGCCAAAACTTCCCCCACCCCGAACATCAGAAAGAAAAATGAAATATTCATCGTAGTACCTACTTATATTACTCTCTAGAAATCCAGGACGCACGTTATAACATAACATAATATTTCATGGAAACTTATTACGGTTTCAAATAAATCTATCCACACAAGGCTAGGTTTATCAACCCATAAAATCCAGTTTCGCGATAACCTTTCGTTTTTAATATGATATTTTAAGGGTCCTACCCGCGCTAGCGACCTTGAAAACACAAAAAAAATAATTTCTCTTTCTGTAAGTGAGATTATCAGAAACCCTCGTACAACTTTTAAGCTAGTATCCTTAAGTTTCATTAGAACCTCGAAAATCATTGAAATACTATCCGCTTTAGAAACCTTTACACAAAAAGAGTCAAAAGTAGCCGTTTTTTGTATTTTTTGCAAAGGAAACTACAGCGTATTGTATTTCAACGACTTTCGAGGATCTAATGTACTTAAAGATACTAGCTAAAAAGTTGTACGAGGGTTTCTGATAATCACACATACAGAAAGAGTTTTTTTTTGTATTTTCAAGGTCGCTAGCGCGGGTAGGACCCTTAATTTAATATGACATAGATACAGTGCATATAATATCTTGATGTCACTCGACAATCAACGGAATCTGTCGAAAATAAATGGAAAGCAAAGATGGAGAATATACAAGCGATGATTGCCGAGTGACACTTGCACTGACGCTTGTCTAGATTTGACGTGACTGTGACGCCCATATTCGTCAAACTTAGTCCCATATCTCTGCGTCAAACATATCAACAATTCAATTTGGGGCTCTAAGCCGACAGAGCCCAGGGCCGCAAGACTTAAAGTCCACTCTTAACGTGATGGTGGTCGAGATGGTGGAACAGGAATCAATATAGTGATGGGTTTCCAGACGCATCGCCCTATTCCCATGATTCGTATTTTCGCTCATATAACTATGTAGTTATACCTACTTATAGTGTAGGTATACCTACTTATATTTATTTTGGAGATAAATCTAAAATTAAAAAAAATGTCAAAACTTGTTTACATTCTATGGATCAATAGATACACAATACAATATGTACCCTTTATTGCACAAGACAAATACAGCACCTTTTTATCTAAAAAGCTACAAATGCAGAAATTCTCCTAGTAATTGTGGATAAACAAACTAACATATTCTAAAAACTTTCAAATACCGGCTGTTGCAAATAATATTCTTAAGGAATGATTAACCTGACATGAAATACTAAGTCTGTACATCTCATCGGAAGGCACCGTAGCTGCAATGCGGCATTCCTACAACTTTCGTCGCGAACATCCAACATTTTGCTACAAATTAGTCGACAAGTTCAATCTAAAGCGGTAGGGAACTTTGACTAAAATAATAGGTATACAAAGATAATATAATTACTAACGTAACAGATGCCCAACGCCGTATAAACTATTGAAGGCCCGTAAGAAGGCAAAACTGGAGTTGCCGGTAGGTACACAGAGATGGCAGAATGCACGACTAGCAAAAAAGTGACAAAGTAGGTGTTCAATATACTTTTAAAATATTTCTTGCGTTGTGTTTATTAAGTCATATTTAATTAATAAGAGTACTATTTTAGTTAAATAATAATAATAAAATATTTTAATATTTTATTTATTATATCTATATTTATTGTAGCGCCATCTAGTGACAAGGAAGAGAAATAATTATGTTAATATGGTGATGGGTAGGCATGACATAGGTAGTTAGTTATTAGTTAATAATATAATAATAATAAGCCTCTTTATTTCCAATAACTTTACAAAATATTTCGTGCAGAATTTAGACTATGACTTCATCTGTCATTGGAACCCCACTCTGGGTATAGGCCTCCTCTAGCTGATTCCACTTTTTCCTATTCCTTGCTATGCTTTGCCAATCTTTTCCTGCTATTGCTTTAATTTCGTCGCTCCATCTGTTCTTTGGACGGCCAATTCTTCTCTTTCCTATTGGTCCTTTCCATCTTGTTGTTTCTGCTGTCCATCTTTTGTCTGTGTATCTTGCTATATGGCCTGCCCAGCGCCATTTCTGTGATAGAGCATATTTAAGAGCATCTATTAACTTTGTCTTTTTTCTTATGTGTTCGCTTCTTATCTTTTGGATTTTCCTTACTTTCATTACACTCCTTTCCATCGCTTTTTGGCAGTTTGCTAATTTTGTTTTTATGTTATTGTTGTATGTCCATGTTTGGCAGCCATATGTGAGGGTTGGTAGGATGTTGGTGTCCATAACCGTCTTTTTCAGGTGAAGAGGAAAAGACCCTTTGAGTATTTCTTTTAAGCTCCAGAATTTTTTCCAACTCATGTTCACCCGGCGTTCGAGTTCCTCTTCTTCGTTGTCGTCTCCAAATGTTATTAACTTTCCGAGATATACGTAACTGCTCACATATTCCAACGTTTTACCAAGCAGAGTAATTTTGTTAGTATTGCTGTTTGTTATGATCTTGGTTTTATTGTAGTTCATCCTAAGTCCGATCTTCTCACTTTCCACATCTAAGGAGTTTATCATTTTTTCTAGGCTTTGGCTTGTTTCGGCAAAGAGGACGATGTCGTCGGCGAATCTAAGGTGTGTTAGTCGCTTTCCATTCACACTGATTCCATACGGTCTCCATTGCAGATTATCAAATATTAGCTGTAATACCGCTATAAAAAGTTTAGGTGATAGAGGATCACCCTGTCTAACTCCTCTGCGGATTGGTATGTTTGCTCCTCGTTGTTCCAATTTAACTCTGCTGGTACTTCCATTGTAGACGTTTTTTAATACGTTTATATACTTATGATGAATTTGGCATTTGTGCAAGGCCTCCCATATAGAATCATGCGAAATAGTGTCGAAGGCTTTGGCATAATCGATGAAAGCTATGTATAGTGGTCTGTTAAACTCCTTGTATTTCTCTATGACTTGTTGCATAACATGTATATGGTCCGTTGTGGAAAAACCAGAACGGAAGCCCGCTTGTTCAATTGGTTGGTGTTTGTCTATTTCCAAAGTCATTCTACTCTGTAGAATTGATGTAAACAGCTTATACACAATCGAAAGTAGGCTTATAGGTCTTTCTAGTTATTAGTTACTCACTTTTAATTACGAACAAATTTTAATAAACCTACGTTAGAGGTCCTATGGCTAAGAATCCAAGTAAAACATTTGACTAATCCGCAAGCTATTTGGCTTAGCGCGTACTTAGTTGCGTACCACACCGAATTAAAAACTAAAATATCGTGTATATAGTCATCTATCTATTTTCATCACATTAAACTGCTTAGTTAAAGATAAAGCGTTTTATTATAACAGGTATGTCCAAGTCACTTTTCACACCTACGAGTTTAACCGCGTGTGACGTAACACAGCTTCAGTGGTTCCCATATTCCAACTATTCCAACTAATATTATAAATACGAAAGTGAATTTGTATATCTGTTTGTTGCCACTTCACGCTTCAACCACTGAACCTATTTAGATGAAATTTGATATGGATATAGTTTGATACCCAGGGAAGCACATAGGATAGTTCTTATCCCCAAAATTCCCACGGGGAGCGAAACCCACGGGCGGAGCTAATTATAAGTCTTCTTCATTTAAGCGCATTCCCGGTGCATCCTCGGCTGTGCTGCTTTAGATCCCGGAGTGCAATTTCTTTAAATGAATATGCATGTCAATGGTCACCCAAGGGTGCGAAAGAAGTATAATAAATATTCGAAGACTGAGGGATAGACAGACGGACGGACAGCGGAGTCTTAGTAATAGGGTCCCGTTTTTACCCTTTTGGTACGAAACCCTTAAAACTGAGAAAAATTCGCAAAAGGCGACCTTATCGCTAAGCAATTTTTTTCAAGGAACCTCGCTATATAGAAAAAAGTGATGGGAAATTAAGCAGTGCGTATATAATTAAGTAGTGGCGGTAAATCTCGTGTCATGAAAGTATCCGTCATTCAAAATCAATCAGTATCAGTACTTACTGAAGCAACAAAATCAAAATCAGTACTTAACACTGAAGCAACTTTTTTTCTTCTTTATAAATCACAGACTAAAATTATTTATGCATTTAAGAGCGATTCAGCTTTTAAATGCATAAATAACTTTATTTTTTGCTTCCTTTTAGAATCCTTCATTTCCATACCATCCAGTATTGGATTTTAACTTTTAACTCTATACCTGTACCATAAAGATACCGTTATAATCTCTACTTATTTTTTACTTCTCTCCGTGTACGCCCTTTATTTTTATTGTTCATTGCACTTTTTATTTTATGCCGCATCGCTTTTACTCGTCGTTAATATCCTACATATGTGTATCTTTACATACTTTGGTAGAACGAAGACAATATAAGTTTTATTTAATAAGAACTTTAAAAAAAATTAAGATTTATAAGTGTAGAAGTTCCATGGGATGAAACAATAATATAATAGTATGGTAACGTATAATGTACCTAAATACGACTGTAAATTTATAAGGTGAAATTCCTCCAATAAAGTATCTACAAACAAAAAAGAGTGTGTGTTCTGCACTTTCCGTGGAACCACTATTACAAAATATATCCGAATATAAAAATATAATAATATCTAGTCATACATTTTTATATTCATTTAAGTACTTCGGAAATTTACTAAAACGAAATCGTGTACTGCTTAAGTACATAAGTGATTTTTCATTTGATATTTTCCTTATTACACCACTGAAATTCTTATCCTATCCTTATCCCACTATATATGTAGGGTCGGCACACCGTGTCAGGTTATATCATACTAGCTGTGCCCGTGGGCTTCGCTCCCCGTGGGGATTTCGGGATAAAAACTGTCCTATGTCCATGCCAGGATATCAAAATATATCCATATCAAATTTCATCTAAATAGGTTTAGTGGTTGTAGCGTAAAGTGGTAACAAACAAAACAAATATACAAACTCACTTTCGCATTAGTAGGATTGGAGAAAAGGTTTTGGCTGAAAATTTTACCCCCGGCCGCCTGCCTGACAACAACCCTCCTTGGGAATGCTGTTGTTGCACATGATTGTAGTGCTTCATTTTCCTTTAGTCGCCTCTCACGACATCTACAAGATGTTGATAGATGGAGTGGAACCACATTTATACAATTACAATTACAGCACTTTATTTGATACACTTAAAACCGAATTATAAACATGCATACAAAATCGTCGATTACGATTCGCATAAAGTCAACCAATTACAAAAGGCTAGTTTATTTTCATTTACAGCTTCGGTGCGAGCGTGCACTTACCATCCAATAACATGGCTTCAAACGGGTCAACTTATTTTCTTTTATGGCAACACAGCTAGCAACAAAGGAATGCAAATTGATGCCTCGCCCGCTGCCGCCCAGACCTATGCACTGAAAAAGTTCACTAGAAATAAAAATTGAGACTATAACTATATAGGTATTTAAAAACCTATTACGATCGATACGAAGTAATTCTTTTTTAGTAGCCAAATAATAAAAGTTTTTTTTATATAATGTAATCTCTCATCACCTCTTTTTTTGTTATTTAGCCGTGTGTCTAGATTTACGAGTATCTTTTTTTTTACACCTTTTAATTGTTTATTTAATACCATCAGATTGATTCAATATAAAGGTGAAAGATTGTGTGTGTGTGTATGTTTGTAACTTTTTAACGCGCAAATGGCTAGATCAATTTTGATTAAATTTGGTAAGCAGGAAACTTACACCCTGGATTAACACATAGGCTTTTGCGGGTAACACCGCGGGGTGAAGCTAACAAAAAGAGAGTATGGATTGTATAGACATTTATAATGAAGTAATTATTTAACTCCTTGAAAATATTTCAAAGATATTTCAGGTTTTAATCGTTTTTAGCATTCTTTTTAATATTTGCATTTATACTTTAAGAGAAAAATACAAATGGTTAGGTGTTGTGACACATTATAGGTTACGACAATCGAGCATTAATTAGGAAATTGTAAGCTGCCATTCCAAAACAGATTCCAATTAATTTTGAACTACTTATGAAATAATCGCATACATATTACAGAAAATTATAACCTGGTGTGATATGTGGTGTAATTTTACCGTTTGGTAAAGATAAAAACTAAAGGTTTGGTAAAGAAGGGTTCCGTACCATTATCTATAAAAAATCACGTTTGTTGTAGGTATGAGCCCCACTCAAATATTTTTTTATTGTTATATTATTTGTTGCTATAGCGGCAACAACAAAAAAAATATCTGTGAAAATTTTAACTGTCTAGCTATTACGGGTTATGAAATACAGCCTGATAGACAGACGAACAGACGGACGGACGGCGGAGTCGTCCTGTTTTTACCTTTTAGGAACGGAACCCTAAAAATTAGAGTCCGTATCACCATTAATTTACAGGTATGTCCCTTTTACGTTGATAAGAGTTTTAAATAAAGTTGTTCATTGCAGTTCGATTTAAAGTTGGCGCTTTTGATTGTGGACTTCAGCCTAGCATTACGGACTCGAAGGCATGACTAAGGTCACGTTGCAGAAAAAAACAGTAAGCATATTGAAAAGTTGTTAAAATATTTGTTTTATAACTTAATTGAACTATAGGACTAAAAGAAGCGAAGGAATAAGATAGTCAAATGAAATAACCATTAAATGTACTACATTTTTATTGAATTAATATTTGTAAGTTACAATACGGTATTTTAAGCATTCTTATTATTGCTGTTTTCATCAAATTATTTATATTTCTTATCCTACGTGCTTGATACATTAGTGCCAGAAGGAATTGTAAATCTTTGCATTTTAACATTTAAATCTAATTTTGATGTGTGAGTATGTTCTTTAGTAAAAGAACCAATGTAACTGGGTATATCTTCGATACGTCTTTGACCTATGCATGTTTATCTTGTACCGGGGCAAAATTGTATGACAATCTATTATTATAAAAAATATAAGACTATGTGTATATATATATATATATATTGATTTTGACCATCTTATTTTATTAGTTACCAAGCACTCTTGTGGTTTTATCTTTTGAAAGATTTGTCAAAGACGCGTCGAATTTATAAGGAAACAACTAAACATTTGTTAAATCTATCGAAAAACACAACACATATTTTACTAAGTAGGTAAGTATGTTGTTTTATTTATTAATATGGCGAGAAACTCAACATGAGCATGATCACAAATTTTCAACTATTCATGTAAGTAGTGTTTTTACAAGTATATTAGGAAAAAAAATACTTAATCACATTTACCATATTTAATAATAAAATACGAATTTATAATGATTTTATATATAAAAACAATTATGTATGTGCAAACTTAATTAGTTTATTTTAAAGCATATTAGGTTCAAATAAAATACTTATGAAAAAAATAAGAATATTAAATATTTGTATGACTTGAGTTGATACAAAATAGTTTTTTTAATTGTTGCCTCTGGGAGTAGCTAAATAGTTTCGAACATTTCTTTAAATATGAATTTTAATATAAATATGCGTGATATAGCAATTTTATCGTTGTGTCTTAAATTCGCCGTAATATATGATTGTAATTACAAAAACCCAACCTTACAAAAATGACAATATATAAAAATACCGCGATTTAGTAGCATTTACGTATTGTAACTGATATAGGATTTCGTTGTCTAATGTGATGAAAGTAGGTTTGTTTAATGTGGTTGTATAAATGTGTTTGAACTAGTAAATAAATGTTCTTATATTGTAAAAATCTTATCATCATAATGTTTCATACATTTCAACTAATTGGCATCATTTTTTGAAATATATGCATTATGCATTCACGTTACACAGTATTCAAATATTGCTATATTTTAGAATGTTAAATTGTTAAATCCATATCTTTATTAATTTTCGACCTTAGTTTGACAGTCTTGTATAAAATATTTCTTATGTTATATAATGATATTGCGTATAAATCTGCTTGGTGTATTTCGTTTCAGTCTAAACTCTAAAAATGGGGTTGTATTGACAATTATTATACGAAGTGTTTACTCGCTAGTAAAATTGCTATGAACCCTTTTTTAAAATAATCATTTGAATCTACCACTAAAACTAAATAAGAACCAGCTAATTATATTTTGGTATCATATATAGGTTCATCTCAATATGTTTGCTTCCTAATAAAGGTGAAACTGTTAATCATATTACTACAATTGTACAAAGTAAAAAAGGCATTCTACAGAATTTTCAAAGTAAAAATATTGCGAATCGGCAAAAATCGACGCGATATAAAGAACAGTGAACTTAAAACAGATAATAGCGTATTTCCAATAACACAACACCAACGAAAGGACCGCTTGTTGACAGAATATTGTCTCGAATGAAAACGAGCTCTATTACAAAGACATAAAGTGCGTTTAGGTTGTAGAAGCGGGCCGTGTTTAACGGTTATGCCCATGAAAAGGTAATAACGCGACCTTTCCGAGTTGAACATAAGTATATTTAGGTTAACCTGTTGAAAGGACGCCAAACTTTTACTTTGCGGTAAACGTTGGAGTTACGCGGCTCGCGAACAAATGAACCGAGTTGGACTGTAAATATTTTATTTTGTAAAGACATAAAACAATGCATTACTGGGATCCACTTCAAAGCCATCCTCTCGCATGCGGCAGACGTGCCAGGTGGTCGTCGAAAGCAAGGCAGACCTCGAAAAAGATGAGTACTTGGACGAATGGAAAACTGTTGCTTTCGATAGAACTAATTAGAAGTAAAATGAGGAGCCCTTTTCCCAGCAGTGGGACTCTAAAAGAGGCTAATAATACAACAGTGTATTATGATCAGCCCGAATGAAAAAGAGTTTGTCGATCTGAAAAGCAATGTATGTATAGGTACAATCTACCTCGAAATGGCGCGAAAAAATAACATTTCTCACAATAAACGCGTCGTATTTATTATTAGATCAGAATCTCCGTGTAGTTGAATGCTTTCTGTAAAAACGTCATTATTTTGAAAGGCTTATTAATATGTTATTTAAATTATAAAGTGTTCTTTTTTGTTAAATAATTTATCTACAATATAGTTTACTCGGGTTGCCACTAGGTACAAACAGTATCGCACAGCTCCACGCACGTGCCTGTCTGTGTCAATTGTACCTAATTGTCAAAGCTTGATTACGTTCAGGTTGGTTGCGCGGACACGCGGCACATGTGCGCCACTTTGTGTCTGCACTAGACCTAGGATATCTACGGTGACCGATACACAACCTGCGGCAATATGGATATTTCGGATATCTCGCTTTATCGATAGACAGAGAATACCAATATATATATTTGAAATTGTATAATAACTATATATCGTTTTACAAAATCATAGCTTTTAGAGAAGGATGATAGGGTTATATATAAGCGGTATACATTTTCCTTCTCAAACTCATAAGCGGTTTTCCTTAAAAAATTGCAAATATTACGAAAAACTATATGGACATTGAAATATATTTTATCAAATGACGTTTCTTTGGATTTTATTGATATGCATTAAATAGTTTTCGTAAAAATGTACCCGAAACATTAAACTTACCGACCAAATTTATGGTGCCATGAGTGGAGTGGAATGGTGCTATATCACCTGTTTTTTACCAGTTACTGGCTAAATCTAGTACCAGTAGCTGAACTTTAAAAATAAATCGCTTAAATGGAATTGACAATTTTAGATTTTGTTAAATGGAGATTTGGACATTTAAAAATATCACCTTTTAATATTATGATTACTTTCAGGCGATAAAAGCACATGACAACATCGCAGGACCTCCACTGTGTGTGAACACCCACACAACAGAAAATAATTGCAGTGTGCGGCCGCGTAGACCGTCTACGAAATAAACGTAACGCGCTACAGCCGTCGTAGCACTCTACGCGCTGACGCTACAACTGTAGTCACAAAGATATCTCAATTTTATACAAAAAAATATTAAAAGGTCAACAACTAAATTAGCGGACCTGAAATTATTGCCATACAAAGGTTAAAAACGCCACCGGTGGCATTTTTAACCATTTGTTATGTACTAAATACCATACCATGTAAATTTAGTTACAATTTTCTCAAAATGCAAGGTTCACTAACTATTTGATGTATTTAAGTGCCATTGAGTATAACGGTGAATCACTTTCTTACATAGATTTTGGCACAAAAATGTTGCAATTTTAATATTCATTTTAAGTTGGTAAATACTTCATAAATAATAATTTCTTTGAAAAACAGTAGACGCCTTAACCAAAGCAAAGTTAGTCAGTGGCAGATTCAAATATGTGCACTTTTATGACAAAAACAGAGAGTATAAAGTTTGCTTTGTCTAGTTTTGCTTCGTTAACGAATTTAAAGTTAAATACTCTGATCGTAAAGCATATATTGGTGCGCGTACGTACATTATGGAAAAAGACATTACATACAATGATCGTAACCTAAGTTAATTGTACAAATGTATTGCTTTGAAGTTTTAGTTTTGTATATAAATATTAGTACTTACTATTACTACAATAACCTCGAAAATTAAACAACATTAAAAAAATCAACGAAAAATCACAACATCAAAACGTTGATTGCTTGTTTACTAAAACCTACTAAATATACGTTTTATCTTTGTTTTTGCTTTGCTTATATTATTGCTTATCATATCAATGACTAGAAATGCGTTACAAAATGATTATATATAGGTAAACATACTAGAAATTGAAATATTTACAACTCAGAACTCTACATATATTATTAAATCCTTCATAAACGTTATTGAAGAGGATTCCGAAATTAATTCGTATAAAAGAAAACAGTAAGCTGAGCTCACGTCACTCATGGCGATAATTAGACTACCTCAATGAAGCGACCAGTGAATATTTATCGTAACATTTTCAGACATTTTAAATATGAATAATTTTAAAACTTTTTTCGTTTTATCATCTAAGTATATTTATAAAACTGTTTATATAATTTAAAATTATTCCATTACTTTGATTAATTAAAATAAGAAAAGTATGATAGTGTTCCGTGTATGTATATTAAAATGATATATTATAAAATGTTATCTCATGGAATTAAAGATTTTGAAAAAAGTTTATTGTAAGTATTTTAATAAGTAATAAGCAATTATTACTTATTGAAAAGATTGTACTAGTACTATAAAAATCTTTCAAATGAATGTTACCACTCAATAAAAATAAAAATTCTTATTGCCTAATATAATGCTGTTAGAGAACAAATAGACAAACAAATGAGTAACGTTTAATTTAGATGATTTATCCATATCAAACTAATAGAATGAAACACATAAAAAACGGTACAAAATTACCAGCTCTTTTTTGACTCGTACCATAGGTATAAATATGAATTAAATGATAATAAAATCATGCAATACAAGTGCACATAAAAATGAACGATTTTGTTACCGATCGCCAATGCCTCGTCATTTATTCAGCTCCCCGGCCGATTGAATACTTACTTGTTAAGTTGCAGTATCGCACTGTTTAATTTAAAATTGGACTATAGCATTTGCGTGCCAGGTATATGTCACATAAAGATAGCTTGCAAAGGTACTTTTTCATTGTGATAGAGAAGTATATTGTAATTTAGTTTATATTTCTTTCTTTCGTCTGCAAGTAATCCAGGATTCAATAGCATGATAGCTCCAAGAAAATTAACACATTCCTTGTATTCAAAATTAACAATATTTCAAGAAAAAATAATGACACAGTGATAACTTAGCTTTTTAAAGGTTACACAATATTCTCGTAATTGAAATACGTCCACATGATTTTCGAAAGATGACATTTTAAACCAACCACGTATAATACCCCGTTTCACCCCAGAACATTAAAATTAAAGGGTTGCCTTTGCCTTACCTTTAACCTTACGTTAAAGGCCCTTTTGTCCCGGCAAAAATACAAAATTCTTTGAGTGATAATCACATTTGCTTATAAGCATTTTGTTGGCATTCCTTTGATCGCAGGCGCAAGGATAGGATACTCAGTTTAAATAATTAACTTTTTAATTTGTCTCGTCATTCGTTCCCACCACAAGTTTTAATTTCATTAACGGCTCGAAATTTACATTATTTCAGTTCTGATATGTAGAGTTTGTAAAATTATTTTTATTCGAAATAATATAAAATAACAGGCCAAGTGCCTGTCGGGCCACGCGCTGTGTAGGGTTCCGTAGTTGCGGATGCTGACTTTGATTTCACGGGACTAAAAACTAATTACGAGTAACTACATTTTATAAGTTGGTCGCCTGATTTGTAAACCCTACTTCGTTTTGATGGTTTTCATTTATAATTCGTTATATATACTACTACCGTGATTTTTTCACGTGTCCATCCTGTTTAGTTGATAGAGGGGGGTGGGGCACACACTTGACTCTAACAAAAATTGGCAATATAAAACCAAATATTTCAAAAACGGATCCCTAAAGCGAAAAATGGTGTTTACAAGTTCATAATATGTTTGAAAGACATATTCAACAAAGGTTTAGCAAAGAATGAAAAATTACTAAATTTCATGATTATATGTAACCACTTTTTCGGCATGACATACATGATATGGCGAAACTACAAGGGCTCCTTGTTTTGTTTACTAAACCACACGTACTTAGAACTATTTTGCAACAAAAATATTTGAATAAATGAAAAATATTTAATTTAAAAGTAACACTGTATATACAGTGTACCAGCAACTTTTTTTTAAGCAAGTTCAGTCAATTATTCTAAACTATTTTCTACATTTATATCTTTCGAGATAAGGAGACGTAAGCGAGTTAGTCAATCTTTGGATTTAAATAGAATATATCCTAGAAAATAAAGTTCGCACGAAACCGTTTCGAACAATGAGCAGAACCTAAACAAAGTACCTAATAAAACCTGTTAATATACCGGTATTTTGCATCCCTGCGTAAACGCGAGAGTATAATTTGGAAGCCTGTTGAATGTAGCTGGGGTTACTTAGCGTATGCAAAACAGTCAAAGCACCATTGTTTTGACAGTTAAAATATGAACAGGCTATGTTTTTACTTATTCTTCTACCCTACTTAACCTGTTTTTCGTTGCTAAGAATTTTTATTTTTATGACATTAATAAATCAATAAACTTTAAGATAGCCTTTAGCCTATTTTATCAGAAAATAATTCACTAAAACACCAATAGTAGTTAACTCGCGTATTTCAAATGTGATTGGCAATGCACGGAACCCTCACCACGCGAGTTCAACTCGAACTTGGCCGGTTATTATTTATTTGACCACAATCAACGAATTCATAAATGTCAAGTGAACAAAACACTAGATTGTTAATAAAATGTCTGAAATTGTTACATGAATGACAGCTTTATCGAAAACATTTAATGCTATCCTAAACCTATGGTTATAAATGCCTCCGTTTGCAATGGATCGGGCCTGATGTTCGCTGTTATTGACACATCACTCTCAGTTTCCGGATATTTGTTTACACTAGCACTAGTACAATTTAGGGTGCGTTCGGATCACATACGCACGCCAAGCGCACGCCTGACTCGCGCCTAGCGCCTTTGACATTTTTATTGTTTGTTGCATGTAGTTTGAGTTCTATCACACATCAATACAAATCAAATTGCATTTACCAAAGACCACACGCGCACGCCTTGCCTACGCCAAGCGCCCGCCTTGCGCCCGCCTCGTGCCCGCCCGGCGCTAGCCCCAATTGAACTTCCGTAAATGCAATTTTAATTGATTTGTGATAGAACTCATATTAAATGCAACAAAATTTTAAGTACGCTAGGCGTGGGCTAGGCGTCCACAAGGCGTGCGCGTGTCGTCTGAACGCGCCCGGGCTTAAATAGTAATATAATAATATCCTTGCTGTACATTACGTAGGGTTAAATAAAATTAAATAATTTTGCGGGTTTGTCGTTAAATATAGGTACATATATCATATATTGGTAATGTTACTTTAGTAGGTACTTATATTAATTTTGTGTGCTAATGTAAACATTTCTAAAAGTATACCTATAGTCTTTATACAGTGAAATCATATAATAAAAGTTAACATGAATTTAAGTATGGAAGATTTTTTCCACAAGGTTTCTCAAACTAACAAGCATACAAAATACATGTACCTACTTATAACAAGCATACAAAATATATGTACTAACTTACAAGTTAGGATTTTTTCTGGCCGTGGTCAATTGGTCATACCGGTCGATGATTGAGCGAGTGTCTGAAACCCCGCACAAAACGAACATTGACTAGAATTAACAAATACGCTATAATTTAAATTGTAAAACGTGCAAAAAATGGTCATTAGGGATCAAGAGGTGATAATATGTATGTATGTAAAAAGGACAATAAAATATTCCTACCGTTCCTATAACGGAATTCTGAAATATTTATAAATCGACGTATGGAATGATCCGGGTGGGGCGATGACCCTCGATCCCCCATTACAACTTTTGGAAGACTTGACTTGCAGAAGCGAGCGACAACACTCCACATTCGTATCGCTCGAGCACTTTCTGTCAGTGTCAATCTGAACAAAATAACTTTTACACAACATTTAAATACATAAATGTTCAGATTAATACTAAAAGAAAGTGCTTTTGGCTTAGTCAGAAAATTTAGAGACTCTCAAGTTGTAAGTGAATTGACGGTACAAGCTTCGACTGAAAACATAGCTGCAACAATTTATTGGATGTAACAATTAAGCTATTGTCAGCCAAAGTTCTACGTCTCTAAAATTTTCTGAATAACCTATCATGTATAATAATATAATAGGATATAACATACTCTTAGAGGAAATTGACAAATTATTAAAATTGACATAAGTATGCATGCATGTGAGCTTATACATTTAATGTGCAAATCTAATTCGAAATACTTACATAAAATCTAAATATATGCATACTATAAATATATCCTCCCTCGTACAGTCGCACGCTTAATTCTAACAGTAACCGTTATCAATTGAAATAAATTATTATTTATGTCATTGTACAAAATGTTTTGAAATGCTTGTCGACTGTACGAATGAGTTCTACAAAGCTGATTCAATGAAACTACTCTATCTTATATATTGAGCAAAATAATGCACATTCAATTAGGTATCTTTAATAATATTTTACATATATGACGTCTAGAAATCATCTGAATTGCTACAATATATCAAACCTTAACATGAATATATCCTCACAAAACTTTTCGTTGAAATGTCGTACTTTATCGTTAATTTAAATTTATTGCTTTGTTTTCAGGCATGCAACTGCATTATTATATATTTTTTTATATTATGTTTTGTAGATTACATTTAGTTTACATGAGTTATATATTACATTTCAGTTTATTCCGAAACACAAAACAATGCTTGATCAATTCAGTGACCTAAATTTTAGTTTATTTTTCTTATTTCTGTCTTATGCATATGAATGTACATTCAACGCTTAAAATAAAGTAGCATTGTTATAAATATGCTATTTTATTTTACATGATATCGCCATCGAGTGTACTTAACAACACAGAGTGAGTATTGACAGTGTTACTTATAGGTATATACTTATAAATATAAATATTTTACACACGTATCGACAAATTTATTATAACATATTATATGGTACAACAAAAAGACATTATATTAACCACGTAAAAATGTAACTCTATAAAAATACGTCTCTTCAATACATTTCCAAATTTTTCCATCCTTTTCCCATCCCAATTCCTGACGACCCTAGAAATAATATTTAATATAACATAGTAAAATCATAATGGCTGAGTTCTGAGAGACCAAGAAGTCGAATATATCTAGAAAGATGATCATAGATTATAGCAGATAAATATATAAATCAAGCTGTAATCATTATGTCATTTTCGTATAACAATAAGACACTTGTGAAAAGAACATATCTACCAACAGCTTTGCAATAGATTTTAATTTTACTTCCAACAGTTTTAAGCATTAATTGTATTCGTCAAATAATAACATAGTGCCGAGGGAAACCTTCTCTGTCGACAGGACTATCCTAGGTTCCTATTGTTATAATCTCGACAGACAATCTTCAGTTAAAAGAGTGAAAGAATAGGCCTTTTCGTAGAGAACAATCGAAAAAAAACAAACTCAGACGGCTGCCGTTTGAGTTTTTGCCATGTGTATAATTTTTTTAATACACCTTGATTGTTCTACTTTTGTGTCTGGAATCCATGACGGTCAATGGGTTAATTATGGAACCCTTCAAAGCACGTGGCCAAAATAACGATGCTCATAAACTATAGTCCACGCTGACGAAGTCGCGGGCAACAGCTAGTGGACAATAAATGCCAACATTTGGTTTTTTATATACATTTATCGTAGTATTATGTCATGAAACATGCGCGAATGAAAGTCATCTTGGTCTAAACTTTTAAAAAATCACTGCAATTGTTATAATTACAATACGGAGTCACTTACGATTACGATTTTATCTCTTACTACAGTCTACGCAATTCTAATTAGGCTCCTTTATCAAGAACCGCACTTTGAGTATTTTCTGTTGCTTCAGCGAATCTGCGAGAGCGAAAATGTTGACCCGCGAGAAAAGGGAAGAAGAGGGCTTAACTTTTTTACAAATTTCACTCATCAATAAGAGGTATATTAATCACGAGGGAGTACGTATTTTTTAAATACCATTTTTAGTAGCATTGTTTTTTTTTATTACGTGCATGTTATTATTTAATTCCAGGCTAAGACAATTTATTTTAAAAATCAAATCGTTGCAGTTCCTTATTTACAAATCGTTTTAGTATTGCCATATCATATCGTTTATATATATATATCTCTCTCAGACAGAAAATATAATGTACAGTGCATGGCCGTTGATTGAAACTAGTAAGTAGACTATAGGGATGTGGCTGGGTTCAAAAAATATGATTTTATTTATTCCGTCAATTAGATTATCTAAAAGGAAAGGACTTACATTTTGTCGTCTCTCAAAGTAATCAAAAATTTACTAAGTTTCACCGTGGGGCCAATTTATGTTACAGTCTGAGCAGTGAAAATTGACTTGATCATCACGCTGTACCTATCTTTGTCATAATTTGTTAATCAGGGAGAAGAAAAAATACGTAAGTATACCATACTTTTTAAAAACCTAACGAGCCTAAAATTTTTTAGTCCACACAATATCCGCATTATACTAATAAGCCAAAAAAAAATTAGATGGTATATTGCTAGCGCGTGTGATTGTCAAGTTGTCCAAATATCCAAATGATTTTTAACTCTTGATGTTTAATATTTCAGGTACTTACCTACTTGTTATGCTTATACGTAAATTCTACCGGCCAAATGGCCGGCGTGGTCACTAGTACGCTACGCGTATTCCGTAGCATTAATCGTATCCCGGAGCCGTCTGCCAAATAATTGGTTTGGAAGAACGGAGAATTTATGCACGAAATTAATTGGCTCTAATTACTGCGTTGTGGTTGCAGCACGGCATA
The DNA here is from genome assembly GCA_963555685.1 of Acrobasis consociella. Lineage (NCBI taxonomy): Eukaryota > Metazoa > Arthropoda > Insecta > Lepidoptera > Pyralidae > Acrobasis > Acrobasis consociella. The sequence continues at coordinate 19,450,226 of OY743104.1, forward strand.
CACAAAATTATTTATAAAAATGGAATACGACTAGTGTAAATTTTGTTAAATTCAACCATTTCAATTGTTATTAAATTTTAAAATATATATCTTTGAAATACAGTTTATTGTTATATATTATACAACGTAAAAATTACGTATAAATACTACGAAGTGAATCATTCTGAGTAAAACTTAAAACTAAAATTAAACTAAATTCTAAAAATCTAAATAAAAATATAGGTTTAATTGTTAGCGCTAGTACTGATTCAGTGGGCTATATTTTCCTTACATGCTATATGGAATATGCTAAATCTTTATAGTTTGTTTTGACGCTATATTATAACGAACAAATAAAAAGAACGCTGATTCCTGTGTGCCTTGATATGTCAGTCGGTCACTAATCAGTCAGTCATTTAGTTTCTTATTTTATTTATTTAGATACGTTATATTAACCACCACTAGTTAGAGCTCTTACAGACTTTAATTTAAAATGATGTCAAAAACCTCTTCAACGATTTATAGGAAAGTTCTTTAGATTTTGTTTTTAGAGAAAATCACAAATAGCTTGCCTGGAATTATTGTTTAGTATAAAATATGATATATTTTGTTTTTGTATGAAAAAAAATAATGAATCATGAAATATGATCCGAAAATACTTCGGGGGTAAGGCCCAAGCAAACACAGTGCGCATCTAAAGCAAGGCTATTGAAACTTCCAGCAATGATTGAATCAAGCGGCGCGTGCATTACGTGCATATCGCTGCATATCTGCTGCTGGCACAGGTTTAACTTTTGGAATAGTTTGCGCTATTAGAATGAAATGTCTAGTATGTAAGTATTTTAGCAAAAGCTCTAAGTAATAAAAAGTTTGATCATCATTCGCAAATCATTACGATGATTTTTCTTCGGCACCTTAAACACGGACTGGAAGACAGATAAGATGCTGAGTAGAGAGCCGGGTCGCAGCAAGTGGTGCATGGTGCGGGGCGGCGGGGTGAGGGGCGCGGGCGCGGGCGCGGGCGCAGGCGCGGCTGCAGCGCCCGAGCAACAGTTTGGTCCTCTCGAGACGCTACCTAAGCTACTCGCTACGCGTCGCACGCTACTCGTGCGCCTATCACTGTCACTCTACGCTCGTTACTTTATTGCTCTCTTTGTACCACAGCTCGACGGTTTCATTAAGTCTCTACGTATCACCATAACTACAACTAATCGCCCACGATAATCGTGCGACGCTAACTTACCTATCTTTACTATGTAAACATTACTCTACGCTGTAACATTGGAGGCTCTTGCCATAAATTGACACGATTGCTTCCGTCGATGCCGGACTAATAATTGAAAAAATACAATTTATTACATATAATAATTTACTTTTAGAATTATGGAAAGAGCCATAACGATAATATTAGGTACATCATTATTGCTTATTATTCTTTCGACATCGTCGAAACTACGAGCTTCTACGCTATAAAATATTTCTTGTAAAGGTGTAAAGAAGTTTATAGAGAAATCGTTCGTTGCAATCGTTCGTCGACGGGAGCAGTTCACTCGTCGTCAGAGCGCACGCACGCCGACTCCTGGTGCTTGTTAAGGTAGCTCTTGAGAGCAAAGTTCTTGTGGCAGCGTGGGCACTCGAACTTCTTATCGGAGGAGTGCGTCTGTAAGTGCGCGCGCAAGTTAGAGCGGTCAGCGAAAGCCTTGCCGCAGGCCGCGCAGCTGTACGGCTTCTCGCCGGTGTGCGAGCGCAGGTGGCCGCGCAGCAGCCAGGGCCGCGAGAACTGCTTGCCGCACACGCCGCACACGTGCCCCATGCGGTGCGTCAGCACGTGCATCGCCAGCGCCGGCATCGACACGTACGCCTTGCCGCACTCGCCGCACCGCTTCGCCGAAACCGAGTCCAAGCTGCGGTGCGTCTGCTTGTGTCGCGACAGGTTAGAAGATGTCGCATACCGTTTGCCGCATTCATTACAATCAAACTTAGCTGGTTTCTCCTTAGTCGGAGCGGGTGCCTCCTCTGCCTCCTTTGTCCCGGCTGCGTCATCAGGTTTGGGCTCCTGATCGTGCTGGACTTCAAGTTCGGCTTCGGGTTCTGCGTCAATGATCTCGATCGAGTACTCCGCTGGCGCCGGATCAATCGAGTACTCCGGTGCCGGTTCGCCGGAGACTTGCGGGACAGTCTCGTAAACATAGTTGACCTGTGGCTCGACAGCGTACTCCACTGATTGTAGAGGAGTGACGGTTTGGACCGTTTGATAGATGGGTTCGGGAGGTTCTTCAGCTAGAATGTAGATGTTGGTGGGTTGTATGGTGTATGTGTAGACAGGAACGACTGGTGGGGGCTCGGGTGCTTGGAGGACAGTGACGACAGTAGCAGGGGGAAGAGGGGGAAGGCTTTGAGCGAGAGAAAGGAGGTCGTGTGCCGCCTCAGTGTCGGCCGCCGAGCGCTCTGCGACCAGCGCTCCCAGCTCTGCATACTCGGCGGCGCAGGGCTCTGGGGACAACCAGCAAAACGTACATTAAACACCAAGAAAGAATATAAATTTAATATATATATATTTTATTAAGCAAGTTATTTATTAATATGAATAAAAGTATTATTTTTTTTACTGCTTTGTTATTTTGTTAGGAATAAATAAATAAAATGTATACGAATAACGGTCGTTTAATAATTACACAATTTATTAAACACGGAAAAATAGGCATTGTAAACATGCAATCATTATAAGAATTTTGAAACCACAATAACTCAATGATTTCTTTACACAAAAAAGTTATTGCTCCGAAAATTAAATAGGTCTTCCACATAGACTAAGAGGGGGCCGTATGCAACCCTACCTCATCGAGTAGCAAAATGTGACATATGTAGGGTGTTGCATATTAAAAAGATATGTCTTAATGTACATCGTTGCCTGGGCCTTACCTGGAGCATTTTGTACAGTCAGCATAAAAGTGATATTTTTTTATCGCATAGAGTAGCAATTAGGTACGTAGTACATTTGATAGTCCTTATCAAGAAGTGCTAAAATTATACAGGGTTGCCTCACCTAATCCTGGCACTTTCGTGACTCCGGCTAATTTTAAGGTGGATTTTTTTTTAAAGAACCTCGTCAATTAGCAAAATGAAACTCGTACCATTCGTTAGTTTTATTTATCCTCTCAATAAATAATTTAGGTTGCTGGCCCTATACCTGGAGTTTTTATTTGACGGCCGAGTTTTATGTTCAAAAAAAATTGACTGATGCAAGAACAACGTGAAATTGAGTCCAGTGGCTGGTGAATGAGGTTTATAAGATGTAATGACAAATGGTATGTTGGTATATATTACTAGTAGTTCGCCACGAACTTAGACCTCGCGATTATTATTTCAGAACGATGTACCTGATTTGGATGAATTATCGGTGCAGGTTTACCGATATGCGGATTCATGGTTGTGACCAAATTTCCAAAATAGTTACCAATCTTTCCACAGCCCTTTCTTCAAATGACTTTCGATCTAGCTCTGAAATGTTAGGAGCACCTTCCAACCATACAATCCCATGGATATGAGATCTACCGTGATGCTGAAATTCAGTTCTGTACCAGTAGTCTTTTACCGAAAAATGACCCATCATTTTTTATATGACAAAGTCAGCTCGTTGTTGGAAAAATCAGAAAATAAATGCTTATTTGTATTGCCATGGCTCTATGCCGCTGCTCATTGGTTTCTTACTCTCTTCGTAAAGCTACTTCGCGGGCTTTGGTTGCTGATGATCTCTTGTTAGTTCGTAGCACTTTTTTTAAAGTCGGTTAAATATGATAAAATTTATAGAACTACTTATGAAACTCAAAATAATAACCATAATAGTTATTCAGAGAAATTATTTCGTGGACCCCAGGGGAGATATGTATTTTTACGAAAGTTGTTCAGTAACCCGGACTGAATTCACCCTTAAATAGTTTCAGTATATTTTGTAAGAAGATTTGTATTGTATATCCGTCACGGCTTAGTCAGCTAGACTACGCAAGTCATCCTAAACCCGTTTAAGTATAACGTATAAAAAAGTTGTTCAGACAAAAAAATTGTTCAAATAAAAAAATATCGTTTTTATAATGGCAACAAAAAAGTCTAATGACATTTTTAAAAATATTTTGAAATGGCGGATATGTGACAGTTTTAAAATTTTAAACCCCCATATTTCCGCCATTTTGAAAAATTTCTAAAAACTGGCTCGATAAAAAAATTCTATTTAGTTGCTGAACCTGCTTACAAAATTTCAAGATAATCGGTTAAGAAATGCGACCTGTAGGCGAGAACAGACAGACAGACAGACAGACAGACAGACAGACAGACAGACAGACAGACAGACAGACAGACAGACGGACAAAAGAATTTTTGGCTAATCTCGAAACTGAGACGCTTCGCTCGCTTCGCTCGCTCGGTCAATAAACAACCTTGAAGAGCAGAAAATACAAATTGGGCCCAAAGTCAAAATACCAGGTATCAGGCGGCTATGATTTCTGTAGTCAATACTACTAATGGTTATCATTTGTTAGTATGTCAAGAAACCTGAGGAGTTATTCCACAATTTTTTAAATAATCAGTTTTTTGCTGACTGTACAAAATGCTCCAGGTTAGGCCCAGGCAACCCTGTACATTATGACATATCTTTTTAATATGCAACACCCTATAGGTATATGTCACATTTTGATACTCGATGACGTAGGGTTGCATACGGCCCCCTCTTAGTCTAACAATACACTGCATACGTTTAAAGTGCAAAATCACTATGTTTTAGTGTAAATACAACAATGCTTTGTATCTGAAAACAATTATAATCAATATTTTTGGTTTGCTATTTGGTAAAAGCGACATAAAATTAAACGTTCATGTCAGCAATTGTTCACAGCTCACAGAAATATTTTCCTTTTTTCATTCAAAACCAGTCATGCCACATTTACTTAAAAGTACGGAAACCGATAGTAGCAAGTTGGAAGGAATTTATTCCGTTCCATAAAACTTATTCTTACCACAAACAGATTTTATTTATTCTACGATATTTCTCCATGTTCTTTTAGAATAAATTATATTTGAGTTTAACACTCATTTGGAGAAGCGCAAAAGATTGATCGCTTAATCAAGCGCAATCTTTATAGGTACTTAGCTTTGTTATATTGTCTTTTAAATATTTTTCAACTGAAAAATAACTGAGTACCTAATCGCAATACCTACTATCCGTATCTTGGATTTATTCCGTTTTAATACCAACAAATAGTATTTCCATCGTTCAAGTTCTGAAAGACGGTCGTACCGATTTACAACGTTACGGAGGTAACTAAATTTGAAAATCCAAGGCTGTCAAAATATAATTTTAACAAAAAATTACGATTTGGATTTGACTCTTGCATCGGTAAAATTAGATACAAAGGCAATCATAGAAAACTTATTACCTTCGATTTCAAACGAATTTTAATTGAATTGTAAGTAAAGTTTTTTTTTTAGTTAGTATTTATATTTAGTTTAGCTGTAGGTTTATTAATAGTTATATTTAGTTTTATTTAGGATATTTATTTCTGTGTGTATTTTAAAAAATTGTTAATAAGATACATCTTATTTAACCAAATCTGTTATAACAGTTTTTTTTTTATTATTTCCTCGCTTTAATGACGAAAAGTAGAGGGTTTAACTAGAGTTTAACCTGTTGTCTGTGCAGAACACCAGACACAATAGTAAAACAATGCATGTCGACCGGATTCCGGTCTGCTCACAGATGACAGCCGACAGATTTCAGCCGCGCAACGTCCACTGCTGGAGATAAGCTTCTCCTAAAGATTTCCAATTAAGTGATCAATTACACCGAACTTTAAGCACTCTCGCTCGCTTCGCTCGCTCCCTTACAACCCTTGTCTAACAATTTACTATTTTTCAACTAAAATGTTGGTCGAAACTTTCTATTTAGTAATGTATAAGATACAATGTGTATGCATGCATTACACTAGTTTAAAATTTTGAAAAGTTAACAGTAATTACGTAAAGAATTGCAAAAAAACAACAAATAAAAACTGTTTTCATCCGAGGCTGTGTCCAATCCGAGGTCCTAAGATCCCTAACTAAGTCATTTTAAACACTCCAATTACTCGATCTCTCTTCATCAGTGTCACTTAGAGTGACGTGCAGTTCTGTTGTAACAGCCGCCGCCGTTGGCGCCGGTGCCGCGTGGTATGTGTGTCATCGTGCTGTACCTCCTTAATGTGTTTATAATGTAAGAAAACACATGCCTTTATTACAAATTTCTTTTACTTTTGCAGGTAGTACGAGATGAAAAGCAACGGCAAAGAAATATTTGTATTTTATACGATTTCGACAAATCCAATTCAAAATAATTTATTCATGTAAAATTTTGGTCAGTTAATATTTAGCGAAAATGTAAAGAGGCTGTACCAATCGAGTAAACGAATAAGCTTTATTTTATTATTTTCGTTCAAACCTGATTCCATACATTTACTGTTATATGTGCATATTGGTCACGATTTGCATATTTCGCCTGGTGACTGCAATCAAATCAGAACGGGCTACGCTCTGTTGCTTAGCCCATAAACACGGCTAAATAGTAGGTAGAGTGTTTTAGATATTTTTTTTTTGTCTATTTTATTATTACTAAATTATTTTAACCCCCTTATTAAAACTCAACTCTTCTTCTACTATTATTTAAAAGAACTACAAATTACTAGCCATTGATTTGTGTTACAGGATGTTAACCCTAGGTAATGTGAGTTTCAATCAACTATAACTATATAAAGGCTGAAATATATTGAGATTGCATGTTTATATAAAACCTCACCTCTTTATATAAAAATCTTCTATTATAATTTGCTAAAATATTAAGCTGCAAACCGCTTTGTACTTACAAGAAGCTTAAAGAAATCATTCTCAGCGTTGGATCATATATAGGGGCTTTTACATAAGGACATCGTTTGCCATAAATCATTTTAGGTAAATGTTTAACGACAAGCTTCGTGGGATATGTTTTACACGATATTAAACTTTAAGTGTCCTTACACAGAGCTCGGTTTTGTTGATTCGCGGTCGTTTGAGACACCTCCAGAGCAATTTGACGCTGGGTCCTAAATTGCTTTTGTTAGTTTTCAACATATGACATTACGAAAACGAAAACTATAGGTTACCACAAATTGCATTGGCTGATTACATCGTAGTGACTTGGTTTATCACAAATAATAAAAAACACATCGAACATAAAGTAAATCCACATTTTCCGTAGATCATGTAAGTGGACTTTAAGTATTGCATAGTTACTAAAACTTATATTAAATATTTGAGCTTGTAATTATTATTTTTTGAGACGTCGTATAGGTATGTTGTGTTAGACAAAATCCTTCCGCCACTTCTTTCATTCCGTCCGGTAGTCTTTTTATTTTCTTCGATTCTTCAATGAATTTATCAAGTTCACGGAGCAACCGAAATATCGTATATTTTTTGTATTTGTATATTTTTTGACAGTTGATCGACATATTAAAACAGTCGCGTACGATACAATACCATTTTTAGCAAACTCATTCACAGAACTTTTGTACACGGGGCGAAACAAAACCTTGATTGGAAAAAGGGTAATAAAGCACTGAATTTTGTTTGTTTCGGGCGTAAATATTGTTCTTTTCATACAGATATAACACGCAGCAGCGCGTGTCAAAGCCGAGTTAAAAAAAAGGATAAATACTTCGTATATTAAAATGTACAAAATTAGATGGTACCAACATACCGGGCTATAAATTAAAAAAATAGGCATCTGTAAGAACTTATATCGATTTTACAATGTTTGAATTTTAATTTCTAGAAATATCGACGTTGTTTCTGAATTCGCCCGCACCTGATGCCTGATGGTCATCCGATAGGGGTGTCAATCACAAACTGTGCACACAAAGTTAAAACTGGCTAGCTAGACTGTTTTTATAACTCGATATTGGAGGATTTAAAGGTTATGTATTTTTTAAAGTATTATTTTACTTGGATACGAGTTCTTTAAAGAGATGGGGAGACCTTTGTCCAGAAGTAGGACAACGTAGGTTAATAATAAAAAACAACGAGTCTGTTAAAATCTTTAGGATTTTTATTTCTTTATTATAAACTAGTTTTAATAAAAGTTGATGTAGATCCTTATATTGCTTCAATGGATTTTCTAGCGACAAATCTATGTTTCGAGTCCACTGGTTTTCATAGCCGATTGAGTGGCGGACGGCGGTCAAGACCACTTTAACTAGTACTTCACATATCTCTCATGAGAATAAGTAAGTATTTATTACATCATATTACACCAATTTCATATTAAAAAGTCCTCTAAATTAAATTTCCGGAATAATTTATAGCAAACCCCAACTGAACCCCTTGACTTCACGCCAAATATCATCACATATTTTATCCCTTTACACGTGTAATAACTAAAAACTATTAGAATAAAAACATAGAGTAGCTCTTTTTAGAGGAAAATAGAATTTTAAAGGAAAACAGTTGTTCTTTAAGAAAATCCTCGTCATTTAACTTCAAGCCTTTTAAGCAAGTTGCCGAGATGTGTACACTTCATGTTACTCTCCGGCCGATTTAAAAAGAAATTCAAATACTTTGTTCAGTGATATGCACATTGAACAAGTTATTATTGAACGCAAATCGCCTCGTGAAGGATGTGCATAAATGATTGCCTTGATATCTCATAAATAAATATATTTTACAAGATCACGATAAGATTATGATGGCCATATAGCTCAGTTGTAGTAGCTAACATACACATAGCTTGAACACTCAAAATAAAAGCTTGTAAAAAAATGTAATATTGAAGATATTATAATACAAAAATGTTATATTGAATATATGAGACAACATTATTTCAATAAACTTGTAAGGAGTATACATAAAAGGCTATCCGTCTTATTATAAAACGCAGACTAACTTTGTACCAAATCAAATTGACCTTTTCAGATGAGACAATGATATATTACTAGATGTCAACTTGATTTAGTCGGACAATAGTTTAAACCTCGTAAAAAAGTTACTCTGCGTTTTATAATAATATATATGTATACCTTAGGTAAGCTTAAACATACGCAATAGCCCATTTTAGATTGCAAAAATTATATAAATACTTACTTAATTTAAGCACCGCTAATGTATAGAGGGTGTTGAATTTCGGACTTGCTGCTATTATAATGTATTCTGTATTCCGAGATATTATGTTAATAGGATGCCGAGTGCAATGCAAACCAACGTACATATAAGTACTTAGCCAAGAAGATTCTCAAGTGCTTTATACGCCATAGTGTTTATGTTCTAATTATACTTCTCACCAAAGAAAGTAGCTCAGGTGACACATTCCTGTGATCGTAGGTATTATTTTATATTTTTGAAAATAAATTAATCTTGTATTTATATTTCACTGTCTTCGGAGTATTATCTATAATTTATTTTAGCGTGTCGATAGTAATGGTATCGAAGTAGTCTTGATTTCAAGACAAACTGTCCTGGAGAGCCCTGGATTTGTAAAATTCCATCCCCAAAGGTCACCTTCGTTGCTAGGGATGGGCCGCTTTGTATTGTATTTCTATGTTGTACCTAATAACTGTTATAACTTGTAGAGTGAAATATAAACTTTTTGTATTTGTATTTGCTTTCTCAGCGCTTCGCTCAAAGTATTACCGTTGCTATTTATTTTAAAACGCAGTGTTTTTTCTACCATACACGGCCCATATGCATGAGATTTTTTGTAAAAGATAACGCAAAAATGGTAATTTCATTATACGCTTTTGATTTTAATCACATTTTGTTATGTAAGTTTTCAGTTGAAGTAGGACGTAATAAAACGTCGTTCGATTCCGTCGTCTTCCAGGCAGCCCTGTCTGAGCCCGGCACAGCTGACAACTAGGTACAGTTATTAAATTGAGCCAGCAGACGACCTCCTACCTCTTACAACTTCCCTTGCAAATGAAAAATCATCCCCTTTGAACCGATTTTATTGAAGCACTTAGCTTGAGCGAAAATTATGCGAATTGTTAATAAATTCACTCGAGCTTCAGATTGATATTCCTTTGACGGATTTAAACAATACATATTTGTACTTTGTATATATTTATAGAATAAAGAATTTACGTACATAGAAAAATAAAGGCTACCTCGATTTCGTAATCTTTAAACTAACGTCAGTACCATATTGCTACCGTCATTATACGCCGCAACTAGTGAGCTTAGCTCACAATGGGTACGATAATAATACTTTACTAATGGTACTACTTTTCAAAGCTTATAAACATCAATGAGACCTCTCGACTCACCCGTGGCCAGCGTAGAGAGTGTAGGCCAAGTCCTCTGGCTACTCTGGCCAAATATGGCTCTGGTAGTAAAAAGAGGGACGTGCTCCTGCAGTGAAGACAAAAAGACCTGATGATTATGAATAATGGTAACTAGTGCATCTTTTAAGGACTTAAACTGATATTTTGTAATTACAAATATCACTTGCATCGCATCTGTAACAAAATATACTGAAACTGTTTCAATTGTGAATTCGGTATATGCGATTCAACAATTTTTTTCAAAGAACATAATAATATATCAATACATATAATAAAACAGTAGGAATCGCGTGTCTGTACATTTGATAAAAATTACAAATAATTGGCCAAGTGCATGTCGGGCCACGCGCAGTGTAGGGTTCCGTAGTTCCGAATGCCAACTTTGAGTTTATGCCACTAAAAACGTTTAAAATATAATTATCTATTGAATTTGTATGAAATTTCTATTTCCGAGTACATTTTATAAGTTGATCGCCTAAAACTTTTTAATTTGTATACCCTACTTCGCTCTGATAGTTTTCCTTTAAACTACATTATATATACTATAGCTGTGAATTTTTTCACGTGGCCATATATAACCGTTTAGCAGATAGAGGGGGGGGACACTTGTCTCCAACAAAAATTTTCACTTTAAACCCAAATATTTCAGAAACGGATCCCTAAATCCAAAAATGGTGTTAACAAGCTCACAATGTTTTTGAAAGACCTATTCAACGACAACCCACACAATGTGTTTGTCGAGAAAAAAAATATTGACTACCTCTTTACTTGTATGGCAACTAACCTAAAAAAAAATATTTTTCAAGATTTTATTTTACGACTTTTTCGCCATAATTAATATACATATCCATGCCAAATTACAGCTTTCTAGTACTTGTAGTTTCTGAGTAGGACCGCGGACAGACAGACAGACAGACAGACATGGCGAAACTATAAGGGTTCCTTGTTTACTACGGAACCCTAAAAATGGATGTGGGCGATAAGAAAAGAGTAACAGAACATAAAAAAGATTTTTTGGATTTTTTTGTCTGTCTGTATGTACTCGCTAATCTACTGAAAAGTAAAACTTCTGAACAGATTTTTACGCGGTTTTCACTAAAAGATTAAGCTCATCCCTGAGCAACATATAGGCTTTGTTTCATCGAAATCTGTTGTCAGATAAAAAAGTTATCATCATTTAAAGTTTAAAGATAATTTTTCTATGGGCGATTCTTTGTCTGTTAGTACACGCCAATCTCAGGAAATACTGGACGGATTCGAATGAAACTTTTTTTGTTATGTAGCTGTTAAGCCTGAGCAACATATACCTGATGCAAAGCCTTAATGGTCCAGTTAGACGACAAGAAATATAAAAATGACGCCTTAGCAAAAGTTGTTTAGCCTGCTGAGCATTTTTTGTTGAATTATAAAAATCGAAGACCTAGATCACCCTACATTTATAGGTAGTATATAGATACTATAGTATACTTTATAGATTTTTTTTTTATGTATCAGACTCAATCCTTAAATGTCAGAGTAGGTATATTGCTACACCTTATTTATACCCGAGTACACAGATTTTAGTATTCGCTCAACTAGAAAATCTTATCTCAAAAAGGAAATGGTTTTATTTAATTCTCTTTCCAGCATATTGGCCCGTCAAATAGTCGAGACAGGGGCTGCTCGAATGAACTGTAGCAAATCGAAACGCGTTTCGCGGGGTCTTATGCAGAAAAGTGCACCTCAGTGCAACTCTCACTTCTGATGCTTTTCTCTAAGATGTGTCTATTTTCGTTATCCTCCTTTCCGTTTTCGTTTCTTTATTTTCATGATAGATCGGTTTAAACGTTCTTTAGAATAAACTGGCAAGGATAAAAACACAAAGCATTAGCAAATACTCCTATTTTTAAAAATAATGTAAAGTCTAAGATAAAGAGATATATAGGTGGTCTGGATTTTTCATGATCTAAGTTTCTTATAATTTTACTTATATATAAAGCGACATACTTCTAAAATACATTAAGGTAGTTGGTCGTACTTATTATGCCTCATTCATTTTTATTTTTATTGTAATTAGATATAAAATTAAGCACACGCGCTTGTGTTCATGAATGTTTGTTTGTATGTTCTGACGTAAGAGCAAATTGAGCATAGTAAGAGCAATTCTTGAATATAATAAACAAAGTTTAGTTCTCAGACGAGTCCCAAACATTTTATTGTAAAGATATTCAACGATCAAAAGATGTGACTTTGTAACTGGATCCGAACTTGCCTTGATGTGTCTTTATGTAACGCACTCGGGGGACAAACTTTCCATGTTTGGTATATTACATTATTCGAGTAGGCAACGAACCGACTCTTTGATCAATTTTAACAGGCTTTGTATGCAAACGAAGTAACGCATGTTTGTTATTATTTTTCTCAGGCGATTAGTAGAGCTTATCTCATAGAAGTTATTAGTAGTTGGTCTAACGGAAATGTTCGTCTCTATCTTATACCTTTAAATGAGCAATTCTTGTATATTGATTTATTTATAAATTTCTGTGATCTCGAAAACGGCTCTAACGATTTTGCTGAAAATTGGTATATGGGGGTTTTCGGGGGTAAACAATCGATCTAGATTAGTCTTATGTTTGGGAAAACGAGCGTTTTGGAGTTTTCATGCGTTTTTCTTTCCATGCAGAATATGATCGCTAATTTCGTCCCGCCTGCCGCCATCCATTTTGGCTCAGCGGTTTATGATGCGGACCGCTAGAAAGAGTGTTACGGGTTCGAATCCCACTCGGTGACTTACTTTTATTTTTTTTATGTTCAAATTTATTTATAATTTTTTATTTTGTATTGTTTTTAGACAAGTTTAAAAAATGTAGTTATTGTTTGAGATGTAGCCGAGCAGGGCTCGGTCGCCCAGGTACTATATTCTAATAAGGAGTATTCTGAATATTTTACTACTGCGTTATATAGTAATGTCAAGGGAAATGTCCTCGTGAAACTATTGGAATTAGCTACGAGAAACCCCGCCGTCTATTGCTTACTGCGGAACAGATTTAGCCATACCTACGGGACATGCATTACATATTACAAGGACTACCTATTATGAAATCGAAAGAAAAATTGACAATGATCCAATGATATAAATATCTAAATATAAATAAATGATTATTGACTTTAAAAAAAGTAACACGTTAAAAAAGGAGAAGTAACTCGTACCTTTTTATTTTTCACGGAACTTTATAATTTGAGTGTATTTGACTATAGGTATTACTTGTGGCTACAGAGCGCTCAACTGTACTGTGTGGCAAGGCGGGGCACCGGTAAGTCGTCGTGCCTCCCTTAAGATCTACAGCATATGTTACCTGTGACTGCCGAGCGCTCAGCCGGACTGTAGCAGGGCGGGGCGACGGTGGCCTCAGTCGGGCTGTAAGGTGGCGGGCCGTCGTGCCTCTGGGTGCCTTTCTTCACCATGTAGCAGCGCGGCATCGCGGCCCACGCTGGAACAAACAAACGTTTAGCATTTAGTAAAGCATCTATCAATCATTAATAAATGTATAAATTTAAGAACTAGGTTCTTGTCGGTAATAGCATTGTAAGAGCAAGCATTACAATATAATGCTACATCAGCACAAGTGTGATCGACGCGCACTTTTACGTAATTTAAAGCAGTTCACCGGCAGTTTTTTGGGTGATTTTTCTTTTATATTTTTCTTTTTATAGTCGTCATGTATAGACTAGGAACTATAAACGGAGGAACTAAATATAATTTTTTGGTATAGTAGATTGATGCAACATTAACTGAGTATCTTTAGCCATTTTAATTTTATGTAGCTTATTTAAAAGCTTCATTCCTTTGTTAATAGTACAAACAAACGTTACAAACTCAGTTTACTTTTAAGCTCACTAGCTTAAAAGTAAACTGAGTTTGTAACCGTCGCCATAATTCGGTTTTGGAATACTAAAACTACTTATGAAAACTGAATTTCACACAAGTAAAATTTCAAATTTGTCAAAACGAATTCACACTATTGATATAAATACAAAAATTGCTTGTAAAATACAACTGACGTCGTTCAAAGAGCTTTTAATAGACGCTAGTATAATCGTAAGCTTTGAGAGAACAGAAACAAAGTACTCGAACCGGCTTCCCCTTTCGCCGCCATTTTTCAGCACCGTGCGTGGTCTGTGTTTGTGCTGCAACAATCAAGCAACGTAAAGCCTGTGTACATATATTTAACTGCGAACGGATTGACGCCTTGTTGTTGCAATTTTTGGAAAACTTGTTAATTCTGTTCTGCGGACCGTTCACGCGTTTACGTCATTATTTACAGTGCTTCACGCGCTGAATAAGAATTGTGGATGGAAATGGTTAAAGTTAAAGTTTACCCAACATCGAGACATGTTAAAATATTCCCTTACGAAATGCTTATTGCACAAAATGATACATTATGTGATCGCGTAGAAGTCATGATTTGTTATAAGTTTTACATCCTGCATCTGCTGAGTGTAAATGTACCGCAGATTTATGCTTGAGAGGGTGAACCTCGCCCGTAATTGTAAACGAAATAAATTAAAACATGTCATGAAAAATTAATTAAATTTAATTTGGATAATAATCTGAACATTTTAATCCTGTTAAAAATCAATAATTGCACAGGCTTGATCAGTTTAATCAACTTGCAATTTATAGAGTTTAGTTGAATATCACACTTCTATAATAATGAAGCACGCATGCTTTCATCATCATCATCATATCAGCCACAGGAAGTCCACTGCTGGACATAGGCCTCCCCCAAGGATTTCCAAAACGACCGATCGGAAGCGGCCTGTATCCAGCGCCTTCCTGCAACATTACGTAGGTCGTCTGACCATCTAGCAGGTGGGTGTCCTACACTGCGCTTGCCGGTACGTGGCCGCCATTCGAGAACCTTTCTGCCCCATCGGCCATCGGATCTTCGCGCTATGTGCCCCGCCCACTGCCACTTTAATGAGCTAATCCGCTTGGCTATGTCAGTGACCTTCGTTCTTCTACGAATCTCCTCATTTCTGATTCGATCACGTAGGGAAACACCGAGCATAGTCCTCTCCATAGCCCGTTGAGCGACCTTGAGCTTTCTTATGAGACCCATAGTAAGGGACCACGTTTCAGAGCCATAAGTCATCACTGGTAACACACATTGATTAAACACTTTCGTCTTGAGGCACTGAGGTATTCTAGACGATAAAACACTGCGCAATTTTCCGAACGCTGCCCAGCCTAGTCGAATTCGTCGAAAGACCTCTTCCTCGAAGCTGGAACTTTCTGCCTGGATCAATTGACCCAGGTAGATATACTGGTCTACAACTTCTAGGGTGGAGCTCCCAACAGAAACAAGTGAAGGCGTAACGTGCCTATTTGACATGACCTTCGTCTTGTCAATATTCATTTTTAGGCCTACCTGTTGGGAAACTCGATTTAGGTCTTCAAGCATCGTACTTAAGTCCTCCATCGATTCTGCCATGACAACGATATCGTCGGCAAATCGAAGGTGAGTGATATATTCGCCATTAATGTTGATGCCCAGTCCTTCCCATTCCAGGAGCTTAAAGGCATCTTCCAGAGCGGCGGTAAACAGTTTTGGAGATATGACATCTCCCTGTCTTACGCCTCTTTGCAATGGAATATCCTTCGTACTGTTCTCCTGTACTCGGACCGACATAGTGGCTTTATTGTATAAGCACTTCAACACCTCGATATACCTACAGTCAATTCGGCACCGCTGGAGAGACTGAAGCACGGCCCACGTTTCGATCGAATCGAAGGCTTTTTCGTAGTCCACGAACCCTAAACACAACGGCCGATTATACTCCCTCGTCTTCTCTATAACCTGCCGCAATGTATGGATGTGGTCCATGGTACTATAGCCTTTTCGGAATCCGGCTTGTTCGGGAGGTTGGAAGGCATCAAATCTGTTAGTGAGACGGTTCGTGATAACCCTCGAAAACAACTTATAGACATGACTAAGAAGCGTGATGGGCCTATAGTTCTTCAAGAGAGTATTGTCACCCTTTTTGAAGAAAAGGACCACCACGCCCCTGTTCCACGCTTCTGGCGTTACGCCCTCGAGCAGAACGGAATTAAAGAGCCTCTGAAGGACTTTCAGTACCGGCGTTCCGCCCGCTTTCAGAAGCTCTGCTGTGATCCCGTCCTCGCCCGGCGCCTTGTTGTTTTTTAACTGTTTGAGGGCCATTCTAATCTCGTACAGACTGATGTCCGGGATATCCTCGGTATAGTGTCGGGTGAGCTTGGCTCTTGGATCTGTAGCCATATTCACAGGTTTTGCAACGGATGTATATAACTGCCCATAAAACCTCTCGATCTCTGCCAGCACCCCATCCTTTGTCGAAACCATGTTACCGCCCTCCGTCTTCAGCTTAGTCAGCCTGCTTTGCCCAGTAGACATGATCCTTGCAAACACTTTGGAACCTTTGTTTCGTTCTATTGTCTCCTCAATACATTTAGTATTAAAGGAGCGAATGTCGTGTCGCAAGGACCTTTGTATTCGTCTATTGAGCCGCCGATACGACTCAGCATCTTCGGAGGTTTGCAGCGTCATGGATCGTCGTTCTGCCATCAAGTTAAGGGTCTGAGCAGAGATTTTTTGAGGTTTCCTTTTAGGGCGGGATTTAAAAAACTTAGATCCCGCTGCTTGGACAGTTTCAACAAGCCCGTTGTTTAACTCGTCCACTGAAACGCAATCCTGGAGACCTTCGAAGCGATTGGAGAGTTCTATTTGAAAGCTCTCGGGGTTTTGGATCTGACTCTGTGATGGTCGTAGCGCAGACTTCATCAACTTGGACCTTTCGAGTCGGAGACTGATATTCATGATGCCTCTCAAAATTCGGTGATCGCTGCCGGTTTTAATCCTGTTGATCACGGAGACATCATTGAATATCTGCCTCTTGGTCGTCAGGAAGAAGTCTATCTCGTTCTTGACAGGGGGCTGGTCGTTTTTACTAGGACCTATCCAGGTCCACTTCCTCTGTGGCGGCTTTTTGAAGAAAGAGTTCATCGCAAAGAGTCCCTCTTCCTCCAGAAAATCAGCCAGCCTATGTCCCCTGTCGTTACGCTCGCCATATCCAAATTGCCCCACCCTGGTCTCTCCATCGCGTCCCTTGCCCAATTTTGCGTTAAAGTCCCCCATAATAACCGTAAACTGGGTTTTGGAGGCATGTATGGCCCTACTAATGTCCTCATACACGACCTCAACCTCTGCATCTGAGTGTTTTCCGGTTGGCATATACACCTGTATAACCTTCAGCGAGTACCTTTTCGATACTCTGAGTATCAGGTATATTACCCTGCTGGAAACACTATCGATAGTAACTAAGTTATTTACGAGGGACCTGTGGACGAGAAACCCGACACCATGCTGAGACTTTATTTCGTCTCCTTCCCGGTGATAGAGTAGGTTACCGGACTCCAGGGTCGTCGTGCCCTCGCCCTCTCTTCGGACTTCAGACAACCCTACAATATCCCAACGTAACCTACTCATTTCCTCTTCTACCTCAGCCAGTTTTTCGTCCAGCCTCAAAGTGCGGACGTTGTGCGTTACCAGGGCCAGTTTTCGCCGTGGGTGGTAGCCCGATCTCATCCGGAGATTCTTAGCACCCCCTGCCCCGCCGTTACCATGACCGCTACCGGAGCCAGGAATAGCAGGGCCGCCGGGTACTGGGGGCCTGGTCTTTTTTTGTTCCTCCATTAGGGGGTTTTGCCATACTCGCCACGCTTGGCAGGCGGGTTGGCGAGCGCAGTGTTGTGTCACTATCAAGCTTCCGACGCTGCTGCCCGTCGGAAGCCTGTTTTGGTGTTCGTGACGAATATATCCTTTAGTCGCCTCTTACGACATCCACAGGAGGAAAGGGAGTGGTTCCATTCTAGGCCGGAAACCACACGGCACATGCTTTAAATGCACGCATGCTTTAAATGTATGCAATAATATGTGATAAGGAAATTCGTCAGTTTGTTTCAAAGTCACGGTAGCACAATTGGTAGAGCACTCACAGCATCAACGTGAAGGTGTGAGTTCGAATCCCACTCCTGGCGAAATTTTCATCACATGCTTTAATTTGGAAAATAATCCGAGCGCTGTTAAGAATCAATAACCCTTACGTATCTTAGTTTTTAAACTTCCATACAAATGTCCGTTCACCTTTTGTTTTTTCGATGATTTCGGCCAAACCCCAGAACGTTTCGGCCGGGCCCAGCCATATGGGTTATTAGAAAAAGCAAATGTGTGTATTTTTTTAAATAAAACTTTGGAGAAATTATAAGTAGTACCTTATAATTTCTCCAAAGTTTTAGTAAAGTTGTTATACTGGCTACAGCTAAATGTAACAAAAATTTCGTAATTATTGTAACCGTGTTGTTATCTAATCTAACTCAAAAAAGACAATAAAGCTCGATGGCTTGGTGACAGATCGCATCATTACTAGCCTTTCGCTAGTTAAGTAAATCCGCGCGTGGTCCGCTCTTGCATGTGTGACCACAAGTGGTGAAATAATTTTCAAGCTACTACGTGCTTCGGAACGCATATAAAGCTGTTGCTCCCGGCTATTATCAATGTATGGCAGTCAAGTTGAAAATAGCATTATCTCTTTGAATAAATTGTGTAACGTGTTTCGAAAATTCATGCTCATGTTCATTTTATTACTTAATGCAAAATTGGCGCCACTTTAATAAATTTTTAAAATAACAATTTTTTACACCACCTTTTCGATTCAATAATTTACATCATACGAGGGCGTAACTTTAACATTTTTGTAATAAAGATCAATAAATTAATGAGATATTTTCTTAGAGTGGGGACCACTGGTCGCAACAATTACAATAAAGCTTGAAAATTTTGCAGTTGATTATACGGACTTTACTAAAATTTAAGGGGTGACGTATCGGGAACTAAAGTCAGACGAAGAGCGACATGATAGGAATGGGAAATTTCAGGAGAGCGGCGTCGTGGAAAGCTACGTAAAGAAAACAAGTCTTTCTACAAAAGCCTGTGTGCTTCCTGGCCGAAATCAACAGACTTATGGAATGTAGCATCCTAGCCCTAAAGCTAAAATATGGTAAAAATTATTCAAATTAACAAACTGAATAACCTCTTTATGAATAATGCCAATCACTAATTGAGCGACTGAACAAAAAGTTACAAAAAGACTGAACAAAGAAAAAAATAGGTACATCGTTTATTTGTTTATGATGATTTTGAAGCAGCGCGGTTATAAACAGCCGAGGTCAAAGGTATTACAAATCGCATCTTATAAGATTTAAATTAACATTTTAGCTAGAATATTGAGTCCTAAGTCTCTAGAGTTAGTCATGTTTTCTTATTTATGTAACCAAGAATAAAATTTCGCCGACATCTGAAGATTTCACCTATTATTTCTATTACGACACTTTTTAACATACATCTAAAAGTGATACTTTGAACTCATAAAAACAGACAGATATTGGCCTAACTAATTTGAAAAATCCTGGCGCATTTTCTTAAAAGCAATATCAATCAAACATTGGCACAGAATAAAAACAAAACTGCAAACAGTCTCCCGCCTGATTGGCGCGATATTGCAGCAAATTGAAATTTAAAAAGTACAAGACCGAGCGCCGTTTCTGTACCCTTTTGTTACGCCCCAGTTAATCGATTAACGAGTAATAAAACTATATTGACTCGTAATTGGTTTTGTATCCCTGTTATCTACCGCTTTTATTTGGGTAGGTATATTGCGGCTGAAACGATGATGATGATGATTGGCATTATTTCTCGTTTTGAAGATTTTGAAGAAGTGAATAACTTTCCGGCTAGTTAATTTACAAAACTTCAATTAATTAATATAAAAAAATGTTAGTTTGTTGCAAAAAACAATCTATCTTTAAAAAATTGCATGAAACAATGTAAACCTAAGTTTACCAAAATGTACTTCGCTCAGTAGAGTGTCATTGTAATATAAGCCGTTCGTTACCATTAAAAACACTAGTGTGGCACTCGTCTTACCTTGCATGAATGGTACTATAAACATTGATAAAAATCCTCTGAATAGTAATTTAGTTTTACACGAAAACACACACAAATAAGTTACATACTTAAAAGATAAATACTTAGTAGAACAAAAAGAAAAAGTTGTAATAGCCATTTCTTGAGGTCCTTTCACATGTTTAAGTAACGAACATTTGAAAGAAAAATCGTTTTGGACAACCTTGGAGGAGGCCTGTGTCCAACAGTGGCTGATATGATGATGATGTTGAACGTTTGAAAAATCAAGGATGTAATCAACGTTAAATTCATAAGATCTAAAGAGTTCTCAAGAGAAAACTTATCTTGAATATTATGAGAAGAGTGTTGAATATCATGAGTGCATAGGTATATTCAAGTCTAACGTAAGTTCGTACAGTTGCTGTCAACAACTCATGTAAGGATAGAAATTTGAAACTATCTGCCAATAGTCGGTATTGGAAGATAGCTTCTAAAGTCCTACAGGCATGCCAAAGACGATCCGTCTTATTATAAAACAAGGACTAAGTTTGTTACTAGGTTTAAACCATTATACGACCAAATCAATTTGACATTTTCACATGAGATAATGGCATATTCCTAGATGTCAACTTGATTTAGTCATATAATGGTTTAAACCTAGTAACAAAGATAGTCTGCGTTTTACAATAAGACTGGATATATTTAAATATAAAAATAGACTAAATTACGCCGTTAAAACTATACTGGGGCATACCAAAATTTGGGACCCTTTTCGAAAGTAAAGAAAGCGAATTAGGTACAGGTATGATCTTATATTTTTTACAGGATATTAAATATTTAACTTTTATAATTTTACACTAGTGGTTCTTTGCGAACTGGCCTTGCGATTATTTGAACAATGTTCCTTTTTTGACGGTACGGATGGAAGCTAGGCAAAATAACTATAAGATTTTCCCATCACAAATGTTTCTGCGTATGTAATAAATTATGTTACTATTAAGTGCATATTTTACTAATAATACTTTAGTACGGTTAAACAACGATTATCACAAATTCAACTAACAACTAAACTATACTAAAACGAATGAACTAAAATATATCAGCATGTTATATAACACAAATTAGACAAAGCGCCAATCCAATCTACCAGCTGTAGTCTAGCCTTCTACCCAAAAGTACCATTGCTCTAAGATTGATTTGTATTGTATTTGATTCCTGGTTGAACCGGTAGATGGCGCAAACTGTAAACTGATACTTCATTGATGTAAAGTGTGATGAAAAATATACATCGAAATTTGGACAGGCGATATTCGGTTGTGTTTTGCTTTATTACTCAGCACCTTCAAAAATTCTCGTGGGTACAGGAACAGCGTATAACAATATACTACGTACCTGAGTAAAAATACCAGTACGTAAATTTACTAAACAAACTTTAATGTCCTTTGAATCAGTCATTCATTGGGCGGTTCAATACCGTTGCAGAAAACAGATTTTCCAACCTTCTTTTTTCTTCTTTTCTGAGCTACAACAGTTTCATTTTTTTTAAGCGCATAAAATCAAAACATGTTTCAAATATAATATTCGTAAGAAATTTTGATCTTGAAAGAGCAATGTATGTAATTATCTGTTGCCAGAAAATCGCTGCATTGTTTGAACGTTAGAAAAAACGAAGTAAGTTTAAAGTATTTCATGCTGTAACTTTTTTGTAAAAAAAGTGTAATGTGCCTGACAGAAATGTGAGAGAAATTGTTGTTGTCCTTCTAGCCCCCGCAAGAATGGGTGCCCTGGGCACAGGCCTGGTGTAGCCTTATGGTAAAAGACGGTATTTACTAGACAGAGCAATCTTGTCTGGAAGCCGTTTGAGACCGGCAGCTATTGAACATCGATGAAGGCATTCGCAGTCGCATTCCGATAATGCGTTAAACAGCATTTCCTCAGGCCTCATGCTCTTTTGAGCACCTGTGGACTGAAAGGGAGAATTAATCCGCAAAATAAGATTAGCTTCGCTAAAAGCAGTCTGTGAAATTGAAATCAATTCCATTACAAAACAAGCGTCTTGAGCTCTGTTGTGTAGCTAAGGCGATGCTTCGTATTGTCTGTTTGTGGCAGCCACGGAATTAATAATTTAGTGGCATAAATTAAACGTTCGTCCTACTATCTATAGTATCTAATAGAGAAAACTTCTATATGAACAGCACAGAACACAAGAAACTCGGAATTAGGGATCATATTATAAAGTTAAAATTAAGGTTTTGTAAAAAAGACACTAAAGTCTACACCAGTAGGTACTGTCTGTACCTATAAAAGTGTACCTGTTTTCACAATTTTCATTCTTTAAATTCCCTTTTTACACCGCCACGCCTATGTTGAACATGTTCTATGATTCTAATGGGCTCCGTCAGCTCAGTGAAGAATAAATTATCTAGAATGTGTAGTGTATGTATAATAATGACGACCTCATCATCCGTTTCGGTGCCCCGCACTTTTCACTGCGGGCTCCAGACGAACGAATGACTAGCTTTATTCTCTAAGCGGTTTTCAGCTGTGTTCAAACACAGTCTTTTTTTACTTAAGAGATATTTCTACATTATTTCTTCTGTCGTCGATTCTTTATATTAGTATAGGCCTCATCTTGCGCTTCGAAAGGGCATGTACGAGTAAATTCATTGCCTAGATAGGTCTCGTTTCTCGGTAAAGAAATTAACTCCACAAATCTCACCCTACGATTTGCCATGTCTATAATAACGTTGTTTACTGCGTTATACTCGTATTATGTTAGTCTAGTAAAATTTTTGGCGGGTTCAAAGGGCTAACGAAGCTATCAAGCGATTGGTATTGCTTCATATTGCTGCTACTTTATATTGCTCTATATTGCGCTTTACAAGCGATTGATATTGCCATAGATTAACATGGAAAAACTTAATCCACCTCCGGGACGAGGAAGGCCATTGCAGGCATAATTTGACCCAACTGCAACACAGTCATAACAACCATACTATGTCACGCTTCTTCTCCTTCCCAACGTGCCCTACCAGCTGCACTAAGCTTGACTATTAGAAGGCCTCACACAATGCTGTAAAAGTGGCAACTTTCTGGAGGAAAAATATGTTTTACTTTTAAAGTTTCGACACGAGAAGTGGACTCGCTTATTCGAAATTTGTTATTACCTATAATTGCAGTAAAGAGTTATCACCAAGCATTGAAATGACAATCATTCTATATTTTGGCAGATATAGCCTAAAATTGTCGTTGTGTTAGACGCACACCTACGAGAAAAATGTATATTACTTACTGTTTTTTTTTAAATCTTTACAGTACGCAAAATAAAAGTTCTTAAATCTATCGCGTCGATATACCAAACCCTGTTTCTAGAGAGCTCCTAAGCTGCTGTTAATTATGTTAGACTTTTTTATGTTTAAAGTAAGGAAATATTGAAAAGCCGTCGCGAGCCATGTGACAGCTGCTTTTAGCGGCATCCGAACTTGCCGCACGTCATTTCCGGTGCCGCTTAAATAAATGGAAACAAACCAGCAGCGGCACCGCTTTGGCATACAAAAATTTCTAAAACGTAGGTTAATAACGAATGCTTGACGTAACATTTTAGAGAAGTTACTCATATTGTTGAATTGATTGATTTTTTTTTTCTACACATTTTTAGTATAAGCTTATATTGTGAATACGTTTGTTTGGCAAAATACAAATGGAATGAAAAATCTTTAAAATAAAGGAAACAAACTTAACTATTTTATAAATTTTCACCAAGGAGTTCCAGTCCAGACACAATCTACCGCCCGCATAATTTAGTCAGCTCGATGCCATAAAATTGGAGTTGGAGAAAACACCGAACACGAAGTTAAAATTACTCATTGCACCCACTAAGTAGTTTGACAGTAATCAAAATTTTAGTCGTCATAGGGAGAAAAGTTATGCAGTCTTTTGAGAGAACTCGCAGGCGCAAATATTTTTTCACTAACCTCTGTAAGCTGAGGTAACCATGTCATATTCTTGTCTATCAAGAAACCTAGGTCTTTTACCTTGATGCAGAAGTCAATATTGATTCCGTTAAATATAATTCATTAAGGCGATTGCCAATCAATAAGAATTGCCTATTAGAATAGCCTGCGTCTTAGAGGGATTAACTATAAGCCTATGAGACTTACTCCATTCTGATATACGCGATAAAATCTCTGAACTGAGGTTATCCAGACAACATGACAATAGATTTGGAGGTCGTCTGCATACAGGTGATAGGATGAACAAAGATGATAAGAGATTGGAATTCACAAATAATGCGAATAACAACGGAGAAAGCACGCTAACTTGAGGCACACCGAACGATGTTTGACACCACGTGGAGAATTAACTTTCAATACGTATACATTGTCGAGATCGATATAACCGCCGCGCCCGAATGTCTTTAGTGATCCTAACGCTGTAGCGTTGTGTGTTGTGTGTTGTGTGACCTGTTCTGAAACCGGATAGAAAAGGGTTTAGGATGGAGATTTTACGAATAAAGGAACCAAGTTGTTTTTGGAAGGTACAGTCAAGGATTTTCGACTGGAAAGGAGTATTGATTATGAACAGAAGTCAGAGAAGGAAGAAAGGTTAGGTTTTTTTGGGTAAAGTGATGTTAAAGGAACTTTTTCAAGCGGACGGAGAGATGCCAGAGGATAAGAACTTATTAAGGATAAAATCAATAATAGGAAGTATAATAACCATTAAGGAAAGAAAATTTCACTAATGAACATAACCAACTATACGATGATAAGCTTATATGCATATCATGCAAAATTTATTACCAAACTTACAAATAGTTTGAAGATGCAACGGACAACAGTTTATAACGCTTACAACATGAAAAAACGAACTTTGTAAGGGATAGGTAGGAATTTAGGAGAGAGAATTTAAATTTCACGGAAAAGGTAACAAAGATTTATTTAAAATAAAAGAGTAAACAATTGTAACAATGAAAAGTTAATCTTAGAATGGGATAAGGTAATAACACGAATAGGACTCTAGTGAGATATTGCCTGTCCTGTCACACGTCATACGTACAGTCGCTTGTTTGTAATGGACAGATGGACCAAGATGCAGATCTAAGTCTGTGTCTAGGTCTACCCTCGTACATCATTTCAGCCGCATAACGTCCACTGCTGGACATAGGCCTCTTCCAAAGATTTCCAAAATGACCGATCTAGAGCGGCTTGCATCCAGCGCCCTCCAGCGACCTTGGTTAGGTCGTCAGACCACCTTGTGGGTGGGTGTCCTACGCTTCGCTTGCCTGTACGTGGTCGCCATTCGAGAACCTTTTTGCCCCATCGGCCATCGGTTCGTCGCGCTATGTGTCCAGCCCACTGCCATTTTTCAGGTAGTACAGAGAGGGTTCTGCTCCTGCAGTGGAGACAAAAAGACCTAATAATGATGATGATATATTTCTATTTTTGTATTACGAATGAGTTTATGTTTTGTTTGGCGCCTGAGGTTTGATAAAATCGTAGCAACTCAATGGCCTACCCTTGTGGAAAAAAGCGTGATGGTATGTTTATATGTATCAAAAATACAGCGAAACACTTCGAGTCAACTAGATGCGAGTTACGAGTAGCTAAAGCGGAATTCGAATCTAAACTAGTTTTTGGAACCCATGATGGCGTCCGGATTTTCGATTTTTGAAGTGAAAACTTCTTTAGCGGCGTTGTGCACTTTTTTTGGAATGGGTAAAAAATGTTAGATTCGCGTCAGGACACGTGGCCTGATCGAAAATTCGTAAGACGGCGCAGGGCGCTTGCGCGAATGTTCGTGTGTGTTTATGTTACAGCGTGCTACGCGCATCCATGGATGGTGACAGCTGATGGCTCGACCGTCTGTGTAGTGGCCATACTGCTGTGTATTTGAAAATGAATTTGGTCATGCTTGTGACATTTGTGACAGACTGTGGTTCAGAAAAGATTTGAAATATTTTATACTGATAATTAAAGCAATTCGTGCAAAATTATTCCCTAACCATTCCAAAATATCAAAAATGCACAACGTTAATATTCAAGTTTTCACTTCTGCCGGCACTCCCAGAGTGCAACCCGTCGTTTTTTTTTAACCTAATTAGTTCAGAATATCTCACTGTGACCTCCCAGAAATATATTAACATAGTGTAGTAGTATATTCCGACTAGTCTACACTATGTGAGTAAATCATGTAAAATTAGGTTATAGATTAGCATTGCAGAAAAAAATCTTTACTTGCAGACGGTGAACCGAACCCGGGAACGTTCCCAATAATTGGAAATGTCTGGGAAAGTTATAATTTTATTTATCAGACAATTTTTTTATCAATGCAAATGTATTAAACTTATGTAAAAGCATTTATTAATATGGTTATAATTCAAATATTTCCAATAATCCATAACATCTCCAAAAAATGTGGGAACATTCCCTGGGAACGTTCCCAAATTTCTAGGGAACGTTCCCTTGTTGCCGGGAACGTTTCCTTGATGCCAGGAACGAGACCCGTTTCCATAGGATATACATCTTATTAATCGAGAAAAAAAGCATTTTTATTGTTTTATGGTCATTAATATGTTATACAATTATATAAAAATATGAAATTGACCTTTTAAACGTGCCGACTTTCTTGGTAATAGGTTCAAAATTATGGGCTAAAAATGAATTATTTTGATATTTGATCTGCTGATGAATATACATATTAAGAATACTTAACTACCTATAGCAGAAAACATTCATATGATGAAAAAATAAAATTGAGACGGGAACGTTCCCCTGAAATTGGGAATGTTCCCGGGAACATTCCCGTAAACGGGAATGAGGAACGTTCCCCGGAAACGGGAATTTGGGAACGGAAATCGAAATCGAACGAAAATTTAATCCAGACAGAACCTTGTAATTATTAAAAATTCGTTGTGCCAAATAACTTTACCCTTCATAGAGTTTAATGGAAACACCAGCAAAGTTCCGTCAATATCTGCGAAAGTAACGAAGCAAGTTGTGCAAATAGAAGTTGTAAAAAGTTGGAGACTTGTCCGAGGCGCCTGCATTCCGCCTCGTTTCTGAACTGACGCGGACATTTCGAGCGGCAATTTAATTTATTTATATCGTTTTTGATTTTTGCTTGGTTCAGGTAACAAAGTTCGACGCCGCATCCTTGTTTACTTAAATAAGTTTGATTTTTGTTTATTTATAATCCTCGCAATTTCACATTTTATTTATCTCTAAACAAAACGATTGTCAGAAATTTTATGCCAGTTGTGGTAAAAGTACCAAAGATGAATCCAAGAACCACATCCGGAGATGCTTAACACGTAAGCTCTAATAACGCGTAGACACTCCCGCGGAATCAACAAGTTCTGCTACATTTGTCTTCAAAACAGACAACAATTCTTAACGAACAAATCCAGAAACTTTTCTGAACTATTTTCGTTGATTTTTTAAAACATGGTTATGTTCGATACGGTTCCATTATTAATGATATTACTCCATCATTAGATAGTTTAACAATAAGTTATTACTTGAGGAATATATTTCCAGCACTTCGATCGAAAGTCAAATCAAGTAGAACAAACATGAGATTTAATTAAATGGATAGCAATTAATTGTTAATATGAACTCAGTATTTACTGACTTCAGAAATTAATTAACATATTCATATCCACATTAGTTTAATGCATAAAGAGCTATTAAATTCCGCTATTTCTGTTCTTTCCCACAGGGCGTGCATTGTCGAAATAATACGAGTAGAGTAACTGCTTTGTTCTTGTTAGAGTAACATTTGAAAATACTTGCTGTGGCACACGGCGTTTCCGCGGGACAAAGGCAACCCCACCCAAGAGAACCTTGCATTGTCCAGGATAAAAGTAACGTTTGTTTTAGTCCAGGTCATGCTTATTCTCTCCAATCCGTCCAACTACTTTGGCTTGAAGAGACCCAGACAGAAAATCATCATCATAATCATCGTTTCAGCCGCATTACGTCCATTGCCAGACACAGGTTCTTCTTTTATGCGTTTTTCTTTCCACGCAGAATATAGTCGCTAATTTCGTCCTATCGGCCGTTATCCGTCTGGCCCAGCGGTTTAAGACGCGGACCGCTCGAAAGAATGTTACAGGTTCGAATCCTACTCGGTGTCTTACTTTTGTTTTTTTTTGTGTGTTCAAGTTTATATATAATTTTTTTATTGTTTTTAGACAAGTTTAAAAAATGTAGTTAATGTTTAATGTAACCGAGCAAGGCTCGGTCGCCCAGTTACTATTTTTTAAATACACACAATTTGAAATAGGTTATATTCTACCTTGTCCTGTCTGGTGGACTGTATAGGCGGATTCTCCGAAATAAAGTTCAGACTTTTTTTTAACAATTAAAAAATTTCCTGGAAGATTGTTTTCACGTAATAATTAATTTCTATTTGTTTTCGATACCAAGGAGTATTTTAATCGATCGAACTGGCAATTTATAAGATCGGAGAAAATATCTCCGATTTTATAATTTGCAAGTAGTATTTTTTAGGCTCAATGAAAATGATACTAATTAGAGGAACACCTCTAATTAGTATCATTTTCATTGAGTCTAAAAAATACGACCTTATACAACAGTTTAAGGGCGTTCGGACGATACGCGGAGGACGAGCCCACGATTTGATGCGTATAATTAGAAAAACTCATGATTTTACGGAAAAAACTTCTAGGAAAGTTTTTAATTGGTAAAAATAAGTTTTAAGAAATTAAAATAATTGTAAAAAATAATTTTAAGGATTCCTCAAAATTATTTTTTTAAATATTATTATTTGTAGTTCACTCTGTCGTGTTATACCTACGGTTGTGTAAGTATTACCTACGCTATAATTACCTACGAGGGAGAATACACAGTGACTGTGCACAGCTTATCTCTATTATCCTTAGTTATCGTATTTGAAACGTATCCTTTGTGTATCGACGTACCAATAGTCCTTATTATACCGATTACACGCGCTCGGGTAGATGAAAGCTGATATTCGGGATGCATTTTCGACTGTATTGCTCATACCTGTATATGTAATAATGTACTAATGGATGGAATAAACTACGGATGTAATAATGGAACCGTATCGAACATAACCATGTTTTAAAAAATCAACGAAAATAGTTCAGAAAAGTTTCTGGATTTGTTCGTTAAGAATTGTTGTCTGTTTTGAAGACAAATGTAGCAGAACTTGTTGATTCCGCGGGAGTGTCTACGCGTTATTAGAGCTTACGTGTTAAGCATCTCCGGATGTGGTTCTTGGATTCATCTTTGGTACTTTTACGACAACTGGCATAAAATTTCTGACAATCGTTTTGTTTAGAGATAAATAAAATGTGAAATTGCGAGGATTATAAATAAACAAAAATCAAACTTATTTAAGTAAACAAGGATGCGGCGTCGAACTTTGTTACCTGAACCAAGCAAAAATCAAAAACGATATAAATAAATTAAATTGCCGCTCGAAATGTCCGCGTCAGTTCAGAAATGAGGCGGAATGCAGGCGCCTCGGACAAGTCTCCAACTTTTTACAACTTCTATTTGCACAACTTGCTTCGTTACTTTCGCAGATATTGACGGAACTTTGCTGGTGTTTCCATTAAACTCTATGAAGGGTAAAGTTATTTGGCACAACGAATTTTTAATAATTACAAGGTTCTGTCTGGATTAAATTTTCGTTCGATTTCGATTTCCGTTCCCAAATTCCCGTTTCCGGGGAACGTTCCTCATTCCCGTTTACGGGAATGTTCCCGGGAACATTCCCAATTTCAGGGGAACGTTCCCGTCTCAATTTTATTTTTTCATCATATGAATGTTTTCTGCTATAGGTAGTTAAGTATTCTTAATATGTATATTCATCAGCAGATCAAATATCAAAATAATTCATTTTTAGCCCATAATTTTGAACCTATTACCAAGAAAGTCGGCACGTTTAAAAGGTCAATTTCATATTTTTATATAATTGTATAACATATTAATGACCATAAAACAATAAAAATGCTTTTTTTCTCGATTAATAAGATGTATATCCTATGGAAACGGGTCTCGTTCCTGGCATCAAGGAAACGTTCCCGGCAACAAGGGAACGTTCCCTAGAAATTTGGGAACGTTCCCAGGGAATGTTCCCACATTTTTTGGAGATGTTATGGATTATTGGAAATATTTGAATTATAACCATATTAATAAATGCTTTTACATAAGTTTAATACATTTGCATTGATAAAAAAATTGTCTGATAAATAAAATTATAACTTTCCCAGACATTTCCAATTATTGGGAACGTTCCCGGGTTCGGTTCACCGTCTGCAAGTAAAGATTTTTTTCTGCAATGCTAATCTATAACCTAATTTTACATGATTTACTCACATAGTGTAGACTAGTCGGAATATACTACTACACTATGTTAATATATTTCTGGGAGGTCACAGTGAGATATTCTGAACTAATTAGGTTAAAAAAAAAACGACGGGTTGCACTCTGGGAGTGCTGGCAGAAGTGAAAACTTGAATATTAACGTTGTGCATTTTTGATATTTTGGAATGGTTAGGGAATAATTTTGCACGAATTGCTTTAATTATCAGTATAAAATATTTCAAATCTTTTCTGAACCACAGTCTGTCACAAATGTCACAAGCATGACCAAATTCATTTTCAAATAGACAGCAGTATGGCCACTACACAGACGGTCGAGCCATCAGCTGTCACCATCCATGGATGCGCGTAGCACGCTGTAACATAAACACACACGAACATTCGCGCAAGCGCCCTGCGCCGTCTTACGAATTTTCGATCAGGCCACGTGTCCTGACGCGAATCTATCATTTTTTACCCATTCCAAAAAAAGTGCACAACGCCGCTAAAGAAGTTTTCACTTCAAAAATCGAAAATCCGGACGCCATCATGGGTTCCAAAAACTAGTTTAGATTCGAATTCCGCTTTAGCTACTCGTAACTCGCATCTAGTTGACTCGAAGTGTTTCGCTGTATTTTTGATACATATAAACATACCATCACGCTTTTTTCCACAAGGGTAGGCCATTGAGTTGCTACGATTTTATCAAACCTCAGGCGCCAAACAAAACATAAACTCATTCGTAATACAAAAATAGAAATATATCATCATCATTATTAGGTCTTTTTGTCTCCACTGCAGGAGCAGAACCCTCTCTGTACTACCTGAGCTATTCTTGGCCAGAGCAGCCAGAGGTTTTTGACCTACACTCTCCACGCTGGAAAGACGGGTAGGAGAGGAAATATTATTATGCAAAACAGACAAAAACTTGGGTGTTGTAATAAAATCGACTTTCGTTGGAGCATGTCTATGTCTATAAGCATATTACGTCGAAAGTTCACTTCTTTATTTTATGCCACAAAAAGGTTGCTCAGTGAAAACGTATAAACCTATTTTTTCATTCCCAATATAAAATTTTACAGTTGATTTTGACACGTTCGAGCGAGCCTCGTTTTGTTTGTCCGTTTACTAGTTAGTAGATTCAGCCAACAAAACAACTGGAAAACTGTTTTGGACTATATGCCGTGGAAATTGCGTCGATAAAAGCCTATACCGCGGCAACGAGAATTTCGACACCACCCGATGGGATTGAACGAAACACCTTTTAAAGGCGCGTAGACTGACGGAAAATAAAATTAAAAAATAAAGTTTCGTAAAAGAAGAAACGTTTTCATTTTTGACTTTGTTTTAGCTAATAGTATTCCCCACTTTTTTATTTGAAATTCCTTTGAAGATATGACGAAGAATAGGTAGATACCAAGTAAAACTCTAGCTGCAACATAGCTGTGTGTGATTGTGTAAGGTACATAAATAATTTGCCGATATTGTAAGACGTTGACGTATCAAAGTGGGCAACTCTCATGCAGTATGATAACTATGTCACGGAAATAAATACCCTATCAGATCCTTTTTCCTAATGAAATAAACAGATCTAGCAGTTAGAATATGTTTCGCGGCTCTAAGAAGGCAAACCCCAGGACCGTAAGATCCAAAGGCCACTTTCAGCGGGATGGTGGACACAGGATTAAAAATGGTAATGGGTTGCCGAATAACATAATTCGCATTCCCTCTGGAACATTTTTCTTTTTCCTCAAACAAGCATGAAATGATTATTTAGAAGATAAAAAAGGCGATAAAAGATAAAACATACGAAGGCTGTATTTTCTGTTACTATGATTATCTTACTATAAAACATGTTAATGTTCTGTGATCAGTAGATTAGCCAACAACTAACATTTCCTTTTGACAAGGTCGTCGAAATCGGGCTTTTCATGCTCATAAAATGTCCAATGTGGTGGTCGCGTCGCTGGTCGGGTCGTTGGATTCCCTCTAATATGGTTGAGTTTAATGATCGCTGATCCGTACGTCAACTCGTGAACGAGTGCTGCCGAGAGCAGTCAGCTAGGCTTTTTTGTCTCTTTGTATTTCTTATTAGGTAATTTTTGTTTATTTATTGTACAAGCATTACATGTTATAATGTGTCAACACTGTGTTACCTATATATATTGTAAGACATAATAATATGACAAAGCCATTCGGGCGAGTAGGAGACCAATACTGTGAAATAAGTGCGAAACGCTAACACAGGCT
The DNA here is from genome assembly GCA_963555685.1 of Acrobasis consociella. Classification (NCBI taxonomy): domain Eukaryota; kingdom Metazoa; phylum Arthropoda; class Insecta; order Lepidoptera; family Pyralidae; genus Acrobasis; species Acrobasis consociella. Next base: position 19,483,121 of record OY743104.1, read on the forward strand.
TGTTTTTTTTTATAAATTCAATTTTAATGTACACTAGACGTAATGTGAGTTATACTTAACTAGCTGATGCCCGCGACTTCGTTCGCGTGGACTTTATGACTCCGGCGTATATATATGCTCATCAGGCTGAAGAACTTTTGCTAATGCGTCATTAATGTATATTTCTTACAGTTTAGCTGGACCATTATGTTTCTGAATCAGGTGTGCTTGACCTTCGATTTATATACCTTAAAAAAATTCTCATCAGGCTGAAACAACTTTTGTTAAGGGGTCATTTTTATATTTCGTATTATAGTTTAGCTGGACCATTATGGTCCTGCATCTTGTGTTACAGACCTTCGATTTTTATATCTCAACAAAAATGCTCATCAGGCTGAACTACTTTGGCTAAGGCATCATTTTATATTTCTTATAGTTTAGCTCGACCATTATGGTTCTGCATCAGGTGTTCCAGGTCTTCGATTTTTATTATTCAATAGAAAATTCTCAGCAGGCTAAACAACTTTTGCTAAGGCATTTTTATATTTCTTGTAGTTAAGCTGAACCATTAAGTTTTTGCATCAGGTGTTCCAGATCTTCGATTTTAATATCTCAACATAAAATGTTCATCAGGCTGAACTACTTTTGCTAACGCGTCATTCTCATTTTATATTTCTTATAGTTTAGCTGGACCATTATGCTTCTGCATCAGGTGTTCCAGATCTTCGATTTTTATAACTCAACAAAAAATGCTCATCGGGCTAAACAACTTTTGCTAAGGCGTAATTTTTATATCTCTTGTCGTTAAGCTAGACCATTTAGTATTTGCATTCTAGTTCTTCGATTTTTTCTCAACAAAAAATGTTCATCAGGCTGAACTACTTTTGCTAAGGCGTCATTTATACATTTCTTATAGTTTCGCTGGACCATTAAGGTTCTGCATCAGGTCTTCCATTTCCCAAAATCAATTATAGCCTATATGTTGCTCAGGCTTAACGGCTATATAACAAAAAAAGTTTCATTCGAATCCGTCCAGTATTTTCGGAGATTAGCGTGTACTAACAGACGAACTATTGCCCATAGAAATTTTTTCTTTAAACTTTAAATGATGATAACTTTTTTATCTGACGTCAGATTTCGATGAAACAAAGCCTATATGTTGCTCAGGGATGAGCTTAATCTTTTAGTGAAAACCGCGTGAAAATCTGTTCAGGAGTTTTAAAGATTAGCGAGTACATACAGACAGACAGACAAAAAAAAACTAAAAAATCTATTTGGGTTCTGTTACTCTTTTTTATCGCTCACACCTATTTTTTGTAAATTTTATCAAATTTACAGACACGCGGTTCTACTGTTTTATTATATGTATTGATGATATTGATGACGTGTAAAAGTGTAAAGGTTCAATTATTGAATAAACATTTGAATTTTGAAAGTTTGGTACACATACATTTGTTACACATAACATCCATCGCAATATTTTCATTTCCGCTCGAAACATATAGGTAATAAGAGGACCCAAATTAAATGAATTACCTCCCCTCTGGCTGCTTCCAAATTCATTTAATAAAATAAACATAAATACACGAACTAAAAAGAAAATGAAACATTTGAGTTGACTTTACTACCAGATAACCAATACCGACCATTCTATTCCGGTATCGGTTGTTATTTTAGGATAAGTCGTTAAGCCAAGTTGTTTGTTTTAGCTATAGACTGAAAGCCCTTGTTTTAATGTTGCTTGTAATATACTAGGGGATAAAAAGTTACATCCATGCTGGCCTGTAAAAAAAATCGTTAAGCTTATCGAGAAAATGGGCGATAATGTCACTAAGCGTAAGCGGGGCGGAATAACACTTGATAGTGTAGCTATAATAAATTAAAATATTTTTTAAGAAATCTACAGGAATAAAGATGAGATATCTACCAGTCTTCGATGCATATATATTTGTTCCAAATATTACATGAGCATGCCTACAAAATAAATAGGTATTTCATTACACATTTCAAGGTATAGATGGTAACTATTTTCTAATAAGAATAGTTTGAAACGGCTTAACAAATTCCATTGATTACTATGTCCATCCATGTGAAACCTTAACATATAGAAATAATTTTTATTTATAAAAAAATACAGAGTATTGTTCTTAAATAACTGAAGAAAGGTAGGTGACAAAAGATGCAATACATACAAGAAAGTACTTTTATGTAAAAGATAGCTTATTCATATAGTTTGGCTGTTTACCCTTCAGTTTTATAGACCACCTTCTTTGACTAACGTTTACGAAGAGTTGCAAAAATACAAAGAAGCCCAAAGGCTGTATGTAAAATTGTATGTAAAACTGATTTACGGAACTAACCCTTTATTAATTCCATAAATACAATTCTAAGATCTCAAAGTAGAAGATACCTAGAACAAAATTGAGTTGTTAAAGTAAAGTCATTTGTGTGGTTTGAAAAAATTAAGATGACGATCCAAAAAATAAATCAATGACATAAATGGTTGTGTTATTGTTAGGACGTTTAAAGGTATTTGTGTGGTTAAAATAATTTACGATGATGATTCCAAAATTACCAATGACATAAATGGTTTTGTTATTGTTAAGATGTTTAAATAGTCACGGACTAACTATTATTAAACTGTTAAACTTCCCAGCTTTCCGAGCTCCAACTTTAAATACAAGTTGATATCATACAAAAGTAACTAACGTTCTGCGAACTCGTAAACTTTATCTGTTAAAATAAGTTTAACTTAACATGAAGCCAAATGCATCGACGTATTTACAAATACATTTATTGCAAAGCGAATAAAATGTTCGAGACAGAGGAAATCTTTGCTAGGAGATGCTTTTCAGTTTTATAACATTATATGTTGCCTTATACCGTATCTGTTGGGGGATTTGAGACATGCCGGCTGTTCCATCTCGGAATTTATTGATAGGCGAGTGACCAGTATCGGGAAATATAATTTGATTTTCTGCGAGGCGGGCTGTGTCGTCCCTTTCCGCTTCAATGACTTGTAACTAGGTTATCGATGTGCAAGTTTGTTCTTCGCAACTTTAAACATTTGTCATTTAGGTATACTTTTCGTTACATAACAGCAAATGATATTTTTTAATAATAAGCAAACAAGATGAGGCTTAAATACTCAGCATTAATTTATAAATTACCTGATTTAGCAAAATAAAATGACATAGGTATCTACTTATAAGTCAGTTCATGTTCCTGATAATAGCTAGTTGAGGTAAATGAATTAGTTTAGTTACCTAGGTGATATTCGAAGGTTGTGTACGAGTGGTACGGTAGTTGCTGAATTGCGTGAGGATACAGATCTAACACGTAGAGGCCTTTTGGAGAAGTAGATATCATGTGGCGCTATCCCGCCAAAACCCAATGGTGTACCCTTGAATAGGTCTCGACAGGCAAAAGATCTATTGCATAAAAGAGAAAGCTATATAGTTTATGTAATAAGATTGGGATAGACAGATGTTGGGATATTGCAATAGGAACAACGTCACCTGTCGTAATCATGATTACCTTCTGACTATTGCAGACAAGTGGGTGGTTTGCCGCCCACTACATGGGCCCCTCAAACGCGCCGACAATAGTTGCCGGCAAAGGAGCAACACCGGTGCAGGTGACTCGGGGGGTCGAGCTCGAGAGGTGTGCTGCGCTTTCTCCGAAAGTACTCGCAGCGTGATGCCCTTTAACACTTCCACCCCTGGAGTAATAGCTCTAACGACTCCTCTCTGCACGGCCAATTAAGGCAAAGCAGAGCTGAAAGTCCTGCGAGCCCGCAGGACTTTCAGCCCGACTGATGATGACGCGTCGGGGACGAGGGCTCTGACCGGCTCTCTGAAGCACTCGGGTCCGTGGTGTCGCTACTCACCGACAGCTCGCCACAACCTGCCCTGCGGGCTTATTATTATTGTTATTATCCAATCTTGTTATGTATTGTCTAATTCTTTTGACATACTCACACAATAAATCTAAGCACTAATTATGTCAATAACATAATCTTATAGCGTAAGCATACTGCAAAACAAAATTTAATTTCAGCTTCATTTCGAATTTCTAACAACCACTTATGTACTTAAGTAATTACTTCAGAGACTTGTAATTTAATTACAAGAATAGTACACACTAAATATTTCACAAAAACGGAAACGACGAAAATATCTTTAAACTTCTTTCATAATTAAAAATTTATTCTATCACTTGGCAGCGTCTACTAGATGTTGTCATATTTTCATAGAAAACTGAAACAATATTTTTGTCATCGTAATATTTTCCCGGAATTTCGTATTTTACCAGAATTTCTCTCGCGGTTCGTAAATTCATGAAATTATTAAAGAGTAACAGTGTCTGGAATACTTCACGTCTTTATTGTGTTGTGTGCATACTTTAAAATATATTTCCCACTTTATGTGTTGTAAAGGGGAGCTACACAATTTTATTTCTAAAGTTTATTTCAATAAATATACCTACCCATGCAAAATTAGAGTTTTCCACTAAAAGTCTCTGAGCTTTATTGCGAAAAGATTTACAACCGTCCCACGTCATACCTCATTGGGAATGCAGTTGTAGGAGTTGTAGCGCAAGATGTTTGTGCTTGTCTTGCAGCTCTCTGAGCAGAAAATCTCACCGCACAAAACTTTCGCAGTAATAAAATTGTAAAATGCTTCCGAAAAAAGTGTGAAACCAATTGCGCGTTAAAAATAAAAAGCAAATAAACGTGCAGTTTTATTTCATGGAACGCGTGAATACTCGAGTCCACAAAAGGCTCGAGTGCCAATTGATAACCACAATAACCTCGGCCACTGATCGCAAAATGAAGGCGATTCCATTACTTCAAGCACTCTCTTCTTGCTTGCCTTAAAATCAGGACGGAATTTTTCTCGGCCATTTGAAAATAAAGTTAGTTTGCTTACTGCGAATAGTATTGTTGCCAACTCTTTTGTTTTTAATTTACAGGAAAAGATGCGGTTATGGCAAAAATATGTAGGTTAGGTTATGTTAGAATTGCGACCCCCCACGGCACGAGGCGAGCGAGCGAAGCGAGCGTGCCGCGGCAGCGGCCGGGGAGTTTTAAGGTAGAGAGCCCTTATAGTAACTACATATTTAGTTGGGTGTCAACCAATGAATTTTCAAACTCAAACTTAGGGCGATAATAACAAGGGCTCAAAAACATGGTTCTGGCAAAACTATATAGGTTAGGTTATGTTAGAACTGCGACCACCCAAGGTAGAGAGCCTTTAGTAACTAAGTATAATAGTGTTACAAATGCTATAAAAAATATAATTATAATTTTATGTTAGCCGTTTTGCGTCTTGAAACGAGATGATAGATTTTGATAAGATGTCAGTTAAAAAAATATCTTTTAATAATTTAGAAAAATGTGTTTATGACATCGAAATCATCTTCCATAATTTAGTAACTTTGGGCAAAAATAAAGTAGGATTTTAAAAACATATAGTTTTTGGACAAAAATATAATTGAAAATGGGGTTCTCAATACATTTTCGCAAATACAGAAAATTAAAAAAATAATAACGTTTTCTAACTAATAAAATTCGTATTACAGAATTTAGTCTTTAAGATGATGTACACGCCCACCATCACACTAAAATTGAACTATGGATCTTACTATTTCGTAGATCCACATGATCCAAAATACTCTGTCTGCCCCATTAAGAATAAAGGCGTGATAGTATAAATAAGTAGGTCTAGGTATCTATATGTTTTTTTTATATATTATACTTTTATGTAATACAAACTATGTTTATAGTTGTCATCTACATAATAATTGTGATCACTACGTAAGACACTATACCTACTACTAATCTTCATCTTAATTGTATTCTATTCAACATTTACATTTTTGAAGAAAAACAAACTACTTTATCCTAATATCTGCCATTGCAGTATTCACTCGTACCACTGACATATTACTTAAGTCAGAATTGACTTATTCACAATAAAGAAAATAAAAGAAATTTCTTACCCAAAAGGCAAAATCATCAAAACCATAGAGGTTTTCATTTTGGCTCAGTCAAAACGAATAGAAACATCAATGTACGTTATCTGTACTTTTTATACGTTCTAAAACGGTACGGTGTGGAAAGGGCTATGCTCGGTGTTTCTCTACGTGATCGAATCAGAAATGAGGAAATTCGTAAGAGAACTAAAGTCACTGACATAGCCCAGCGGATTAGCTCGTTGAAATGGCAGTGGGCGGGACACAGAGCGCGACGAACCGATGGCCGATGGGGCAAAAAGGTTCTCGAATGGCGACCACGTACAGGCAAGCGAAGCGTAGGACACCCACCCACAAGATGGTCTCTGGTCTCTGGTCGCTGGATGCAAGCCGCTCTAGATCGGTCATTTTGGAAATCTTTGGGAGAGGCCTATGTCCAGCACCAGAACGTTGTGCGGCTGAAATGATGATGATGATGAGTTGCACCATTATGGTTCTACATCAGGTGTTCCATTTTCCAAAATCAATTATACCCTATATGTTGCTTAACTGCTATACAACAAAAAAGACGGATTTATTTGAATCCGTCCAGTATTTCCGGAGATTAGCGTGTATGAACAGGCACAAAATGACAAACAGAAAAACAGACAGACAGATAAAAAGACAAATAAACAGACTTTTTTCTCACTCTATTACTATATCCCCCTCGCCTCAATTATTTTTTATGTATTCAATGTACAGTCACATTACTTTACTCTTTTATTATATGTATAGATGTATAGATATAGATAATTAGTTTTTACGCGAATGGCAAGCCCCCTAACGGAAGAACCACGCAACCATACGCTCATCTTCATCACGTGACGAACGATGAACAAACTTTGACCAAAAATATATGCGCACGGCGAAGTGCCGTGTGAATTCCAATGAGTGTATTGAGTGTTGCTTATTACCCAAGTCCATTACGGCCGTGTGTCACTAGCATAACTGTCCCGGCCAGCATACGATATTCGCACGTACTCGTATAATCCGCCGAAATGCCCTTAATGTCTAACCCTCATATTCATAAAAATTAACAGGCGCTTGCTAAACCTGTTTTAGTTAAAACAACTTTTGTTCCTTTTCCTTTTTCAATAACATTGACATAGTAAGAACAAGTCAAAACACATTTAAAATAAAACAGCTTTTGTGAACTTCTATGAATATGGGGGTAATACTGTAAATGTTTCTAAATCTCATGATAGGTCCCCTTATAGATGGATAAGGATGGGTTCTTCTGATGAAAAAGTTTAGCAAATCATTTGTGATCTGATCAAAGAAATAAACGGCCAAGTGAAATTTTCCTTTATGAATACATTATTTATAAGTTGATCGCCTATTATTATTAATTAGAAGCCCTACTTATGTCAAATAGTTTTATTAACCGAGTGAACGAAGCTAGCGAAACATCTCAGTTTCGAGATTAGCCAAAAAAATTTTTGTCCAACTGTAAGTCAGTTTGTCCGGCTGTTCCCACGTATAGGTCGCATTTCTCAACCGATTCTTGACGTTCTATATTTACGAAAATAATGAATAATCAGTATCATTTAATTTATTTCGAAGTTTAGGGGTACTAGTTCCTATTTAGAATTGTTATAGAATTATTTGATACTACGTACTTGCTTAAACTATGCATAGTAATAGATATATCATGGTGATTTCGAGAAGGATACTTCGCAGCGCAACCAATTTCAATAAAAAATTGCAGCGAAACTAGAAACCTAAGCTTTTCTTTTGATAGACCTAGAATTTTATAGACATATCAATGTAAAAGTGGTTTCACCGGGGAGCATGACATAAAAAAAACTTCTTTAGGCATTTTGACTTGTGCCACTGTTACCGAAACCGATACCAAGTTTTCACTTCTGTCGGTACTCCCTGAGCGCTACTTGTTTTTTATGTAGGTACATATAATTTTATAGAACATTCTTTTTTTATTTAAATTTATCGAAAACGGTTGTGTACTGTTTGGTGTAGAAGTTGGTTTTTAATTTTGAAAAATTAAAAACCAACTTCTACATATGAGTCGGGGGTGATTCGCGAAGTCTACATCTCTCAGAGCCACTAGCATATAATAGTGATATGATTTTTTTCACTTGTCCATAAATAACCGTTTAGCAGATAGAGGGGGGGGGGATACTTGGAACTGTAACGAGACTGTAATTTTAGTTTTACTTTTAAGTTTTAATTTGACGTTTACTATATACTCGTATTCTTCGACAATTCTCGTGGCTCCCATTTACAGGGCCAAGGAAAACTTTAGTCCTACGCATTTTTTTTTTACTGTACGCGTCTCGTCTGGCTTAATATTTACAATCTTAATTTAGTACATTAGGAAATTGAAATTATTCACTTATTTTATTTACAAACTAATTTAAGATGCCACTGGTAACCCTACGAGACGGTGCCTGAGGACAAGACACCAAAGTCCGTGTCCTTCGCCGAGCCGCGATGCCTCAGCTACTCTGAAGACGAAGTTAGCTCTTTTAATAGATATAACCAGGATCCTGATGCCACACCCTTTGTACCACCTAAGTACAGAAGGCACAGGATCACCGATGATGACAGAGATGACTTGGTCACAGAGTGCAAAGAGTTTATGAGGCAAATCGAAGAAGAATTGGAAACGGCGAGGAACCTAAAGACGACTATAAAAAAAATACAACATCGCCTCGAATACAAATTATTGACTTGACCGAGTTCGTGGAGCCAAAAAATGTTACCCCGGGCTACCATCCCAGCGTCTGCACACAGACGTCCCCGGAGGCTTTCAACGAAATTCCCCCCGACATTGAGCGGTCGTCCGAGCCTGCTCTCTTCAAACAATTTGAGGAGCAGGCCCGGCTGATCAGCGAAAACAAGAGAGTGCTGGACGAGATAAGGGAGATGGTGATCGCGCAGCAATCTGGTCCCATGACTTACGCACGCGCAGCGGCCCGCCCAGCCTTGGCGAAGCCGACCGAGCGGGGAGCCCTGCTGTCCCTTGTCGTCACATCCAAGGATGTGTGCGACACGGGGGAGCAGGTGCTCGACAAAGTTCGAGAAGCGGTTGACGCCAAGGATGGGTGGGTTCGAGTGGAGCGCGTGCGTAAGGCAAAGGACCAGAAGGTTATATTTACTGCAGCTTAAATATTTCTTTATTTTAGTGAAACGTTCTAAGGGTTCTTTCTGCAGTTAAGATGTCTTGAAGTAGGTGAAAGGAATCGCGGAATAAAAAATGGAGTTCAGAATGTTTGTTTGACGTTTACTTAAAATATATTTTATTAAATGAGATGTAATTATCTACATAACATTATGTTAATAACATGTTTAGGTAAATAAAATAGTAAAATAAGAGTAGCGTATTGGAATGGCATATCTACGTACATATTAACTGAATGAAATACAATTATAAGTATTATTTACATAAACTTTAATTTATATCAAAAAGGCGGTATATAAATGTTATCCTGGCCAACATAGACTCTGATCAAGTCAGTGGGTTAAAGGAAAAAAAATCGGCCTTAGGCTCTATCTACCCCATTAGGGTTTAATTTAAGATCATATCCTCCTACATTACAAAAGTTAAATTGCGAGGTTGCTATAATGCATTCATTCATTCATTCAGTGTAATTTGTCCGTATATATTTATTTATTTATACATCCAAAGTAAAACTTCTAAAAGGCCTGACAACCACTAAAATCTGTCCTCCCCAATATCGTTGTTTTCAACATTTAAAAGCATTTCCTTTTTTAATTACTTCCAAAACCTTAATGTAGGTATATGAGGTACAAAAGTAAAAAGTACCTGCCAAATAACAAGTGAAAAGGGGTATTCACCCCATAGGGGTCGACGCAATTTACTCATACAGCCCTCAAGCCAGGGGCAGCAGCCCTCCATGTTAGCTTTATATATTTCTATAAGCCGAGTCTGGTTTGGTCTAGCCATAAATTTAATTGATCGCTCAGTGATTCGCTTGTCGTTATTAAACAGAATTAAATTGTATTTCTCTCAGTGAGGTGTAATAAAATATTGATTGCTGAACTTAGCGAAAGAGCTAGCTCGGGCCGTGATTCTGTTAACATAAGGAATATGAAGCGAAATAAGAGTAAATATAAATAAGACAAAATTCCCACCTTCTGTGCTGGCTTCTATACTGAAATCCAGTTTTCTTTAAAAAATTTTATAGAATGCAATGCTATCAGTATAATATGGACTTTCTCTAAAAATAGCAACTTTGAAATGTACTTATATAAGGTTTAACAAAATATACTGAACAATTTAAGGGTGAATTCAGTCCACGATACTTTCCCCAAGGAACACGTATTGAAATATGAAAAGTAATTTTTGGCTGATCCGAGATTGTATGGAAAGCTAAAAATTATTTTTCTAATTTCGATATATATTTCTATAGAAAAGTTGTTTACTATCACAGACTGCAAAATAATTTCATATATTTTTTAGACCCTTTATACCTATATATATTTATACAGCTTATATTAAGACAAGTAACGCGTCAACAGTATGCAGTTTTTAACAAAAGTTACCAACAACAATATCATTCAAAATATCGTAATTATCTACTGGTACCGCTAGTATTAAATGGTTTGCTGAGTAGGTACCGCCATGCATTAAAAAGAACGATTAAGCACAGCGATACAAATATATTTGTAAGTAACTCATCTTCTAACTCGATGTAATTCAGTCAGTTATATAAAAAAGAATAAGGCAACACACGAATTTCACAGATGGCCCGTCCCGTGCCGTGCCTAGAAAAATCGTTTTCACTTAGGGAGCCGTAAAAATCCCGTAAACCGACAGCCTAGATTCATTGCAACACGCTTTTTGCTTCATTTTACTTTCCCTGAGTTGATTGAAATTCTGCCATCCAAGAAAAAAAATATTAAAAATATTATCCGCGTCTCTCGTTGAAAACATCTTCTAATTACTCTTATTTTTCCAACCAACGTAATAACGTTGGTTGGCAAAAGTGTACTTATTTTAAGAGTATTTTAAAATGCTTGTCAACCACTACGATAAGCATCAAAGAAGTAGGTACTTCGAAAAATTTGTAAGTCTATTCGAAATAGATGTAACCTTAAGGAATATAAAATAAAGAAGTCTATCGTAGCAAGCAAAGCACTTATATTTTTAGAAGCGGCGACTTAGCGAAATAAGGAAATTTTAAAGATGCATGAAAGCCAAGGCAGAGAGCTTAACATACGCCTTACTCCGGAATTCATTAAAAAGAAAACAGTAATCCATATTTGAATTAGAAACGGCAAAGAGCGGAACGAATAAACACTTGAATGTGCGGATCATACGAGAGGACGGGCTTGACCGGAAGTTTCCACTACCCCCACTTTCGCGCGTTAATGTATTTCGGAAACCCCAACGCAGGCGAGCACAACCAAATTCTCTCCGCAATTGGGTATTTTCCTAAGCCAAAAATAAATTATTTGATACTGATAATAAAATGCAACGTCGCAAAATAATGTCACTTGTCTTAGGAACATATCCATTTTAACGTGATTTAAATTTATTATTGCAGAAAAAGCTATAATAAGAGCGCTATTTGACTCCATAAAACTATGACGTCATCTGCCTGTATTTCATACTAAATCCCATAGAAACTGTTTGTTTTGACGTTTAGAAAAAAGTATCTGATTTGACTTGTTGGAAAATAGCGGATTGTGAGACCGCTGTTGTGCCTACTCCATATAATGTACAAAGGTTGTGTTTGGGCCTTTGTGTGAAACGAAACGTGGCGCGGAACGTTTTGCTGAGCACGCCAATTTAGTTATACCCCTTTTTACGTTTTTCAGGTATACTACTGCTCTCCCAATTAACATTTACCAGAAATTTTATGCCGGAAACTCTATTAAGCGTTTTATTTCTGTACTGCACGAATTTTAACAGCCACTAATTTTGCTTTTAAATCTATGAATGATGATATGAATTTTAGAAAGTCGCTGAAATAGATTCGAAAATTTCAAATTCGTTATGTAGTATTTTTACAAATGATGGCAATGAAACCATAATTAGATCCAGGTATTTTAAGTAGGTAAATAAGATTAGATAAAGGCATATATAAATCTGAATCGACTTTTTTTCTTAGGCCAATCCAAACTAAGAAAATAAAAATTAGGTTTAAAGTATTATAGTAAAAGTAAAGTAAGTACATAGTTTATTTAAAGTATTTTTAGTGGTGGTAAAGGGCAAGGCAGATCAACTGTAATCGAGCGCACTCCTGAAAGTCTGTGTTTCTTATGGTGTTTTGTGTTAGTTAAACTGCTTAAAGACATCTGACTTCTTGACGAATACCATCTTATGATGACAGCAAGGACATCAAGGCGTTTTAGAAGCACGGAAAATGTATATAATGCCACGTGTGATTGATCACAAAACGAATTAACAAACGCTCCTCGTAACTTAACTTGCGATAGCGCTAGCAACCCGTACTCCCGTAAACCGTTGGGCCCCATCCTGATTACGTCTAAAATCTTAAAAATAAACATCCAGACAGAGCAAAAGTAATTCTATTTGGCAATACAATTGTATTTAGAGAGCAATTTCGTGATTATTGTACATTCTAATTGGATTGCCCGTGACGTCACACAGTTATAACGTATAGCGGATCCTCGCAGCCCCGCTCCCGCTCCGAGGGCCCCGCACCTAACACGAGGCGTGCTAGTTCATTTAGCTCAAAATGTGCGAGTCGAGAGGCTCGTAAATATATCGGAAATTGGCATATTTTATAATTTGTAACATTTCATATGACGAAAAAGAAATTTTGTGGTTGTATGTGTCTGATGGACCTTACTCAAACAGAATTTTGGCAGCATGATTTTCTTGCTTATAAAGTCTGTATTTGGATGTTATAATTCAGATGTTTCAATACGATAAAAAACAATCAAACATATCCAATCAATGCATTAAGTTATTATAAAACCTGAAATGGATAAAACCATCCTTTGTGCAATTTCAGTCCATGCTCATTTCCAAACAAATTAATCAAATAATATTAGACTACCTATTTTCGACAAAAATGTTTTGAGAAAACCAAACTCACTCAATAAGACCCATTTAGTTAAGCGCTTATTTACTGTGGTAAGATGATTAAATAAAGCAATCAATCTTCACGTAAAAGAAGATTTTTGCTAAATTTTTATAAAGAACGTCATGGTTTCAAAAAATGGATTAAAAAACAACATGTACATGTAGTACCTAGTTAGTAATTACTCGCCTCTTTCGTTTTACTCGAGCAATGTGAGCTGGGTTGGAATCGGATGTAATTTCGTTTGGGTACAAGAGACCCGTAATTACACGACCGAATTAAATAGCGCTGAATTAGCCAAAGATGTAAGCTCCTTTCACATTACGAATATTATAAAATGTAAGTTTCTACTAATATTTTCCAGATTTATTCCGACTCCTAAGTATTCGAGATCAGTATGTTTGATGCGTTTTTGTATCTATATAATTTTTCAAAACTAAAAATCTACTTTACCCCCGAAATAAGGTACTACCGGCTGACAAGGCCCACAGTTTTGCAAGGCCCAAGCGCAGAAAACCATTTAAAATACATTTGACTCGCGCCAACTTCATGGTACGTGTGAAACAGACCAATAGGAACGCAAGAATGCAGTAGCCGGCAGCGCGTGGCCACCATTTCGCCAGTGACGGCCAGTTGTTCGCTGACTTTGGTCACGGCCACTCATTTAACTAATTATTGCTCCCACAAAACGTTAATTTTCACTTGTTTATATTACGATTTGTAAGTAAATTTTTGTAAAGTGCGTTTATTTGATCATTATTCTTTTGATATTAACATAGCCATGTGCTATTATATATGTATTTATTTCTAAAATGATCAATTTGTGTTGCGAGGCCCACGTCGTTTAGGAAGGCCCAACAAAATTGTTGCTTGGGGCCTTACAAAACTCGACTGGGCCTTCCAACCCTACTGCAGTCTAACAAGGCCCCTTAATGATATTATAATAAGAGTGATAAATTAAAAAAAATATGTTTTTATTGATGTACAGTGCTTACTTATAGATACACACAACTTATAGATACACTTATGTTTTTTTATTTATTTGTTCTTAGATCATTAAATGTCTTCCCCGAAGAAGAAGCGGGGGAGTCGGTGTGAAGGAAATTTAAAATCTGCTATTAAAGCAGTTCAAACAAATTGTCTAACTCAGCGCACTGCAGCTGAAAAATACCACATTCCCAGACGAACTTTAAGAAATGATTTAAAATTACGCGTTATTTTAAAAGTAATAGGAAAACAGACTACCCTTAATAATACATACACACATAATATCGCGCCTGTTTCCCACAGGGGTAGGCAGAGACTATGGAACTCCTCTTGCTACGATCCTGACTAACTTAATTAATATTAAAGAATAAACTAATTTGAAGGGCCTTGTTACACACATTAGGGTCCTTCTTAACCATATATGTGTGATAAGGCCCAATTTATGAAAATTATAAATCAAAAATCTTTGACAATAATTACTTAATTCTAGCAGGAATAACAATATTTTAAGTAAAATACTAACATTTATACACTTAACACCTAAAAATCAAATATCTGGGCTGTTTTCTTACACAGTGTAAAAGAGTATTTTTCTAAAAATATGTTGATAATTTTAGTAACTGCTTGCTGTTATCAAGTTCATGAATATAACATTCTTCATTATTTATACTTTTTTGATGTCTGTAATACTTACTTTTGCGCCAAACGGCTTGAAAACGCCAAGGGCCTTATTAACCAGACCATGTTCAGTAAAGCCCAAAATAGAGGTTTTTAAAAATGTTTAAAAAACGAACATATAGTCATCATAGCTTTAAAAACTACATTTATTTGGATTTTGAAATAATCTTCTTCTATTGTAATCTTAGCTTTTATTGTAAACATTTTATTCCTTTAGGGTGGTAAAATAAAGGTTTTATTTCAATTTGTAAAAAAGTGGGCCTTGTCACCCGGCAGTACCTTACATAAACGATTTTGATAAAATTTATTTGGGACCTCGGAAGTATACCCTTTCAAACAATCAATTTCCAAATAGGTATTTGCGCGAACCTGCGATGATGGCGCATTCACTTTTTATTAGGACGACACACGCACGTAATAAATAAAAACATAACACTATCACGTTTTTACTTTATCCCTAATGGAGCAGACAGAGTAATCTTAGGGGTCTTGCGGCGCTAAGCAGACAAGACTACTTTAGCCTAAAGCCTACTTTAGTTTAAAGACTACTTTAGCATGACGGTGGTCGAAAATGCAGCAGAAGGAACCCAAATAGAGTTGTAGCCGTGACGCCCATTAACATGATTTTCATTTTTCTGAACTGAATAATATTACGATAACGATTACTGAATAATAATTAAGATAATGTGTTTAGACACAAGTTTTTTCTTTTTTCCCAGACCTGCATGGAAAAATAAAAAATATTCTTGAGATATAAGGTTAACAGAAACATAAAAAGTAAGAATGTCAAGCAGATTTCAAGTGTAAAAGAGGCTTTAAGCGATTCAAAATACCGTGTGACTAATGGCGGCACTAAAAATGTTTACGGGTGCTGAAGCGGGCGATATTTCCGATGGCAAACACTCATTAATAAGTTGCGGCGGTGACGCTGACAGTTACACTATTATCATACAAATTGTGATAATTTTCCGTTTTCCTTTTATTTCGAGTGGGAAGGTGAACATGCTTACTACGATTTCTTTATCCTTTACGGTGGAGGAGCTCGACGGGCTGGAGCGGGCGCTACACGCAAGTTGACCAACTCTGGGCGTGAGGCATACATGGAGTGGTGACCACAGTGGCATCTGATCAAGTATCTCGAACTACTTGGTGCTCCGGAAGACAAGTTAAGCCATTGGTCTCGGGTTTGGAGATGGTAGTAGTACCATAATGACTATATAAATGGTTTTGGTTCAGCAACTCGATTTTTTTAAAAATATTGTGCTCGTATTTTTATTTTGCCTAAGAAACGAAAAAGAATAAGACAGTGCATTTAAATTTCACAAGAGCTTATGACTTGAAGGACAGTTCCTGTCAAAGATGATTTTAAATAATGAAATTTATGGATAGGATCTGGCCTGCGAGGAGAGTGTAGGCCAAGTCCTTTGGCTGCTCTGGCTAAGTATGGCTCTGGTAGTACAGAGAGGGTCGTGCTCCTGCAGTGGAGACAAAGAGACCTGATGATGATGATGATGGATAGGATCAAAGTCTGTGCGATTGTGTATCATAGATATCGATATATCCAGGAATCGTAACCACCATCAAAAATGTTGAGTTTCACTTGTGGAAGTTTAAAAATAGATTTGACTACACCAAGCGATAAAGTTGTCACTGGAGTGCTTACTTCCTCCTCAATTAATTTGCATTGTGCAGTGGCTAAACAACCGTAGAATTGTTCCTCAAAATCTTCCCTATATTCGAGTTGACACTTATCGTCATCAACGATTGGTCCCTCAATTTCGCACTGAACCTCATTGAATTTTTGAAAAATCTCGGTAGCTTATTGCGTTCGCAACTAATCACTTGATCCTGATGTTTAGACACAAATTAAATAAACAGAGTTAACCTAGTCTTTACACTGGCTCTTCGTTTTTTAGGCTCGGTCAGCTGTTCTAATTCTCTAAAAGAAAATATTTATTAAAATAATAATAACTGTAACAAATCGTGTAGATTCCTTTGTTCGTCCTTTTTGAATCTCTGAGTCCGTGACACAACAAAAAACGGCCGTTCTCTCGCTTTTTAATTTATGACGTCACTGCCGTGCGTTTACGAAACGAGATCTTCTAAGAGCATTTAAGGCTAAGATGATTTTTACGTAGGGGTGACGTCAAAGGCCCGCTCTGGGATTTAGATGCTCTGTATCATAGGGATTTTTGCTTTTTGATAAACTGAAAAATATTTTTTGGATAACCTAAAAGAATAATAATACCTTTCTGACTCTATTATCACCCCTGTTGTCATGTGCCTAATATTATATTAGATTTAATTAGACAATTTGAAATCTTATTATAGTGTTGGCAACTTACATTTAGTACCAGTAGTATTTGTAAATGTACACCCATACCCTTAGCAACTTCTACCGCCTACTCGGAAGGAGATACAGCTGGTACATTTTACGCCTTTGTTCCCTAAAATCTATTTATAAATGTAGACATAGCCCAAGCAGCACAAAACAGCTTTATATCAAACATATAACAGCATGAAATAGTGTACAAAGCATTATATGGAAATCGTATTTTAGCATTATAACTTTTGTACGATTCTTTTACGTTTAATTTGGGCCCCAACTTAGACAGCCTTGAGCTTTATATCAACAGTTTAATGACAATACAACCTTTGTATATTACCTTAAATAAAGTCAGTAAAGAGCATATCCCTATGCTAAAGACATTATTTGTAACTTCATTACGATTGGTATACAGCTTTTTATTTGACAATATGTTGATTTAATCCTCTTATAATGCGTACTCCATTATTTTCTTTGTAAATATATTATCACATAGATTAAAAAAATATACATTTATTGGGTCAACATATTATGGCGTGCAGATGTGATGTGATGTAAATAGAAATTTAATTTTGCGTGAGTGATCTTTATTCTGTGTTTTTAGTGAAATGGACCTGCGGGAATAAATTTACTGTAAACATATATAGGGTCTATGGTAAAAAATAAAGGCGCCCTCGCAAAAATGCTTTTTTGTTAAAATTATTTGTAAAAACATAACCTATTATATAAACGTTTTGTAAAATATACGCTGTTAACACAGTTTTTACACATATAATTTGCTTTTTCGGTCATCCGTGAATAAAAGTAATCAACATTAATGCTGTTTGGACAGATTTTGGTGACTTCAAATTATCTTTATAACAAAAGAAAAAAGAAAACGAATGGCGACAGATAAAATTAAAGTTTTATGTAGAAGTCGGTTTGCAAAGCTAAGTTATGATCAATTTATTACTTGTGTATGTAAAAATACATTAAATTAGATCAAAATACAGCTATTGGCTTTATTTGCTTTTTAATAAAGTAAAAAAAACTAAGCAATTGCATTATATCTTATTTAGTCAAAGCTGGTATATGACTAGCATTATATTAACACAATCACAGATCAATATACAGGTTTTAATCGTCAAAAATGTTTAATTACAGTTTAAGACATTATACAATCATTGATTAATGTTAATATAATGCATTACGCTTTTCAAATGATCGATATATGTTAATAGTTTTCAAGATGATTTATATTAAAATTATCAGATGTTAATTTACGACTGTTGGCATTGTAATATATATTTTTTAGACTATTATATACCAATAAGCATTATCACAAGAGATAAATGCCGATATATACATTTTAATCTTTGCTAGTGCCAAATTAAAGTGATTATTTATCTTAAGGCCCTAAATCCACATTTTTTTAGATAATATACAAGTTGTGTGCTGCTTGGGAGCTACACAAAATCGAAAGTTAAATTATAATAACACTCATTTAACAAACGGTTATTATGTAGCAATCAATTTCAACACGTAAATCCGCTGGTTGCATGTAGTTTTTGTACTTCTATACTAATGGAATAATATGGTGCCTTTGTCCTCACCAGTTTAGTTGACTGCTAAGTTCAGTCCGATTCAATAAATAAACAGATGTTTCATTTGACAAATTCAGATTTCGCTTAAAATCTTTTTTACTGTTATTGTATCACAATTACTTAATAGGATTAAAACAAAGCATGTTGCCAATTTATTAGCCTAATTTTTTACTAAAAATGCGAATTATATTAAGAGGCGATGCGGCTAGCAACCCATCACTGTATTGATTGCTTTTCCATCTTCTCGCCCACTATGACGCTAAAAGTGGCTTTTTGGTCTTGCGGCCCTGGGCTGTGCATAGAGCCGCAAGACCCAAAACGCTCTGTCTGCCCCATTAGGGATAAAGACGTGATAGTATGTATGTATGTATGTAATTTTTTACTGTGATAAAAACGACTTTTATCTATTATATTTATTACACATGCATTTTTACAAAAATAAAACTGATTAGTACAGTTATATTAGCTAAATCTAGCCCTGGCGAATAAATAAAAAGAATCATAATTTAAAAAATACGCGAAAGGAATATAATACACTATGAAAAAGGGAGGATTATATCGACTACTACCGGACTAATGGTCACTTTCATATATCTCTAAAAAAAATATGAAATGACCTACAATTTTTTTATCAATGCAATTTTGACAACTAAGCAAATACGTTCAAGCAACCGGATGTATTTTTAATAATGTGACTTTCAACAAGCTATGCGGCTTTGGGACGCTCTCCCAATCTAATAATCTAATAATATCGGAAAGCTCAAACTCGTTTTGCGTAGTACGTGCGCACTATCTGCGAAAACTGTCAGTTGTTGTATAAAAAGTAGGTAGGTATGTAGTTTTGTATGTGGTTTATTAGGGAATAATTGATTATGTATACTTTTGTGTCGGTTTGTGTGATATATTATATAAGTGTATAATTTTGAAATATCAACATATTTCCTTTAATTACTTTTTGTTTGCCTTTACTCTTGATGAACCAACAATCAAATTCATTCAAAGATTTTTGAATAATGGGCAGATATAACAAAACAGCAATTCTGACTTTATGATGCTTTGATTACGTTGCATTAAGCTTTATTTACCATATCAGCTTCTATTATTGGGTAACAAAGGACTTATAACCTGATCAGTAATGAACCTGTATTGTTATAACGTAATTAACAGATGCTAATGAATGCCATATAATTAACCTATTAGCATCGTTCTCGGATGCGGGATAGCAGGCGCCGCACCACATAGGCTGCCCGCACTTGGTTTTAGTAGGGTAAATTACATCCCCGAATCCCGTTGGATCAAAAAATAAATATCCTCAAACAAAATTGTAAAAACAAATTCATGTCAAAACTATAATTACTCGTAATATCTAATACTAAAATCTCCGAGAGCTGCACACCTCCCGAGTCAACCCCAACTCGTTGAAGTCAAATCGGATAAGAAGATGTACAGGCAAAAAGTTTTGTCAATTTTTCGAAATGGCTGAAGTATGTTTTATTTTTAGTATTAACCTCTATATTTTAGCCATTGTGAAACTTTTTGAAGAACTGAATCAACAACAATAATCTAGAAATAATTAATCTGGTTCACGAAAATTAACAAAAATCTGTTAAGAAATGCAACCCGGACGGACGAAAGCATTTTTGGCCAATCTCGAAACTGAGACGCTATTTTGTCTTTAAAAAGTAAAGTTATTTTCCGGTAGAATGGAAACCTTGCTTGAAATTTTTCGTTTTAAGCAAAGTTAATGTTTGTAATTTAATACTGTCATATCTAAGATTTTTGTGTCTCTAGGATTATACCGACCGATATCATAAGCCGTTTTTTGATACAATAACAAAAAAACATGATAGAACGCAATTGTTCCGAACAAATAACAGCGAACCTTTATTTAAAAGATGCCAAAATGTAGAAACATTTTTTTGTAAAAGTGACACCGCTAGCTGTCTCGAATAAAGCGCAGTACAGGCCCGTGAGCCGATTTATCGAAAACGTGTTGTTTGTTGAGTTTACGTTCATGTCAAGCAAACACCAAAGTGCATTAATCAGCTTTTTGTACGTGAATTCCTGATTGGACTTTCATGCGACTGACCATTGAAATACCGATTTGCTCTTAAAGTGCATTCGATTTATAAATTAGTAAATCCATATAATAAAAGAGTAAAAATCGTGTGTCTAATAAGTAACTAAAAACTAAAAAGAGAAAAAAAAATGTCTTTCTTTATCGATTTGTATGTTTACGCTAATCTTCAAAACTACTGGACAAATATTCACGCGGTTTTCAATGATAAATTCAGCTTAGCACGGAGCAACATACGGACTTTGTTTCATTGAAAATTGATCTCAGGAGAAAGTAGACGTCATTTTTAAATCTCACGCTAACCAAGTTACGGGCACCATCTAGTAAGTAAATATGTAAGTAATGCAAAATATCAATAAACTCTCTATTTTAAGCGTTGAAAATTTATTATCTTAATGATATGGATTTGTATATGGACTATAAATTCAATATGGTACAAGAATTTATAGGATTCTTACAACTAAAAACCGCTTCGAATTTTCTAAGATTTATTAGAGATGTCACGCTTGTACAAGTATTCTGTATCTTAGATTCCCACAAAGAGCCTGCCTGTGAAAGGCGTACAAAAAGAACTGACAGTAATTCTTACAAGATTTATCAATTCGAAGCGTATGGAGCCCAAGTATATCTAATCTATCTGAATGGGTATGGATCAAGGCCCCTGTCTTGCCTTACATATTTCGGTCTCGAGAGATACTATTGATTTCTTACCCTGAGTAAAGAATTTAACTCATGAAATTAAGCACAACTATCACTCTATTCTGTCTGTGATTATTTGAAAATATTTATTATTCTTAAAGAGATCAATAAATATTTGTACTATAAATATTTGTACTACAAATATTTATTAATATTTTTAACTCAATCACGTGTCCAAACTCAAATAAAAGGTGTATGTAGGTAATTTGCCGGTCAGTTTTTTCTCACTATTTTTAACAGGTCCCTGTGATTGCAACGCATTCGCCAGAAGGCAAGGCAATATCACAGGTTACAAAATGACGGCTTTTGGTTAGAATATTTGGGTAAAATTTAAACTTTAGTTTTCTAGGAAATAACCAAATCTAAAAATCATACACATACAGATACACCTTCACGTCTTTATCCCTAACGGGGTAAATAGAGGTTGGAACCGTTAGATCCAAAGGCCATCGTAGTTGTATTGTAGCCTAGCGATAAAAATGTCGAAGCCTGTTAGAGAAAATTGTCTTTAGGTATATCACTGCACCCATCCGCGTCTGCTCTCGGCCGATGTTGCTTATCAAGGATGCTCTAGGTTTTATCAAAGCGCTGCTAAGTATAAGTAGTAATAATGCATAAACCTGTTATGCCGAAAATATTAAAATAGAAAGTTCTGAGATAGACGTGGCGCAAATACCGTCTGAGTGTCCATTTTCACAGAAATCAAAGCGCTGCTGATTCAAGAAGCTAATCACCTTTAAGATAATAAAACTAAATACTATGCTGAAAATATAATGTTCGTAGACCCAGCCTGAATGAATTAAGACATATTTAAGGTCACAGCACACTTATCAACTCGGAAAGGGATCGTCAACGTATCGCCTTTCGCCGCACGGTCAACCAGGCGTCAACCTGACGTAGGCACGTAACCAAACAGGCTCAGCTTCGGTACGTCGACTCGCCGTCAACTCGACTACGGCTGGGCGACGCGACGCTGCGCTTACCGCTCGCCGGCCGCTCTGATCTGGCTGGCACTAGATCATTTAAACGTAAAGTGTAGCGCACGGTTATATCTCGGTTCACAATACGCGAGTTGGCAATCATAGCCATCAATTTTTGTTTATCTACAAATAAATAAAACGCGGGTGTGAGGAAACGGAGAGACGTCAGCTCGAATTAGTACCCATTTCTACGAGTACCTATCGATTTGTATACCAAATTTCTACCTGAATGGTGTATTTATCTGTAGATAGAAATAAAAGGCTAATGAAAAATATACCTCTATATATAAGTTCTGAGATAGGAGTGGGCCCAAATATCATCTGAATGTTCATTTTGAAGATTTTAGTTCTCAAAATTGTCTTCAGAACACATCATCGATAACGTTGTAATATTTTTCTATATTCCACGCTTTTACAAATAAATCCGATAGGGGTTGCCTTAGAAACCAGTTATACAGCAGCGACGACGTGCAACTTCATACCTGTTGCTTGCACACAATTCTGGGTTGGGTATTAACTGGCCCTAAGAAAATATGGTCCGCGGACGAGTTAATAACTTTTTCAAATTCTAGGGATTATCTGGTCCGAAAGCCTCGGTTGTGGGCCAGTTAATAACTTCGTAAAAATACTAGGGTACAACTGGCCCGTTTTTTTTAAATGTCTGTTTGGGCATGATTGGAATGTTGCTAAATCCTAATCTATAGCTTAAAATGAAACTCGTTTTCATAAGAAAAAAGAAAAAAAAAACACTGATATGTAATGATAACATTTATTATTTTTATTTGTTTTCGAAAAATAACTAAAATAAATTCCTGTGTAAAAAATAATAATATTAAAACAACAACGATACGAATAAATGCTTCAGGTTTGATATAACAATTTGTTTCTCAATAATGAGTATAATTAATGTTTAGTTTATTTTCCGCCTAAATCGCTTTACAATCAAAAGATAACATCAAGTTGAGATCATTTTTAGGGTTCCGTAGTAAACAAGGAATCCTCATAGTTTCGCCATGTCTGTCCACGGTCCTACAGAGAAACTATAAGTACTAGAAAACTGTAATTTGGCAAGGATATGTATATTAATTATGGCGAAAAAGTCGTAAAATAAAAAATGGAAAAAAAAAATTTTTCAGGGTAGCTGCATACAAGTAAAGACGTAGTCAATAATTTTTTTTCTCGACAAACACATTGGTTGGGGTTTCGTTGAAAAGGTCTTTCAAAAATATTGTTAGTTTGTGAACACCATTTTTCGATTTAGGGATCCGTTTCTGAAATATTTGGGTTTAAAGTTCAAATTTTTGTTTGAGTCAAGTGTCCCCCCCCCCCTCTATCTGCTAAACGGTTATATATGGCCACGTGAAAAAAAATCACAGCTATAGTATATATAATGTAGTTTGAAGGAAAACTATCAGAGCCAAGAAAGGTTTACAAATTAAAAAGTTATAGGCGATCAACTTATAAATTGTACTTGAAAAATAAATTTTCAAACAAATTTAATAGATATTAGTTTTTAGACGTTTTTAGTGGCAAGAACTCAAGGTTGGCATTCGCAACTACGGAACCCTATACTGCGCGTGGCTTGACACGCACTTGGCCAATGATTACGCATAATTAACGTACTGTAAATTATATTTCTTTAGAAAAAAAAATAACAACATCAAAATATTTAAAACACGATGATCAATTTTTTTTAAATTCTTTGATTATGAAACATAAAGTAATAACAAAATTATAATACAATTAATAACTTTTACAAATTTGAGATTTTCTCTATAAAATGGCCCAAACTTATTTCATTGTCAATAAGTTCCCTTACTGCACGGTTTATTTTTTGTTGGCTCCAAAGTGTTTCTGGCTTTTTCTTATGTTTGATGGTTAATATCAAGAATAAACCTTTAGTTTTGTCTTTATTAAAATAAATAAAAATATTATTTTACTGCACGAAAAATAGGTTTGATTATGTATAAAAAAAAACTATTTAAAAACCTTATTATTTGCAACTGAACCTCATATTACTTCGAAGCATAGACAATAGACGGCGCGTATGATAAACGATCAACGGGTTTTTACCCGACTACGGCAAAGCCAAGAGAAAGGGTAATGATTTTAGTAGTGTATGTATGTATGCGTATGTATGTATGTATGTATGTATGAATGTGGATATTTATGTCTGTTCCATCGTAGCATCCGAATCTCTTATCCTATTTCCACAAATGAGATGTCAATCGATTCGTCATTCATTAATGTCCAAGTGACATAGGCTACAACTTGTATACAATAAATGCGTATAACAAATGTTACATACAAAAAAGTGCGAGCCAAAAACTCAATTTCTTTTTTGTGTCTAGGAATTTATTGTTGATTATTATTGATATGATATTTATTGTTGAATTAATGTACATAGGAATTTACTAATGTTTTTTTTTCGAAAACAAATAAAAATAATAAAGTTATCATTATCAGTTTATTTTTTTATTTTTTCTTATCAAAAGAGTTTCATTTTAAGCTATATATTAGGATTTAGCAACATTCCAATCATGCCCAAACAGACATTTAAAAAAAACGGGCCAGTTGTACCCTAGTATTTTTACGAAGTTATTAACTGGCCCACAACCGAGGCTTTCGGACCAGATAATCCCTAGAATTTGAAAAAGTTATTAACTCGTCCGCGGACCATATTTTTTTAGGGCCAGTTAATACCCAACTGCTCGTCGACTTCTTATTCTGCGAGAATTTCTATGCAAAAAGTCTTTTTGAAAATGCATTTTTAAATGGAAATGTTTTTATTTACCTTTAAAAGATTAGGTTACATTTTCAGCATTTAATCTAGCTGGCTTTATGATCAAAAGACAAGGCCTAAATACTCTTTGCAACAACACTTAGTAACTCTCCTTTATTTTAACTAACGCCGTATAAAGTGCCGTGTCAGCCGTGTGTTGGTGGTGGCAGAGTAGAAGAATACATCCACCTCCTTTTCCTCTTACACGACGAAGACGCGACTAAGGAAGGCAACAAGGACAGGAGCGTCCGTTGTGCGACAACGTTATGTGACAATTCTACATCTATGTGATTACAAGAAAATCCTCCGTTTACTGCAATTTACTCTAATCAAATAATTGAGGCACGTACCCGTAGGACCCGTACCAAATTTAGATTGATTGTGTAATTACCAAAAAACGGGAAATATTCAGTTGGAAACTTTAGTAAAACTGCTTGAATACAGAAAAGAAACTCGTTTCGAGTTCTCGCGTCGTTTATCCTCACTGTTTATCCTTGAACGAACCCACAGGTGCAAATACTTACAATTTCATTCACATCATACTGGTCGGGAAAAATATAGAGTGTACCAAAAATGTTAACATTAGCTTACAACTTTCGCCTATTTTCTCGATTAATCGATATGCGAGCAAAGAAAAGCAGCTGGTACAATTCAACAGATTTTTCCGCGGTTATATAGGAAAAAATATGTAAAAAAAGAAAACTATTTTCTACATGGTAAATATTTATTTGAAAAAATTAAATAAACAAGGAAATTAACGAAAACTAAACTAATAACTTAAATTACTTATAAACAAAAAAGCCCTGGCAAATTGCTGCTCCGTGGTAACGTGCCCAGAAGGCTGGCAGTGGCATCGTATAACGTTTTTCGTGATCAGTCAGTGCTGTAGAGATGCCTGAAGCTCGCAGTCTTGGAAATTCGCGCATAAACTCCGCCTTTGCGTCTGATTTTATTTAAATTTCAAACGCCGCTGAAATTGATCTAAAACACCCCCAGGTATTCGAATCAGAACCTCTACAATACCAAGGGTAAACAAAAAGCGCAAAGACGTATCTTTGTTTACGGATTCTACAATAATATTAAACTAAATGAAAAGATTATAACCTTTAGTATAAAAACGATTTAGGATTCATAAAATTTAATTAAGATCGATCTTTTCAAAAAACCTTCGGAAAGTCCTATGACCAGAGGTGAACGTCTGCGACTAAAGATTGTGTACCTGGTTAAAAGGCTAGGATAGGTGGTATCTTTCTGTTTTGTAGAACAGCTTGGGTTAACTAAAGAGAGAGAGCAACGCAGGCACTAAAACAACACTGCTAACAACCTGAAAGGCGCTATGTTAAGAAGAAGTAAATCTGATAGTTTCCAACAAGTCGAACCAGATACTTTTGTCTAAACAAACATTTTGTCTGTGATTAGTATGAAGAACCAAACCGAGACGTCACTTTCTTGGGACTTTAGCGCTCTTATTATCAACCTATCAGATTATCTGCAATAATAAATTTAAAATCATGTTCAAAATAGATTTAATTGTCATTATTGTATGACGATTTATTCTATTATCAGTACGATATGAGAATACCAGGATACTAGCCTGTTACATAAAATGTTTTTACATGACCCGCTATCATTCCAGTCAGTTTTTTTTTGCAAAATTGACTAAAGCATAAGTTTTTATTACAACTTTACTTACAAGTTCTCGTGATTCCTACATTTAATTATTTTACTCCGAGCAAAATTGAAATGTTTTCAGGCAAAAACCGTTTGTTTTCTTTTGATGCTACCTTGTTTAACAGTTTTATGGTGCTGAAGAATGGCAAAAACAGACGCCTTATAGTGTCATTATTTCCGTATGTATACGATCATTATATATATTTCAACGAATTTTATTGTATGTACCTAACTATATTTTATTGTAGTATAGAAATCTTGGCTGTCAGTAGTTACAGCACTAGTATTAGTAGTAGAAGTACGTAAGTACTAGTATGTATTCTGTGGTAGAAGTAACGAAATCACGAGAACATAATAAAGCAGTCTTTGAAAAATCTCGAAGAAAAATGGTTTTACATTAAAATAAAGTACAAAAGACGTTTTTTTCTTCTTTGTTACCTATTTCTATGTTTATTTTTAGAAGCCTTAGATGCTTTTAAACTTTATTAATCTTCAATTAAAACTATTTTAAAATTAAAACATTGAATTACCCGCAACACGCGGCGTCAAAGTTTTCAGTTAGTAATCCGCCACAAGCTTTGTAATATAATATAAGAGACCGCCCTCTATCTCACTCACTAATAAATTTTTTTCGTTCGATTCCCGGCGGGGGCAACGACTTTGTGTTGTTGTCCTAGTTTGGTTAGGACATTGTAGGCTGATCACCTGACTGTCTGATAAGTAAGATGATCCGTGCTTCGGAGGGCACGTTAAGCCGTCGGTCCCGGTCACTGTCTTTGACATTGATCGTAACCTAAAACCATGTCAGAGGCCTTTAAGGCGGTTCAAAAACTCTGACACTAGTGTTAGTCACTAACACACACGATAAGAAGAAGACCATACTTGGCCTGAGCAGCCAGATGATTTGGCCTACACTCTCCTCGCTGGCCAGACGAGTTGGAGAGGTTCCATTGATGTTTATAAGCTATGTGTAGCTTGTGTTTCCTAAATCGCCTTCTATCCACGGGAAGTCTTGGAGTGGTTCTATTCTATTCTGCCGAAAACCACACGGCCTTTAATGTAGTATGTAGGTATATCTCGGGGTAGTTGTGAACTTAAAACTAAAAAATATCCACTACAGTTTTTTCCAAACGCATAAAAATAAAAGTGACAAAACTATACAATAAAGTGTTTTATAAACTAAAAATAAAATCATGTCATCGCCAAACAATAAAAATAAAAGGTAAATGAAAAATTATTATAAAAAGAACAGTCTTATAGTCTGTGTTGAGGCTCGAACTCACGACAATCCGGTAAAAGTAAAATAGCTAAGCCACTGAACCGTATCACTGGTGACACTCCGTGAGTGTGACGGACACCGCGTATTCTTGGTTGTGAACCCAAAACACAAAACCATTATAACACTTCATAAACACACATATTTATTTGCATTTACACTATTTAATTCCCGCCGGCATTGCCTTGTAAATAAATCGCCACGGGTAAAAAGGCGGCTAAATTGACACGGCGGCGGCGCCGCCACTACCTCACTGTTGATATCTTCATTCATTCCGTGTACAAAGAACTAGACTAGACACCAACACATGTCCTATGTTTGTGCAACCTACTTGTAAACATCGAATGTTGTTCGATAATGTATATTCGATTTATAAAACTTTATTTAATACGGAGCAGACATTGACGCACATACTGCGACTACCCTGTTTTTCTATGGTTATTTGTTTTTGTGTATGTCAAGTGGTGGTGTTAAGATTTTTTGAGTACTATCCAACTACAAAGAAGGAGACATACTTGTTTATATTTGCATCTCATATTGCCTGTGACGTAGACCACGATATTAACACACGTATACCGCATCTTTACGGCCACCAACTAAGCAGCTTAAACTAGAACTACAAACTAGAAGCTAAAATATTCAGCGATATATGTACTGCCGGTACAAAATATACGACGAGTTCACTCGTAAACTTTTCTCGGATATCCAAGACGAAAATACAGCTTGAAATTCGGCAACAGGTTGGCGGATCTCTGTATTATTGGAAGCCTATTCACCTGCCTCCTTTTTATGTTCGAAGTTTTTATTGTATTTTGTCTTGTTGCGTAAACCAGGTTTACATTTTTCCGTTACCAGAATTATTTTTAATCGACTTACAAAAAAGGTTCACCAATTATTTGAGGACCGATTTAGAAAATTCTTTGTTAGTCACAAGGGTACACTTGCGGGTGGTATACTTGCGAGGTCAATTTTTATCAAAATCGGTCGTGTAGTTTAGGGGAGAATTCGGTTCTTAGTTAGTTTTGAAAAATTGTAGTAGTTTTGTTCGTCAGGTTGTTGATAATCGTGTCAAATATTCTGATTTTGTTTTTTTTATTATTTATTGTTGTTCTTGATAGTGTTTTTGTTTTATGGACTTCTACAAATAAGAAGGGTTAGGGAAGATAACTTTCAATCTTTTAGTTACAACAGGTATGGTGCTTCATAGAAACGGAGTAACATATATACCTACTACTGCTACAAACGAAAAAGTATAACTAATCCGTGCACACGTCAATGTGAGAGTTAAACAATCAAGGTCGCTACCGCAGAATGAATTTAATACCTATTAACGATGCCATCATAAGTTCGACCCTTGTATGATTACCGAGGTATATCTTTCCGTAGCGGGAGATATGAGATTGCTTTACCTTATTTAAGTAAGTATTTTTTAACTTAAAAATACCAATCGCGGCATAGAAAGTTTATATAAAAAATATAATTATTGTAATAGATGTCGCAGAAATTTTATGTACCTATATGTAGTGCGTGCCCTTGCCAGTAAGATAGCTTCGCGACTACGTAATATTTGCCGTAGCGAATAACTTTATGAATATTATTGCATTAACTTCACTACATATTTATACTGAATAATGTATACTGTATGTAAAATATCTTTTTGATAGACATATTTTCCTTCCATTCACAAGATCGCAGAAAAGGTTAATAAGAATGTAGGTACATAGTACCTTATAACGTGAAATTGTATTGTTACTTTGCTTACCTGTTTTCATCACGCCAAATTGCGGGGGACGCTGCAAGTTTCCGTTCTGTATGTAATACTTTTATTCATTCTGTGCTTTTCCTGAGAAACTGAACATAAAACTTTACTTTTGTAAATCGGATCAACATGATCAATAACAATACAAATCCTGCAGATTATGTTCCAGAAATCGTGTTATTCATTAAAATCTCCAGAACGTGCTCTTATATCCCAAAATTAACTACTTTAAAATAAAATAATTTAATTTTAATTAGATATTTATAAGGCTATAGCAAATATAGGTTAAGTATATCTCTTTACAACCGTAGTCGATTGATTCCTTTGGAAATAATTTTTTTAAAGATTCAATATATATTGTATAGACAAAGTGATAAATCCGTGCAATCTTCATAATACTTGCGACAAGCTAATTTGGGCGAAGTATTAAATTAGAATTAGAATTTCTTTATTACAGGCAATGTAATAATACATTGCCTAGACATTATGATTATATTTAATGGGGTTTACGGATCTCTGATAATATACTCAAAGGCCTTTTATCACAAGCCGTAAAAAAAATAAAAAAGACGAACGTCAATGGTCTTGCAAGTAGAAATGTTGACACATTCCTACTTGCAAGACCATTGACGTTCGTTTAATCTATTGAACCGTTTGGTAGTCGACCCGGAAGTGCCATATTTGAGACGCGGAGTCACCTAAACGAATGATTTTTCATACAAAAACCCTTACGGCAGCGACGCCGTGGCACGCAAACTGTGAACGTCATATAGGTAAAATAATATTACGGCTCTGGGTACAAGTTCTTTTGCCTAACTTCAATTTCTATGTTTACGGGGGCGGCGCCGCGCCATGGCAAGCAACTCCGCAGTGACCCATCCAAGTTAAAACCACGCCTGGTGGTCGCAATTTGGATGGATCACCACGCTTTCACACATTAGGCAACTCTGAAAGTGATCACTAATAGGATGGGTTACCAACTGGCTACGTTTTGAGTTTTGACGGGCTAAGCAATCTTGTTCATGGTCCAGAACTTGGATTGGGGACCTCCACAACTTAAGAGGTTTTGTATGTTAAATTTATGTAACTTTTTAACACATAAATGATTAGCATTATGATAATTCCCGGAACGCTTGAATTTTTAAAAGTTTTTATCACACGACCCCTCATGTTGGGTATTTTTCACACTGCGCGGACATCTGTTACAATGTCTAATTATCACTTCGTCCATAACATTATATAAACTTGAGAATATAAGTTATTTTTTGATTAGTTTTAATTTTTAGACTGTATTTTTAATATTGTATTAGTTTACTAGTTTTTTGAATAATTTATGAGAATGGAATCTCTTTGTGTAAATTCAGACGATGCTTGTGCAAAGTTACTGAAATTAAACAGGATGTAATCAACTGAAAGTAAAACTGGTTCGTCGAACGCATAACTGGCACTGAACTCATTCAAATTCAAACTGCTCATTTCCTGCTCGTGTTAATGTCAACTTTCATACAAAGTTTATTTTAAGTCATGACCTGACCCTGACAGCTCAAGACATTTACATAGACTACCAGCTTCTTGTTGATGTAAGTTGTGGAACAAAGTAATTTGATTTACCTAATTTTTAACCCCCGACAAAAAGAGGGGTGTTATAAGTTTGACGCTAATGCCTGTCTGTGTCTATGTGTCTGTCTGTGAAATCGTTAGCTAATATTTTTGATAAAAATAAGTTCAGCCGTTTGGAAGTTATTGGGGTTAAAGCTTGAAAGTCAAGGCTTTCTTTAGCAAATAATATCTAGGTGGTATGACGACCTGACCAAGGTCGCTGCAAGGCGCTGGATGCAAGCCCCTCTAGATCGGTAATATTGGAAATCCTTGGGAGAGGCCTATATCCGGCAGTGGACGCTAATGAAATGATGATGAGCTGGCGCTACGGATATCAAGTCGTTTCGGTGGTTCCGCTGTTCATTACTAGATGGTGTTTCTGACAGTCGTTTCTTTGATTTGCCTAGCAAATAAACTTGTAATTGGGTACTTTCCTGGGTCAAAAATAAATTATTCCGTATTGTTAAGAAAATTAATCGTCACAAGATAATGTCCTTGACATGATAATATCCATTTCTAGAGTGATTTTAGATTTATTATATAGTAAAACTAAAATTAAGAGTGTTGTTTGACTTCAAAAAGCTATGACTTCACCTGCCTGTATTTCATACAGATCTCATAGAAAATGTTTGTTTTGACGTTTTGAAAAAGTTTATATTTGACTATTTGGAAAAAAGCGAATTATGTTGACAGGACATACATATTTTTTGTGGTTTTCGGTTACCAACTATGGAGTTTAGGTACTATAAAAGTTAAAGGTGATAGCCACAATACGCTATTTTCCAACAAGTCAAATCAGATACTTTTTTCTAAAAGTCAAAACAAACAGTTTCTATGCGATTTTGTATGAAATACAGGCAGATGACGTCACAGTTTTTTGGAGTTAAATAGCGCTCTTATTATCAGTTTTTCTGCAAAATTAAATTGAAAATCACAGTGAAATGGATTTGTTTAAAGACAAGTGACATTATTTTGGGACATTTTATTTTGTTATCAGTACAAAATAATTTATTTTTGACTTAGGAAAATACCCAATTGAACAAAAAACTGATTCGTGGTGTCTAAGTACAATATTGCTCTTTGTTGTTGCTACATAATCTATTATTTCGACTTGACTTTATAAAATACACATAGCATAGTAACTCTTAGCTTTCCACAAATAAGGTTATTTTTTTATCCTAAAATAATATATTTTACCTACTTATACCTAGATCTTTATTTTACTGTTTCCTGTCTATGTTTTACAACACAAAAACAAATTTTATGTTGATAATAAACGTAAAAAAATCCACAAAAATTTAATTAAATACAAAAAAAAGACCCAATTGCTAATTTTCAAAAATTCAATGTGTAAGATTAATATGAACAATAATTATTTCAGCGCAATTAAAAGTAATTCTGATTGCTAACCAGCAAACATATTTCATTATGAGGTTGTTAGGTAGGAAATTCGTGTTTTATTCCAAAAAGCTGTGTATGCAGTGCTTTTTTAGACAGTTCGTTAGCGAAATAACATTAAAAGTGGGATTACTGCAATACATTTTATTTCAACACAAATAATTTACTTTTGCTACTTATTTAATGCATATCTAACAGCAAAGGAAAACCTTCTCATCTCCACTCTCAATTCGTAAAAGTCAATCTGGGGAATAACTGGCTTAGTAGTTATTCTTTCTATTGACGGTTGGTAATGGAAAGGGATGTTTTTTGCGCATTTATATGTTTCTGTATTTAATGATCTCATTAGAAAAAGTTGTTGTGAAATTAGAGTTAAATTTATTTTTAAAAACACCACAGAATTTTGGTATAAACTGAAATCTTTGAAAACAAATTCTTTCAATTGGATCAACATTGACCAACATTCCATCAACATTAATTTAGTCTACGGCGTTGCGTCCCACCGGTGTTACCATTACGGGCAAGAGCATTAGGTAGTAGGTATCCTACATCAAAACTTAATTATTTGGTCCTATCAAGAGGATAAAACGTCATTAAGTCATGACAATTTTCATGGATTATATCCATTTTCAACATGATTTTAGCTTTATTATTGCAGAAAAACTGATATTCAAAGCGCCATTTGACTAAAAGGAATTATTACGTCATTGGACCGTATTTCATACAAAATCCGATGGAACATATATAACACTAGATTTATTTTTAACCGATAGAAAATGATTGATTTGAAGTTTAGATAAAGTTTTTGATTTTGATGTGTTAAAAACTAGTTGATCGCGACGAGTTTACTTAAGTCAATACATCAACCCGCTATGTCAGTATCATGAACTTAGAGGGCACCATAGAATTAGGTGGCACGACGGAAATATTGCCATGGTGAAGTCGCCCGTTTAAGCAAACTTCCCTGTAAAAAGATAACACCTACATACGTCTTTTATGTGGTACCTGTGGTAGAACTACTCGGGGTGTTCCTCTAGCGTCAGTCGAAAATTAAATATTGTTTACTTTTCTCAATGAAGATTCAAGACTAAATCAAATATAAAACAATTAGGACTTAGATCATAAGCCATTAATTATCTGTCCGACCGTCCGTCGAGTCGGAAGTCCTTACCTAAATCATATGTAATGGTAAAATAATTCAGTAGAAATAATAGAACCAGACAAGTGCCAGTTATAACTCGCGTGGAGAGATCAGTACTTAGGGAAGGCAGGGCTTCTGGCCCGGACCCTCAACAATAGAGGGGCCCCCACAATAGAGAGGCCCCCGCAATAGAGATAAAATATCCAAGCGAACTAGGTATATGGTATTGAAAGCGATTTACTGTCGGAACTATCAGCGAAATCATCAACGACTTTTCGTTGACAATAGCTCGCAGTGTTTTGTTTGTTGGCGCGGTAAATTTGTTCGTAACTATGTACATTGTACCTATTTGACTTTAAAGTCTATAAAGTCTAGTTTAACTAATTACTACATGGGCGCTAATGTCATTTTAAAACGTAAGGTCCCTCTTGCAATGACATCGATAAAGTGACGTAAATATAGGCGAGTTTGCAACCTGACATAAGCCTGTTTTCATACTGTAAGAAACCAAGTTGTTTATTCATGTCACCGAGATATCAGACGCCGAATCCCGGACAGCCTTTCTCTCCTATTCCAAGGCATTTTTTTATATTTATTTAAAGGCAATTTTTGAATGACTTAACGGAAAATAGCCCTCCTTTTTTTCGAAAAATAATTATCGTCCTCCGATCTTTAGTTGCCACATAGCATAGACAATATAATTACTAACGTAACAGATACCCAACGCTATAGAAAGTAGTATATGGAAGGGACAGTAATAGGCAAAACTGGAGTTGCTGGCAGGCACACAGAGATGGCAGCACACACGACTAACAAAAAAATGACAAAACAGTGTTGAACTTAAATTAAGTTTCTTGAAGAAAAAATTTTTTTTTTATACTGTCTATATGAGGCCAAAGAACTAATTATGACAAAGCCCAAACTCGACGAAGTAACGTAGTTTTTTTACTGAGTTCTATCGACCACCTTTTGTCTCTATGATTAGACCATAGGCATATCGTCTACTATGAAGTGCTCGTGAAGATAAATCAGACGAGTTAGAGAGATCAATGTGGTTATGTTGTTTTATAACAGAGTTCGCCGTCGAATATCTGCCGGCTCCATCATCGGAACAGCTCATTGACTTACACAAGTATATAAAATTTCAGCTTAATCGGTTTAGGATAACTGGTTGAAAACTAAGTTCCAAGATTTGACCTAAACAAACATTCATATATATACAAGATACATTGCAAGTTCAAATAAAAGCTTGTAAAATATTAATTGCATTTCATAACCTAATAATATTATAAACGCGAAAGTTTTTATTATGGTTGGATGTTTATTACTCTTTCAAGTAAAAACTACTGAATGGATTTTAATGAAATTTTACAATAATATAGCTTATACATCAGAATAACACATACCTAGGCTACATTTTATAAAGATATTGTGTGATAATCCTGGGTAGACAAAGTCGCGGGCACCAGCTACTCGTAGTAAGTCATATTAAATAAATTATAGTATAAAAGATTTTAAAGCTTTAATTACCTATTACTTTATAGCGCCATCTAGTGACAAGGAAGAGAAATAATTATGTCTATATTGCGATGGGTAGGCATGCCCAGGGCCTCTAGACTTCCAAACCCAGCCCTGAGCTGATAATAGTACATTACGGTACTAGTGTGTAACATTGGTGATTACCGCCGTGGCGCCATTGAGACCCGAGCCGTTGGCGAGGGTCTTAAGAGAGCTACGGACGGTAATCATCAATACACACGTGTATCATACGACTTTTTTCAACACACTTGTGAATAAAATAACAATAAAAACTCATTTTATTTAGTAAATAAAAAGTTTATTTAGAGAAACAATTAGTAAATGTGCAGTTAGTAAAATTATAATTAACTGTTTTTGATGGCATAGCGGTCTCATCGATAGATTATTTATTGAAATACTTTGAAAGAAAGAAAGAAAGAAAGAAAAATGGTTTATTTTGGTAAACACAAAAAAAAAGAAAAAACAAACAAACTTTCATGTTCTATTGTAATTTGAGGTGGCTCATTATTCGTGTAGGTAGGTGAAGTCCAATCATTGGATGTACTTGGTGTTTCGTCAGTAGGAATCTTTTATAAATTTTTCAATATCGTCAGACGATAAAACCTTTGATTTCTTGCTTCTAAATCCATCGGTTAATTCGGATAGTCTCTTTAGATAAGCTGACAAATGAAAGTATGTTTTTAAGTCCACTCCATTCTTTGTTCGGACTGTACTTTTTAACATTGAGTATAAACACCACAAAGAGCTAGGTTTGTACTTAGAAGATAATTATTTAAAGTACGCCATAAACACTTTTTTTATGAAAATGAATGCGTAATCTTGCTGTTTTGCCATTTAATGAAATTTTGGTACGCTAATAGATATTTTTCCTTGGAGTTTTCCGGTAGTAAACTTTCTATAGCGTTAAGGGCTTCACATCATATATCGGGCGGTGTACAACATAAATCATTTTCTTTGTAACTAGTACTTGTAGACATTTTAATTAATAAATAACTATAATTTCAACAGTGAAAACGAGTTGTGAAAAATGTTTAGCTATAGCTATGGCGGTAAAAATTAATCAGTTTTCGTATGCGCGCGCATTGCGATCGGCCACAGACTAAAGAGATGAGGTTTTTTTTTCATTTTCCGCCCATAGGATTTGCACCTATTCTGCCAAGTACAAAATGGGAAATTTTAAGTTTTCTTTTATTACAGAAAAAACAAAAGTTATATTTGAGTGAAAGTTTTACTTATTAAACACGTACGAGTTAAAATTATATATTTAAATAAGAAGTTGCATGAAATGAGCAAGCAAAAGGAACATTAATTTGTTTGTTCTATGGAACACGATCTTTTTTCTAAAAAAAAACCTTTTTAAATAAGAACAAAGCAACTCAACCAATAAAATTAAAAAAAAATCTATAACTCACTAGTGAGTTATAGCAATGAAAAAGTCACAGTTTGATTATGGGTGTCATTATGTGCCTAATTGCGGTGACCATAGAGCCACTTTATGAGCAAGTGTGTTAAAAAGTAATTTTTATATCGACTGACATTAAATCCTTATATACGATGTAGACAGACCCTGGGGAAGTTAGACACAAAGGCCTCGTTCAGAGTGACTGTCATGATGCCAGGTTGCCTATGGCGATTGCCTTCTGGAGTGTATTCAAAGATTGCTACCTTATTGCTTATTTAGAGAAAATTATTTTTTTTTCAGAGGGTTGGTGGGGGTCGTCGACATCGTCATCAGGTCATTTTGTCTCCACTGCAGGATCAAGACCCTCTCTGTACCTACTATCAGAGCCATGCTGTGGCCAAGTATGGGTATAGGTCTTGGCCTACACTTTTCTCGCTGGCCAGACTGCTTAAAGAGGTCTCATTTGATGTTTATAAGCTTTGTTTAGAGTGTACTATCTAAGTCGCCTTCTACATCCACGGGAGGACTTGTAATGGTCCTATTCTACTCTGCCGGGAACGACACGGCATTATTTATTTATTTAACTTTATTACAAATTTTATAGGCATTGGTGGGGGGTGTGGGTAGTAAAAGGAAATAAGAATAGGCTTCTACAATAGTGCGGGCAGAGAAGTAGCTTTTGTATTCTACGTTTCTCTTTTCTCCCAGACCAACACTAAAGATTTAAAAAAACCTTGCATTACTTCAAATAACTTAATCTATAATTTGTATGTTATTAAGGTATTAATCAAACATTCCGGTATAACTATTATCAAACACCTATTTAAACAAAAAAATATAATTACCCTTCGTTTTGGCTTTGCCGTAGTATGGTAAAAACTAGGCCATCGAAGGTAATTTTTAAATCAATTTATGAAACGTGTACGTGAAAAATTATAACACAATTTGTATCTCAGCGACCGTGCACGATATTAGATTAACGAAAATGCTGATCCAAGTATTTAAAACATTTTCATGATTTTTGATATTTTTATATGAAACCAAATAATCTTATTATTGTAAGCTCAACTTAACCACTTGTATGCCAAAATACCGGCCACAATAGATAAACAATTTATTTTCACGTTACCAAGACAACTGTTGACCGGCTGGCAGTTTTTTTGCCTAACGGATTAACTTATTTCTCTAACTGGGGAATGCTACCAGCGTTTTGGGTATGTTACCCCCATGTGGCGTTTTAGATGAAATATTTCCATTCAAACGTTTTTAAACGAAATAATGAAAAAAGATATTGTGAAAAAATACCACGTTAAAGCGGCTTGAACCATCGACATTAACCGCTTACGAGGTATTTTTTCACCATTTCTTATTTGATTATTTACTTTGAGTACTGAATCTGAATGCCTAAGAACCTTATATAAATAAGTTTTCAATTTTAAAAGTAGTGTTAAGTTGTAGGTATTGTTTAGTTTTAGTTATATATTTAATGCAAATATTGTTATTTTCAAATTATAATCGTTATAGTTTTAATCGTTTTTAATCTCAATAAAATACTTAAATTACTTAATCATTTAGTAGTTCTTAGGGTAGATATTTACAAATTATTATTGATAACACATGTTTAAAAAAGCTTTTCAATTAAGTTTTTAAATAGTTACTTACATTAAATGACTCGCCAACTTTCTCTTTTAAAGTTCTTTATAAATTAACTCACAAGTTCTAGCTCACTTTTAAGTTCTAGATAAAAAGGTCTATTTTTATTGACTAACACAGAAATATCCAAAATTTACGCGCTTAAATTGCAATTAAAATTATCGGCGTCTGACGACAGTATCGCGAGGCTTTAAAAGTAGATCTCCATTGCGTGCTTTATTACACGGAGCGAGCGGAACTCAACAGGTAGGGCGTATTGAGTCGGGCTCGCTTGCACCTGTTTGCAGCGAAGCGACCTCTCTTCGCGGTGGTGCAATGTAGACTAGGGCCTATGCAACGCATGTGGGCAGGTAAGGGCGGCACTGGGGGTGCGGCGTAGCCCCCGGCTTGCCGGCTCGCCACACATACCTATACCTTTTTGATTTCTCAATTGCGCCGTCACTTTTGACAGTTACGATTTATTTTATTACAATTAGGTTATTTTTAAAGATAGTTTTGATTTAAGTGGTATCGATCTCGTCTTTGTTCGTTATTAATCAAATTATATTTATTATCTGGCGTATTTATAAATGTGCTAATAACCTTAAATCAGATAAGTAGGATGACTATTTTTACGATAGGACAGTACAAGTTGTATAAAAGCTTTGAGACCATAACTTTGATAATTATCTCTTTAGATACCTAATAATATGAAATTAGTTAATTAAATTTACCGACAGCGGAAAACCTTTTTTGTTCGAAAATCTCATAATAAGTATCAATGTAAGAAATAATCAACAACATTATATCGCCGTTGTAACAAAATAAAATGCCAACGTTACAAGTAAATTAGGTATAATTTTATAGTTATCTATTTAAAAATAATAATAAGGTGCTATCGTAGAAAGTTATCATTAGTTTTCAACAACACCTTAGAAGTAATGATGTTGCTACGACGTGCTACGACGCTGCTACAGTTAAAATGTTAACTATCAGTGTTTTAAATAAGCATCACCATTATATGGCCATTATAAAAAAAATGCCGACGTTATAAGTAAATTAGGTATAATTTTATAGTTATATACTTTAAAAAAATAAGGAGTTATCGTAGAAAGCTTTTATTTATTAGTTTTCTACAACACCGTAGAAGTGACGATGTTGCTACAAAGTCCTACGACGCTGCTACAAATTGCTACGACCTACGATAACGCGTAGTAGTCCTACAGAGCAAGAGCCCGCGAAAGGCAAAGTTACGTTATTTCATAAAGGCTGAAAGTTTTTCTATATTTAGCCCAAATACAGGTAAGTGTAACTGCCTCCGTGGTGTAGTGGTTGAGCGTTCGGCTCATATCCGGAGGTCGCGGGTTCGATTCCCGGCGGGGGCAACGACTTTGTGTTGTTGTCCTAGTTTGGTTAGGACATTGTAGGCTGATCACCTGATTGTCTGATAAGTAAGATGATCCGTGCTTCGGAGGGCACGTTAAGCCGTCGGTCCCGGTCACTGTCTTTGACATTGGTCGTTACCTAAAACCATGTCAGAGGCCTTTATAGCGGTTTAAAAACTCTGACACTAGTCTTAGTCACTAACACACACGATAAGAAGAATACATGTAAGAACGATACCCATATTAATTAGTGTATAATTTATCGCTGAATAAAGATTTTTCTATTTCTATTTCAAATATAAGGGTCATGGTGTCTTTGGTAGATATCAGGTAGTAAAGGTATTGGAACCCAATTCTGTCGTAGTGCAAAGCTCAATTTTAGCACGAAGGTCTACAATGCAAGTTGGGGTTTTAGAGATATTGAGTTGAACCCTGAAATGTAACGAAAAATTACCGCAGTGTTAAAAACAGTTATATCTCCTTAGATGAAGTTGATGGATGTTTTTTCTCTTTTTATTTAAATTTTAAATCAAAGGTACCTTAGAATTTAAATAAGAATTACAGACATATTTTACACATAATATGCCAATAGATGTCGTTGATATGAAAGTGATTTCTCAGAATCACGGGGTCAGCACTACCACAAGATATGCCAATTTGTAGTTTGTGTAGTTTAACAAATATACAGTTCCTTCAATAAATAAATGGTACGGTGCCCATTCCACCCTCCTGACCCGGTCGTGAAAGACTAGCCAATTTAAGTGTCATAAGCTCACGTACGCAATTTCCACTGGCGCTTGCCTGAGCAGTAACTATGCACAAATCGGATGGATTCACTTTGTATAAAATAGTCGTGGACATTGGCGGCCGGATGTGCATACGTTGCTCTTTCAAGATCAAAACGTCGTAAGGATGATATATTTAATCCAGGTTTTGATTTTATCCGCTTGGAAAACATAGAAATTTTTTACTGTTGCAGCTTAGAATAGAAAAAAAAAGATGGTTGGAAAATCTTTTATCTGCAACGACATCGAATAGCGCTACAAATAAATAATATACGTACGTACATAGAGTTAGGATAGTTGTACCTAAAGCGTACGTATATTTTTGTTTCAATGGACACTAAAACGGACTCGTATTTTTAACCCCCGACAAAAAAGAGGGGTGTTATAATTTTGGCGCCAATGTCTGTTTGTCTGTCTTTAGCATCGCAGCTCTCGAACGGATGGACCGATGTCGTTGCGGTTTATTTATGTGAACGAAAGTTTCCTTGCGCTGGTTCTTAGCTACGTTTGATGGAAATCAGATCAGCGGTTCACATACTATGGGGAGAACGCTTAAAAGTCGTTTTTTTTTTTAATTTTCCGGGCATATAAACTAGCGGAATAATAATCTCGAAGTCTAAGTTCGCGGCGAACCACTAGTTTATTCATAATAATGTCAGAAATCCCGTCGCACATTGTCACACACACTTGACAATGTGCGATTCCATTATCTGGCAGACACTCTTATCAAAAATTAGAGAAATCACACAGATTGAGCTAGCCCCAAAGTAAGTTCGAGACTTTTGTTATAGGTTACTAACTCAATGATACTACATTTTATAACAAATACAAATAGATAAACATCCAAGACCCAGGTCAATCTAAAAATAATCATTTTCCATCTTGATCTGACCGGGGATCGAAACCAAAACCTCCGGTGTGACAGCGTGGCATGTTCACCACTAGGCCCCAGAGGTCTTCAAATATCAACGAACATATATATAAAATTTAACTTTAATACACATTAAGTTAAATTTGTCCAACAAGATGAAAAAAAAACAAAAGAAAATTGTAGACAAAAACAATGGACCTAACATAATTCCTGGTATTGGTTGAATCGTACAGTTGAGTAGTAAATCAATGTAATCCTCCCAATTGCTTTTCTCATTATATATTAGTATCGTTTCATTTATTCCGTAACTAATTTGTGTAATCCAGCTTATAATATAATTACAATTTAATTAAACAGTTCGTGTTTATTCGTATCTCATCCATTATGGTATCCATTATATCCATTATGGCCATGTATGGTGTGCGTCTGTAATTCCAGGCTGGGATAAACATAAAAAGAACTCTGAACTGGAAATTTCTCTTGTCGAGCAGACCGTTTTACGACGAATGAAAGAAATAGGCCAAAATGCAAATCATTTTAATAGGCGATGCGGCTAGCACTATTGTGATTCGGCGGCCTTTAGTCCTTGCTACCTTGTGTTCTGTCTACTTAGAGCTGCGATGACTCAATGATGACATGAAATGCAGCCTCGCTCGGTCTGTCCGACTAGGGGTAAACATGTGATAGTGTAAGTATGTATGTGTGTCTATAAACGTGACGTACTTGTACATTATTGTATAGGTACCTATATGCAAGCATAGTACTAACAGCAGTATGGTTTCGTACCCAAAGGGTAAAAACGGGACAATATTACTAAGACTCCGCTGTCCGTCCGTCCGTCTGTCTGTCTGCCTGTCACTAGGCTGCATCTTATAAACCGTGACAGCTAGACAGTTAAAATTTTCACAGATGATATATTTCTGTTTCCGCTATAACAACAAATACTAAAAACAGAATAAAATTAAACTCTTATACAACAGAGAGAGACGATTTTTTATAGATAATGGTACGGGACTCGCACTTGGCCAGGTGTTTTTTTAGTATTATACGAGTAGGT
This sequence comes from Acrobasis consociella, assembly GCA_963555685.1. Classification (NCBI taxonomy): domain Eukaryota; kingdom Metazoa; phylum Arthropoda; class Insecta; order Lepidoptera; family Pyralidae; genus Acrobasis; species Acrobasis consociella. The sequence goes on from OY743104.1 coordinate 19,525,779, forward strand.
TTTTTTTTAAATTGAGACAAATATCTGCATAAATTATTAGTAATTTATGATACATTGAACAAGCTGACAAACTGAAATGCACTTGAACATCTATAAAACATGCAAATAAAATATGAATAACTTTTCTAGAACCTCTTTTTCGCCCAGGTACTTTATGTTTGCGTCTGTAGCACTCCTTTTATTCTTTTTCTACTAAGTATAATCTAGGCACACGATGTGAATAAAAGTGTATGCATGAAGCATATACGAGACGGGACAAGACGAAGGCGAAGTATGAAAGCTCTTTGCGAGGAAGGCTTCACAGGCTGCTTTTCTCCGCCTTTCGCTCAACATCTTGCTAGTTTTGAACTTCGGGTCTGTCCACGCCGTTGATTTCTCTGCTTTCGTTTGTAAGTGACGAACACTGGTGTCAGATTTTGAAACTGCCGAAAGGTGCCGTGTGACTTAGATTGACGACGCCATACAATGATGACAGCCGGCAGCAACGGCAAACGCTAGCAATGTGTATTACTCTCCTAGGGACAACGCGCCGTAAGGCATGAAGAAAAAATTGTATGTATGTATTTGAGACAATCTAAAATGTTAACTTGCTCTAATAATTTGATTGCGATATGCTACGTTTTATCATTGTAGTTGGGACACACAAATACTGACGTTCCAACTTACTTGTTTGGTCCCTAATCACTATCCATTTACTGCTGGGCAGTCTCTTCAAATGATTTTTCAAAATACTACAAAGTTATGACACAATTGTATGTTTGTATTACTACGCCTACGGAGATATACAATAAAACCTACTATCTATATTGATCTCCTAGATTGTACGCGAGTACATTCGTATTCAAAAACCTTTATTCTCTCTGTGCATCTCAAGAAACTAAAAATACAAAATCTCATTGCACAAAGAGAAATTCGTAAGGTCTTGCGCTATACGGCAGTCGGGTTTGCTCCGAGTTTCGAAACATACAAGCGCACAGCGAATGTAGAAAACGTCAGTTCACACCTCGGGGCCTGAATTCTCTCGACAGCAGCATACACGAAATTCGACCTTTATAGCAACTTTGTTCATATTAGGGTCGATTTATATTATTGAAAACTTAACTATAATCTTGTTAGAAAACGGGTGACGGTCGGCTACAAAATAATATTGTAGTGTTCAGGTGTTCATTAAAATTTCAAGCACTACATTTCTTTCAAAGTACAAATATAAAGATCTAAAGGGATCTAGATAGTATCCAGAGCCGTAAAACAATTTGAAAACTAAATATTTTTACTATTTCCATTTAGATTGTCCGGTCAGCTAAACATTTATATTATTCACATATGAATGTAAAAGCATAACAATTGTTTTGATAATAATCATCCTTGCAAGCAGCGAACTATAGGTACACAGTGAAATTACAGTTTTGAAGCTTTGAAATGAATAAACCTTGTCGACAGAAATAGGTAAGTTCTTTCAGTTCCTAGCGTCACTTAGTATTTCAACATTTTCAACACCCCTCTCATTTTACTTAGTTTTGAATTAAAATGTTAAAGTTTTTAACTAGCTTCCCGATTTCTGATCATTTGTAAGATAATACATTTTTTTTTTTGGTTTTTTAATAAAACAACGCAACCTCATCGAGTTACTTATTTCATTTCTCTTAATAAAATTTCCCGGTGTGTGAATAGTTTGAAGGGTTATCTAGAGCTTGGTCAAGATACAATTTTATATCGTTCCTTTTAAATGAGGGCAGCACAGGACCCTAATTCATGTATCGGGGTTAATTAAGCCTCACACTGAAAACTTGTTTGTATTTTTATCAGACACAATAGTTTATAGTATTTTATGCAACAGGAGGGTCAAAAATTGCTCGATGGGGTCTTCTTACGATGAGCTAAGGCGAATAACACACTGCACTGTGCCCGCTGCGTAGTGCGGGGCCGCCATACAAAAAAGACGCGCGTAGACGCGGTGTTAATATGTTGTACTATGCGTTTTTTCTATACAAATGGAGGCGTAGGCTCGCATCGTAACCTTCGCTACTCGCATTTTTAACCCTCCTTAAATAAATGTTGCATGAAATACAATAATATAATGTGAGAAATCAATTTAGATGTGAGTATCCCATTGTAAAAATAAAATGAAACAAGTAGAGTTGAGGAATCCGCTAAATCGCCGAGTTGAATTTCACTCCCTTTTGACCGAAACATGCAGAATTTCATTTAAAATATTTGCGGAAACTGTAGGCACAAGTTTGCGCGTCACAATTAAACATTCCCAATTAAAAGGGATCGCATTTGCATTAGCTTGTCGAGAAGAGTTGTCTCGTGATGCATTGTTGTAAGTTGTATTAAAATATTCACTTTGTAATTGTGTCCATATTCGCTTCCCTTTTTTATTTAAATTAAATCCGCCTGCGCTGTTTGGCCAGCGAGTCAAGTTTTAGCATGGATAGATAGTCCACACTACAACCCCTTGCCAAATTCGGCAGCTCCATAGACATACGTGTACGTTTAGTCATCTAAGGCGAATATATTTGTCAGTAGCCTATAGGTAATGTGCGTTTAGCACAAATGTCAGGATATTCATGTTCGTATCTTCAAACGATACCTTTGCCTTTGGGACTCTAATCGATAATGGGGTTTCCAGGGGTTGACGGGCGAGGGCGTTACGTCACCAGACACTTGTATAAACACAAATACTCATACGTCAGTTCACGTTTACTACTTTACTAGCGACTTATGCCACGTAGCTTAATTATGTCGGTATCTAATGAACGCAACTTTCTAAAATTAAATTTTAGGAAAAAAGCTATCTACTAATTAAGTGACAGACGTCAACCTCTATCTCAAAAACGGTTAAATGTATAAAAATATGTTATAAACTTAATTTAAAAAAAATAACTTATATACCCCGTTTAGTTTTGTAAAAAATTAAAATATTTTGTATTTTATCTATAGGGATCAATGGATGGAAATGAAAAATAAAGTTGGTACTCGAAGTACGGTATTATTTTTACTTCAGGTGATACACATGAATCCCTCGCTTCACTCAGAATTCAACTGTAAAATCCAAAAAGTAATTCTACTGCGGAATCCTTCGTTTCACTCTGAATGAAAAGCACCTAGCGCCCTCGCCTTAAAAATTACCTTTTAAGCCTTGCATGTGTTCGAAGCCATATTAAGTAGGTACTTCCTTGGACTTGGTGTCAACAGCCCGGATTATTGTCCACCTATTATAAATTTCCCGGCGACGAGATATACGTGAATTTAATCCAATGCAAATCTTTTTAATTTTATTTTTAGTGCCTATCCATTAGTATCTATTGGTATAAAATCTAAAATAAGTAAATGGATAAATAGCACACGATACACATGTGTAAGTTACAACTAGTAATATTCTATAATATTATGAGATACTCCCATATAAGGAATATATTATTAATACTGCTTCTCCCTCGCGATCTAAATCTTCAGGCCATGGGCCTTTTTTGTTTATTTGCGTGTTTAATTAATTTAATCATGTTTGTTAATTGGCCAAACCTTTTTAACACCAGCGCTTGTTTACGTAACTTTACCCCCGTCGCCAAGTCTAGTAAAAATAGAAAAGTAGTATAATTTAGACCACTTTTAGGTGACAATGGCTCAGTCTCAGTCACGTGACCGTTTTGAAACTAAACCGTCTTATTGTGGTCAGTAAATAACCTCTTGCTTGAGCGCCGTTAAACACTACCGTCTTATCATAAAATGCAGACTAGTTGACATTTTCAGTTATGACACTGGCATATTACTAGATGTCAATTTGATTTGGTCTGATAATGGTTTAAACCTAATAACAAAGTTAGTCTGCGTTTTATAATAAGTATATTCAACGGCGCTCAAGCAAGAGGTTGTTTACTGACCACAAAGTTCTTAATGTACAAGCTATACATAAGCCTTAGAATATACTTAGAACAAACCAGAAGCCGCGAACGCGCCCTAAGCTGAAGCTACACAAACTACTCTTTTTTTTTTTTTTTTAGTTTTGGCTCGACGCTGTTGCGTATTTAGCCAGGCTCAAGTTAATAAAATGTGGGAACATTCAATGTGAAGTAAATATATATATATATATGTACAATCAAAGGTTGGTAGAGGTCCTTTGATTGCTTTAAGGGAGCTTTTGGCGACAAATCTATACGAGTCCACTGGTTTTCATAGCCGATTGAGTGGCGGACGGCGCCTACAGACGCCCACCGCAGTCCGCAAATAATATCACTACAGCCGCACTATGACTGTTCACTTTAAACATTTTACATATTGTCTATGAGAATGATCATTTATAACACCAAACTACACCAATTTCATATTATAAAGTCCACTAGAATCAATTTGCAAAACAATTTAAAGCAAACTCCAACTGAACCCCTTGACTTCCCGCCAAAAACTCCAAAACTACTCTTAAAGAGAGTAGTTTGACAATTGGTAAATTAGTCTATCTGTGGCCATCGACTGACGTACGCGGGAAAAATTCTCTCAGTTTTAATTTAATTATGCAATGTTGTGCGGTTCCCACCTGCAAAAATGCAGTTGAAAAATAATAAAAACCAGATGGGATCACATTTCATGTGTAAGTAGCACAAATACATTTCATTTTATTCGAATAATAATGTATTTTTACTCGTTCAAAATGTAAACAATTTGGGCGAGTCCATTTTGTCAATGTTGCCAGTTGTGCTAAAAAGTTTTTCCTGCTTTCACTTGGTTATTTTCTAGAAGGTTAATAAAAAATAAATAAATGCATGACAAATAATTTAACGTTTGACTTTAATAGATAAATTCATATTAATTTATTTAGTATAAATAGAGTGACTTATGTATATAAGTAAATAAAATTATTAACTATTGTTTGACAGATACTAAATTGTATGAATAGTAGTGTTTTTAACCCCCGACAAAAAAGAGGGGTGTTATAAGTTTGACGCTAATGTCTATCTGTATATCTATCTGTGGCATCATAGCGCTCGAACGGAAGGACTGATTTCGATTCGGTTTTTTATTTAAAATCAAGTTACCTTGCGGGATGTTTCTTAGCTATGTTTTATGAAAATCGATTAAGCCTTTTAAAAGTTATTGGACGTTACCAGGTGCTATTTTTCAAACGCGGAGTCACTAAACGAACGGTATTTTGTACGGAAAAATCGTTTAGATGACTCCGCGTTTCAGAAATGGCACTTACCGTTTGAAAAACGACTTTCCCTAAAATAAAACAGATCTATATTTTGTAACGTTATCAATTCAAGTCGTATCTGTAGTTCCGTTACTCATCAATAGACGGCGTTTTTGACCGTCGGGTTTTTAGGGTTCCGTAGCCAAATGGCAAAAACGGAACCCTTATAGATTCGTCATGTCTGTCTGTCTGTCTGTCCGTCCGTATGTCACAGCCACTTTTTTCCGAAACTATAAGACCTGTACTGTTGAAACTTGGTAAGTAGATGTATTATGTGAACCGCATTAAGGTTTTGACACAAAAATAAAAAAAAAACAGTAAATTTTTGGGGTTCCCCATACTTAGAACTGAAACTCAAAAATTTATTTTTCATCAAACCCATACGTGTGGGGTATCTATGGATAGGTCTTCAAAAATGATATTGAGGTTTCTAATAGCATTTTTTTCTAAACCGAATACTTTGCGCGAGAGACACTTCCAAAGTGGAAAAAAGTGTGTCCCCCCCCCCGTAACTTCTAAAATAAGAGAATGATAAAACTAAATAAAATATATGTTGTTCATTACCATGAAAACTACCAGCGAAAATTGGTTTGAACGAGATCTAGTAAGTAGTTTTTGTTTAATACGTCATAAATCGTAAACGGCAATTTACCTTTCATTCAATCAACTCAAATATAAAAATTAAAAAAACATACTACTTGACTTTTATATTATGTTATTTGCTACTAAGGAACCCTTCATGGGCGAGTCCGACTCGCACTTGGCCGCTTTTTTTTTAATTTGCGTAAACTTGTTATAAGAATGTTTTATGTTAAAACTATTCTAATTTTTAGTTTAAAAAAAAGTAGAATTTCAGGTTTCCAGCTGATGAAATCATAAGAGTAAAGAGGACACAAATGATAAGACAAGCTCGGTTAGCTGAATTATGAAAACCTACTAGGCAGTGTTATTTGTTCGAAACATTTTGAAGATGAGCATTTTTATGAAACAAAGCGCGGTTTTATAAATTACACATGGAATTATCTATCCTTATCCGTATATTATCCCACAGGAACAAATATCGGAATCAAAGTAGACTATGTCCTTCCTTATCAAGAAAACTATCCCTATACCTAACTTCATCTAAAAAATAACATTTTTGCAGTTTTTGTTATAATCTCATAAAAATATTTACATATACAACTTCATCATTTGTCAAAACGTAAAGATTTATTGATTAGGACAGAATCAAAACGTCAATATTATAAAAAAAAGTAAAACAAAAAGGTACGTAAATAAAAGAATATTTTGTAAAAAATTACGTGTTTTATTCCACTTAAGGGTTTTTTTATGCAATATATTTATGAATATTTATTTAATAGGATAACTGTTATAGATCGTTTGCATTATTTTGAAACATAATTTTTGATTTACCCTAAAAGATGCGAACTCTCTCTAAGCTAGCAATACTTTGCGGGTGTGAAGTATGAGGAATGCGGGGGGTAACGCATTCTTTATGGACACAGTGAGCTAGGCTACTTCTGGTTTGTTCTATATTCTAAGACATAAGCAAAGCCAAACATATCGGATATCAAGGACAAGTGTTTGACAAGTATTTAGCAGATACTAGACAACTGCCTGTGGTATTTTTTTTTTAATTTTTAGCTTATCTATAACTTTATTCTAGTGACCATTAGCATTAAGTTCATGCTAGTGACTGTAGATTTAAGCAAAAATTCTAGGTCTATGCTATGCTAGTGACTATGTTGTTTATGGTAAACTTTTTTATCAAACGGACTTCGTATTCACTGAGAAATCAACGAAATAAGTATGGGCATGCCTACCCATCGTCATATAAACATTATTTCTTTTCCTTGTAACTAGATGGCGCTTTAAGGTAAAAATTAAAACATAAAAATCTTTTGGAACTATTATTCAAATAAAGTAGTACTCTAATTAGTTAAATAAGACTTATATGAAATGCAATATATTTTTTAAAAGTATATTCAACACTTTCTTCGTCACCTTTTTGGCTAGTCGTATGTGCTGCCATCTCTGAGAGGCCGGTCCGCAACTCCAGTTTTGCGTGCTTACGGGCTGTCCAATCGTTTCTATGGCGTTGGGTATCTGTTACGTTAGTAATTATATTATCTTTGGTATGGGTATGCTAGTCTGACGCGAACTAGTATGACAACTACAAAACTTAGTTAATTGTGAGGAAACCACTAAAGCGATCATCATGGGATATGGAATACTTACTGAGAACTATTTAGTCACAGTTATTTACTGGTAAAATCAGAACAGTGCATCAAGACGTTTTAAAGATGCATCACGTGTACGCTAGCTTGATATCAAGCTAGCGTACCTACGTATACCGCCATAACTCCCGAAGTAACTATCGAGACACATTTTTTTAAAATAAGTAACAATACACAGTTTGTATTGTTTTTGTAAAAACCGACGGATTTAAACCGTTCCTGAATTCCAGTGTAAGCTCTACGCTACGCACACATACATTATATTTATGTGTATACAATGTCCTTTTAAATTAAGTACAAATATTTTAAGGGGTGATTGAGTTCATCATTTCGAACAACTTGTCCCAATAAGTGTATATAGAAATACGAAAAAAAATTTTTTAATTTTCCATAGTAATGATATCACGTGACAACTTCGATTTCTATGAAAACCTAAAAAAATTTTTTCGTATTTCGATATACATTTATTGGGAAAAGTTGTTCAAAATGATGGTCTGAATCACCCCTTAAAATATTTGTACAGGACATTGTATGTCGCAGTTGAATTGTATAATCCGTTGTTATTCAAAATCTCTAGCTGTTTGGCAATACAGCTCGGTTTAGTAAAACAGCTGAAAATAGTTCAGCTCGATTGTCAATGAGTTACGTAATTACGTTTAAACAAGAAAACAAAACAGCTAGCGTTGAGATGACATAGAGGGTTACTATTATTAAATAAAACTGTGTTACCAAACCAAATAATATATGAGTGGACAATAGTCGTTATTTATCATTTTTATATTATTCGTGAGATCGAAATAAAACCACAATTCAACTCCTTACTAAATAATTCAGTCTCCTACATCATAAAACACCAATAAAGTATGACAATCAGCTCGATGCAATTGGATATAGAAATTTTGTAAACCCGACCACTTAATGGCGTAGCGATTTCTTACGGCCAATTGATCCACGTGAGTTTTCCATCTTGCCGGAAGGCGGGCGTCGAAATAACAATATGGGATCCAAGCTAAAGGTCTGCTTTTATTCTTTTCAATCTTTTGCAGTCCGAAATTACAAACGATGCCCCCTATGTCTCTCGATGAAAACAGCATAGTCCCGGAACGCGGCAAAGAATTTACTTTATGGGAGGCCATATTTGTTGTTATGACACTGACACTTCACAAGCCTTGTGGCAGAATTCCGATCTAATCGATCTACAATCATACGTTAGCTAGTTTGTTAAACGTAACACATTGGACGATCTAGCTGAACGATTTTTAGCTATATTACAAAACCGAGCTGTAACGCCAAACAGCTAGTTTTTTAATAACAGCGGATTATACAATCCAACTGCGACATATACATTATATTATAGACTGCTAAAATCATCACCCTTGCTTATGGTTTTGGTTTTGCCTTAGTCGGGTAAATTTTCGGTTTGTAGCAGCGTGGCAGCAAAATTTGTTACGCATACTACGTGTTATATAGCAGGTGCGGTTTGTACCAACGCGCCCATTACAGTATTTGTAGCACCAAGCACTTCGTAGCTCGTAGCAGGTGAGTCCCCGAAAAATTTGTAGCTCTACTACGGTGTTCGTAGCAAATCACTACGTAGCTTTTCGTAGCACGTTTAGTTTGTAGCCAGACATCAAGCTTCGTAGCTCATGTCGACAATTTTTTGCTACGACGTTCTTATTATTATGCTACGTAGTTCTTTGTAGCAAATTTCTAAATTCGTAAATGTTATAATATGTATGTTTGGGCAAGATGACAAAATCCACTTTTTTCCAACTAGTCAAATCAGATACTTTTTCTAAGTGTCAAAGCAAACATTTTCCATGTGCGGTTTGTATGTTGCAGATGACGTCATAGGTTCTTGGAGTCAAAAAGCGCTATTAATATCAGTTTGTCTGCAAAAAAAACTAAAATCACATTGAAAATGGACATGATCAAGACAAGTTACATTATTTTGTGACGTTTTATTTCCTTAACAGAACCAAATAATTTATTTTTACAATGGAAAATACCCAATTTTGTTCGACTGCGTACGCGCAGTGTGACTCCAGCCAGCGACTCATGGCGACTAACAAATCCGCCAAACCCGCGCGACAAATGGTACCTCTCACTGTCACCTGCCTGCCCCGCTAGCTTGCGGGTAATTTTAAGTTTTTCATAGGACACCCTTAATAGTGGTAGGTAACCTGAAACTATGACAGACTGACGATCAGTGGGGCAAATGGTTTTTCCTCCAAAGTCCTCAAGCCCGTGTAGTTACCTATGTAGCATAATATTGATAACCTTGTTGCTTTAGCTATTCTACTTATTAGTATGTAAGTATAAAGTTAGATAAACTCTATTTTTACTTTATTTGCCTAGGATTGGATTACGGTGCTTACAGTTGGCCATTTACCGAGGAGCAGAAGTCCAAGCCCAAGATTTGCCAAAGAGCAATGGAGCGAAGTATCTTAGGCGTCGAACACAGAACTCCGTTCAATAATAAGCCAAGTGCGTGCCGGCCACCAACAGTGTTGGGTTCCGTAGCCGCGAATGCCAACTTTAAGTTCATGCCACTAAAAACGTCTAAAAACTAATTTTCTAGGTATTGAATTTGTATGTGAATTTTACTCTTCTGAGTACATTTTATAAGTTGATTGCCTCAGACATGCCTACCCATCGTCATATAAACATTATTATTTCTTTTCCTTGTAACTAGATGGCGCTTTAAGGTAAAAATTAAAACACAAAAATCTTTTAAAACTATTATTTAAATAAAGTAGTACTTTAATTAGTTAAATAAGACTTATATGACATGCAATATATTTTTTAAAAGTATATTCAACACTTTCTTCGTCATCTTTTTGGCTAGTCGTGTGTGCTGCCATCTCTGAGAGGCCGCTCCGCAACTCCCGTTTTGCGTGCTTACGGCCTCTCCAATCGTTTCTATGGCGTTGGGTATCTGTTACGTTGGTAATTATATTATCTTTGCCTCAGACAATGACTTTTCAATAGGTGTAACCGTTTAGCAGATAGAGGGTGGGACACTTGACTCTAACAAAAATTTGCATTTTAAAACCAAATATTTCAGAAACGGATCCCTAAATCGAAAAATTGTGTTTTTGTGTGGCATCATATTTTTGAAAGACCTATTCAACGATGCACCATACGAAGGTAAGTCAAGAAAAAAAAATACTCCCACTTGTATGCGAGCTACTACCCTAAAAAATATCTTTAAAATTTTATTTTACTACTTAATATAGGTTAATAAAAAAAAATAAAAAAAGTTTGGATGAGTGACCGATTTATCACCGCGGGCGACTAGCGGTTGTTCCGAAAATTATTAACGACAGAATAAATGCAGTCTTTTTTTTTCTGAAATGACGGCTAATTTCAATACAAATCGCCTTGGTGAAAATCATTGGCCACTAATGTGTGTGTATGTACTTCTTTTTTTTAATTATTTTTGTAGGTTATCTGTCACTCTTCTATTGTTTGCAAAAATAGACGTCTCGCGGTAATCTTTTCGTGCTATGATTATAAACGAGGGTTAACTTTAAGGAATCTCATGAAAAATTACAAGCTGCATTTTGGGAATCTGCTCCTGCGTTAGCAACAGTTACTTACTGAATTCGTGAATTTAAACGTGGTCGAGAGGACCTAAACCCCAGACCCAGCCGACCACCAATTCATGAAAACGTCATCAGGTTAGAGTGGCTTCTTCTGGCGGGAGAATAGACACATTACACATCGACAGATTCAGGCTGAACTGAACATTGGATCACAGGCAGTTTCCACCATCCTGCATGAACACCTAACCTTAGGAAGCTTGCTTCGCGCAGGGTACCTCTCTCACCAAAAAGCAATAACTCTATTGTGTTGATTGGTGCAAATTTTTGCTAGAAAGAAAATTTCGAAGGAGGAACTTCGCAAGACGTACAGGGGCCTTACCACGACCTCTTATAGCAGTCTTGTTTTAATATTACTTTGTCAATTCGTACCATGACCAATAGAAAACAACATTAAAGTAATATTACTTTAATATTGTATTTGCTAGCAATTTTGTGACGTCACATCAAATCATTCACTCAATAGCGTACCAGCAGGAGTACCATCTTTGGTGACAGTGTTTATCGAGCACTATCATTCGTTAACTTCGTTTCACTATCTTGCTCTACGCAATAATAACGAGCGAGCTGGTATTTTTCCGATGAGCGACATAACTTTATCTGGGTTTCTTAACAGGGTCATGCTACGAAGGTATGACCGCTATCTTAGCAGTATTGTTTTAACGTCAAAGTAGCAATCAAAATGGTGGTCTGTTTTTTTTTTAATAATTTTACGGCTCTGGATACAATTCCTTTAGATCCATATTTTTTCTTCATTTTTATTCGTAATCCTAACTAGTTGCAATCAAAGGTTGTTGTAGGTTCTGTGATTGCTCCAATGGAGCTTCTACTGATAAATCTGTGCGAGTTCACTAGTTTTTATAGTCGATTGGGTGGCGATATTCATAATATAAACAGGGATTGGATAAGCAAAAGTAGAAAAATGTGAAATCGTTAAAGACAATCGAGGGAATATCCTTGTCTGGGGCGTTATCATGGGCTTGACAGAAAAATCATGATGGTTTAGGTCCGTTTTGTTTCAAGCTTGTAATAACATTGTTTCGAATCGTACCATGAACTTTAAAAGTAAGATTATTTCTTTCCTGCTAATTGATGTGAAAGAACGAATGATATGTCTATTCCCAAACAATTGTGAAAGTGAGATAGCGCTATATTATTTCGTATAGCTCCATCACTGTTTTGCGCGGCGTTCCATTTAATTCTGATGAAAGTCTTTCAAAATATTTATTTTATTTAAAAAAAATGTGAAAGAGCACTGTATTATGTAACAAAATGTGTACGAAATTAAAACCTTATTTGTTTTTATAAAATATCCGTTATTATATTTTTTAAAAGGCAATCAATTAAAATTTGAAACGGTATTGCATTTGTGAGCGTAATATGGAATGGTTTTATACCAAACCATGTAGGTAGTGAGTGATATTATATTCTCTTTGGTAACCGTAATCCGCAGCCATATAAAATGTCATGTCATCATTTATATATTTTCTTTGAATAAAAGTAAATCAGATTTTACCATAATTATGGCTAATAAAAGTTATACCAAGTAATATTTCTTTATGTTAACATTATTGAGGTGAAATTTCACTTGTGATTTGTAGTGATACATCCGCATGAATTTCATGTGATTGGTTTATTTTTGCAGCGGAACGCGTCGCATTACTATGAGGCAGCTGGATTTTCTACGGAAATTCCTACATACCTACTTACTAATAAAGATGTGTACCTATAGCTGGTATAGCCTATAACCGTTCTCTTCGGGATAAAGTGGAGTCATAACCATAACATAACCAATAGTGAGAGTTTACAGCATATCAAATAAAAGGTATGTAATCAAAACATTGAAGAATTACCTTATTTTATTATTTATTACGAATCACAATTTAATTTGTTATAAGAATGAAATCCTTACATAAAAAAATTAACACATTTTAACTACAAAGCGCTGTAAGTATTTAATATTTGTTTTTTTTTTCAGGACTTCGTCAATGGCTTTCCAGACCCGCCGAGCAATTCAATGTATTGAATTTGTATACCTATGCAATAATATCAATGTTTGTGTTCAAAAGTTTTGACTTGTTAAGCTTGAAAATAATTCTTTTTTTGTATTTTTTGGGTCCTTTTGTATAATAAAGAATTAAGACTCGTTCGTGATTGCTTTCAATAAAATTATTTAAAAGGAACGTTATTTTCTTCTACATTATTGAGACAGGGTCTTATTAGTTAACGTACTTACATAAATATACAAGTAGGTGCGTTAAAATATTCTAGGTGTGTTTATAGCGTATGGTAAGAAAAGCTAATGGAATACAAACGTTATCTGAGTTGTAACGCATAGGGTATTGTTACACGAAACAAAAGGTCCCCGTCCCCGTAGTAAAAGTAGTGGCTAACTCGGTTGACCGGGTCTAATATTATAGGTACAGTAGGGTATTGCGGCACTATAACATAAGAATCCTACTTCCTACTAATATTATAAATGCGAAAGTGAGTTTGTATATTTGTTTGTTTGTTTGTTACTTCTTCACACTTAAACTACTGAACGGATTTGGATGAAATTTGGTATGGATATAGTTTGAGACTCGGGAAAGGATATAAAGGACGGGGAGCGAAGCCCGCGGGTACAGCTAGTAAATGTATATATAATAAATAAAATATTACCTACTAGCTGTGCCCGCGGGTTTCGCTCCCCGTGGGAATTTCGGGATAAAGAGTACCCTATGTCCTCCCCGAGTCTCAAACTATATCCATACCAAATTTCATCCAAATACGTTCAGTAGTTTTAGCGTGAAGAGTTAACAAACAAACAAATATACAAACTCACTTTCACATATTAGTAGGATAGTGCCGCAATACCCAAAGATCAGTCTTGAAAAAGGGATGGGCGAGAATCTGAATCATGTCAAAAGACTTATTCTTTTGACATGATTCAGATTCTCGCCCATTCCCTCAATCGATTTTCATATTCAGCGCAAAAAGATAAGTAGCTGATACATTAAAAATTTTAAGACTTTGGGTACATTCTTCTTTTTTTTCTATATACATTTGCATTATAAGACTCCGGATTGTTGATAAAAGTTTTGATTCCGCGGCCACCGACCAACTTTTTCAAGACTGCTAATTTGACAGTAAAACAATACTGCTAAGACTCGAATAGGAGCTCATGGTACGCATTAGAGTGAATGATTTAGTGTGACGTCAACAAAACTGCTAGAAAATACAACATTAAAGTAATATTATTTTAATATTGCTAAGTGACGTCCATCGGGCTCAAGAACGGGATGCATTTATACAAAACACATAGCGTTATCTCACTCTCATTCATTCGTTCTGTCACATCTCTAAGCAGGAATATAACAATCTTGTTTTAAGAGCTCATGGTGCGATTTGAAACAATATTATTATAAGCTTGAATCAAAACGGAACTAATCCATCATGTTTTTGATAAAGTTCATAGTAAGGCCCCAGGTCAGATTTAGCGCCATGCGATTATTATTTTATTTCCCGCTGCATAAAAATGCTTCGTGGGCGAAAATTCAACACTTCAGACGAGGCCGTCGAAGAATTTCGCCAGTTATTTTTCTACCTTCCGCAAGATACGTTTTTTAAAAGCTGATTTACCCGAGTACATAAGGGGAATACTTTAAAAAGCTGTAAATAAACTTTTTTATTTTTTTTTATTTTACCATTTTCGGTACAGCCCACGTATGTCGGGTTTTAGACAAATTAAGACTTAAATTAATGTTGAGTGGAATCAAGAGGGTCCGTTAATATCATCCCAAATTAAATGCAAGTATCCTGAGAATGCTAGGACGATGATTGATTTCACTCACTCAAATAATTTTCACCAATTAAATAAAACAAAAAATGACAAAGGCCGTGTATTAGACTTATTTATTACCAATGTAGATGGATGTGAATATATGCAAGTCCCAGTATCTCTTGTGCCAGCTCATGGAAATCACCCGCCCTTTTATGTCCTAATTCCCATTTCAAACAATTCATTTTATATTAGGAAACAATCTAGTATACAATTTAATTTTTATAAGGCTGACTATTCTTTGATTAATGAAGAAATTGCAAAAGTGAATTGGTTTGAACTTTTTTTCAAATCAAACAGCAGAAAATATGATGGGAATATTTTATGAACATATATATATATATATAATAATTAATAAACATGTTCCTAAAAAAAATACTAAATCATTACAATATCCTGTATGGTTTTCCCCAGCATTGATTCATATTTTTAAAAATAAAAATAATTATTGGATTAAATGGAAAAAGTATGCAAATAAGTCAGACTACGATGTATTCTCCCTGTACAGGAAACGTTTGAAGGAATTGTCTCATAAAATGTATAAAGAATATTTATTATCAGTTGAAGGTAATATACACAAAAATATCAAATATTTTTGAACTTTTATTAACAATAAAAAAAACAGATATAACCAATACAATGACTTATAGAAATGAAACGGCAAATAGTCCTAAGGAAGTATGTTCCCTGTTTTCTAGTTATTTTAAGTCAGTCTTTCAACTAAATAGTGTGCCTGAAAAACTAGATATCAATGATATGCCTGACAACAATCCCCTATCTGATGACATGTTAAGTGTTATACAATTTACGCATGACGAAGTACTTAAGGAATTAGGTAATTTAGATACGTCTAAAGGGTCTGGAGTAGATAATATTCCACCGTTATTTTTAAAACTTACTGCTAAAAACATATCCCACCCGGTACTTTTTATTTTTAATTCATGTCTCAGAGAGGGCGTCTTTCCAACATCACTAAAAGCAGCAAGGATTGTACCTGCGTTTAAGGACGGAGATAAGTCAAATATTGAAAATTACCGCCCAATATCAATATTATCTGCTCTTTCAAAGGTCTTTGAAAGACTAGTACATAATAAAATTTATCCATTTATTCATAAATTATTATTAGAACAACAACACGGATTCGTTAAATAACGCTCTACAATCACAAATTTATTATTATATGCATCATATTTATTTGAAAATTTAGACGGTAACACACAAACAGACACAGTTTATACAGATTTTAAAAAGGCCTTTGACAGAGTAGATCATAAGATATTATTGGAGAAATTAGCTTTTAATGGAATACGAGACAATTTGTGGCGTTGGTTCAAATCGTATATTACAAATCGTACACAGAAGGTTGCGTTGAAAGGATATGAATCCGAACAAGTTTTAATTAGTTCAGGGGTGCCTCAAGGCTCGATCTTAGGTCCTTTGTTATTTGTTATCTTTATTAATGACATTAACGAGTGTTTTGAATTTTATAACTTTTTACTTTATGCTGATGACTTGAAAATTTATCACAAAATTAATGATATCACCGATCAAATTAAGTTTCAGATCAAAGATCTAGACCGGTTTTCAGATTACTGTACAAGAAATAAACTAACATTGAATACTAATAAATACAAATTAATAACATTTACAAAGAAAAAAAAACTTATTAAATTTAGCTACAAAATAAATAACGTTAATATTGATAGGGTTACTTCAATAAGGGACCTAGGAGTTACATTATATGAGAAACTTCATTTACACATACACATTGATAATATTACTAGCAAAGCCCTTAGAATGTATGGTTTTGTTATGCGCTCCTGTACTGATTTTACACGGCCATCAACATACCTTCTCCTCTACAATGCGTTAGTTCGCTCACAGCTTGAATATGCTGTGTCTATTTGGAATCCCATATATGCCAAATACGCTGATGTATTAGAATCGGTTCAAAAGAATTTTTTACGTTGTATGTATTACAGGTGTTATCGTGCTCAATCTTCGTATGATGAACTACTTATTAAGTATAAATATATGAATCTTAAGCAGAGACGTTTATATCTAGGCGCTATGTTACTCTATGATATTTGTCATGGGAGGTATGATTGCATCCCACTTACTAATAAGATTAGTTATAAGGTACCTACTCGATCACGCATCCGTAACATCCGTAACTATCGTGTCTGGGCTGCCCTACGACATGTACCATGGAGGACCTTGACGAGGCTAATGACAGAGGGATCACCGTGGCCACATACTGGTCAAAGACAATTTGAAATTGAAGCTACACTGAAACCATTTCGACTCGATAAGAAGAAGAAGATCCGTAACAAACACAATCTTTTTGCTATTAACTTTTGCCGAACAAAAGCAGGTAAAAGGTCACCCTTCTACTATTTAGCGAACTCTTATAATGATAACTTTAATGATATAGATATTATTGCGACACGCCCTGGAATGTATAAAAAACTATTGCTCGAACATCTTGCTATATGATGGAATTACCTTTTATTACATCTCTTTATACTTTGTACCTAACTATGATATGTACGGCCTGGCTTCGGAGATGGGGTCATTTCTCATACAATTAGTGTGAGAGATTGTGGCTCCATTTTTGGGGGCGTACCGTACATGTATATGGACATGCCACATACTAATAGGAAACCTGTATAACTAACATTTGCTCATTAATCTGTGGTATCGTAGTTGGTGACACAATGAAATGTATTAGTTATTAAGATTCTAGATATAATTTATCTAAAAATAATGTATTGTGTCATTGTTTGATATTCAAATAAATGAAAAAAAAATTTGTTCGGTAGCAGCTAGGAAGTTATTGTTCTCAGAGATACCTGGATAGATTTGCTATACAACTCACATTTACGTAAACCTTTCTTTTTCAAAGTACTTTAAAAAAAAAACAGTATTTCGCTGTGGCCGACTGAATGCACCTAAGCTTAAAACGAAAATGCATACCTATTTACGAGTAGTATTTACCTAGAAAATCGATTAGGAGAGAACTACAAATAAACCTGAGAGAAGGTCAAAGAAATTTTGCTTTCAATAAAATATATAATATTAATTAGAAATGATCAGCTTTAATGGAGATAATAACACTTGGAAAATACTAGTATATTGCAGTAACAGAACAAAATCCACCGTGTCCGGTACACGGTGGATTTTGTTTCTTTTTTAGTTCTTTTTCTAGCATAGCTCGAAACCATGAACAGGGCACCTGCCGTCATTTAAAATTTTAATAACGGCTTGTTGTGCGACCTGCTACTACGTTAAATATGCAAAGAGGGGCATAATCAAAAACTTACTCTATACATAAACGATCGTGAAATTCCGAGCGTAACAATAACTATACGATACTAAAATGTCTACCCTAAATTTTTACTACGAAGAAAGTCATAAGAAAACTGTTGCGACAACTAAAAATATTTCCCAGCATAAATAATTACGCGCAGCGCATTGTCTTCTTAACCGCCAAAATTTCAACCCTCGAAAGCACGAGGCAATAACTGGCACGCACGCGTTAATAAACACGCGCAGAAAACAAGGTCACCGCGAGCCCGCGCGATTCAAATTCAAACTTCAAATTCCGAGTAAAAAAATTATACGGTGGAATTCGCTCGAGCTGGTGTTGAGGAGGAGCCAGGTGAGACTTACCTGAGGTTCACGGCGCCTCCATGAGTTAACAGGTGGCCCTTGCAACAAGTCGTGCTGTGCGCGCCACAGGTCGCGAGCGTGCGGCGTTGTCGACGGCCCGGCGGCGACACGCGGCAAGAACGCGCGGGACGCAAGCGCGACTAGTCCTCCCCTCCCCCCATCGATTTTCAATGTACGCCGCCTAAGGCGCGGTATTTACTAATGCAGAGAACTGCCGTTCCTGCTTCCCCTTCATAACACTTTTCTCTAATTTAGAGGAAACTGCCAGAGCCGAACCGGATTGGTGCCGAGAGGCCGGACTGCCCGGTAATCGAATTCCGATAATCGTAGGCGATCGGAGCGCCGCGTAGCGGTTGACGCTACGACGCCCGCGCTCCACGCACGATAGTTTAGTGGACGGAAACTTTATGCAAACTTGTACACCCTAACTTGGACGTTACCTAAATCGAGACCTATGGCGACGCATCGTTCAGGCGGCGAAGACAAACGTTTTCTTACTGCTAGAACTGGCTAAAATCGTGAATCTGTAGATATTTAACAAAACTTACAGGAATCTTTGATTTGTTACTAGAGTATGTTTATGTGATTAGAGTATGCTAGTTGTGCTTGTTAAAAAACACAAATCGACCATCTAAATTAATACAGAAAAGGTTTCTAAAGTATTAACAGGTTCGTAATCGTATACATTCGGAGACATATGAGTAAAGATGCAGATTTTCTAACATACCTAATTACTAGAAAATCGTAGAACCATAGCTGATATGACACTGTTTCATGCATTAACCAATGCTTACTTTGGTAACGAACGTCTCCAAAGTTTGTCTGAATGTACCCACTAAGCGTACCAGGCACACGAGCTCTAAACTATTTTATGTACCATTCAGCCGAACAAATTACGCTTAAGACTCCCCTAATAATAGAATAAGTACAACTTACAATGAATTTTTTTTTCCGGTTTTTATATTTTTTCCAATTCTAAAACCTCTTTTAAAACCAGAATCTTACAATATTATATGGGTTAGCAGACTTAGGTAATCACACAAATATAAACCACTCACACTTTTTTTTTTTACATCTACAGATAAATTTAAAACATTAAATTTATACATTCTATTGAATAAATTGAATTACCTATGCTAAGTTTCGTGTGAATACACGCTGACTTTTCATTGGTTTTGGAAAAGAAAATGTCTTATGGTAAATAAATTACTTAATCCATATACGTAACCCAAATTTTTGTATGACATAAGATAAAAAAGTTACAAAAATGATTTTCGATCGAGACCACGTAGTACACTCGTCCAAAACTGTCGCGAGAACTCGCGTGACCCCGGCGGCCGGCCGGCAGCGGCACTACTTATTGATCTCACGATTTTACTTTCGAGTTTTAGTCAAAAAATTTTGGTTCTGCATTTTTATTTTGACTAGCTAATTAGGTCTTACTAACGATTCTTATTAAGTGGCCTTCGGCTCCAAAACCAATGAAAAATCACCGTGTATAATTATATTTTGTTTGGGAACTTCTCAAAATTCGATTTCGATTCGAGTTGAATTGTATAATCCGTTGTTATTCAAAAACTCTAGCTGTTTGGCATTACAGCACAGTTTTGTTAAACAGCTGAAAATAGTTCAGCTAGATCGTCCAATGTGTTACGTTTAACAAACTAGCTAACGTGAGATTGTAGTTCGGAATTCTGCCACTTGTGACTTGTGAAGTGTCAGTGTCATAACAACAAATATGGCGTCCCTATAAAGTAATTCAATTTATTCAATAGAAAGTATAAAGTATATACACGGTGATTTTTCATTGGTTTAGGAGCCGAAGGCCACTTAATAAGAATCGTTAGTAAGACCTAATTAGCTAGTCAAAATAAAAATTCAGAACCAAAAAAATTGGACTTAAACTCGAAGTAAAATCGTGAGATCAATTAGTAGTTTCACCGCCAGGCGTTGTTGCCGGCCAGCCGCCCGGAGTTCTTGGGGTCAAGCGAGTTCACACGACAGTTTTGGACGAGTACTACGTGGTCTCGATCGAAAATCATTTTTGTAACTTTTTTATCTTATGTCATACGCAAATTTGGATTACGTATATGGATAGAGTAATTTATTTACTATAAGACATTTTCTTTTCCAAAACCAATAAAAAGTCAGCGTGTATAGTAAGACAAACGAAATATTTTAATAAAACACGTTTAGTAAACTTTTATATTTTTGATAAAAATAAGTTTGAAGAAGAAAAAAGGCAAAGTTGTAGGTAAATCAGTTGTAAAAAAACAGGGAATGTGAAATGCGGCGAGCAGGGAGCAAAACAAATCAACTCTGTGGCCGGAGTAGGGTTGGAGAATAAACCACAGGATTCTTTATAATCTAAGTCCGTTTTGTCGGCCGGTATTGTACATATGTCACTGACCTCCATATATATGGAGGTCAGTGACATATGTAGATCTACCTGCTAATATGAGAGCAAAAAAAATATTTACCTTCCTACTAAGTACCCCCGTTTGTTTGCAAGGAAGCCGGCACGTTTTAACCTCTACCACAGAATTAATAATAGTATTGCATATATATATATAGCCACGTTTTTCGAACGCAACCACGACGCGCTGCAGCAAGCGCGCGTTTTTATCGCGTTTGTATAGCGCGCGTTGTTATCGATCGGCGCCACTTTTGACCATAGTATCGCGATGACATATACGCTGTAAGCGCGCATTTCTATCGACAAAAGCGCACCTACTTTTCATTTGCCTCAAAAAACATGTAAATACTGCCGAAAACGCACGGAAGACACGCGTCGTCAGTGGAGGCGTTTTCTTTAAAAAAAAATCAGTTCCTTCACGTGACATAGATGCCGCCAGCAATCACTTAAATACTGCTTAAATAGATCTGTTTCATAGTGAGAGTTTGTCTTTGGAATCAAAGAGAATATAATCACTACGTTTTGGAATATTTAATATTTTTATGTTACTAAATTTAGTTAAAAATATATTATTGTTTGTAAATATGTATTTTTTTACTTAAATAATAGCAAAATACAAGATTTATTAAATTATTACAAATTTACTACAAATATTGAACCTCCTTCATTTTTGATAGAACGATTTCAAACTCTTAAGCGCCATCTTTTGACAATGTTTTTTACCTCATTTTTTTTTTCACTGGAAAACGCCTCATTCCATGATACTAACACTGAGCAAAACGGAATAAAGCAATACCCTCTTCATTGATCATAAAGAAAAACGAATATTTACCATAGATTTTTTATGATATTACCAGGATTCAAAGAGAATACATACCTATGTTACCTAACTTTACCATGAAGTTAAGTGTGACATGCTGACAACCAACAACAATATTTGACGCGTTGTTTGTGAAACTCGTCTTATAGTGACCTGGTATACCTAACCTACACTTCAAAATCCGCAACATTAAAAAAGAAACTCGAAGTAAATGTATATATATTATATGGGATGACGTCCGATAACAAGAATCCAGCACCATTCGGCGCGAGTGTGAAGCGATTTGGAAAAATCACATGTCATCCTAGTTTGGATCCGAGTGGACTTTATACCACAAGGCCCCGAGCGTGTGACCCCTGCCTCTATCATCCAATACCCATACATAAAATATTTGAAGTTAATAAGAACAGTAAAAGCGACAAAGACCCTTGGAGGTACAAGAACGAGTTAGAGGATTGGGCTAGAAATCTAGGCTACAGAAACCAAAAGATTTTAGCGCAAAGACGTTGGCAACTCTCTCTGCTTGGACCAGCCTGGCATTCTATTCCAGACACATCAAAATATGAACCCGCATGCAAAAACGTTGGCTTCGGCAGAACACCCCGCTCTAGACCTTCCAAAAATAGAACGCCTGGACCGGGAACCTACTATCACGCCGTTCCATTTAAAGCTCCACATGGGCCGCACTCAACAAGACCTACTTTTGAGAGGGAAGAGCCTTGCCGATTCAAAGATACGTGCCCGAGATGGTCGTTGGCTCCTGATCGCTACATAATTGTAGACAAAGAGTGCATAGAGCAGAAGTCTAAAAAGATAGTGTCTAAGCGAGGTCCATATGACCTGTTCACGGGAAAGCGAGACGGCAGCACGATAAAGAATCACTTCAACACATCGCTGAAAGTCGCTGCGGCTACTTGGCCAATCGCGCTTAAAGGTTCCCTTGATAAATACAGTAAAAGTCATTTCGGAGTTTTAAACAAGACCAATAGGAGTAAGCCGTACAGAGGTCGCAATGCTCTGGTGGATATATCCATGTGCGTCAAGAAGCCTGAGGAGCCGGGACCGGGTCATCTGAATATTGATAAGCCTAGAGTGTTTATACAGAATAAAAAACCCTTCAATAGTTCGTACGACAAGGGTCCAGGCTATCAGCGCGTCGTGGTGTGGCCAGGCGTGGGCCGCTACAACGTGAAGACTTTGACCTGCGGCATCACGGGGCAGGGCCACAAGCACGTGTTCCTGAGCAAGATCCCTAGAACGATCGGCGCTGTCATACCCGAACCTATGAATTCCTTCTAAATAGAATCTATGCACGAATACGAACCATCGATGACAATGATCCATGAGTTATAGTAGATATTATAGTTATATCGCATTGTAAAGAGGGAAGTGTAGCAGCACATCTTGTTCATACAAAATTTTCCACAACTAAAAACAGACTTCACCAATAAACTACACAACTAATTTTGATAAAGTTCTATGGGACCACTTAACAAGTACTTCTTTTTTCAAATCGGTTCGGACATCTTCATATAATAAACATACATTTAAATAAAAACGACTAATTTATAACCTCCTTTTTTGAAGTCGGTTAAGAAGGTATTCCTTTTTTTAATATGCTATTATTCAAAAAAATTATATATACCTAAATGCATTTTTTTTTAAAAGAACCTTAATTTTGTACTATTGTGTCAACAACATACTAAACAAGTACTACTCGTACAAGTACAAACTTATTTGCCAGGCAAATTAATAAATTCCGACTTTCAATATTTTAATAAGTAAACGCCATCTAGTGATGAGAACTAATAGCCGTAGCGCCATCTATTACTTGCCAGACAAAGTACAAAATCCCGATTTATAAGCGTTAACCGCCAACACGGCCAACCCGTTTTTCATCAATAACATAGCTAACAACCACCGCAAGGAAACTTGCTTTTACATAAAAAAACCGCATTGAAATTAATCCATCGGTTCGAGCGCTACGATGCCACAGACAGATAGATAAGATATTAGCATCAAACTTATGACACCCCCCACACCCCTTTGTGTCAGAAGTTGAAAATCATTACCGAGTGGAAAAACGTTTTCTTCATCTATTTTTTTTTTGGACGCAGTTCGTGCTTGATTCCCTTCTTAAGCTATTTTTTTAATTATTCTTACTGTAATGTACATTTTTTAACCGATTGAGAATTTGTAAAAAAAAATATCGTTATTTTTTGTGTATTTTAAAAGTTTTATCATAAATTGATTCCAATGAAAAAACATTTTTAAAATTGTTATTAAATAAAAAGCACTTATTATTTTAAAAATTATAAAACTTACAAAAAAAAGATTGGTCGGCATTCAGGTGACGCCACAAGGGCAAACGGCTAAATAATGATTGACAAGAAAAACCGAAGTTAATTTTGCCCATTCCCTTGGTCGGCTTGCCGTGCCGCGCCAATCATAAGATTGGCGCGGAGAGAAGCGCAGCTTTGGTACATTCAAATTCTTCTTTATCAGCATGGAAGTGGTATTCTAACAATGTTAAATACCTACTCTACGCAACGGTTTTCATCAATAAGTATAGGTAGATAAGGTAAATCTAATTTGTTTTACGGATGTGTGTGTGGCCAAAACTGGTGACAGATTTTCTAAGCTGCCTTTAGGCATCCCACATAGTTGGCCGCCTGACTTATGGTCACCCATCCAAGCAACTTTTAAAATTACTAGAAATGCGTGTTTCATGCGGGCCACCTGATTTTCACCACCAATTTGACTTTTTTGGCTCTTCGAAGGGAAGATCTACAGGTTTTAAACATAAATAACTATTGTAACAATGTAATGTTTACAATATCACTCACCAATTGGTCATCTTGTTTTCTATAGATATTGCTAAATTCTTTTTCAAAAGTATGTATTCCATCTACAAATAGGTTGGTTCTGTTAATTGTTTCTTTACGGTAGTTTATTCTAACCACGAAAGTAGAGACAAAATATTCTATTTTTTCATACTTTTTTTATTTATTTTTCTAAATCTTATCGTGTCGATAATTCATCTGGTATTTTTATTTTCTTCGAAAAGTCATGCTAAATGGGAAAAACAATATTTGAAAATTATTCATTCAAAATTAGCGCCAAAACGCCAGCCGCCTTTATGATGACGTCACACTAGCAAATACAAAGAAATATCAAACGTGCGTGACCCCTAGAGATGCAGCCGTAATCTTGTTTGTGACTGTCAATGCTTAAATTTGTAGTTTCTGCTTTTATGAAACCGACATCTATCGTTGTAAATCGTGAAAACAACAAATTCTAATCCAAATAAATAATTTTTCAAGTTTAAAGTCACATAAACAGGAATCGGTAGCTACCTGGAGCGTGTTGTGTTACTGTTAAAATGACGTCATTTGGAAACAAAATGATGGTCGGAATTTGAGATCACGTGACATACAGCTAATAAAACTAAGATTTTAAAATTTAAAGTAAATCATACGTTTTTATAACAAATAAATATTATATTAGTGTTTCTTGTAGCAAAATCTATTGAAATAATATAATTTCTCCATTTTACATTGATAGATGAAAAATCCCTATTCCATGATTCTAACTGAATGACTTAAGATGACATTGACAGGTGGTTAATGTCATGGTCATTCCCAGTTTAAAAAATGTTGTTGATTATTTAAAATCATTCATTTTATAGAATCCATAATAAACTAATAAACTCTTTTAAACATTTTTATTTTTAAATTATCTCCGATTTTCTAGAACCTTCGATAATAGACAAAAGTTAATTATTGAGTGGGTTTCAAGTACCACAGAGTTGATATTTTTATCAATCTACCTACATCCTTGCAGATGTAGATCGAAAAACCTCAGTGATCGTTCATTTACAATTGTGGCTCGCTTCGGCTACGATCAAGTACGGCTGCGTTGTCCGTCAGTAATTTTTTTTTTTTTTTTTTTAATTATTTATATTTTGTACGAGCTCCCTGTTATATAGGGTAAGTTGTCTGGCTGTATTTTGTGTGTGTATTTCTAAGAAAAAAGGGCTTTAGAAAATACAAATTATGTTTTATAACCAAGTTTGAAATTTTATTGGTTTAATGATTGGTCATAATTTTAAAATATATTTTTGTTGTATGCGATAATTCGTTTATAACCTAAACGAAATCGTCATAATTATTTATTAATTGTATTTTCCTATCTTAGTACTTGTACCTAATGACATAGCACAAAAATCTTTTTTCCATGATTTATATTTATTTCATACCAAATTAACAATAAACATTGAACGTTGTTTAATGAGTCCAAGACGAAGCCGACGAAAGAACCATCGAATCTATCTGCTGTGCAAAACATCAGTTTTGTTTTGTTAGTTTCCTAAATAACATAGGTACTTTACGTAAAAGTTAGCTATTATAACTATAATATGACGTAAGTATAGGTACTTACAGTTTTTGATATTTTAATGCTAGCTCCACACTTTAAGCAAACTTCTACAAACTTTCAATTTCAAACGTGTGGATCGGGCGTATGGCGTGGTTTGTGAAGGCTTGTCGCTGATCCGACCGCTGTCGGTTTTTATGCACAAATCAAAGGAAGTTTGTTGAAACATTTGCGTGCCATCCACACATTTGAATGCGTTCGTGATAGAATTGTGGGCGCACTTTTTTTAAAGAAAGTGGCAGCCGCTGTTATTTAGATGTCCGCCAAGTTTGCTTTAAAAGCAAGCTCGCAAGCGTGTGGAATAAAGATCGGTCAAGGTTTGGTTTACCTGCGTTTGCATTGGTATTGGTACTGGCATTTGCGTTAGCGGCAAACGTCTAACCGTAGCATAAGGGTGTCTGCCAGGGCATGGGACCGCACAAAATGTCTGGCAATGTGTCTAATCTAACATTGTTTTGAATAAAATACATATAAAAATATGCTTTTTGCTATGACAGCATTAGGGTAAGATGTATCTTTACTACCTCATATTTACCAGAGCCACCGCTACTTAACTTTTATTTTCGGGGATTGTTATTACTTATATTGAGGAAATACATAGAGAAAAATTTAACCTTAATAAAATAAATCTGACGCTTACTGGCTCTTGGGCCACAAAACTGTTCTAGAAATTCACAACAGCAAACTTAAATTGTCATCTTCATTACACAAAATAATTTATTTCATCAACCAAGAACGCTGATGAAATAAATTATTACGCGCTGCCTCAAAACGTAAAATAAAAATGACACAACAAATTATATTTTTAATGGCCGTTTTAATTGAGGAACAAAGCTAAAGGCTTTAATAATCAACGATTTTATTAATTTCCATCTCTTATCAACATTTACATAATACAAGGACACTCACTGTGTATACAATTTTAGTTTTGCTCCCCAAGACATCCATTACTCATTTATTGTAATGTTCCATTAACATAGAACACTTACTACAATTATATAATTTTCATTACATAATGACTATGTGTAGTGCACATTTGGAAACCATTGATTTAGCTTTGAAATATTTAAAAAAATAATCGCATCCATCCAAATGAGACTACACATTACAAGCTGATACATATTAAGAGTAACTATATACAGACTCAACAACTTTTATGACAAGCAAAATATCGTAGCAGCCACACAAGGTTATTATTATTTGAACTATATAACATATTATATTACAGTCAAAACCGAAGATAGAGAAATATGACTAGCATTTTTAACAGTCGGATGGCCAAATTACCACAGATATTTAACCCCAGTTCCGCCGTACATCGAAACTTGGTCCCGATTCTTCTCGCTAGATGATAGTCAAGCCTTTAGTAAGACACGATTAAATATTCTACAAACACGATTAAATATTCTACAATTATTCCCCACTTACACTAAAAATCCCGTAAAACTGTACAATTTTTACAGTTATAGTTAGTTTTATTCTCAGAGACCTCATTTTATGTCATTATGCTAGCAGACCCTCACTGCTAGCTAATATCACACTAGCTGATGCCAGCGACTTCGTTCGCGTGGACAAAAATGCTCATCAGGCTGAACGACATTTGCTAAGGCGTCATATTTAATTTCTTAGAGTCTTATTACAAAAAAAAGGCCTTAATCGTAGTTTAGTCCCGTATTACCTTAGTCGGGCTTTAGTACGGTAACAAACGTTAAATCTACTTTAGACTTTGCTTGATTACAAAACGTGCAAAAAAGACGGACTATGATAGATCCAACTTAGTCTGACCGGAAGTAGAAAAATCATTCCGTTTTTCATAATAATATTATTTTTTCGAAAACATTTTGATTTAAAGGGAAATAAGTTAAAATATAATTTATTTAAAATTATGCAATGTATTTAATTTTATCAATAATCTCTTATTTATTGATCTGATTGCTAAATAACATTTCTTTTACAATAAATAAAGTATAACAGTATCAAGAAACGGAACGCAGATATGTTTACAACTTTGACAACGTAATTCTATATTTAGTCTGTGGGAAGACGTCATAATCGCCTGTCATGGAATCTACCTATATTTTTGTTTACGTTTGTAAATTGTAGAAAATCTCAATAAATATTGTTTTTATATGAGTGTTGTATAAAATCGTGTTTTTAATGTTGTGAATGTAAATAAACGAACAATAGTGATAAAATAATTTTGTCATGGAAAGTTGTAAAACAATAAAAATACTTTTATATCACATTCATGGCAGTTTCAACACCCTGGATATATTAAGCATTTATTAATAGCTTTCAGGTAAAATTATACATTTTACTACAATTTTTATGTTTTGTTTTCATATATGTCATGATTTTGAGGTTAGTCGAAGCTTAGTACCGAGCTTAGACTAGGGTGCTAGCAGGTTTAACTTTAGATCGAGGATCTTTCTCGGACTAAGATATAAACCTCGTTTTGTAATAAGATTTTCCTTGTTACTTGGTTTAGATCGAGTTTTAACCTCAGACTTCCGTTAGTCTTTGTTTTATAATAAGACTGTTATAGTTTTACTGGACCATTAAGGTTCTGCATCAGGTGTTCCATTTTCCAAAGTCAATTATACCCAATATGTTGCACAGGCTTAACCAGCTATATAACAAAAAAGTTTCATTCAAATCCGTCCAGTATTTCTGGATTAACGTGGACAAACAAACAAACAGAAAGACAATTTTTTAAATTCTTACACAATTACTGTTTCTGTCGCTCCATTTTTTTTAAAATATATTCGATGTTCATACACATTTTTTACCGTTATATACACAAAAAGCAGATTATTCTTTTCTTTTATTTCTGTGGGGTAATATACAGGTGATATCATTACTCCGCTATACTTATTATAGAGCTCAGACATAGACCTTGCAACGCCTCTAAGTAATTGTAAAAGTTATTTAATTATTATTAACTATTTATCGCACAGAAAATAAATAAATGTATATGGAACTCCAGCCAAACTATTGGACTAAGTACAGTTCATAATACTCAAATACTTCCCATTTTATCATTTAACCAAATGCGGAAATAATATTCGCTTCTGTTATGACTTTTTCTTCATTATTCATTACATATTCTTTGGACAAAGTAGATAAGTATTGTAAATTGAACTTCAATGGTTTGGCTGGTGTTATAACATCTCACCTGTGCCTGTATTAAAATGTCACATGTTGCTACATTTAATAGTTAATTAATCAGGCAATTGTAATGTTTTTTTTTTTTGATTCGTAATACCCTACCAATAGAGGGTGCTAAATAAATTAATGGAATTGATAGCCAATGAAAATTTAAATGACTAGTTAATATTTGTAGAGATACCTTTTATCACATTTCTCTATCTTTTTTCATGTGTCGCTTTTATACAAAGACTTTGCCCACAAAACTAAACTGACTACGAAATTTTTTTGTTTTGAGTTTCGACAATATTTTACATACAGAGTACGAATGACGCCCCAACTTAAAAAGTGTAGATAAAGCTGATTAAAGCGCCATGCGCCGTTTTGTTATGTCTGTTACAATGTTTTGCTGATCCTAGTTGTTATTCATGTATACCTAATCTTAAAGTACAAGTAAATAATTAAACACTTAAAATGATAACCATCCCGCTTTTCCCCTACCATTTATGGATTGATACTTTGTTCACTATCCAAGTACATAACTTTTCATTCACAGAATATGTGTTGTAAAATTGTATGAAATGAAATTAATTAAAATACTGGAAGATATATTTTTCAGTTCACTTATAAAGTGGTCCTGTTGTAAATAACAACAGGACCACTTTATAATAATGATACTAGCTGTAAAAATTTGCACACTGGTAAAAAATCTTCATTATCTAATAATGAGAATGCAAGCACTAAACTGCTCGAATAATAACTCTAAAACAATGTGTATTAGATAATCGTATATATTTATTGTGGATTAAGAAATTCGAAACTCAGTCTTATTTAACCACTAGAAAAGCCAATTAACAATAAAATCAAAACAGAATTTATGTTTGAAAATGTCCAGGAACAGATAACTTAGGAAAATAGACTTGGAATAAGAAAAACTACTGAATCAATATTTAGGTAGGGCAAATTATTATATTCATTTATAGATGTTTTAAATCGTAAGTATGAAAATATGCAGCCAATGGAGTATTATCCCGAGTATAAAATAATTTTGCAATGATAAAGATAATTGGTCCAATTTGAATGTTATTTTAGATTTATTAATACACAAAAACTGATATTAAGAACGCTATTTGACTCCAAGGAACTATGAATTCACGAGGTGCTATTTCATACAAATCCCATAGAAAATGTTTTCTTTGACGTTTACAAAAAGTGTCTTTTTTTACTTCTTGGAAAGTAGCGGATTAATCATCGATGCTTTAATGTTAAACGTTTAAGAATAAGTGATACGTGTACCGCACCGCGCTCTGATTTCTAACATTATTGACTTTTCCCAGTAATTATGATATATTTCTAACATGAAGACTCTTGTGTATCCATAATTCAGAACCTCAAACAAGATGGTACATATCAAAACTTCTGAAAAATTAGATAAGAATTTATGCAGTTTAAAAAATGCAGCATCAGGTTAAAATCTTAATTAAAAACTATTTTTAAGTTTATTTACTGTGCTTTGTGAACAAGCCAGACGAGAACCGGCTCGTCTTGACGTATGGTGGAGTAAATGTTCTCCCTGGATCACAGAAAATTATTAATTTCAAAAATGTCAACTTCACTGTGACTTGGTTACTAATGTATTTGTATTATTCAATGTTTTATATCCTTGGGGGAGGCCTAAGTACAGCAGTGGACGTTATGCGGCTGAAATTATGATGATGAATGGTTGCTTACCTACATTGAATAGTACTCATTTGTGTACTTCAACTAAATATTTTCATATATGCTGTATGTATCAATAGCTCCATTAAAGTTATGTTAATGAAATATCATTTAAATTTTGTTAACTAATATCAAGTAAATAATTTTATTTGTATGGTAATTTGATAAATTGCATGCAAGTCTAACTTTTCTAAAATCTAAACTTATGAAAAACCATACAAAGCGAGATGTGTCATCATATACATGTTCTCCGGTGGCCACAAGTTACCATTTTAGGAGGTGGATATAAATCTCATATTTGGCCAATATCTGGTTAATTTTTATCACATTTTAATACTCGTACCATCATAGAATGTTATAATAAAATTTACATTCCATTTTTTTATTTACCAGAAACTGAAGATGTTGAGAAATAATTACTTAATAAAGAAAAGTTTTAAATTAGCCAAGGGTATTCACTGTACATTCATAGGTTATATTATAACTACGATACATCGACGCGGCATATATTTACTAGTATGAAGCATAATTCTTGATCAGAACAAAATGTGGCGGAAAATTAAGTAACAACAATTATGTTCTAGTTTTGGCCAAATGGCCTGAGCTTAAAGCCAGGTATATAAAAAAGGAATGATAATTTTATTGCTTGTGGATCAGTTTACAGCTCACATTTTTAACATATTATATAAAATACTATAAAATAAACAATCAAAAGACGAAAAAAATATCGACAAACCCTGCTCTACTGAGATTTTTAATATACTTTTTTTATATTATATTACAATATTTTACTGTTCTAATTAGTGTGATGAACAGGGAAGCACATATTTAATTTTATGTTATTTTGTATAAATCTAATATTATATTTCCATACTTTCATTAAGTCAACTATTGGGGACATATTAATAATTACATAGGTTATTTTAAAGTTTTTATTTTGCAAAAATACAATTTCTGCAGGAATCATTTAATAAATTAAACATATAGTTATAACATACCTACGGTATTGCCCACAGACTGAACACAGATGGGCTACAGGCCCTACACTTAGATCTCAAATTAACTCATATTCTAAGTTGATTGGAAATTAAATCCAGGGTTACTGCTATATGGTGGGCTGAATTGTCTATTACATTTATTTGTATCATAAAATATTACACAATGTATCTTTCTAGGGTTCATAGGCATCCAAGATATATTCATTATTTAGTTTGATTACATAATGTATATACAATCATGAATTTCTATAAAGCGGCAACAGATAAAAAAATATATATTTATCTCTAAAACCGCAGATAACATTTTATTCTGCAAAATCAGTTATTTCTCCAAACCAAAAGGAGATCGTCGCTTTGAGAAATAAAACTTATCAAAAGAAGTAAAAATGGTCGCTAACATAAGTCCGTATTCTGTTCGCAAAATAAACTTGATCGATCAACTGAACATCGACAGAATTTCAAATCGACCAGCCGATGTTCGATTGAACCTCTCGTCGATGAACCGAATGTCGAATGAATTTAATGACGCTTTTGACATCGACTGGGCTAATTCGCTTTTCACATCGACTGGGCTGATAATTAAGATGATCCATGCTTCGGAGGGCACGTTAAGCCGTCGGTCCCGGTCATTGTCATTGACATTGGTCGTTACCTAAAACCATGTCAGAGGCCTTTAAGGCGGTTTAAAAACTTTGACACCAGTGTTAGTCACTAACACACACGATAAGAAGAAGAAGCAGAGTCTTGCAGTAACTATTGATATTGTTATGAAAAGCCATTTTAGGTTTGACATGGAAAACTATTTATAACATAAATTATAATAACGTAAAATTACTCAACAAGATATTTACTTTATTACTCTGATCTCATTCTGAAATTTTTATTATAATTGAAGATTTCCTTTTCAATTCACCGACAAGAGCCCAGCTCTTAAATTAAATATAAGAAGAAGAAGAATAAAGTAAATATCTCAAGTAATTTTACGTTATTATAATATATCCAAATTCCAATGTTCTTTACTTATACAAAGTAAAAGATAGTAGTAAAATGCGCATACACTTTTCAACCTGAAGTGCTATTTTTGAAACGCGGAGTCACCTAAACGAATGGTTTTTCCATACAAAAAATCGTTCGTTTAGTGACTCCGCGTTTGAAAAATAACACCACTGCATGATTGCAAAAGAGCACTATTTAGTTTCGTATTACTCTATCTCTTCAAACTCAAAATGACTGATTTAAATTTGGTGAAGTCGACAAAAGGAAAATATTTATTGTCTATTGACGGCTACACATACAGCTTGAATAAAAAAGTGAGTGACAAGTACTTTTGGGCAAGTGCGGAAAAATCATTAAAGAAATGCAGTGTTACTCTGAAGAAAGGCTTGAAGCCTTTCTTCAATTCTTTGGAAAGTCCGTCCCAAATAATACAAGCCTGTAAGCAAGATGTGCCCAACAATGCATTTCCATACATAGATAATAACGACGCAATGAGAATGGTTATTATAGCCCAAGAGCCTTTTATGTCCGACAGTCGATCTGAAGACATGTGCAGCAGGCTGACGTTATAAAACAATGTACAGCATTACAGATGTAGGCTTTACGCATAAGATCCGACAAATTGCGGCTTTGGCATATTTAAATCCACAAGAAATTTGTGATATTTCTTTGCTACAGAATAAGGTACTACCAGAAGCTGCAATAATAAACAATTGGTTTTGTAAATGTATGTGAAAGGCACATTACAAGTACTTACACAAACCAAAGAACTGTACCAACAATTTCAAAACCATAAAAGAGAAAAAGCCTCCTCTCTTCCCCCCGAAAACTAGGTCTTCACGATAGATTAGAAGCATACTCCTGCGACTCAAAACGCAGTTGAGTCGTGACATCACCGGTGGAACGGACTTCTCGGTCGAAAGAAATGGAACATTTTTACTTTCCATCCATTACTTGACCATCCTAGAACTTACGAACAAACAAAAAAACAATGAGAAGATTGTTAAAAATATAATTGCTCAAGATGAAGGCGTATATATACCTTCCAAGTCAAGTTGGGCAATGTATAAAAGATGA
The DNA here is from genome assembly GCA_963555685.1 of Acrobasis consociella. Classification (NCBI taxonomy): domain Eukaryota; kingdom Metazoa; phylum Arthropoda; class Insecta; order Lepidoptera; family Pyralidae; genus Acrobasis; species Acrobasis consociella. The sequence continues at coordinate 19,559,908 of OY743104.1, forward strand.
AAATTATTGAAAAAAGGTTAAAAAATTAAATCGAATTAGCCCAGTCGGAAGTGAAAAGCGTCGTTTTAAAATTCAGTTTTGACATTCGGTTCATCAAAGAGATGTTCGAACTTTGGCTTTAAAAATTCTCTCAACGTTCATTGATTAAGTGTCTTTCGGGAACAGATTACGGACTCCGCTAACATTCGTATTGCAGTCACGCTCAAATTGCTCACTTACAACTTTGTCATTAAATTAACTTGCATGTGAACGATTTAAACGAAAATTAAATAACAGTAAAAAAACTATTTTATGCAAAAAATTACGTAGGTAGTTGAAAATTCATAATGTTTGCACAATTTAGCTAATTGACGAAATAAAATGACATGTAGCCAACGGAACAAGTCTATCAAGATTTTATAAATCTAACAAATTATCCTAATCTTAACATATTCCCACCACGAAGGATGCACCCAAACTTGCATCCTTGTTGGTTTACATATGTTTTCCGGCACCAGAAGACACGTATGATATGAGTCGCGCTAACATTATTTACAATGAGCCTTTAAAGTAAAAAAAAATCAACAACCTACAAACATTCTATCTCGGAGAGGTAGTGTTGAGTCGAAGCCTGAAGAATCTTCTCTCCTAGGTTGGCCAAGTCAAACATTGTTGTTATAAAATTTAGTTTTGATATTCGACAGCTCAGTTACTTAGAAAAATACTACAAAATCATCAAAAAGCCGCTGATATTGCACGAATTGTAGGTTTTACTTAACCAACACGAGAGAATGGAACTTTGGTCTTTTGACGATATTTTTTTTTTCCTAAGATAGAACTAGTGTAGCATCAAATGGCGTATATCTCATTTGTCATGCGCGCCTTCACGCGGATACATTTTATTTAACTAAATAGGACACTTACAGAGACGCGTCGGTTGCGGCTGGCGCAGTGTTAACGCATTCATCGCTGGGGATTTCTCCTGACGGCTTTGCGCACGCGCCGCATGGCCGGCGCACTGCCCATGTTAAACTGAACTTGCGGTGCGGCGCCCATGCCAAGTTGTGGCGAGTTCGTGGCTGCTCCAAAACTGTAGATTTGCTGCTGCGGCTGCTGCTGTGCTTGCGGTTGCTATTTAAACAAAAACATTCAATTGTACATTCAAGGTCTACTAGTTCAGTTTATAAAAATAGTCTTTTATTTATATTGCTTTATTAAAATATGGAAAAACGCAAAAAATTGATATTTTAATTCAGTATACAAACATCTGAAAGAAATTTATTTGCCAGGTAACTTGAAAACCCCCAACTATCAAGGGTTACCCCTTCATAACTTTTAACCGCTCAATCGATTTTCACCTAACAGCTCAGAACCATCTCGATTTGCCCAAAATGACCTACGACACAGATCAAACTTATAACACCCTCTATTCTCGCCGGGGTATAAAAAAAAGGAAATAAACTTAAAAAGAAAGGAATTTGCACTCGAGTTTTGTCAGTTAAATAAAAAATCACCTGTCCAAATCCGAACACAACTGGCGTCTGCGGAGGTTGCGCCCCGAAGTTGAACGCCGGCGCAGGCGTTGACGTCAGCGCCGATGAATCGAACGATGGGAGTGACTGGTTCGGGGAGCCAAATGTGTTCGTGGAGCCCACCGCTGGCGAGCCAAACATGCCCATCGCAGGCGCCGGCGTGCTAGCCGGCTGCGACACACCGAAAAGACTCGGCGCAGGCTGACTCTGCACCGGGCTCGAGAACAGAGACCGCGTACTGTTCTGATTCTGATTTCCCATTCCAAATAAATTCGCAGTCGGTTGAGCGTTGCTACCAAATACGGGCGCAGGATTGCTGGGTTGCGCGCTGAACGGCGTATTCGCCGCGGCGGGGTTGCTAGGCTGCGCGCCAAAAGCCGTACTCGACGCCGAGGGGTTACTCGGCTGTGCACCGAACGGTGCGCTCGGCCCTGTGGGATTGCTCGGCTGCGCACCGAACGCTGTGTTCACCGCTGACGGATTACTCGGCTGCGCGCCAAACGCCGTGCTCGGGCCAGAGGGATTACTAGGTTGGGCGCCAAAAGCTGTGCTCGACGCACCGAATGTGAATGCTCCTGGCTTCTGCAAACTATTTGCAGTGTTATTCGTGCCAAATAAGTTATTTGATGGATTGCTAGGCTGTGACCATATATTTTCCTTCTGTGCAGGGGCACCAAATATACTGGGTGCTGGTGTTTGTATGCTATTCCCTGACTGTAAATCATTCTGATTACTTTGAACAGGCATTTCAGAGTTTCCACTCGTAATACTGTTTGTACCTGATAAACTACTGCCTAGAGTATTTCCTGATAGCCCATTGCCACTACCCAAAATATTTCCAGCTGTCAGAGAGTTGCTTCCTCCAAGACTTGTTACTCCACTCAAGTTGAACTTATTAGAGTCAGAATTTTTGTCAGGTGTTGTTCCAAAAAATTTAAAGGAATTGTTTGCTGTTGAGTCATTCATGTTGGCCGATTGGCTAGCTCCGAAGTTAAATGTAGCTCCTGGTTTAGTGGCAGTCCCAAAACTAAACACTGGCGCCGTGCTGGCGAGAGAAGGCGCTACAGTAGTGGTCGCGGAGCTCGGCTTTTGAAACAAAGATAGTGGCGAGTTTGTGCTAGTTTCATTCTTCTGGAACAGCGACATAGTCAGAGTGCTAGAAGCTTCTGGGGGCTTCTGGAACAGGGATGCTGCTGTTGTTGTTGGAGCACTCTGTGCAGGAGATGAGAAAGATAGGCTTGTGGTTGGTGTAGACGATGGCGGTTTAGCAAATAGATTTATTGCAGGCTTTAAACCTCCACTGAACATAAACTTGTTTTGTGTCGGAGACGAAGCGCTAGTTGCAGCAGAACCCAGCTGGAATGGCAATTGACTTGCTTGTGTGTTCTTCTTTTCGGGGCTTGCACCGGAATTTAGTAACGATGTTGCGATAGATGGCTCAGGTAACTGTGCTACTGTACTTGGTGTTGAAGTGCTAGGAGTATTGAGCATACCACCAAAGGGCTTTGACACTGGTAGCGACGTAGGAGCTGGAAGTGAGAAGTCTACTTTAGGCACTTCCTGTAGCTTCTCATTGTCTTCCTTGTTTTCAGGTTTCTTAAATGTGAACTCTGGCATCGTAAACTTTGTGGTCTGAACACCAAAAGTAGAATCTGCCGTTGTCGCAGCAAACACTGGAGTTTCGTTCTTTGTAGAAACTATTTGATCTTCCGGTTTTTTGGCTGGTATTCCAAAAGAAAATGTAGGTGGTGCCTTCGATAAAATATTGTTATTTTTCTCAGATTCTTCAAGTTTCTTTTCTAAAGGTTTTATCTCTGGTGCCTGGCCTAAGTTGGCTTCTTGAACTTTATGATCAATACCAAATTTAAATGAGTTTGTTGTAGTTCCAAAATTGAAACTTGATTTGCCTATTTTATTTTCAACACCAGGCCGCTCCATCTCACAACATACACATTTCACCTTATCATTGTCATTCCTCACAAGACAACTAGTGCACTCCCATTTGTCATTTTGAGATGCAACAAAAGGTTTTAATGACTTATTATCAACTGGTTTGAACATAGTAGAGGATGTAAGGCTTGTTGGCATCGCAGGTGCAGCGTTCTGCTTAGAGCCAGGCTTGGTGCCGCCGCAAGCCGCGCATTTGTCTACACTGCTCTTGTTTTTAATCCAACAGTCATCACAGGTCCAGTCGCTATCTGCAGCTGCTTTTACAGGCACAGGTTGGACGCTCAGAGAGCTCTTTTTAGGATTCTTACTGCCACAGCAAACACATTTATCTTTGCTTTCATCATTTTCTACCCAGCAATCACTGCATTTCCATTTTGATGACTTTACTGAATTAATAAGAGGTGTAGAGTTGAAACTGATACTGGTTGGCACTTTTTCACAATTTACACACTTGTCAATATGCGATTGCTTGTTAGCCAGTTTGCAAACAGAGCATTTAACCGATTTTTCTTCCTCAGCAGAAGGTTTCTTGCCTTCACAACACACACATTTATCAGCATCTGGTTTGTTTTCAACCCAGCAATCGGAACATTTCCAATCTTTAGGCTTCGCAATTTCAGATTTTTCAATATCTTTTTTTTCACCTACAACAGTCAAACTATTAGTTTTTGTATTATTCGCGATAAGACCACTAACTGGACTAGCAAATGTATATTTGTGCGGTGTGATTGCTACTTGAGGAGTTCCCGTTGCAAAGGATACTTTGATTGGGGATGCGAATGTAAAAGAATGACGGCTTTCAGCTGTTGACTTACTTGGCGAGGTCTCAGTGTTACTGACCACAATAATAATTTTCTTGCGTGGTACAGGATTAGTAGCAGTTTCTGAAACTTTAGGCATACTCTTTTTTTCTACATTTTCCACCTTTGAAGATAGATTTGGTTTAGGAGTAGAAGAGCCTAAATTAGGCAAATTATTTCCAAACGTAAATTTAGGCAAATTGTCTTTGTTTATGGGCAAAACTGCAGGGGGAACGCTCACTGGTGAAAACTTGAGCGTCATTTCGGATATGTTCTCATTCTCTTGAGAGGTTTCAGAGCGTGGCGGATCTTCAGTATTGGTACCAATACTCTGCGTTCGTAATCTGTAAAATATAAATAATAAAAATATTTAAATTGTATTTAAAGACATATGGTTTTATTACTGGTTAAGGTGTGTTAAATTTCAATGCTATGCACTACAATAACCTACCTCCTATGGATGGGGTTTACTGAGTATGGTGCGTACTGTGACGCACTGCTATGCGAAGCTATGATCTGCCGCGCCGCATTCGTGGTATTCATTAGACGCGACTTTTGTTTCAATCGCAGAATAGACGCGATGTTTGGAGCGTGGAGCTCGCTCGTCTTGTAAGCTGGAATTAACAATAACTAACTTAAAAACACACTCTCAGTGTATGCCACTCGTGCCCTTCCCAATGTTAGAAATGTATCTTTTAATTAGCGCGAAAATGTGCTGATGTAATTTAAGGAAATAAAATCACAATAGAATGTCGTTATTCTATCCACCTTTCAGTATCATCGTTTGGACATGACGACTATGTGATTTTATTTGACTTTACTAAAAACAAGTTAAAAGATGCAATATTCGTCAAAAATGGCAAATTGCAGAAGGAAACAAAATCTGAAAAGTATCGCGATTGCGTATGTATGTACTGTGTTGTATAGCACTATTTAATGACGACCTCCGTGGCGTAGTGGTCACCATGCTAGTCCGCCACCCAGAGGTCCCGGGTTCAATCCCCGGTTAGGGCAAGTTGGAAAATTGCCTTTTTCAAATTGTCCTGGGTCTTGGATGTTCATCTATATATGTATTTGTTATAAAATATAGTATCGTTGAGTTAGTATCCCATAACACAAGTTTCGAACTTACTTTGGGGCTAGCTTAATCAGTGTGATTTTTCCCTATATATTTATTATTTATTTATTTAATGGTGATTTATAGAAATCAAATCTAAAACACTGGTGACTGAGATTTCAGCGCGCCTTCGGGAGGTTACGGGTGATCCAAGGGCTGGCAGTTATTTCGCCCAAAGAATTTCAATTGCAGTGCAGAGGCAATGCTGCTAGCTTACTGGGCACCCTGCCTCGCGGCGACGCGTTGGAATCTCTATTTTATCTGTAATTTTTGTATGTTTTTTTTCGTGTTTAAGACTGTAATGGATTTTATAATAAAGAACTTATAGAAATCAAATCAAGAATTCTAAGAGTAATGTAATTAATTTACTTACACAATGATTTATTGTTACTCGATTGTGACGTATTTGCCGACGTATTGAAACTAGGGCGTGTGTATTGTGGTATCCTTTTAGCTTCCATAATGGGCGACGAATAATCTTCAAGCAGATCCATGATACGTCTGGCTGATTGACTCATAGTAGTGCTTTCATTACTATTCAATTCATTCACATATGTACCTTTTGTTTGTTTGATATTTGGTCGGTTAATATATTGATTTGAAGCACCACCATAGGTAGTTCTGCTAGGGTAAAAGGGTGAAACCAACAAACTGGGTTTAAAGCATGGCTGCTTCGGATCAACAATCGTGTTGTGAGATATTTTCACTGAAAACGAAAATATACATGATTTTTTAATAAAATACTATCTATTGCTATACATAAGTAACAAATATATGTGTATACATGCAAACATGTAACAGTAACTTAGGACCAATTCACTATCTGCTATAGTTTACCTGACTAGCTTAATTTTACCTAGAATAACAAATACACACACATATTTCTTGCGACATATTATAAGTTACCATTTTATACTGAATTTGTGAGATGATTCAGCCATCATCTGACACCTGGCAAAGAAACTTGAAAGTATGCAATATACAGCACATGAGGGATACAGAGAGAATAATCGGGTTCAGCAGGACAGTACAGAGATAATGAAAGACTGAAAATTATGGAGGGAGTTGATACACAGCAGACTCCAAAAAATTATAATTTTCAAAACTAAAAACCGACTTCACCCCCAACCTACTCGAGCGATTTTGATAACATTTCTATGGGACTACCTTATAAGTACACATTCAAACAAAAACAGAATTTTTCAAATCTGTCCAGGCTTCTTCGAATAATCGGTGAACATAAAAAAAAGGTCAAGACGAATTGATAACCTCCTCCTTTTCTGGAATTCGGTTAAAATGGGGAGGGTGCGGAAGACATATGAATGCATGAATATATTATGGATCAGGTGAAATGTAAGGGCGGGTTTATTCGTCACGATTTGGTCACTTGGCACTGCACGGCAGCCCCACGAAAAGTTTCGTCTCATTTGACTGCGGCTTTATGCGATATGTGCTTATCTTATACATTCAACAAGCAATTCTCAATCTCTTCAGTTCTTGTATAAGATCTCTGAAACGACTTTAACTAATTTGATGTATCTCAGTATTTAGGGAGTGACAAGGCTTGAAAAATCCATCTAGCTTAGTTGAACTTGAATAGAACCTCGCTTTTCCGAACAAAGCAAGGTCACTCAACTCAACTAGTAACTATAAAAGAGTCAGTGCTAAAGAGAGCTACTTGAAAATACGTACCACTCATTGATTCGTCATTACTAGTTGATGTTTTAAACAATGACTTTCTTTTATTTATTACTGGCGGACTCAACGTTGAGTAAGAAAAGGAAGAGTTTGATAAAGTGCTGTTCCTTTCATTCCTGTCGGCAGCTGGTTCTTCATTCGGAGGTCGGAAAGGAGTTGATACCATGTTGGGATCCCTTGCAAACTTTTGAAGTTGAGCTGGCCCAGCATTGTATGATCTCGGTTCTGGTGATTCATTACTGTATGTTGGACAGTTTGTCTGGGAAAAGGAAAACATACAAAAATATTTAAAACTGAATAAGAAAATTATTTTTCAGTAAACATGACACGATCACGATCCGTCCTGCTGTACGTCCGCTCAAGGCCGCGGCGACGGATGTAGCGTACACACGCATCCATCTTTGCATCCAGCAAGCCAGTGTTGCCGTCACACACACAGACATCTAGCGAGCCAGTGTTGCCATTTTTTTTACCACAAGACTTATATCCAGAGCCATAAAATAGTTATAAAAAAATCTGCTATTCACTGTCTATCTGCCCGGCTTTCGCGGTGTGGATGCAAAACTTACAATACTTGCTGGATGCAAAATGGATCGTGCAAGTCCAGCAAACAAATAATAATAAATAATTAGTGACGTACGTCAAGCGTATTTACGGTACTTTTGCATCGGGCATCGTGCACTAACGTACAGCAATTAAGCAATGTGCAATCTGATGATGGGAATATTGTATTTATAGTGACTTGAGTAACATCGTACATAAAAATTGTGTTGTGTGTGACAATTGGATAATTGCACGCCTTTTAAGCGGAGCGTTTGAGGTAGTGATCTTCTCTCAACATGTCAGGGTCAAGCATTCTGGTCTTAAACTGTATTGTAATATATTCATATCGCACTAATACAATAATATAAGTACAGAGAAATGAATAAAATGTAGAAAATATTTATCAAGCGTTGTGATATTTAAAATAACCGGCCAAATGCGAGTCGGACTCGCGCACGAAGGGATCCGAAAGATTGTTTATAAAAAATCACGTTTGTTGTATGGGACCGCCCATAAATATTTATTTCATTCTGTTTTTAGTATTTATAGTAAGCTCTAGCTATCACGGTTTATGAGGTACGGCCTGGTGACAGACAGACGCAGGACACCAGGGACCGGAACCGGTTACCTTTTTAAGGGTTTTCGTTCGGGTTTTTGATCGACTGGTTTTCGTAAACCCTAATGATTTGGTAACCATATCATTTGCTTACCCTGACAAAAGGATTACCTTTACGATACATGTAATTCAACTAAGCACTAACTAATATCGCAAAACCCTATGATAGGCTTACCCTATCAATATTATTTATACGGCCTCAAGCAATTTAATCTTTATTTGAATGGCATACGACACATAACTGCTTGTGCAAACAGTTTATAGGGTTAGCGAGACGACGCGTCGGGCTAGAAAAAGAAGGCAGGCTTTGTGGCATGTCCAAACAGCCATTCAATAATTATACTAATTGCATTCTCATAAGACTTATATTACATTTTTACAGTCGTTGCTATGAGTTTGGAAGTAGTAGACAAGACTGTAGAACAAAGAGGGGGAAAGGGTAACCAACCTAATGGTAACAGGTATAATCGGAACTTTAAGGTTACTGGTAAGTCCAGTTACTATAAGTAACTGATTCAAAGGAGTTACCATAACGTTAGGGTAAGTCAATCGATATGCTAACTCTAACAAAGGGTAAGCTTATGATGGAGTTACTCCATCGATAGACTTAATCAAATAAAGGGGTTTTCCGGTCCCTGCGCAGGACAGACGAGTCTTAGTAAACCCTGTTTTTACCCTTTGCTTACAAAACCCTAAAAAGATTTTCTTAAAATTGATTGTGGAAGTCTGGATGCCTGTGAAAATTTTTTATGAATATGAATGTAATACTTTCAGTATTACATTCATATTCATAAAAATTTACTACCATTTGCTAAACCTATTTTAACTTGTTTTCCCGTTTTCCTCTTTGAATATTTGATATTTAAAAACCAAAACAAGACATATTTTAACTAAAATAGGTTAAGCAAACATTTGTAAGTTTTTATGAATAAGGGGGTTGATGTATTTCTTTCCATTTTACTAATAGCTTTATCACATCACGGGGTTCTTTTCTATGGAATATTACTATCTAAGTCAGTGTCCTTTAATTATAATAAATAAAATACTCATCATCTTTTAAAAATTACATAATTTGTCTAAATTAAAAACAGGCTTCACACCCAAACTGATTCTAATAAAATTACTATGGGACAAGTATACCCTTTCAAACAAAAGAATTTTCCGAATCTGTGCAGGCGTCTACAAATAATCGGTTAACATACTTTAAAAAAAAGAACTCCACGAATTGAGAACCTCCTTTTTTTGAAGTCAGTAAAAAACATGCGAGACCATTGACGGTCTTTTTATTAGGGCTTTGGATACAAGTCCTTTGAGTCTATTTTTTAGTCAGCGCGCATATGTCACGCGTTTGTTCTGTGTATTATCAGATTGCCCGTAAGCCCGACAGCAATTTTTTTTTTTATGATCTTTATGAGCCGCGCTCTTTTTGATTTTCCATATATTTGAAAGTTAGTCTTGTTAGTAAATTAGTTTTTTTTATGTATAGTACCTATATACCACAAAATTAAAAACGCATTACCTCCTCACTGGCGTTATATTGACTGGGAGTGCTATATCGTATCCGTTTCTGGGGAGGCTGAGTAATAGGGCTAGGTACATCTGGTTCTTCATCGGAGGAGGAGTCTGTGACCTCTGCTGTGGGTGCGGAGCCATTGCTGCTGCTTTGCCCAGCACCACTGAACCATTTGGAGATTGTTGCCGGCAACAGACCCGTCATTTTGGATGTTACTGATTGAACAAATGACTGAAACAAACAAACTGATTAGTAGATACACAGGTGCAGCAAAAAATAAATATGTGGCAAACTGCCAGTAAATAATTTTCATAAAAAATATTAATAATATAAACTACCAAGGAAAGTGGTTTAAAGGTTTAGTAGTAAATTATGTGTCCATTATTTTTAGATACTCTAACTGACTGACCCATTCATCATCCGTATTGTCTTGAAAACTCAAACTAAAGCTAAAGAGATAATAATACTGTCCAGTCCAGGTATCTGCTGCTGTTTAATAAAAGTAGAAAATCATCGCGTCGTGACCATGACCCCGCCCAGGACTCGTGAACATCGGGTGCATCAAATTGAAACCCTAAGAGAGTATGCATAAGCAGTTATGGGTAAGAGGCACTGCATACATAATACATAAAATGCTATGCAACAGTTACTCTACAGAACAGATATAAAGACAAATCTTGAGAGAAAATTAGTGGTTTATTGCCACTTGATGATTTCTTCATCTTAGCGCATTGCCCTGGATGCAGCTTCAGCTGTGCTGCTTTGAAATATAATATGCATGTCAGTGATCACCAAAGGATGCCGAATACCTTGCGATGTGGGGAAGAAAAAGCGAAACAGTAAATAATTTTACAATGGCCGCTTCCCGCCTTTATGTTTGTGCTTGGTCCTTGGTCCCTTAGTCGTCTCTTTTTAGTCCACATAGTCATAGTCTTAGTCGACATCCACAGAAAGAGATGGAGTGACACTACTATAGGCCAGAAGCCACAGGGCTCATATATTATAAATATAAAATACACAAATTACAGGGGTTTATAAATAAAAGAGTTGTAGTCAACCAACTTTACACAAATTGATAAAATTATTTTTAAGTCACTTAACCGTGAGCAGTAAACTTAAAATCAGCATTCGCAACTACGAATCCCTACACAACGCGAAGCTAGACACTCACTTGGCCAGTTATTTCCTCTCACATACATACATAACTAACGGGACGGACAGCACTTTAAGACTTGCAGCTTTAAGCAGACAGCAGGGACGTGCATCACCGATTATTGCAGGGTAGACTAATTTTGGGGCCTTTGCCCAGCAGTGGGACAAAAATAAAGCTCTCTGACTGAACTGACCCTATTACTTAGTGTGTTTACATCCTGAGAGCCACTTATACGCGTCATATTGTTTAATATTCATAATTGTTCCTTTTAGCTTACCGCTTGTTTGAACTAAATCCAAAATAGGCTGGCATCGGCCATTTATGATTATTGCACTTTTTTCCTCAAAAGTTAAATGGTTAAACGCGTAACTTCTCAGTTTTAGCAAAAAAAACACCTGGCGTACAACTTTCACATGGAAACCTTTCCATTGCAAACTGTTTTAAAGAGGTAATAATAGAAAAGAAAAATAAGAAACTTCTCCTAATTTCATCTGTTATCGCAAACAAAACAAAGTTCAGAGCAGAGCGCAACACGTAATCATTTGTAATGCGACAATGCAAATAATTATCATTGGACAAGAAAAATTATCAAATATATACGACTAACACAAAAATCTTCGTGTTCCGTTTTATCCTCGAACATCTACCGCGTATTTAAATTGGTAGCAAAACACAAGCGAGAACCAATAACTTTCTAGTTTTCATCACAGGAACAAATGAATAGGCCTAAAATCGATATCATTCCTTATTGGTCAAAAGTGAAAAGAGATAAAAAACGTTGATTATTGAGACAGAAATAGCTTAAAGATAAGGGCCATTTTTGAAAAACAGCGTTTCACTTACTTACTGGTTTTTTCCATACTAAAATTTGCTTTGTTTGTTACTAATGCGTTTCAAAAATGGCATTCATTAGGCAAAGTCTAAAATATTAGTTGTGTGCGCGTATACTTCATGTTTGTGTGCGTCGGTGAAGTACGTTGACGATCATACCACAGACGCAAATCCTTATCCATGCGTTGTGAATGTGTGCAAATCGAGACACGATGGACAATTGTCTTTTAGGTAGGTAGCCCCTAGAGTACATGACAGTATACGTGGCAGTGGCCTGCATATGGCGCGATGGGAAACGGACGGGGAAGCGCGCGTTTATTTGAAAATAGGGCCTATTTATTATTTATTTAATTTATTTTAATATAAAAAATGCGGATATATTAGGGAAGCTCCGGGTAGACAATGTCTCTGCGTCTCTATGGACAGCACGTCCCTGGCAGACAGAGCCCAGAGCGAGAAGGTGGAAAAAGGGAATTAAAATAATGATGTGTTGCTAGCTGCATCGACTATCAAAATGATTAGCATTTTCGCTTATCCCTCTATCGGATTCTACGATCTGTGCAGGAAGAGAAGCAGCTGGTAGGTTCTAAGTTTCTCCCAGACTAGCATGGAAGTAAAAAAGTTTAGACATATCTTAGTATGGAGGGTCCCGTACCCAAAGAGTAAAAACAAGACCCTACCACTAAGACTCCATTGTCTGTTTGTCACTCATGGTGACATCTCATGAACTGTAATAGCTAGACTGTTGAAATTTTTCTGTTGCTACAATAACAACAAATACTAAAGACAGATTAAAATAAATATTTAAGTGGGGCTCCCATACAACAAAGGTGATTTTTTTATACATAATATTATGGAACATTTTGTGCGTGAGTCAACTTGGCTGGTTTTTTTTGTCACTATAGAAGGCCAGTCATAGGCTATATACTATTAAAATAATGTTGAAAAAGTAAAAAAATTTTACTCATATCTATGTAATCAGTGTCAGGTTACAAAATTAATAGGATAGTAACTATACTCAATATATTGATTATTCAATTCTAATAACTCCTGGGCTGGGACGTGCATCACCGATTATTGCAGGGTAGACTAATTGTGGGGCCTTTGCCCAGCAGTGGGACAAAAATAAAGCTCTCTGACTAAACTGACCCTATTAGTGTGTTTACATCCTGAGAGCCACTTATACGCGTCATATTGTTTAATATTAATAAATGTTCCTTTTAGCTTACCGCTTGTTTGAACTTAATCCAAAATAGGCTGGCATCGGCCATTTATGAATATTGCACATTTTTCCTCAAAAGTTAAATGGTTAAACGCGTAACTTCTCAGTTTTAGCAAAAAAAACACCTGGCGTACAACTTTCACATGGAAACCTTTCCATTGCAAACTGTTTTAAAGAGGTAATAATAGAAAAGAAAAATAAGAAACTTCTCCTAATTTCATCTGTTATCGCAAACAAAACAAAGTTCAGAGCAGAGCGCAACACGTAATCATTTGTAATGCGACAATGCAAATAATTATCATTGGACAAGAAAAAATATCAAATATATATGACTAACACAAAAATCTTCGTGTTCCGTTTTATCCTCGAACATCTTCCGCGTATTTAAATTGGTAGCATAACACAAGCGAGAACCAATAACATTCTAGATTTCATCTCGGTACGCATCACTAAACAAATGAATAGGCCTAAAATCGATATCATTCCTTATTGGTCAAAAGTGAAAAAAAAATAAAAAACGTTGATTATTGAGATAGAAATAGCTTAAAGATAAGGACCATTTTTGAAATCAGCGTTTCACTAACCTAATGCTTTTTTCCATACAAAAATTTGCTTTGTTTGTTACTAATGCGTTTCAAAAATGGCATTCATCAGCCAAAGCCTAAAATATTAGTTGTGTGCGCGTATACTTCATGTTTGTGTGCGTGGGTGAAGTACGTTGTCGATCATACTACAGACGCAAATCCTTATCCATGCGTTGTGAATGTGTGCAAATCGAGACACGATGAACAATTGTCTTTTAGGTAGGTAGCCCCTAGAGTTCATGAGCGTATATACGTATTACCTAAGTAAGGTAGTACGTGGCGGTGGCCTGCATATGGCGCGATGGGAAACGGACGGGGAAGCGCGCGTTTATTTGAAAATAGGGCCTATTTATAATTTATTATAATATAAAAAATGCGGATATATTAGGGAAGCTCCGGGTAGACAATGTCTTTGCGTCTCTATGGACAGCACGTCCCTGCTCCTGGGTAGTCTTAGTGGGGAGTTGCTGACTAGTATCTTGTTGGGAACCATGGAGAATATTGCATTGGAAAGTATTGTTAAAGTATATAGTTATATTAATCATCTTTAACAAAAAATTTCTTAGTCTCTTTATTTATGAAAAGCATTGGAATGGAAGTCCCTAATTGTAATAATTTTCTTCAACCTTTCAACATTTTATTGAAAAATGCATAGCCAAATAGTTACAAAAAAAATTACCCAAAATAAATGCTTGTGTATAATTTCTATATTGTTTTTACATTTTAAGGAAATATACATCTCAAACCTTTAGCTTGTACTAATCTCTCAAGACTCGGAGACATGGGTAGGGGGTCTCGAGAAATTAATAATAACACTTCCAATTGCTCTTATGGACTTACTGTATTGAATTGAAAGCATTTAGGCTAAAAAGGAGTGACCTCATTTAGAGGTAGTATATTCTACCTACAGACACATAAGACTGGTCTTAATTTGCCTTTTAGGGTAATACTTTTTTTCTTTTTTTTTATTTATTTTGCAGCTATAACACACATAAATACAAAAACTATATAAAAGACATAAAATTAAACACAGACACAAAAAAATAAATATATACATAAACCTACCTGCATAATTTTATGTGTGTGTAACAGCAATACAAAAAGGTATTTGAAAGTAATGCATCTGAATGTAAAACAGTGTAAGTCCATAAAGTATCGTTGAGTTAGTATCCCATAACACAAGTCTTGAACTTACTTTGGGGCTAGCTCAATCAGTGTAATTTGTCCCTATATTTTTATTTATTTATTTATATAAATGCTAGAGTGCCCTTATGGTACAAACCAGTGCAAGCCAATAAAAAAATCTATAAAATATTTTTTCTATATTGGGATCTCTTTCGGTATTTCCATTATGTTTAACATAATATTGATATTTCATATAAAAAACTGATTGAAATCTTTCTATGATAGCCAACTATAAACATACAACATAAGACATAACTCTCATTGCTTATTGACAGATCACTAAGAAAAAAGCTTCACCACACTGAAAAATTATTATGCTATAAATATTTGCATGCCATCCTGAGAACAAGTTCCTTCTCTCTTCTCAAACAAGTTGTAAAATCACACATGAAAATTGTTATGTGTATATATCTAACCTGGTGATGAACTAGTAACTTTATTTAATTTGCAATCATGCCTACCTTTGCCCTAATTATCAATGTAGGTATGGGATAAATACATGATAAGTGTATTGTATATATGTATGTATGGTTTTAACATAATATGAGTAAGTTGTAAGAGACTAAGTAAGTACTACGTAACTGAACACACATGCAAAGAAACCTTACAACCGTATATAGGTACTTCACCTACATAAGTATAGTTATACAGTTGTCTTTCCTTCTGCCCACATATGATATGTTACTGGAATGAAAATATGTACATCTCGACGCCGACGGCGAGTGCAAGGACGATTTAGCAGTCACCAAAGACAAGCATGGAGTTTGATTTGACAAATCGCGAATGCAAAAAATCCACGCATGCTAACACGGAAGTAACCATCTCACAATGACAAAAATTGTATCAAATGTATAAATAGTTCAGATATTTTCAATCTCCAATCGCTAAGCAAGCATTCATATACAAAATTACGCGCAAAAGCTCGCAGAAATCTTAACGACATTCGTCGCCAAGAGCGGGAATTTAGTGACAACTTACATTATTAGCGTCTTCGGTCGAAGGCCGCAATCTTTTTCTTGAATTTCCACTCATCTTAATATAGATTTCATATAACTATTTGATTTGATGCTAGGGTCAATTGATTTTTGAAATATTTTCACAAATTTTGAACTCAACCTTCTCAACACTTCAACTACCTAGCAAGCAAAAACGTGACAAACATGGCGTCTCAAGACCAAAGGTGTACTTTACACGCTCAGAATGGTGACAGTTTAGTCGAGAAAATCGACATCTATGGTTTAACCGACTTCGTTTCTACCATGAAACAAGGTACCTACCTATTCTTTTCCCGAGATGGAACAAGATTACGTCACGTCACGATTAAGGGCCTGCTAGACGGTTGCCAACAAGCCTTCCGACTTCCGACGTGTTGACCTTGGTCGGTGCCTCGTCGACGCCGACCGTCGGAGTGTTGCGGCTACTACGGTCGGGTCGGTCGGCCGACCGCGCTTTGGCGTCAGTGTGTTTAGAACTCGCAGACTGACAATATCTCGTAAAATGACTACCAACCTATCGAAATTTCAACGTGTTGGCATGGTTTAAGTCCTATTGAGCTCAATAGAATTAAAAAAAGGAAACGTCGGATATGGATATGCGAAAGTTTCATCCCTTAGGAAAACATAATTTTTAATATTTTTTTTAAGTTAGTGGTACATGGCACCACTAACTTAAAAAAAAAATATTAAAAATTTCTTCAAGCCAAACCACCGCACCGATTTTAATAAAATATATGTTTAATGAAAGATAATTACATAATCTATCATTAAAAAATATTGTAAAATCATGCCCCATAATTAGATATTTATTTTTTTGAAAAAAAGTGAGCTCTGCCAGCTTTTTCCTTAATTTTATTTTAAAAAAATATCAATGGGATATTTTTTTGATAATTCATATTGTGGCCTATTAAATACAGTATTTTATAAAGAAAACTGTATGTCAATATCCTTGTCAACGCCACTGGTAGCGCCATCTATTAAGGAGTAGCAGCCGGGCGATCGATGTACTCAACCCCCTCCACTCTCTCTCTCTGGAATCTTCTACACACGCAAGCACGTCTCATACATAGTCGCATATAATTATATTTTGTAAATTTTAATAAATAAAATATTTAACTAAATCAATAAAGGAAGGATCATTGAAGACCCCCAATACTGCACATAATCTGATCCTGCGGCCGGATGACGAAGAGGATTCTTCGGTTGAGAGAAGAACACGTCGATGCGAATCATATATACGTTGTGAGCCTCCAAGTCAAGCTTCTACGCGTGAACCACATCTCAGCAGTTAACGGTCAGGTCTTCCTTCCCGTATATCCTTCCCCTCTAAAACGAATTGTGTTAAAACTGTGTTATTTTGTGCAAATTCCAGGGTCGTGTTAGTGACGTGTCTGGTTGCCGTTCTAGTCCCGCGAAACCGTGAGTACTTTACACTTTCTTCTCATAGCCCTTCGAAATGACTGGTGATAACTTATTAGCAAAGCCTTCATCTCGATCAGTTTCTCCGCAGAGAATGTCCGTTTCTGATCTCAAAAAAAAAGAGGTACTTTGCGAGGTAGATTGACTCAATTTCAGAAATATCTTGATTCTTTCAAAAATACTAGCCCCTCTAAATTGGAAATAATTCAATTAAAGTTTAGAATGCAAGCGGCACAAGATATTTTTCAAAATTTTAATAAGATTCAAAGTGAGATTGAAGTTCAGTCTAGTGAGTTAGATCAAACGTCTAACCTCGAGTATGTCGAGTCATTTGAATCGTTATATTTTACCGCTTTGGCTACTGCTGAAAGTTTAGTCGAAAGTGATGAGACTGGGGACAGTTCTAAATCTAAATCTAGTTCTTGTAGCTCTGACAAACAACGCGCATCTCTTCGTCTTCCAGAATTGAAACTTATAGTTTTTGATGGTCAGTACGATAATTGGTTAGAGTATAAAAATTCGTATTTTACGATGATTCATAAACGTACAGATCTCGATGCGATTCAAAAGTTTCATTATTTGCGTTCCTCGCTCAGTGGAAGCGCGTTGCAAGTTATAAGTGCGTTGGAATTCACCGCGGCTAACTACCTCCACGCATGGGAGTTACTCGAAAATAGATACCATAATACGAGACTTCTTATTCACAATCATATTAAATCATTATTTTCGATCCCAGCCATCAAACAGGAATCTGCCGTACAAATAAGAAAACTTATTGATACCATGTTACGTAACATTCGCGCCTTGAAGACGTTAGAGGAGCCTGTGGAAACATGGGACACCTTGTTAATTTATTTTATTGCGTCTAAACTCGATCTAGCTACCGAGCGTGACTGGGAAAAGCATAAGGGCACTCTTGTTTCGGATTCTTGTCAAAAATTTAAAATGGAAGATTTGCTAGGATTCCTTAGGAATAAAGCCGATATGTTGGACATGATTAGTGCGAATCATAATAAATTGCAAACTAAATCAGTATCAAATGATAAAGTTGCTAACAGTATAAGTAAAACACCAGTACATAGTTTTGTCTCAACTAACAGCGGCTCTAAACCTAAGTCTAATAATAATAATAAGCGTTTTAACTGTCCTTCTTGTAACGGTAACCATGCCCTCTATATGTGTTATAACTTTCTAAATTTATCTGTTCAGGATAGGTCCCTATTTGTCGATAAAAAATGGTTGCCTGTAAAGTCGGTTTTACGGGCGAAGATTTTACGTGACAACGTAGATAACATAGTTGAGTGGGAGAGAGACGCAAGGCATTCGGCGGGCCTCTCTCTCGTTCGGTGACTCATCGTAACGTTACCGAGCGTTACACTTTTTCATAAGTGACTCCCAGCCGCAACCTAATTTAAGACGTTGTCACGTCAAAATAATTTATGTCGTAACTGTTTACGATCGGGACATGTACTTGCAGATTGTACGTTTGGTCCTTGCAAGCAATGCCAGGGCAAACATAACAGTTTACTCCACTTATCTAGTTCTGCAAACAATAACAGTTATCGTGAATGCAAGTCAGATTCTCCCCGTGTCACCCCTACGCCGACCGCTGCGCTTCACTCGTTATCAGTAGGTAGTGATCCCTTCTACTCGCAGACATTGGCATGCGCAAGCGGTGACAAAGGCACTGGCACGTTGGACCATGTACCTTTGCAATCTGTTTTGTTGTGCACGGCGTTAGTGGACGTATTCGATAATAATAATCAAGTGCACACAGCCCGAGCGCTGTTAGATTCTGGTAGTCAACATAGTTTTATTACGGAGAAATTAAGAAAACGTATTAATGCGCCTCTTTTACAGTCCACCGTATGGTGGACTGTATTTCGGGTGTCGCACAATCAGTGACGCACTCAAATCACTCATGCGAATTAACTTTTAAATCGAAAACATGCGATTTTTCTGCAAATGTTCGATGTATTGTCCTGCAGCGCATAACAAACAGTTTGCCCACGACTTGCATTGACGATGCACTTATACGTATACCTACTAATATTCAACTGGCTGATCCGAGCTTTTGCGTTCCGTCAGAGGTTGATTTATTAATTGGTGCAGACTTGTTTTGGGATTTGTTACACGAAAATAGGTTTCGGTTAGCGAATGGTCCCTACTTACAAAACTCTAAGTTAGGTTGGCTTATCTCTGGACCTATAAATAACAAAAATCTTCCCACCAAACAAGTCCAGTGTAATTTATCTCAAGCTCACAATGAGCAACTCATGCGATTTTGGGAGATCGAAGAGGTACTTCCGTCAGGTACTCCTCTCACTAACGATGAACGTTTGTGTGAGGAACTATTTATTAAAACGACTAAGCGATTGTCTGATGGTAGATTTTCTGTTCGTATCCCGCTTAAAGAATCAGCTGACGTGTTAGGCGATTCTTATACGTTAGCCAAAAATAGATTTTTGTCTTTGGAACGCAGATTAGAGCGTAATCCTGATTATAAACATATGTATGTTGAGTTTATGCGTGAATACGAGGCTTTAGGTCATATGGAGCGTCTAGATAGTCCGCCAAAGCCTAACTTTTTTCTACCACACCACGGTGTGTTTAGAGAGAGTAGTTCTACTACTAAATTACGTGTAGTTTTTAATGGTAGTGCTGTGACAACGTCAAATAAATCTTTAAATTGCATTCAATTACCTGGTCCAGCACTACAAAATGATACATTTTCAATTCTTTTAAGATTTCGGCAAAACAAGTATGTGGCGTGTGCTGATGTTTGTAAAATGTTTAGGCAGGTCATGGTTCAGCAAGACCAAAGGTCATTGCAATTGATTGTATGGCATGAAAAACCTACAGATCCTCTGCAAGTTTATCAGCTGACCTGTGTAACTTACGGTACAGCATCAGCCCCGTTTCTCAGTATGCGCTGTATACGCCAGCTAGCTTTAGAGTGCACGGATGATGTCATAGCTCGCGTTATCACCGAAGATTTCTTCGTAGACGATTTGATAACCGGCGATGATGATTACCAAACCTTGCTAGATATTTGTGAGAAGACACGACAGGTCTTACAGTCTGGATGCTTTCCACTTCGTAAATGGACATTTAATTCCGATGTCACGCGTTGTGCTTCTACAAAAACTTTTGAGGGCGAGCATACTCAAAATAAAACTTTAGGCATAGGTTGGAATAGCGATACTGATGAGCTGCACTTTACAACTAAAATAGATTTTAATTTGGATGCATCTACATTAAATAAGCGAAAGATGTTATCTATAATTGCACAAATTATGATCCACTAGGTCTTTTGTCTCCCTCAATTATTATCGCAAAAATATTGTTACAAAGATTTTGGTTAGATAAGCTAGGTTGGGATGACGTTGTCCCTCAGGATGTTGCGGATGCCTGGAATAATTTTATCGGTACCTTGAGGTGCTTAGGCGAATTGAAAATTCCACGTCATGCTTTATCTGAAAATAGGGAATACAGAGAACTACATATTTTTTGCGATTCATCTTCAAAGGCCTATGGTGCTTGTGCATATATACGTACCTAT
The DNA here is from genome assembly GCA_963555685.1 of Acrobasis consociella. Classification (NCBI taxonomy): domain Eukaryota; kingdom Metazoa; phylum Arthropoda; class Insecta; order Lepidoptera; family Pyralidae; genus Acrobasis; species Acrobasis consociella. The sequence goes on from OY743104.1 coordinate 19,580,607, forward strand.
AGTAATGAGTCATCAGTCGTCACTGTTAAATTACTTTGCTCGAAAACAAAATTAGCTTCCATTTCTCCAACTCTGTCTATACCTAGACTAGAACTTTCGGCTACGTATATAGGTACTAAGCTATATAAAAAGATTGTAGAATCATTACGTCTAACTTTTACCAAAACATATTTCTGGACAGACTCGACCATTGTGTTAGGTTGGCTCCGAATGTCTCCACATCTACTTAAAACCTTTGTGCAAACTCGTGTGTCAAAAATAAAAAGTACCACGAAGGAATTTGAATGGTTACATGTACCTACTAAAGATAACCCGGCAGATTTGTTGTCCAGAGGTGTTTATTTAAATTCATTAATTAATCATAACTTATGGTGGAACGGACCATTATTTCTACAATCTCGTGATTTTAATAGTTCAGATTACAAACAATACGACGATAAAATTGAATTAATTTCTTTGCCCGAATTAAAACCTTCTTCAAAGGTTAGTTTTGTTTGCACTCCAGCCGAGAATGACCTATTTGACTTTAAGAGGTACTCGTCGTACTCTAAACTTATACGCATAGGTGCATATGTATTGCGATTTATAGGTAACATTCGCAATAGGCTGCAGCGGGATACAAAACAACAAACCGGTTTCCTATCGACGGATGAGCTGCGCGCATCACAGTTACTGCTAGCGAGGTGTGCGCAGCGTGAATCCTTTCCGGACGTTTATGATAATTTGTTACGTAATAACAATTCTCCTATAAAAACGCGTAATTTATCTGGACTAAATTTATTTTTGGATAGTCAAAAAGTGATTAGAGCCGGTGGTAGACTTTCTAACTCTTCCAGTTTCAATTATAATAAGAAACATCCGATGTTACTTTGCAATAAACATTATTTTACAATGCTGGTGGTTAGATTTGAACATAGACGCTTACTTCATGCCGGTCCCCAGCTACTCTTGTCTTCCATGCGCGAGTGTTGGTGGCCATTGGGTGCTAGGAACTTAGTGAGAAAAGTAGTTCGTGATTGTGTTACCTGTGCGCGTTTTAGTGGTAAACCTTTAACGCCGATCATGGGAAATCTTCCCGCAGAGCGTCTGGATGCTGGGTTTCCCTTCATCAGGACGGGCTGTGATTTCTGTGGCCCAGTGTACATCTTGAATCGAAAAGGCAGAGGAGCACAACTAATGAAAGCGTATGTTTGTTTATTCGTTTGTTTTATTACTCGAGCTGTACATTTAGAACTCGTTACCAGTCTTTCCACTGACGATTTTCTTTTAGCTTTAAAACGTTTTATTAGCCGAAGAGGTAAACCTAATGTAATTTTTTCTGATAACGGATAAAACTTTGTTGGTGCGGAGAAAGAATTTTCCAAATTTTTATCCGATAATTCAGATAAAATTAAGAATGTTGCCGCAAATGATGGACTAAAATTCTCATTTATCCCTTTTTATTCACCTAGTTTCCGAGGCTTATGGGAGAAAAGTGTAAAGTCGTGTAAATATCACCTTAAACGTATTGTGGGTAACGCTAGGTTAACATATGAAGAATTTAGCACAGTTTTGACACAAATCGAAGCTGTCCTTAATTCCCGACCTATGTCCCCACTTTCCTCAGATCCAAACGATTTTTCTCCCCTTACACCTGGTCATTTCCTTATAGGCCGGCCGTTGACTTCGCCTGCGAGCGCCGACGATGGCTCAAACGTGACAAATACGAATATAACCTCTCTCAACCGCTACGAGCGCATCGAGCTACTTCGTCGCCACTTCTGGCAGCGGTGGTCCAAAGAGTACGAGGCTGAATTGCAGACGAGGACCAAATGGAAATACAACAAAGGCGACATCACCATGGACAGCTTGGTTCTTATAAAAGACGACAACTTGCCGCCGCTCAAATGGAAATTAGGTCGCATCATGAGAACCTTTCCTGGTACAGACGGAATATCTCGAGTTGCCGACATCCGTACAGCGACAGGGATCATCAGAAGATCGTGTTCCAAGATCTGCCCATTACCGATGCAGCCAGAGGACAATCCGAAAGAAGACGTACATTTGGAAGAGTCTTCCAAGGCCGGGGGCATGTCAACGCCACTGGTAGCGCCATCTATTAAGGAGTAGCAGCCGGGCGATCGATGTACTCAACCCCCTCCACTCTCTCTCTCTGGAATCTTCTACACACGCAAGCACGTCTCATACATAGTCGCATATAATTAATTATATTTTGTAAATTTTAATAAATAAAATATTTAACTAAATCAATAAAGGAAGGATCATTGAAGACCCCCAATACTGCACAATCCTTTATATTAGGGAGATATAAAATTAAAGCGTTCGCATTAGGATTGGGACGCCGCCGTGTAGCCGCTTGTTGCCGACCGCGCTAGGCCATTCGCGAGAAGGAGTCGACGCGTGCGGTTGTGCATGCATTAATGATGGCGGCGTCCCAATCCTAATGCGAACGCTTTAATTTTATATCTCCCAAAAATGAAGCAATATCCTTCATTTTAGGGATGCAGTTTTCTTTATAAAATACTGTATTTAATAGGCCACAATATAAATTAACCAAAAAATATCCCATGGATAATTTTTAAATAAAATTAAGGAAAAAGCAAGTAGAGCTCATTTTTTTTTCAAAAAAAATATATATTGAATTTTGGGACATGATTTTACAATATTTTTTTAATGATAGATTATGTAATTATCTTTCATTTGACTTATATTTTATCAAAATCGGTGCGGTGGTTTGGCTTGAAGAAATTTTTAAAATATTTTTTAAGTAACAGGCGCCATGTGCAACTTAAAAAAAATATTAAATTCTGTTTTCCTAAGGGATGAAACTTTCGCATATCCATATCCAACGTTTCCTTTTTTTTATTCTATTGAGCTCAATAGGATTAAGTACTATTGAGCTCAATACCACGCCAACTCGTTGAAATTTCGATAGGTTGGTAGTCTAGCAGACCCTTAACACAGGGTCTGCTAGACGGTTGCCAACAAGCCTTCCGACGTGTTGGCCTTGGTCGGTGCCTCGTCGGCGCCGACCGTCGGAGTGTTGCGGCTACACGGTCGGGTCGGTCGGCCGACCGCGCTTTGGCGTCAGTGTGTTTAGAACTCGCAGACTGACAATATCTCGTAAAATGACTAACAAACTATCGAAATTTCAACGAGTTGGCGTGGTTTAAGTCCTATTAATATGAGCTCAATAGAATAAAAAGAGGAAACGTTTGATATGGATATGCGAAAGTTTCATCCCAGAAAACACAATTTTTAATATATTTTTTTAAGTTTGTGGCACATGGCGCCACTAACTTAAGAAAAATATTAAAAATTTCTTCAAGCCAAACCACCGCACCGATTTTGATAAAATATATGTCAAATGAAATATGATTACATAATCTATCATTAAAAAAATATTGTAAAATCATGCCCCAAAATTAGATATTAATTTTTTTGGAAAAAAATGAGCCATACTAGCTTTTTCCTTAATTTTATTTTAAAAATTATCCATGGGATATTTTTTGGTTAATTTATATTGTGGCCTATTAAATACAGTATTTTATAAAGAAAACTGCATCCCTATAATGAAGGATATTGCTTCATTTTAGGGAGATATAAAATTAAAGCGTTCGCATTATGATTGGGACGCCGCCATCATTAATGCATGCACAACCGCACGCATCGACTCCTTCTCGCGAATGGCTTAGCGCGGTCGGCAAGAGGCGGGCGGCTACACAGTTGCCAACCGGCAGTCCCGACCCCGACAGCGGTCGGGAGCGCACGCCCGACGACCAAGGGCGTTGGAATGTCAAACGAAATTTTGTCACCAACAGCCGTCTACACGGTCGGACCCGACCAAGGTCACCTGGTCGGAGGTGCTTGTTGGCAACCGTCTAGCAGGCCCTCCCTTTAGGTACTCCCGACAGCGGTCGGGAGCGCACGCTCGACGACCAAGGGCGTTGGAATGTCAAACGAAATTTTGTCGCCAACAGCCGTCTACACGGTCGGACCGGACCCGACCAAGGTCACCTGAGGTGCTGTTTTTCAAACGCGGAGTCACTAAACGAACGATTTTTTGTATGGCAAAACCATTCGCTTAGGTGACTCCGCGTTTCAAAAATAGCACTTCTGGTCGGGGGTGCTTGTTGGCAACCGTCTAGCAGGCCCTCATGCGTCACGGATTAAGCGTCGTATTCATTATCCAGCGCCGCTGTACAGCGGCTCAAGGTCGCTTTGCTGGATTCGCCTATTCACACATCCAGCAAAGCATCCAGCAAGGCAGTGTTGCCATTAGTCACACATTTTGCGAGCCAGTGTTGCCCTCTTTTGTTGTTGTTGTCTGTTGACAGTTCTAACCTGATGCTATGAAACTCAGTGAAACCCAGTGGACTCGCTTTGATAGATTTTCCGCCAGAAGCTCCTATCAATCAAAGGATGTCTACACCAACTTTGGTTAAAACTAGAGGCCTAGGAATAGAGAAAGGAAGGAATAAAAATAGGCTTATAAAGACTAGTATCCAGAGCTGCAAAATATTAAAAAAGAATCTGCTGTATAGCAAATTTATTTACGTATCCAGAGCCGTAAAACATCATTTAAAAAAAAGTCTGCTGTACAGCAAGCGTATTCACGGTCTATCTGCCCGACGGTCGCGGTGGTGGGGGTGCTTGCTGGATCCAGCACGTCCAGCAAGCAACTTCACAGTTGTCTCTTGAGTACTCTTGACGGTTGGGCCTACTAACTAGAGTTCAGGATATACATGTACCTAATTACCTATATAATGATATTTGTTTGTTTTGTAGTGGCTACTTACTATATATACTGCACTTCGCTAAGCACTAAACTCTTTACTTACACTAAATAGAAAATTTCCGAATCTCCGAACGTGTTTTTTTGAAAAAAAAACAGTCATGGCAATTCCAGATTTTGTCACTCACGAGCTGGTGAAGATCAAAACTGTCTAGAGATTTAATACTAGTAGTTTGCCACGAACTTAGACCTCGCGATTATTATTTCAGAATAATGTACCTGATTTGGATGAATTTTATTATCGGTGCAGGTTTAATATGCGAATTAATGGTTGTGACCATGGTATAATAAAATAAAGTATTCTCTTCCAGAGATGAAACTTGACTACGTCACGAAAGTGTTGCCACTGATTGTTCTTTTCAGTAAATTTAAGGACTTTCTCAATTAGTTCATGAATGTTAAATAAAATATTAATTAACTTAGCTAACTAGTTGTTCGCCGCGAACTTAGACCTCGCGATTATTTTTCGCAATTCAGTTTCCTAAATAACCCCTAGATGGCGGTATCCAAAGTTAGAACGCGCTATGGTTTCGTTTGCTACATAATCGCGGACATTTTTATTAATATTTCAAAAACTACTGAACCGATTTTGATGCCCAACGAACTTGAAAATTCTATTGATGTTTCCTGCTTGCCTATCAAGTTTCATCAAAATCAAACCATCGGTTCAGCTGCTATCGCGGTACAAACATACATACATACATACATACATACATACATACATACATACATACAATGTGTTTTCGCCCCCAACTCGATTTAGAGACCTCACTCGCTTTGCTCGCTCGGTCAATTAGTATTTCGCGATTCTCGCGTGATTCTTCAATTCAATATTTTATAAATTGATATAATGGATTATTAATTCGAAATTGGTAAATAAAGTTCAAAAATGCATTACGTTCGGGTAATTCAATTTCACACAGTGGCAGCACAGCAAACTGATGACGTAGACAAGTTCTACCTACGTCATCAGCTGTCACGGAAAGAGAATACCTTATTTTATTGTACCATGGTTGTTGTGACCAAATTTCCAAAATAGTTGTCAATCACAGCTAGAGATGGGTATATACCCAATCTACCCATTTGGGAATATACCCGGTAGATTGGGTAAATACCCGTATCTACCCATTTGGTGGGTAGATTGAATTTTATGAGTAATTAATTCGCAATTCGTGTCCGAAAGTGTGTGCAAGGGCTCCAAAATGCTTAAAATGCAGGTAGACGTCAAATCTGACATTAAAGTATATGAAACCACCATACTAATCATACTTTGAAAGTAGGCTTCTTTGATTTATTATCATTTTTTTGCTGGGAGGTGCGCGAACACATACTTATAAGTGTTTCAATGAGCAGATAGACATCAAATGCGATGTAAATATATGAGCACCCTCATACATATATAGAGAGTAGGTATCTTTGACTGCTCATAAAAAAGGCAAAACTACTGATTTTGGGGTTGGTCTCGGAACAAAAGATATTCGTATAGACGAGTTATTCGATCCCCTATCAACTTGTTATAACATTTCCCACAAAATAGAATGCTGGGTATTTACCCGTATCTACCCGTTGTATGGGAACATACAAATTTACAGGTCTAAGTTTATATTTTTTGCTGTCAAATATTTGTAGACTTAACTAGATGTTATATTAAGCAATCAGTCATCAAATGCGATGTCAATATACGAGCACCCTCATACATGTATAGAGAGAAGGTATCTTTGACTGCTCATATAAAAGCCAAAACGACTGATTTTGGGGTTGGTCCCGGAACAAAAGATATTCGTATCAATGAGTTCTTTGATTTCCCATCAATTTATTATAACATTTACCGCAAAATAGTATGCCGGGTATTTACCTGTATCTACCCGTTGTATGGGAACATACAAATTTACAGGTCTAAGTTTATATTTTTTGTTGGCAAATATTTTAAGACCTAATTAGATGTTAAAATAAGCAATCAGTCATCAAATGCGATGTCAATATACGAGCACCCTCATACATGTATAGAGAGTAGGTACCTTTGACTGCTCATCCAAGAGCCAAAACTACTGATTTTGGGGTTGGTCCCGGAACAAAAGATATTCGTAATAATGAGTTCTTTGATTTCCCATCAACTTATTATAACATTTCCCGCAAAATAGTATGCCGGGTATTTACCTGTATCTACCCGTTGTATGGGAACATACAAATTAACAGGTCCAAGTTTATATTTTTTGCTGGCAAATATTTGTAGACCTAATTTAATGTTAAAATGAGCAATCAGTCATCAAATGCGATGTCAATATACGAGCACCCTCATACATGTATAGAGAGTAGGTATCTTTGACTGCTCATCCAAGAGCCAAAACTACTGATTTCGGGGTTGGTCTCGGAACAAAAGATATTCGTATAGACGAGTTCTTCGATCCTCTATCAACTTGTTATAACATTTCCCACAAAATAGAATGCCGGGTATTTACCCGTATCTACCCGTTGTATGGAAACATACAAATTTACAGGTCTAAGTTTATATTTTTTGCTGTCAAATATTTGTAGACCTAACTAGATGTTGAAATAAGCAATCAGTCTTCAAATACGATGTCAATATACGAGCACCCTCATACATGTATAGAGAGTAAGTATCTTTGACTGCTCATATAAAAGCCAAAACTACTGATATTGGGGTTGGTCCCGGAACAAAAAATAATTGTATTAATGAGTTCTTTGATTTCCCACCAACTTATTATAACATTTCCCGCAAAATAGTATGCCAGGTATTTACCTGTATCTACCCGTTGTATGGGAACATACAAATTTACAGGTCTAAGTTTATATTTTTTGCAATATACGATATACGAGCACTCTCATACATGTATGAGTATTTACCCGTATCTACCCGTTGTATGGAAACTACTGGCAAATATTTTAAGACCTAATTAGATGTTAAAATAAGCAATCAGTCATCAAATGCGATGTCAATATACGAGCACCCTCATACATGTATAGAGAGTAAGTATCTTTGACTGCTCATCCAAGAGCCAAAACTACTGATTTCGGGGTTGGTCTCGGAACAAAAGATATTCGTATAGACGAGTTCTTTGATCCCCCATCAACCTATTATAACATTTCACACAAAATAGTATGCCGGGTATTTACCCGTATCTACCCGTTGTATCGGAACATATAAAGTGACAGGTCAAAGTTTATATATTTTGCTGGCAAATGTTTGTAGACCTAATGATATGTTATAATAAACAATCTGATAACAAATAAGATGGTATGTGTATATTTAATATGGATATCATCAGTGATTTTTAATGTTTATTATTTTTTCTTTCAGAGATAATCATTGTTTTATACATTAAATAACCTTTTTGTACATTTCTACACATAAATAGTGGACCCGCACTAAATTTTAAATAAATTTTCCAATCTACCCACCCAAGCGGGTAGGTATGGGTATATACCCGGTGCATATCGGGTAAATATCCAAGCGTGGGTAAATACCCGGGTAGATGCCCATCTCCACAGCCCTTTCTTCAAATGACTTTCGATCTAGCTCTGAAATGTCAGGAGCACCTTCCAACCATACAATCCCATGGATATGAGGTCTACCGTGATGCTGAAATTCAGTTCTGTACCAGTAGTCTTTTACCGAAAAATGACCCATCATTTTTCAAATGACAAAGTCAGCTCGTTGTTGGAAAAACTAGGTTTAAATGTTTATTTGTATTGCCATAGCTCTATGTCGCTGCTCATTGGTTTCTTACTTTCTTCGTTAAGCTACTTCGCGGGCTTTGATTGCTGTTGATCTCTTGTTATAAGGTATTCTCTTCCCGTGACAGCTGATGACGTAGGTGGAACTTGACTACGTCATCAGTTTGATGTGCTGCCACTGTGTAAAATTGAATTACCCGAGCGTAATGCATTTTTGAACTTTATATATAGACCAGTAAAAATAGCTTAACCTGGACATAATGCTATAACCGTAAGTTTCTTTTTGTATGATATTAAGTTATGTTATTTATAGTTAAAATAAACCGAATTAAACAATTCAGGGCTCTGCGTCAGTGTAAAAAAACCAAAAAACTGAAAATTGAACAAATTTTTATTTCATTAATAACTTTGGAAAACTACCTCTACCATATTATAACGTGTGCATTCCAGTTGAATAAATCTAAATTAAACAAATTAATCAATTAGCACTATCGTTAATAAAGAAGGTTCGGTGTGTTACAAATTTTCAGGCTTATCTCACCAGAAATTATAGATTACTGTCTTTCAACAATTTATTCTAAATATTATATTATGTGTGTTGATAAATTATTAAAAATTAAACAAATTCATTTTATGCATTTCTACATTTACAAATTTTTGTATTTTTTGTAAAGCCAAAATACATAACTATTTTGAAAGTGTTTAACTTTTGCCGTCAACATATTTTATACTATAAGGAACAAATCAAACAAAAAATATCTATGATTATAATTTTTTTCTATTTTTTTCTTACTTACGTTTTAATATGAACGTTATTTCTTGCACAATAAGGTCGTCATTGGTTTGTGCCTCAACTCCCGACCGTTTTGTAGCGAGTCGCGAGTGATTCTCGTGTACAGTAGTTTCGTCGCGTCGTCTTATGCATTTATTTGTAGTCAATGATTGTCAAACTTTTATAAGCACGTGGGAACTTTTACTAACAATGGATCGGCTAGGGTGAAGATTTATTGAAATATTGTGTTTATTAGATCGATAATAACTACATTGTTGAGCTTTTATTGGTTTGTTTATAAAGCTTTTTATGGTACATAATAAAGAACACAGACACAAATCAGAAAAGTAAACGTACAACTGCGGACTTATCCCCAGGGTTTGTTACTGGTACCAAATTCACATTTTATGTACCAGTAACAGAATTTTCATTATGTTAAAATTTTAAGGGTAATACTTGTATAGTACGGGTATCGCTTATGTAGTAATTGTAACGTTATAGGTATTGTTAAAATTTAAAGGTAATTTTACCTACGCGTTGTTACCGTTCCGCATGAAACTCGACTGCGAAGAGCCACATTCCCGTACCTACCGAGTCGCGATCGCGACGCACAACACTGCGATGACCAGTGTTGCCTCTCGATAATACACTATCGCTAGTCTATCGATAGACTATCTGTATTTTGAATAAAACCAATATTATCGATAGTATTGATTCTGACGACGAACAAACTATCGATAGTATTGCTTTTCTAATAAATAAATAATCGATACTATGGATAGTTTATGAAACGCAATACTATAGTTAGTTTATTCGTCATCAGGATCGATACTATCGATAGTATTGTTGGTTATCCATATTGTTGCCCTAAAACAGGAATTACTATCAATAGTACACAAAATATCGATAGTATTGTTGGTTATTAGAGATGTGTTGTTCCTTTAATCTTTAAAGTCTAAACCAATACTGAACTGTTGTGAGTAGTCGATCCGGGTCTTCTGATTCTGACCCATTCAATTAATTGATGGGTTTTCTCATGAAAGTTCACGAAACAATCGTTAAAGCCGGGTATTCCTACAAATGTAGGTAGGGTAGACAGAGTCCAGGGCCGTAAGACCCAAAGGCGTGATAAAAAAATAAATCAATAGTGATGGGTTGCTAGCCGCATCGCCTATTAACATAATTTGACAGTAGCGATTTATTAATAAACAATTAATAGAAACAAATAATCCTGCAAAGTCGTTATTTAGTGTCTTTGTTTATTTTCAACCCCCGACAAAAAGAGGAGTGTTATAAGGTTGACGTGTCGGTATGTCTGTGTATCTAAGTGTCTGTTAATGGCATCGTAAGGCCTGAACGAAGATTTGATTTTTTCGTTTGAAAACTGACTTTTCGTCATAGTTCTTAGCTATATTTATTAGAAATTGGTTCAGCCGTTCAAAATTTATTAGGAGTAAACACCTTAAAGTCGGTTTTTATTATTTTTCTTGAATATAAACTTATGGGTATTATGTTGTTTTGTTATTTACTATCTATGATACAACACCGAACCTAAAAAACATGGGTCTCACCTAGATCCCAGAATTTTTCACACGACTTGCAAAGAAGGAGATTACGAATATATAGTCTATAGGGTGCAATTGAAATCATTAGCATTGATTAACTTATCATCATACTCACCTAAAGGATATTTTGTATTGTAACAAGGTAAAAAGTAAGAAAAATGAATAAAGTATCAAAACACTTCGAGTCGTGCGCGCGTACTGATACCTACGTGCCGCAAGGTCAAAGACCTTGGACGGATACAGCCAAACGGCGTGACCGACCGGCATGCAAAAGTAGACCTTAATTTACGTGAATAAGGTTTGAAGTCGAATGGGGACGGGTCGTGTCATACGAAAGCTTGAGGACAATAGGTACGTTTGAAGTAGGAACGAATGTTAGGGTACCAAGACGCAACGAAATTGATACTATTATAATTAATTTATTTTTCGTATTAGTTTTTTTTAGTCTGACACATGTTTAGAGGTTTTCTTGAATATGAAAATGACGACTTTTGATTAAAGTTTTATTAGTCTTAAATTACTTTGTATCATGGGTATAGTAGATACTTAAAATATTGCCAACGAATTCAATTCCACCCTGTATATGCATGTATGTATGTTGAATGTATTTGATTTTCTTTATTCCTTAATGTCGCCACGGATTTGAATGTATGGCCACAGAGCAGATAATAGTATTACATACAGAACGGAAACTCGCACGTTTTTGGACCTTGTAAGCGCCTGTAAAATAGGGTTGTTGCTAGTCGCACGTTGACGTTCCCCGAGTCATTTAGGGTAATTGAAATAATATTGGTGAGAAACTGCACATAGTATTATTGCTTATCCACAAAAAACAACAAAGAACTAAAATTTTATAGATTTCCGAGTGATGAAAACAGGTAAGCAAAGCAACAAATTCTGTGGTGGCGACCCTGATTGTTTAACTCACACATTTGACGTATGCACAGATATATTATTTCGTTTGTAGTAGTACTAGTTATTTTTTGTTACTTCGTATCTATGAAGTGCCATACCTGTGGAATGGCGTTTCGTTAGAATCCTTACATTTCAAAGTGACATGAGCTAAAAAGTCTTTTTATTGTTTCGTACCTAAAGGTTAGAAAAGTTGTTTTATAACTGAGTTCTATTGACCACCATCCGTCTGCGTAATCAGATCCTAGATAAGCATCGTCTTCCAAAAAGTACTCGTCAAGACAAATCAAACGAGACCTACTCGGTGAGGTTATAACTGAGTTCCGTCGAATATCTCCCGGTTCCATCATCAGAACAGCCCATTGACATCATAATATTGTATTATCATCCGACTTACAAAAGTATACAAAATTTCAGCTAAATTGGTTGAGGATAACTGGTTGAAAATTGAGTTCGAAGATTCCACCCGAACAAACATACTTACATTTATACATACATTGCAAGTTAAATAAAAGCTTGTAAAAACTTGTAGCGATCTTTAGTTGTTTTATTGGTCCAATGTTAGTAAGCGCTAGCACGCGTCTAATCAGACCTGCCGAGTTCAAGTCGTCGCGCTCGCGAATTTCATATAATTATTAAGAAAATAATTATATCAAGTCAAACTCAGCAAATTTATCTGTAAATATAAAATGGCTTTAATTAAGTACAATTTTTTTATGTAAAATATCAGTATTTTACTCGTAGTTTTGAAAAAATATCACAAAAAAGGGTTACTTTGGGATTTTTTCCAACCGAATGAAGTTTATAGGATCTTGTAACTGAATGCGAATTTGACGAGCCTGGATACTTAACTTATACATACCTTTTTTTAAGAGTTTAATAGTAGATTGTGCTACAAGGCGTAAAGGTAATACTTTTAAGTCGAGTGTGCTACTTTGAATTTAGAGCAAAACGAAGGATTCCTCAGTTGAATCACGAGCGTAGCGAGTGATTCTACGATGGAATCTTAAGTAAAGCGAGGGATTCGTGTATAACGCCCGAGACAAAAATATTAATTTATTAAATAATATAATGACCGTACGCAAGTAGCACACATTACATCGCCATCCATAAGAAAAACTAGCAAAAAGATACAAAACAGAATATGGAGAAAGTAGAACAACTACAATACCTAATCAAAGTTCCGACAAGAACTAACCTTTATTTAGTGTCGTTTTCATTCAATAAATACTAAGAAATAATTTTTAAGAACCAACTTCTAAAAAAAATGTTTGTTCACGCATAAACTCGTAACTTTGTTTGCGTGGACCTACATATTTTAAGATTTTTATAATAACAATAAATTTAATGTGCACTATCGGCTTAAACTTACGAAAAAGGATTTAAATTTACACAAAATAATTAATTTTAACACAATATAACCTAAAACATCTGTAATTACTTTGAATCGAAGACAAAAATTGCGCTAATTATTCTTTTTTCCTTTTTCGAAGCAAAGACCATAAACATTGGAATACATATCATCGTGAATGTAGGTAAAAACCTACATTCACGATGATATGTATTCCAAATTTAAAAAAATACGAAGTCTGTTCCAGTTATTTATTGTATTAAAACTTAATTCTTTTGTTTTTAGCTGATTTTACATAGATAACATCGTGTTCAATTTTCAAATTGTGTTTTAATCCCGTAAGATTTACTTTTTCACTTTTTAATCCCGAGAGAACTAGCAGTAACTTTAGCTCCAAATGTTTTGGGATGAAACCATCGTTTTTTGAGCAGATGGGATGAAGAAAACACTTTTGTCTATGCCTCAAATGGTTTTCAAAAACTCTAAAGCACGGCCTCTGCGGGAATACCTAGCCTTAAATGTGTCCAATCGCTCTCGTCATTTTTGGTCTAAACCCAATAATTATTTTTCTGAAATAATTAATTTTTATGTGATTGTAATTCTACTTTTTTTAACTAAAAAACTCATTGAACCTCATTACCTGATACCTAGATGAACCACGCTAGGAATTAATTGGCCATGTTATGTAGTCATACTGAACAAGCTGGCCAGTCGATACTTAGTGACTAGTGTCGTGTAGTGGTTTGAAAATAGTATTTTATACACATAAAAATTAAAGTGTGGTTTTCGTTTTGGTTTTTACTGATTATATTTATGCATTAAAAAGCAACTGAGTTTAACTTCCATAGCGCTTATTATAATACGACATAATAAATAGTAATAATACTTTATTAAATACAAAAAAATTATATTATTTAAAATGTACATAGCACACAGAAAAAGACATTAAAATGTCGAGACTGGGTTCGAAACATCGAGACGCCGGTATGTGTGTGTGAGTGCGACTAAGCCGACGACCATTCAAAGAACTCTAGCCTTTATGCTATAAGAATATAAGGCCTAGTATCGCTTGCATTATTCTGACGTCTTTTTTATACCATTCCGCTCGCGAACATTCCGAGTCTATCTCGCCAGCAGAGTTCTTGCTCGTGAATATTCTACATTTATCTCGTTCGCGACACTACTTAAGTTGCAGGGCGCAACTTGCACTCTGTAAATACCCAACTACATTTTAGTACGACAGCATAAAAACTTCGTTATATATTTATGTATTGAATTTTTTCTCATGTTACATCCCATTAATATGCAATGTCATGGGAAACTGAATATTTCAGCAGGGGCCCATTTTTGGAACGGTATTAGTCCAGGGGCTGTCATGTTGTACGGGTTTGCCGTGACAACAAGAGTATTACAAGACTTATATTGTTTTTAGGGTTTTAAATTGTTCATTGTGTCACCACGTTAACCCGTAAAGACCCGGACGGCATTAAAATGCCCACGTTCATCGTCTTTCTATTGTGTCTGATATTGGCGGTTGCGAATGGGTTAAAGTTCAAGGCACAATCAAAACAATCCTACAATTAGCAAAATTCCATATTTACGAGTTATATGTTTTGTAAGCACACGGCGCGAACAGTTGAAAACACGTATAAACTCGTTCGCAGCCGCGCGCTCACCCGGTTGGTGCCTCGCTCTCTCTCCCCGCACCGCACCGCAATCACCGCAAGCATCCCTCTTCACGACATGTTCTCGCGTATTTTCAATCAAATATTTTTTGTTTTAAGTAAGACGTTAATGTGTTTAATTTTGATGAAAATGTGATTATAGTACACAAAAAGCTATAATTAAACAAAAATAACACAGTTACTATTTTCTGGCTACTGAGAAAAACATTAATTTTAAAACATTAAAAAATGATGTTTAATTTTGGTCTTTAATGTCTAAAAAGACACAATATAGCTTATAAAGATATAAACATTATGGTTATCATTTTTGCTTAACTAGATATCCAGATAAGGTGAAAACTGTGAAAAAAAATGTATAAACAAAAATGGGGTCAGTTTAATTTTGCTATTAAGTGATCGCATTTGAATGCACCTAAAAGTTAAACTAACAAGGTCTTTGGTTACCTATTATGCTTTTAGGGAAAAGTTGAGTAGTGTACAAAATCTCACGATTTTTATATAATACGGTTGCGACCGCAGATAAATTACATAATATATCTAATTAATATTTGATACTCAATATTGATATCCGATAAAATATTGAAAACAACGAGTTTATTATTTATGTCCAGGTTGTGCTATTTTGATCGGTCTAATACCAATTTCGAATTAATAATCCATTATATCAATTTATAAAATATTGAATTGATAAATCACACGAGAATCGCGAGATACTAACTAGCTAAGTTACTTAACATTTTATTTAATATTCATGAACTAATTGAGAAAGTCCTTAAATTTACTGAAAAGAACAATCAGTGGCAACACTTTTGTGACGTAGTCAAGTTCCATCTCGGAAAGAGAATACCTTATTTTATTATACCATGGTTAGTTCGTAGCATAATTACTAATACTACTACAGAAACACAGACAAGCAGCGATTGAACGAAAGTTAGCTCAACAAATTGCTAAATTTAATAAACAAGCCAACAATCAATTAAAAATAAGCAAAAACTGAAAAAAAAAGTAATCGTAAAATAAGCAAAACCCTTTTATTTTAAGTCGGTTAAATATGATAAAATTTATAGAACTACTTATGAAACTCAAAATAATAACCATAATAGTTATTCAGAGAAATTACTTCGTGGACCCCAGGGAAAATATGTATTTTTAAGAAAGTTGTTCAGTAGCCTGGACTGAATTCACCGTTAAATAGTTTGAGTATATTTTGTAAGAGGATTTGTATTGTATATTCGTCACGGCTTAGTCAGCTAGACTTCGCGAGTCACCCTAAACCCGTTTAAGTATAACGTATAAAAACGTTGTTCAGACAAAAAAGTTGTTCAAATAAAAAAATATCGTTTTCATAATGCCAACAAAAAAGTCTAATGAAAGTTTTGAAAATATTTTGAAATGGCGGATATATGAGTTTTAAAATTTTAAAACCCCATATTTCCGTCATTTTGAAAAATTTCGAAAAACTGGCTCGACAAAAAAAATCTATTTAGTTGCTGAACCTGCTTACAAAATTTCATAAGAATCGGTTAAGAAATGCGACCTGTAGGACAGACAGACAGACGGACAAAAGAATTTTTGGCTAGTCTCGAAACTGAGACGCTTCGCTCGCTTCGCTCGCTCGGTCAATAACTCTCTCTCTCTGTGCTCTCCATTAGATATAATAACTTTTATAGTTTTTATACAGTTCAAGCAATATAAACTCGGCGTTACTTTACATGAAATTGTTTTAACATGTGACATACCAAAAACTTAATTATTTAGGTAGTTCAGAGCGCAATCTACTTTCTGAGTCCAAATATATCCTACCATAGGTCCCACAGCCAACGATGCTGAAGGCTAAAGACCACTGAGGAGGTAAAGAAAATTGGAACAATTATATTGAGGTTCTAAATTTAGTCACCAACCTGATACCTACCCTTCTTGGGAATGGTGCAGCAGCTATTGCACTAAATTTGTATTTAGTCTTTAAGTGGAACTATTAGTCAACAGATTTCCATACAAATTTGCGGAGGCTTTTACTCAACTGATTAAATGAAATGAGTAGTCCTATTTTTGGCAGGATAGACCCAGAAAGCACATAACAAAGAACAGGCACTATATTCACATTATCCATGTAACAGTCAACAAGAATGTGTTAACCCATAATCTATATTAGAAAAACTTTCTTGTAATTTTTTTATTTATTTCCATTGTTTATTTTGTGTATGTTATGTATGTAAGTATAAATTAATTTGTAGTTATAGTTCAATAACTATGACTACAAATTAATTTACAAATTTTATTAATCATATAGTTAGGCTTATGTACTTACTACATAATATTATGTATGTATTCTTTCATTAAATTATACTGTCTCTTTTTTGTCTTACTCTTTAACTCCACCCTCTTTTTTGTTCCTATATTATTATGAACTATAAAAGTTTACAAGTGGTTACAAGTATAACACCATTGCAGAAAAAATCATCATTAAATTTACCACAGCACTGCCTATAATACATATTGAAAAACCTTCTGGTCCACTAACTTACTTGTCAACCTGTAAATTAAATAATAACAAGTTGTGACTAGATTGAAATAAAATAAGACAATCAATTTCTTGCATAATCTTTACTTATTATATTCATCAAAGCTTATTTGGAAATATAGGCTCTCTCTATTTTCACGTCATCTACCGGGCAGTCATTTTTGTCGCACTCAACCAAACCTATTCTTTTAACGACAGACATTCCACTTTGTACTCTTCCAAATATAGTATGCTTTCCATCAAGCCATTGTGTTGGAGCAAGTGTAATAAAGAACTGAGATCCATTTGTGTCAGGGCCAGCATTTGCCATTGACAGGATTCCTGCACCTGTATGCTTCAGGTCTGATGTGATTTCATCATCAAACTGGGGTCCATAAATTGATTGACCTCCTTTTCCAGTACCTGTGGGGTCCCCACCTTGTATCATAAAATCCCTTATAATGCGGTGAAACTTTGTGTTGTTGTAATATCCTCTTCTTACAAGTTCCATGAAGTTTCTACATGTGAGAGGAGTATGTTTCCAGTACATTTCTACAACTATGATACCCATTCTGTGAAAAAATAACAGATCTTGTGTAAGGTTTTTTAAACATTTCCTCTTTAATAATAATCGATTTCATTAACACAGCATCCAATTTTGATTCAATGTATTATTCCATAAAATAATATTATCTCAAACATAAAGAAAACCTTTAGCAACATAGATATCGCAAGATGTGACGACTAGATTGAACTAAGAGAGCAGCAATATATTTTGAGCGCCTAGCACAGAGGTTTCGGCTGGTACTTTGTTTATGTCTTCTACACGCGTTTTGTAAGGTAGATACAAGGTATCTCATTAAGTTAATTATATAAAATAATTTTCTTACGTTGTTTCTAAAGTAGCAACTGGTGGTTGCCAGGATTTGTCAGGAATGCCGGCGTTAGAATACCCTAACATCTTCAATCGGAAGGTAGATCCGAGATCAAATTTAATTGAAGATATAACGTATAACGATAACTATCATGGATAAAAGTTACAGCTTTTAAATCGAAATCATACACAACATACCTACACACAAGGTACGGTACGGTACGGCGTTAATGAATACGGCGCTGTATCATAGTCAGTGTTGCCAATACGATTTTCCAAAAAAGGACGGTTGACTTTATGAAAAGGTACGGTTTTTAATTTCATTTACGTGTATGTTTTTTTTTTATTTTTGCTCCTTGAGGAAGGAAAGCTAGAAATGTAGTCCATACATACAGCCAAGTCTTATTCAGTAGTAAGAAAAATATTTTTTTAAACGCAAATTCAGTATATTGAGAGAAATAGGCGATATTCTTTGTTTTTTGCCCTTTGTAATTTGTAGTGAAAAATAAATCACTAAGGGGGCTACCATTAGTTACACAGGCGTTTTTGAAGATTTTTCAAGATAAGTGAAAACATTAATTAAGTCTTTATGCGCTAAAAGATTTACTGTTACTCGGCTCTTGCTCACGTGCTGCTTAAAGGGCAGCGGCCTCAATTTTAAAACTAATAAGAAATCGAGGACTATGTTTTGAGTTACTGAGTAACTTAACTTCACACCTAATCATGGATTCTAATAGGTATAAGCTTAAATATAATGATTAATTTGATCACATTTTTACATAATTTCTTTAAAGAATAAAATTACGTGACTAATTTTCCTCTAGGTGAGATTTGGCTTGACCCCAACCCCTTTTGTCCTTTACGCCCCCCTAATATAGAAAAGGTATGGCTTACTCTGAGGTACGGTATAGTGGTACCTGGTACGGTCGTGTGATAAATAGTACGGAAAACCGTACCTTTTGGTACGTTCTGGCAACACTGATCATGGTACAATAAAGCGCCGTATTCATTATCCAGCGCCGCTGTACAGCGGCTCAAGGTCGCTTTGCTGGATGTGCCTATTCACACATCCAGCAAAGCATCCAGCAAGGCAGTGTTGCCATTAGTCACACATTTTGCGAGCCAGTGTTGCCCTCTTTTGTTGTTAGTGTCTGTTGACAGTTCTAACCTGATGCTATGAAACTCAGTTAAACCCAGTGGACTCGCTTTGATAGATTTTCCGCCAGAAGCTCCTAGCAATCAAAGGATGTCTACACCAACTTTGGTTAAAACTAGAGGCCTAGGAATAGAGAAAGGAAGGAATAAAAATAGGCTTATAAAGACTAGTATCCAGAGCTGCAAAATATTAAAAAAGAATCTGCTGTATAGTAAATTTATTTACGTATCCAGAGCCGTAAAAACATCATTTAAAAAAAAGTCTGCTGTACAGCAAGCGTATTCACGGTCTATCTGCCCGACGGTCGCGGTGGTGGGGGTGCTTGCTGGACGCAAAATCGATCCAGCAGATCCAGCAAGCAATTAATAATAATAACCGACGTGAAGTTGCTTGCTGGACGTGCTGGATCCAGCGAGCACCCCCACCACCGCGACCGTCGGGCAGATGGACCATGAATACGCTTGCTGTACAGCAGACTTTTTTTTAATTTTGGGGCTCTGGATACTAGTCTTTTTAAGCCAATTTTTATTCCTTCCTTTCTCTATTCCTAGGCCTCTAGTTTTAACCAAAGTTGGTGTAGACATCCTTTGATTGCTAGGAGCTTCTGGCGGAAAATCTATCAAAGCGAGTCCACTGGGTTTCACTGAGTTTCATAGCATCAGGTTAGAACTGTCAACAGACAACAACAACAAAAGAGGGCAACACTGGCTCGCAAAATGTGTGACTAATGGCAACACTGGCTTGCTGGATGCTTTGCTGGATGTGTGAATAGGCACATCCAGCAAAGCGACCTTGAGCCGCTGTACAGCGGCGCTGGATTGTGAATACGGCGCTTTAAAATCGATCCAGCAGATCCAGCAAGCAATTAATAATAATAACCGACGTGAAGTTGCTTGCTGGACGTGCTGGATCCAGCAAGCACCCCCACCACCGCGACCGTCGGGCAGATAGACCGTGAATACGCTTGCTGTACAGCAGACTTTTTTTTAAATGATGTTTTTACGGCTCTGGATACGTAAATAAATTTGCTATACAGCAGATTCTTTTTTAATATTTTGCAGCTCTGGATACTAGTCTTTATAAGCCTATTTTTATTCCTTCCTTTCTCTATTCCTAGGCCTCTAGTTTTAACCAAAGTTGGTGTAGACATCCTTTGATTGCTAGGAGCTTCTGGCGGAAAATCTATCAAAGCGAGTCCACTGGGTTTCACTGAGTTTCATAGCATCAGGTTAGAACTGTCAACAGACAACAACAACAAAAGAGGGCAACACTGGCTCGCAAAATGTGTGACTAATGGCAACACTGCCTTGCTGGATGCTTTGCTGGATGTGTGAATAGGCGAATCCAGCAAAGCGACCTTGAGCCGCTGTACAGCGGCGCTGGATAATGAATACGGCGCTTTATAGATGAGCAGCGCCAAAAAGTTTTCAATTTTCATTGTTGTCAAGCATATCGTTTGGAAACCAAATACTTCGCATAACATCTTGTAATTTTTTTAGGAAAAAATTATACCGTTTCTTATCTATTATCATTTATAAGTTAATTCATGACGAATCCAATGATGTTAACGAATTTTTATTAAGTTTTCCCCATTATTTTGTCCAAAACACTACAATACCTTACTCTAGTAAAAACTTTAATATATCTTCTTAAAATTTCCGAACGATCATTCATTCAAAATGCATATTTCGTTCACTGGAGCGCATCCCTAGTTTACTACAGTGTGACGTCATTATCGAAAACCAATCGAGCTCTCGATTCGACAGCCAGAGAACTCGTGCTGCCTGCTATCGCCGGACTGCGTAAGCGAATCGAGAGCTCGATTCGAATGCCTTAGAAAAGATTCGAAAACTCGTGCTAAGGGCTCTGTAGCCACACTACAGCATACATCGAGTAGCTACAAAACATCTCCATTTTTGGCCATACAACGCCAGCATTTGCACGCGCCGTCAGCCATAACCAAATATGGGAATAAATCGGGACACAGGAAGCGTCGCGCGCCGCGCCAGCCAATCACAACGCAGGAACGAGAACACAACCGTATTAGGCTATTTGTTTGTCGCTAACGCTTGTATATAAACCCGAACTTTGTAAATAAATTATTCATTCGACATTTTACTTTGGAGCATCGAACACGCCTTATCATTTATCACCCGTAGGTACCTATAAGCACCATATGTTAGCCGCCTAAGCTACAGTGGTGACCCATAACCTACATGTGTAAAAATAGGTTATGTTTCAACAAATCAACAAAAGCAAGTTCCGTTCGGAAACCAAAATTAAAGAATGAAATTTTTGACTTTATACATTTTTTAAAATTAAGCAAAAAGGGGTTTCCATATTATATTCATAAGTCAGAAAAGTATTATTTTATTGATTTACGCATGATTTCTCTCAAATACTATCAAAAAAATATAATAAAAGAACCAAAATTTAAAATAAAATATTTCCGATCTCTGTCTTCTTAAATTTTCCGAACGATCATTCATTCAAATGCATAATTTCATTCACTTAGGCGCATCCCTAGTTTACGTCAATATCGAAAACCAATCGAGCTCTCGATTCGACAGCCACAAAACTCGTGCTGCCTGCTATCGCCGCACTGCGTAAGCGAATCGAGTGCTCGATTCGAATGCCTTAGAAAAGATTCGAAAACTCGTGCTAAGGGCTCTGATTCTAAAGGGCTGCTAGTGCTGCTACACATTACCGATGCCGGTTTCCCGGCCGGGTTCTGTGTTCACACATGTCAGGGATATAGGTGTCAGGGAAATCTGTGTCCGTGACTGATACGCACACAACGATGGCCTTATTTAACACTGAGGTTGGCCATGATTGCAATAGCGTAATTATTGCAATAATATGAATTGTATAAAGTATTTCTACGGTAATTCCTATAAATTTTTCCAAAAAACTTAAAACTTACCATCACAGTTTAATTATTTTCCTATTTTATCCCATATGTCATTTTTCTTTGAATCTAAATGGTCTGTAGATAGATCGTATTATTAGCTATTTTTGCGCACTAAATCTATAATCTTTTTACACAAATGCTCTAATTACCTCAATCTACCCGCCGTTGTAAGGGTAAATACAAATTTACAGGTCGACAAAAAAATTAATAATTTACACTTTTTGCTGGCAAATATTTTTAGATTAAATTGGCTTGTCAAGTTATTAAGAAAAACTGATTTGCAATCTATTTCGAGGAATAGCCTCTAGGAAAAGCATCCTCTAATCAGATTTTAAAATAAAGTCTTACATAATTAGATTGTATTTGCAAAAATCCCAATGACCTTCATTTTCAAGCAATGTTTAGCTTTTTGGGGAAGTGACGTCACGATAAAGATTTTTTTGAGTAAAGTTTCCATTTCCAGTACTGTACTGAAGTGCCATTTGAAATGTGGTGTCCCCTAAACGAATGGTTTTTCCATACAAAAAACCGTTTATTTAGTGCCTTCGCGTTTCAAAAATGGCACCACTGTATTGTTTTTTTAATGCAGGCATAGGAAAAATTTAATCTTCGATTGCTATGTGTCGTCACTTCCGGTGTAATGTTTGAAATTACATTAAAAAATCCTGATAACACGTAGATTTTTTTTGTTCAAATTTCTTTTTTAAAGTCGTCTATATCATCGATTAAGGCACCTATGACACTTTTATATTTTTAGTTAACAAGCGAATGAGGAAGTTTCTTTAAAAAAAAATTTGTTTCTTCACGTGACATAGATGTCGCAGCAATCGCATAAATAGATCTGTCAATTTTTTTCTTTGGAAAATTTAATATTTTTATTTTTATAAATTAAGTTAAAAATATATTATTGTTTGTAAATATGTATTTTTTAATTAAATAATAGTAAAATACAAGATTGGGTAATAAATTACAAATTTATTAAAAATATTTTATTAAACGGCCTCTTTCATTTTTGACAGAACGATTTAAAACTATTATGCGCCATCTATTGACAATGTTTTGAACCTCATTTTTTTCAATGGAAAACCCCTCATTATATGTTCAAATTAACTGCTTATTTGAACAAAGTTTAATCTTTATTGGTTTTTCATTCAGATATATTTATTGATTTATAAATAACATAACCAGCAGTGGACGTCATGCGGCTGAAATGATGATGATGATAATGATGAAATCACATAACCTTTTCATACATTTCTATTTTTTAGTCTACCTATTTATACTCCATCCGAACCATCTGTACCATTACATATAGACATCCTTTGATTGCTAGGAGCTTCTGGCGGCAAATCTATCTAAGCGAGTCCATTGGTTTTCATAGTAGACTACTGCATCAGGTTAGAACTGTCAACAGACAAAAACAACAAAAGGGGGCAACACTGGCTTGCTGGATTCATTGCTGGATGCCTGAATAGGCTACATCCATCACCGGGACCTTGAACGGACGTACAGCAGGCTGGATCGTGAATATGGCGCTTATGGGTATATTTTATATATTAAGGGTATTTACCCGTTGCATATTAAGTAAATAAATACCTAGGTGTGCGATATACCCCTGGTAAATACCCATCTCTAAACGTTACAGAAAATTAAATCTTAAGCGGCTTACACACGAAACAACTTGCCATGCAACCTGCAGCTGCGGCATGTTGGAGTCGCGGTTGGCTGTGCGCTACACACATAACAATTGCGACCACAATTTCAATCACAACTTCAGTGCGCGTCCTATCGTCACAGTGTGCGCACGCCTGTAATAATGGCTCCTAGCTTTCGAAATTGCAAAAAGTGGAGCTTACGTTTACCAAACTTACATTTATATAGCTACAATGTTTACTAAGAGAAATAAAAGATGTCATTGGACGAAAGAAGGCTACAAAAAATCACATATGAATATAATGTTCCATTTAAAACCAGAAAATTTTAATAACTTACTAAAGAGTATGCTTGTCTTTATAAAGTTCTAAAATATTTAGCCACACATTTTTTCCTCGCTGTTCTGTCGCTGTGTTGTTGACGACCTCCGTGGCGTAGTGAGTCCGCCACTCAGAGGTCCCGGGTTCGATCCCCGGTCAGTGTAAGTTGGAAAATGGCCTTTTTCAAATTGTTCTGTCTTGGGTATTTATTTATATATGTATTTGTTATAAAATATAGTATCGTTGAGTTAGTATCCCATAACACAAGTCTCGAACTTACTTTGGGGCTAGCTCAATTAGTGTAATTTGTCCCTATACATTTATTTATTTATTCATATTTAATTTTAAGTAACGTAGGTTACGTATGTACGCAATGAAAGTTTAAACCAAACACTAGGTACTTAAAGAAACGTAGCATAACGTGTGGCCGTTTCAACGGTGTGCGTGCGACTGAGGCAAATTGCATTCAACATACCAACCGCGCTACACACGTTGCGACGCGGGTACAACTTGTTGTACAGTAGCGGTCGGATACAGCCGACACGCAATTTGCTGGGACACGCCCACAACACGTCTACACACATCACAATCTGCAGCACAGCACCAGATTGTTACTGCAGGCAGATTGTCTTAAAAATTGTGTCGTGTATAAGCGGCTTTACAAATTGAGAATTCTGAATAGGATTTTGGTCGTACTGAAAGTTAGAATCTGAATGAATATTCCGTACGTGGATTTCCAGCTGTGGATTATGGGTTCTTTACTCGTCTCTCTCTACGTAATCTGTGGCTGTGTGGGTATTGATGGTGGGTGTCAGATCAAACGACTACCTAGTTATTCCTTCTCTTTGTAAAATCTAAAATTCGAGGATAAACAGAAGGTATTAAATACCTAGCTACCTATTTTTTTTCTACTTTGCGATTACTTGCTTCGATCGAATCGTGATGATTATAATGCTTACGTACCATATTATTGGTACCTAGGTACCTACATAAACTTTCGAGTAGGAAGAAAAGTGACATTTGTTTGCTTGCACTGCTGTTTGGTTGGTGTCACACATTGACCCGCCTAGGGTGATTTTGTTCTTTGCATTGATAACACCAGCTTAGTGATCGACCAGTTTCTGATTGCTGAGTATTCCGGAAACATGGAGTCTGAGCACCAGCCGAAACTTAATCCGGTTAGGGCGTTTCAAGGTGAGTAATTGTAGCTATGAGTTATCTCGGTATTTGTTGATGTTTTGGGGATACCTACTAATTATATGTTGTCACGTACGCAGTGCTTCACGGCGTTTCTGAAGACGAACCCTATAGGAGTCTCTCAGAGTACCATGACTATGAGCCACGGTTGGAATTTGATGACTCTGAACTAATAAACTCTGCAGGCTTGGGTAAGTAACCACTATGTTGTAAAATTAATATTTTCTTTTATAAAACTGCTACTTTATGAATAAAAATATCACAATTTTTCCTGTTTTATCTTAATGTTTTATTAGTCTTTTGTAACTTTGTCAGCTTCCTTGCTAATAATTTTTGTATGTGTGATCTCTTTTTGTAAATAATAAATATCATTGGCGGTAGAAGTAGTAGGGTCTTATTAAACAACTTCATTACTGGTCTTCCGTGGAACCACAATTTTACAAACAAGGTCGACCTTGTGAACTATGCGTAGTGTTAATGCGAGAAATATATATTTAAAATATGCAGTTCGAATGTGGTTTAAATTAGGATAATATATTAATGAAAAATACAGTAGATATATAATGTGAAAATTAATAGTAAAGATAGGTACTTGTTTTATCATTCTCTTAGAAGTAACAGGGGGACACACACATTTTAGAAGTGTCTCTCGTGCAAACTTTTCAGTTTAAAAAAATCTATATTAGAACCCTCAATCTTGATGCGGTTCACAGAATGCATCAACTTACCAATATCAAGTTTCAACACTATAGTTCTCATAGTATCGGAAAAAAGTAGCTGTGACATACAGACGGACAGACAGACAAAAAGACATGATGAATCCATAAGGGTGATGTTTTTTGCCATTTGGCTACGGACGCATAAAAAGGAGGAAATCATCAATTCATTGTGATGTTTTTTTAATGAATATTCACCGATCATCCAAAGATTCCTGGATCAATTTGAAAATTTTTTTTGTTTAATTGGGCATACTTGTTACGTGGTTTGGGGGTGAAAGACAGAAGTTGTAACCCTTTGCAGTTATTTAGCATTAGTACCTAGACTTTGTTTTGTGAGTAATAGGTGGGTAGCTGTTACAAAAATCACCAACAGTCAACAGAGTTAGCTGCTTTGAGGAACTGGCCATCTTCAATAGGCTATTTTACTGTGTATGTGTTTGGTTATAATTTATTAACAAATTAAAAAATATCTTTAAAAAGAAATATTTTTTGAAAATAGCAAGAAAATTAGTTAATGAATGAAGTAGTAATAAGCATTTTAAATATAAGATTGGGAGCTTTGCAGGGACAACTCACTATCTCTTTTGTATGTGCATCCTTTTTCAGTTACTTGACAGTTTCACCTTCTAAAGCTGGGCATTGACGATCAGTTTTTCCCGTCAGTTTAGACATAAAACTGTGGCGTCACTCCAAATGGTTTTAGGCTAACTAGATTTTCCCATTCACTGGCGTCACTCTGACTCTTCAGTTTTCGAATGGCCGGGCTGTGAGGCGAACGTACGTAGTGCTACGTACATACGTGCCTATTTGTGTCGAAACAAAAAATATAAATTCTGACTCGGAAGAAGAAACATTAATTCTTACTGCTACTGTTTGTTGTAATATAATAATTCATCTATTGCTTTCTTTTTTGTTTTTCGATGAATACATCATCGAAAAACAAAAAAGAAAGCAATAGATGAATTATTATATTATTATATTTTATGTAATAAAATGTACGACTGTGAATAAAATAAAACAAAGAAATTTGAAATTTGAGATTTTGCTAGATTTCAATCATGGTAATAGGCGATGCGGCAAGCAACCCATCACTATTTTGATTCCTTTTCCATCTTAACGCCCACCGCCCGCTAAGCGTGGCCTTTGGCCCTAACGGCCCTGGGCTCTGTCTACCTCGTCAGGGATATAGACGTGAAAATGTATCTATATTGAAATTTGGATTTTTTTGAAACACTGTCCAAATTAGCAGTAGTGTCATTTTTTTTCAAAATGGGAAGCATTTGCTTTCCTCATACATTCAGAATTTTTATATTTTTCAATAAGTTTGGCACGTCCAGATGATACCGATGCCGCCATTTGAAAACAGATAAATCATGGTATAAGGTATAATATAATAAAATTTCGCTAAATAAATGAGATAGGTACACTCAATCATAGAATAATATTACTGCACTCAACCACAGCCGCGGGCGCCCGCCGGGCGCTTAGAGCGAACTGACGCCATTGGAGATATGATCGCACACTCACGGTTCACGGTCAGTTTGGCGCGACGCCGGGTTGGATTTCCGGGCGCGCCGTCAGTTAAAACTCTGGCGTGATGATTCCACATTCACGATCAAATTTTTGATGGACGTCAGTTCAACTGACGGGAAAAACTGATCGTCAGTGCCCAGCTTAACAGATTTTAAAAGCTTGTAATTTACTTTTTTTTCAGTTTTGGATAATGTTACTCATTGATATGAATAATAAAAATAATTTATTAAATACCATATCGGTACCTTTTCTCATATTTATTTCTTAGGTAGTTATAAGGCTGTGAGATTATTGACATAAATGTTCTAGCCATCATAAAAAAAGCAGTAGCCCACAGAATCCGCTGCTCCAAGTATCAAGACAATCAAAGATCAATATTTAGCTTTTAATGTTGTTTGAGGGGCTTATCATCATGATCATTTTCTTCGCCATTTCCCTATTTGGGGTTGGCTCTGTATGTCACCTTTTTCCACTTCTTTCTGTCATTCACCATATTTGCACTAGCCCCTTGTTCCTGCATATCTGCCTTAACACATTCTATCCACGTCTTCCTCGGTCTTCCTATCCCCCTGCAGCCCTCCACCTCCAAATGGACCATCCTCTTGGCCAAATGTTCGGCATCCCTCCTCATGGCGTGGCCATACCAGGTGAGTCGATGGCTTTTTAACTTGTCCACTATTGGAGCAACTTTTAAACTTCCTCATATATATTTGTTCCGGATCTTATCTATTTTCGTTACACCGCACATCCACCTTAGCTTTCTCATCTCCGCCACATGCATCCTTTGCTCCTCTTTCTTTTTGGTCGCCCAACACCATTCCATACAGCAGAGCAGGTCTTATTACCTGAGATCGGAATCGGTGCTATTGCTATCAAAAGTATGGATATGACTAAAAGATTATTTTTAGGGAACGATTGTGTACACTACAAGCAGTAGAATAATCTTCATTCTAGAAATGCATTAACCTCCATTACTAAGGTACTCGAGAAATCCTGGAAATTTAAGTCATATCCATACTTTTGATAGCATTAGCACCTGTAATTCCGATCTCCTTAAGCCATCTAGTGTTTATCCTTTTGGTGACATCTTTATCCACGTCTCCGTCGCTCTGCAAACTTGTAATATACCCAATTCATAATGCGCTATTTAATTACCTTGACAATATATGTGAAATGGGCACACTGCATGGTGGGATATATCTACCGTTGATTTATCTAAGTTCTTGAAGTGACAAAAGCGACCATTTTGGCTACCCCAAATTGTGTAAAAGTCATACATTAGGCGGAAGGAAGAGAGACATGGAAAGCACTCCACCGACAAGAGCCCAGCTCTTAAATATAAGAAGAAGAAGAAGATAGGTTAAGTTGCGGCAACAAAACCTACACTACACGACCTGGGTAGTCTTCATGACTCTGCAAAAACGAGTCTTCTGACGCGCCCGGTTAATTCCTTTTTTTACATTTTCCATAAGCCACTCCCACCACGCAAGTTGGTAGATTAACATGCCTTCGTAATCAGAGACACGTCCAAGTTGTCAATATCTGACACGCCCAAATATTTTCATTTAACTTTTTTTTTACAATTTTGATGAACTTAGATATTGAGGCAATTACCGAAAAAGGCTGTAGTGTTCCTAACAACATTGTTTAACGGTATTCTGAGAGTACAACATTTCCCAATGCTATGGAAGGTATCACAAATCCTTATGATACATAAACCCGGCAAACCAATACATGAAGTAACTTCTTATAGACCCATAAGTTTACTCCCAATACTGTCAAAGGATTTTGGAAAGCTTCTGTTCAAAAGACTTTAACCTATTCTCGAAAAAGACAGCATTAATCTAGCGCATCAGTTTTGGTTTAGATCTTATCACTCTACTGTAGAACAGTTTAGAAGAGATAGGGTATTGCTCCTCAGCATTCCAGGACATACAACAAGCGTTTGATTGCGTGTGGCACGAAGGCTTATTATACAAAATAAAGATAAATATCCCGCACAGTTATGTGGAATTACTGAAGTCTTACCTCTCAGATCGGCTGTTCCAAGTCAAAGTAGCTGACTCAACATCAAAGTTGCATGAAATCAAAGCTGAAGTCCCACAGCATTCCGTGTTAGGCCCGGTTCTGTATACCATCTACGCTGCTAACTTACCGGTAGAGGATGATATGACCACTGCCTCATATGCTGATGATACTGCAATCTTGGCCAGCAATGCAGATCTCGTAGTCGCATCGCAGAGGCTGCAGCGAGGACTAGAAGGCATATCTAAATGGCTTCAAAAATGGAGAATAAAGGCTAGCGCAACCAAGGTCGTACATGTCACCTTTACCCTGCACAAGTAGGACTGTCCACCGGTAAAACTAGACAACACAACCCTGTCACATTAAGAAAATGTTAAATACCTAGGGCCGCACCTTGACAGGCGGCTAATGTGGAAAAACCATGTAAAAAACAAAAGAGAGGAATTGAACAATAGGTCAAAAAATCTACAATGGCTGATTGGACTTAACAGTGTATTGTCTATCGACAATAAACTTTTGATATACAAAGCAATTCTCAAGCCGATAAGGGCAGGACATACGGCATACAGCTCTGGGGAAGTTGTAGCAACTCCAACATATCAATTTTGCAGAGAATGCAGAATGTTATCCTTAAAACAATATCTGCTGTGCCTTGGCCGGTTACTAACGCTGAAACAAGTCAAGAATTACAGATGAACACAGTTAGGGAAGAAATACTAAAGATGTCTGATGTGTATAAGGGGAAACTGGAGGTCCATCATAATGAACTGGTTACCGGGCTGATAACACGCTCTTATCAAGTTATCAGAAGCGACGCAAAAGGAGAGACATATTATTCCTGAATGATGAGTAGAGCCTCTCGCTGGAGAACACACTCAAAAAGCGACAACAATCAATAACAAATTTGCTTAAAGCAAAACAGTAACGCAAATAAAAACTGAAAAAAAAATGCAATTTTGAAACCTGTAGGCTCTTCCCTCACCAGTGAAAGGGTACACATAACACATTTTTTTAGAGTTCCGTAGCCAAATGGCAAAAAACGGAACTCTTATGGATTCTTCATGGCTGTCTGTCTGCCCGTCCGTCCGTATATCACAGCCACTTTTTTTCGAAACTATACTGTTGAAACTTGGTAAGTAGATGTGTTCTGTGAACCGCATTAAGATTTTCACACAAAAAAAACCGGCCAGTTGCGAGTCAGACTCGCGGATGAAGGGTTCCGTACCATTATCTGTAAAAAATCACGTTTGTTGTATGGGGCCCCTTTTATTATAATTTAATTAATTATTTTTTAAGTGAATATATAACTATATATTCTGTGAATATTTCAACCGTCTACCTTTTTAAAACGGGAAAAGAGATCGTGTTTATTGTATGAGAGCCCCACTTAAATATTTATTTTATCATATTTTTAGTATTTGTTGTTATAGTGGCAACATAAGTACATCATCTGTAAAAATTCCAATTGTCTAGCTATCACGGTTTATAGATGCAGCCTGGTGACAGATAGACGGACTGACGGACGGCGGAGTCTTACTAATTGGGTCCCGTTTTTACCCTTTGTGTACGGAACCCTAAAAACAATAAACTTTGGGGGTCCACATATTTAAAACTGATACTCAATTTTTTTTTTGATCTACCCATACGTATGGAGTATCTATAGATAGGTCTTCAAAAATGATATTGAGGTTTCTAATACCATTTTTAAGGTTCCGTAGCCAAATGGCAAAAACAGGACCCTTACAGATTCGTCATGTCTGTCTACCTGTCTGTCTGTCTGTTTGTCTGTCTGTCCATCCGTCCGTATGTCACAGCCACTTTTATCCGAAACTATAAGAACTATACTGTTGAAACTTGGTAAGTAGATGTATTCTCTGAACCGCATTAAGATTTTTACACAAAAATAGGAAAAAAGCCATAAATTTTGGGGGTCCCATACTTAGAACTGAAACTCAAAAATTTATTTTTCATCAAAATTTAATTAAAAACATACTATAAGACTTTTCATTTCATCATCATCATCATTTCAGCCGCATAGCGTCCACTGCTGGACATAGGCCTCTCCCAAAGATTTCCAAAATGACCGATCTTGAGCTGCTTGCATCCAGCGCCTTCCAGCGACCTTGGTTAGGTCGTCAGACCACCTTGTGGGTGGGTGTCCTACGCTTCGCTTGCCTATACGTGGTCGCCATTCGAGAACCCTTTCGCCCCATCGGCCATCGGTTCGTCGCGCTATGTGTCCCGCCCACTGCCATTTCAACGAGCTAATCCGCTGGGCTATGTCAGTGACTTTAGTTCTCCTACGAATCTCCTCATTTCTGATTCGATCACGTAAAGAAACACCGAGCATAGCCCTCTCCATAGCGCGTTGCACGACCTTGAGCCTTCTTATGAGACCCATAGTAAGGGACCATGTTTCAGAGCCATAAGTCATCACTGGTAACACACATTGGTTGTAAACTTTAGTCTTAAGACACTGAGGTATATTTGACGAGAAGACACTTCGTAGCTTCCCGAACGCTGCCCAGCCGAGTCGGATTCGTCTAGAGACCTCTTCCTCGAAGCTGGAACATCCTGCCTGGATCAATTGACCCAGGTAGATATACTGGTCTACAACTTCGAGGGTGGAGCTCCCAACACAAACAGGTAGGGGCGCAACATGGACATTCGACATTACTTTCGTTTTGTCCATGTTCATTTTAAGGCCCACTTGTTGGGAAACTCGATTAAGATCTCCGAGCATAGTACTTAGGTCTTCCATCGATTCTGCCATGACAACGATATCGTCGGCAAATCGAAGGTGAGTGATATACTCGCCATTGATGTTGATGCCAAATCCTTCCCATTCCAGAAGCTTGAAGGCATCTTCCAGTGCAACGATGAACAGTTTCGGAGATATAACGTCTCCCTGTCTTACACCTCTATGCAGTGGAATTGCCCTCGTGCACTGCTCCTGTACTCGGACTGACATAGTGGCATTACTGTATAAGCACTTCAACACTTCGATATACCGATAGTCAATACGGCATCGCTGGAGAGACTGAAGTACGGCCCATGTTTCGATCGAATCGAAGGCTTTTTCATAGTCCACGAACCCCAAGCATAACGGCCGGTTATACTCCCTCGTCTTCTCTATAACCTGCCGCAGCGTTTGAATATGGTCCATGGTACTAAAACCTTTACGGAAACCGGCTTGTTCGGGAGGCTGGAAGGCATCGAACCTGTTTGCGAGACGATTCGTAATGACCCTCGAGAACAACTTATATACATGACTCAGAAGCGTGATAGGCCTGTAGTTCTTCAATAGGGTGCTATCTCCCTTTTTGAAGAACAGGACCACCACGCCCCTGCTCCACGCTTCTGGCGTTACGCCCTCGAGCAGAACGGAATTAAAGAGCCTCTGAAGGACTTTCAGTACCGGCGTTCCGCCCGCTTTCAGAAGCTCTGCTGTGATTCCATCCTCGCCCGGCGCCTTGTTGTTTTTAAGCTGTTTGAGGGCCATCCTAATCTCGTACAGGCTGATGTCCGGGATATCTTCGGTATAGCCTTATAAGACTTTTATATTATGTCAATTGCTGCTACGGAACCCTTCATGGGCGAGTCCGACTCGCGCTTGGCCGCTTTTCAACCGACTTCAAAAAAAGGAGGAGGTTATCAATTCGACGTGTTTATATGTTTTGTGTATGTTACCTCGTAACTTCGTCAAATATGAATCGATTTAAAAAATATATGTTTTGTTTTAAAGGATGCATTGCAAGGTTGGTCCCATGTAAATTTTTTTAAGATCGAAGAAAAGGTCTTGGAGCTGGAGTCCGAAATACCTCAAAAAAGACAACTGCTGCTCAAATATTTGTGTATGTTACTTCATAACTACGTCAAATACAAACAGATTTAAAAAATAAATGTGTCCTTTTAAAGAATGCTTTGCAAGGTTGGTCCCATGTAATTTTTTTTAAGATCGGAGAAAAGATCTTTGAGCTGGAGACCGAAGTTCCTCAATAGACAACTGCAGCTCAAATATTAATAATACCTTCATTTGTATGCTCATATCACTTTCCGTCTAATGATTTCATGTAGTATAATTTGAATGAAGATCTGATGAAGGGTTTTGGATCTGCAGAATAAAGAATGCTTTGCAAGGTTGATCCTATGTAATTTTTTTTAAGATCGGAGAAAAGGTCTTGGACCTGGAGACCGAAATTCCTTATTAACAGATAACTGCTTCTCAAATATTTGTGTATGTTACCTCATAACTCCGTCAAATATGAACAGATTTAAAAAATATATGTGTCCTTTTAAAGAATGCATTGCAAGGTTGGTCCATGTAATTTATTTTAAGATCGGAGAAAAGATCTTTGGGCTGGAGACCGAAGTTCCTCAACAGACAACTGCAGCTCAAATATTAATAATACCTTCATTTGTATGATCATATCACTTTCCGTCTAATGATTTCATGTAGTATAATTTGAATGAAGATCTGATGAAGGGTTTTGGATCTGCAGAATAAAGAATGCTTTGCAATGTTGATCCTATGTAATTTTTTTTAAGATCGGAGAAATGGTCTTGGACCTGGAGACCAAAATTCCTTATTAACAGATAACTGCTTCTCAAATATTTGTGTATGTTACCTCATAACTCCGTCAAATATGAACAGATTTAAAAAATATATGTCCTTTTAAAGAATGCATTGCAAGGTTGGTCCATGTAATTTTTTTTAAGATCGGAGAAAAGATCTTTGAGCTGGAGACCTAAGTTCCTCAACAGACAACTGCAACTCAAATATTAATAATACGTTCATTTGTATGCTCATATCACTTTCCGTCTAATGATTTCATGTAGTATAATTTGAATGAAGATCTGATGAAGGGTTTTGGATCTGCAGAATAAAACTCCGGAAAGAAAAACAACAAGCACTTGTAAAAAGTGCAAAGTTTCTGATTTGTGTTTTTTTTAATATATACCTACTGCAGATATATTTGTAGCATCTTGTGACAAGTTAACACAGCCGTCCACGATGCCAAGAGGGAAACAAGCAAACGGCCTACTAGAGTAATATGTTATGTCATAAATCCGTTGGTTCAAGCGCATGGAACAGAGAAATCATCAGATCACAATACGCAGTCATGTTAATTTTTCTGTCTGTAAAAATAAAACAATAACAAGAAAGCCAACAACATGAGCCCGAAGGCGTATACTTTTTTGTATGGGAGTTTTAGCCAGTTAACGAGTTAAACTGTTACCACCTTCACCGCTTGGAGGTACTCCCAGCTTATGTTATTGCCTATTTATTTATTAAATCTTCTTCTTCTTATCGTGTGTGTTAGTGACTAACACTAGTGTCAGAGTTTTTAAACCGCCTTAAAGGCCTCTGAATTGGTTTTAGGTAATGACCAATGTCAAAGACAGTGACCGGGACCGACGGCTTAACGTGCCCTTCGAAGCACGGATCATCTTACTTATCAGACAATCAGGTGATCAGCCTGCAATGTCCTAACCAAACTAGGACAACAACACAAAGTCGTTGCCCCCGCTGGGAATCTAACCCGCGACCTCCGGGTATGAGCCTAACGCTCTAACCACTACACCACGGAGGCAGTTATATATTTATTAAATAACTACTTAATTGAAGTAACCCTAAAGTCTATCAAATTTTGAAAAGTGATTTTTGGTAACCTCGCAGACCAAGGTCAGTGACTCAGTCCGCTTAAATGAACTCTGCTTAAATGTATATTTACATATATTTATTTATTTATTTATTTCCTGAAAAAAACATTCAGTATACAATAAATAAATGCAATGAGCTTAGTTATCTGCCTGCTAAAAGATGTGAAATAAAAACTTAAAAAAAAAAATATCCGACTTCAAATCGAAATGCACTAAAAAGCAAAAAATAATAATTATTTATATCAGATGACCCTGAAGTTCTGGGTAAACAATCTCTATAATACTCATTATTTATTTGGAGTCGGTGCCAATCTTCCTGCCTCAGAGTCCAGTTCATGTACGAGTAATACCACGTCGTAGCTCCGTAGCTCCCAAATCGATAAACCGAATTTGATTTTTTCTTGTTACAAAAGTAATTTAATCGAGAGTGTTCTTTGCTATAGAGCTCTTTTTTGAGTTGTTGAGGCTTAGGCAATTTTAAATTAATAATTACTAATGTATTATTATTTGCAGATAATAGTACATTATGGTACTAGTGTGTAACATTGGTGATTACCGCCGTGGCGCCATTGAGACCCGAGCCGTAGGCGAGGGTCTTAAGAGAGCCAAGGACGGTAATCATCAATACACACGTGTATCATACGACCTTTTTTTAACACACTTGTGAATAAAATAACAATAAAAACTCATTTTATTTAGTAAATAAAAAGTTTATTTAGAGAAACAATAGTAAATGTGCAGTTAGTAAAATTATAATTAACTGTTTTTGATGGTATAGCGGTCTCATGAAAGTATGTTTTTAAGTCCACTCCATTCTTTGTTCGGACTGTACTTTTTAACATTGAGTATAAACACCACAAAGAGCTAGGTTTGTACTTAGAAGATAATTATTTAAAGTACGCCATGAACACTTTTCTATGAAAAAGAATGCGTATTCTTGCTGTTTTGCCATTTTATGAAATTTTGGTACGCTAATAGATATTTTTCCTTGGAGTTTTCAGGTAGTAAACTTTCTATAACGTTAAGAGCTTCACATCTTATATCGGGCGGTGTACAACATAAATCATTTTCTTCGTAACTAGTACTTGTAGACATTTTAACTATAATTTCAACAGTGAAAACGAGTTGTGAAAAATGTTTCGCTATGGCGGTAATAATTAATCAGTTTTCGTATGCGCGCGCATTGCGATCGGCCACAGACTAAAGAGATGAGGTTTTTTTTTTATTTTACGCGCATAGGATTTGCGCCTTTTCTGCCAAGTACAAAATGGGGAATTTAAAGTTTTCTTTTATTACAGATAAAACAAAAGTTATATTTGAGTGTAAGTTTTACTTATTAAACACGTACGAGTTAAAAAAATTTTTAAAATAAGATGTTGTAACTTCTTATTTAAATTTTTTTTTTAACTTTAACTTATGAAACGAGCAAGCATTTTAACTTTAACTTTTGAAATGAGCAAGCAAAAGGAACATTAATTTGTTTGTTCTATTGAACACGATCTTTTTTTTAAATATTTTTTTTTTAATAAGAACAGAGCAACTCAACCAATAAAATTTAAAATAAAATCTATAACTCACTAGTGAGTTATAGCAATGAAAAAGTCACAGTTTGATTATGGGTGTCATTATGTGCCTAATTGCGGTGACCATAGAGCCACTTTATGAGCAAGTGTGTTGAAAAATGTGTTTTTCACATTATTTCGATTCCCGTGGCGTATTCTAAAGTACTTCAAGAATTATTTCAATGTTAAATAGGTACTTAGATTGGCACCAACTCCAAATTATTCTATTTCTAAACTGAATAGTTTGCGCGAGAGACACTTCCAAAGTGGTAAAATGTATGGTGTGTTTCCCTGTAACTTCTAAATTAAATTAAGAGAATGATAAAACCAAAAAAAAAATATGATGCAAACTTCCACCGAAAATTGGTTTAAACTAGATATAGAAAGTTGTTTCTTTTAATACGTTATAAATTAAAATTCACTATTATTAAAACATCCATCAAAGTTACAACGAACTACAAGAACTTTTATATTTTGTTACTTGTTGCTACGGAGCCCTTCATGGAAGACTGGGTACCACTCGCACTTGGCCGCTTTATTTCTTATTACTATATTAGCCTCGTCGGGTCCCCAGCTATTACGTGTGATCATGATTTATGTCCATAAGTACTCGTATTATACGTCATTTATCAGTCAGCCCGTACGTTGTCCTTACTTTATATTTTAAAATTATAAATGTAATTGGGTGCAATAAAGCTTTTTTAATTGTATTATTGTATACATATATCTACATATGCTTTCTGAATATGTACTGTTGTTAATGCGTGCGACATTTAAGCTTTAAAAGCGTACCCGACCAATGAAGGGGCTCTTAATAAAACATGACAATAACATAACGTGACCCGGGATATGCTACGCCGCGTGACACTTCAATGTCAAGACCAATTGCACGATTGAAAAATTGCAACAGAATCGACACCAAGACGATTCATAATTCATATCGTATTTGCATAGCCACTGCTGCACATGACGGAGTTATATGCTATTGCAGATGTGACTCTGTGTAGGGCTACAAATATAATATAAAAAGCTTTTCCCTGTAACTATTCAAATGGATTGTAAGTGAATCTGTGCGAATTTCGGGAATAAAATATCCAACAACAACTATTTGGAGGTTCTCATGCGTGATGGCTATTGACGCGCGCACTTGAGACGTATGAAGGACATGGTTGTATTGATTGAAATTATTTGTAATGTTTCGTTTCTATAGTAGGTACTTTCTTTTAGATGTAAAAAGTAAATTGCAATATTTGTTTCTCTTAGCGCCTCTCCCACCAGAGCTGTTGGACATTTCGGATGACTTCCTTCTCCAGCACTCTGCTAGCGACGGGACCATCGAGGAAAATTTCGAGGCGGAACTCGCTAGAGCACCTGAGGTTTATCCAGAAGTATGTAACATTTTTTTTTCATGAAATATTTTTTATATTTTTACCGGCGTTTTATTTCTGTGATCAGATTTTTTTCTTCTTTTATTAACCTCGCTCGTTGTATTAGCCCAATCTAAAAGTTTCTCTGTGTATGTCCACTATACAGGTAAGAACGATCCCAGGTTATGAAACTTGGGTCGCGGTGGCTTTGGCAGGTAACGGGCAGCAAAGGTGTGTAAAATTGTGTCTCATAAATGTTATAGTATAAAGCTTAGTTTAAATATATTTTATTAGTGACAATCTTAGAAATCGCCTCGTCCAAAGCCAGACACTTAGTGTGATCATAACCCCCTGCCAGACACCCTGAAGGTATAGGTAATTTTAACTATACTTTAGTCATAGTATAAAAGCAGAATTTTATATAAATATGTTACTCGGAGAACTATAAAATGATGTTTCCTCGGTAGCCAGGCAGTTTCGATGGTTCCTCTTAGTTGCCAGACACATTAAAGTTCTATTATAGGTACGAGTGCGAGGGACGTATGCGTAAGTGGGTGCGAGTGAGAGTGCGTTTGGTCCACGGCGATCTTCTATTGAGCATCTGCTGTCTTATTCTGGCCATAAATATTGTAAAAAAGAAAAAAATATCAACTTTTTTACAAACAATTTATTGCTTTCCTTTTCCATGACAACACTTTATTATTACAACTGGATAATATAAAAACTGCACAAATCATTAATAAAACGTTTGCTGAATTGAATGACAGTTCACTATGAGCTGTGTGTAATTATATTATCTTTGGCTGCGTTATACACTGCGCATCAGCTCTCTTATTGACCATAAATACTGTTACAATCTATATCTATATATACATATAATAAAACAGTAAAAAAAGTGTGTCTGTACATTAAATATATTTCCAAAAAATATATAGGGGGCGATGGAGACGTAGTAATAGAGTAACAATTAAAAAAAATGTCTGTCTGTTTGTCTGTTTGTCTGTATGTCTGTATGTCTGTATGTCTGTTTGTCTGTTTGTCTATTTGTACACGCTAATCTCCGGAAATACTGGACTGATTCGAATAAAACTTTTTTAGATATATAGCTATTAAGCCTGGGCAACATATAGGGTATAAGTGATTTTGGAAAATGGAACTCCTAATGCAGAACCATAATGGTCCAGCTAAACTATAAGAGATATAAAAATGCCGCCTTAGTAAAAATTGTTCAGCCTGATGAGCATTTTCCAGAGACATAAAGTTCACGCGAACGAAGTCGCGGGCTTCGGCTAGTTAAAAATAAATAAAATATTACATTTGAATTTGAAATCTGTTATTTTTATATGATTTTTCATTGTCTTTTCTTATTTTGGCGCTAATACACTGTACAATATTTGGCGATATTAAAATGGAGTGGGGTAATAAAGAGAACCGAATTGCTGTGATTGAATTACACAAAGTAGGTACCTATGGAGCCAAGTGCAATTTATAAAACTCTCCATACGCTTGGTATTAGTTAAATGTTTGTGTACCGGGCTATCAATATGTACAATGAGAACTCCTCTGTTTGTGGCAGAAAAAGATCTGGCCCTCCACGTAGTGTTCTCAAAGCTCGGTTCACGCAGTCTTGGTTGGAATCGTTCGTTAATATCATACATATTGTAAAAACTGACCATAAATCATAATCCAGCGGATTAAGATCGGGACTAGACGACGGACATTCTTCAGCTCTGATGAAGTCGGGAACGTTCGATTCCAACCAAGACTGCGTGAACCGAGCTTTGAGAACACTACGTGGACGGCCAGATCTTTTTAAGAATAAGACAACAAATGCTCAATAGAAGATCGCCGTGGACCGAACGCACTATCTCACTCGCACCCACTAACGCATACATCGCTCGCGCTCGTACCTATAATAGAACTTTAATGTGTCTGGCAACATAGGGGAACCATCGCAACTGCCTGGCTACCGAGGAAACATCATTTTATAGTTCTCCAAGTAACATATTATATACAATTCAGCTTTTATACTATGACTAAAGTATAGGTAAAATTATCCCTACGTTAAGGGTGTCTGGTAGGGGGTTGGAACCGCACTAAGTGTCTGGCTTTAATATAATAAAATATATGAAAACTAAGCTTTATACTATAACAATTTTGAGACACAATATTACACACCTTTGCTGCCCGTTACCTGCCAAAGCCACCGCGACCCAAGTTTCATAACCTGGGATCATTCTTACCTGTATAGTGGACATACACAGATAAACTTTTAGATTTTATTATTTAACTAAGGCCTGGCCATCGCGGGCTCTTGCTCTATATAATATTTCATTTCTTGAAATCTAAAATTAAAATTTCCAAAAGTGTCCCAATTCAAGTTCAAAAGATTTGACTTCACTCGCTATATAAGGGTTGGCGGAAATGGATTTTGCAGTTGTAGATGATGACGCATTAGTTTACAAATAAGGTATAAAATAATTTGAATGATTATTTGTCTAAAATAGTGACTTAAATAAAATATTAAACATTTGTTTTTGAAGAAAAAAAAATTAAAAAAATTATTAAACTAGTTTGTTTGGCAAATATTCTGTTGAAACCAGTTGTGTCATCTTGGGGTCACAAAATTTAAGACATTCCCTATTCTCAGCTTTGTGAGATGATAACATAGTAAGACATCCCCTAGTGATACCATCTCTAAACTATACACACACAGATCGCACCGTTCTCAAACGACGACAGCTTCGCTGAGTTGAACGAGTCGGGACTAGTGGAAGTGGTGGGCGATGACGAGATCGGACGCCGGATCATCGTGGTGTCAGCTTGCCGACTGCCCCTCAGTAAAAACCTGCACCCCGACAAACTGCTTAGGTATGTACAACACATGCTGCTGGAAGTTCCTCTCTTTTTAGGGTTCCGTACCCAAAAGGTAAAAACGAGACCGTATTACTAAGACTTCGCTGTCTGTCCGTCTGTCCGTCTGTCTGTCACCAAGCTGTATCTCAAGAACCGCGATAGCTAGAAAGTTCAAAATTATGTATTTCTGTTGCCGCTATAACAACAAATACTAAAAACAAAATAAAATAAAAATTTAAGGGGGGCTCCCATACAAAAAACTTGATTTTTATAGATAATGGTACGGAACCCTTCGTGCGCGAGTCCGACTCGCACTTAGCCGGTTTATATATATTTAGAAGACAAGGAAACAGTTCCTCCATTTTATAATTCTATATGAAACGGCTGAGGCAATTTTGATTTAAAAAAAAAAAAGAAAATTTTAACGTAATAAATAATCCCAAAATGGGCTAATTATTTAGTTATTTATTTAGTATTATCCAATACGAGTTAATTAAACTATTTATGAACTTTTACAGGTATCTTATGTTTACACTTGACAAATATGTGGAGCAAGATTACAGCGTGGTATACTTTCACTGGGGCCTCACCAGTAAAAACAAACCTCCGCTGTCATGGCTCTGGAAGGCTTATAAGGCCTTTGACAGAAAGTATAAAAAGAACCTCAAAGCGCTGTACCTGGTGCACCCCACCAACTTCATAAGGATCGTGTGGCAAATGCTCAGACCCGCTATAAGCGTAAAATTTGGAAGAAAAATGATGTATGTAAACTACTTGCATGAACTCAAGCAGCATCTCGATTTGGACAAATTATGCATACCTAGTGCAGTGCTGGAGTGAGTACTGGTATTTGTAGGATTTTTGTCAGATAAAAACTAAAAAATATTTATATTTATTTACAAAATAATAATTCATTTTTCGTACCATTTTTAGATACGACAAACTTCTACTTTCAAAGAATCCACGAGCCGCAGAAATCGCGCGCCGTATTTCTGAACCAGAAGAAGAGAAGCCAACCCAAAGCAACGCAAAGCCGGCACCCAAAAGTAGCTTGTCTCCGCCGCCCACTCAGCAGTTCGGGGTGTCACTGCAGTTCATGAAAGAGAATAACCCCGATATGGTGGATTCTATTCCGCCGGTAGTCAGGCAGTGTGTGGAATTTTTATCACAACCTGATGGTAAGTGTATTATCCTCTGTTTGTCTCGTTGGTTTAAATTTTAGATAAAAAAGTTTTTAATCCCTATGAGTAAATGCTCTTTGAAACAATGAAGTTTGTTAAAATAAATAAAATGCGTAGATCATATCATAAGCTTTTAAAGTAGAATTAAATTATATAAGGTCAAGTCAAGGTAAGGTAATTCAGTCCATGACACTGACAAACTTTCCCCAAGGAACCCGTATCGAAATATGAAAAGTAATTTTTGGCCTCACATACAATTTGTCTGATTAGCTGATCCAACTTTGTATGGAAAGCCGAAAATTATTACAGACAGAAACCTATTTTTCGGCGTTTCTTGCACGGTGTTACAAAATCAATCATGTGCGAGTTCAACTCCCACTTATCTTACATAATGTTTACTGCGTATATCTTAACTAGCCGAAGCCCGCGACTTCGTTCGCGTGGACTTTATGTCTCTGAAAAATGCTCATCAGGCTGAACAACTTTTACTAAGGCGGCATTTTTATATCTCTTATAGTTTAGCTGGACCATTATGGTTCTGCATCAGGCGTTCCATTTTCCAAAATCATTTATACCCTATATGTTGCCCAGGCTTAATAGCTATATAACAAAAAAAGTTTCATTCGAATCCGTCCAGTATTTCCGGAGGTTAGCGTGTACAAACAGACAAACAGACAAACAGACAAACAGACATACAGACAAACAGACAAACAGACAGACATTTTTTTTTAAATTCTTACTCTATTACTACGTCTCCATCGCCCCC
Source organism: Acrobasis consociella (assembly GCA_963555685.1). Lineage (NCBI taxonomy): Eukaryota > Metazoa > Arthropoda > Insecta > Lepidoptera > Pyralidae > Acrobasis > Acrobasis consociella. The sequence continues at coordinate 19,623,667 of OY743104.1, forward strand.
AATATTTTTTTTGGAAATATATTTTATGTACAGACACACTTCTTTTACTGTTTTATTATATGTATAGATATAGATTTCTGTGATCTCGAAAACGGCTAACGATTTCGCTGAAAATTTGTATATGGGGGTTTTCGGGGGTAAACAATCGATCTAGATTAGTTTTATGTTTGGGAAAACGCGTGTTTTCGAGTTTTCATGCGTTTTTCTTTCCACGCAGAATATGGTCGCTAATTTCGTCGCGCCGACCGCCTTGTTTTTAGCTCAGCGGTTAAGGATACCGACCGCTAGAAAGAGTGTTACGGGTTCGAATCCCACTTGGTGACTTACTTTTGTTATTTTTTATGTTTAAGTTTATATATAATTTTTTATTTTGCATTGTTTTTAGACAAGTTTAAAAAAAAATAGTTAACGTTAGAGATGTAACCGAGCAAAGCTCGGTCGCCCAGGTACTCTTATCTTATACCTTTAAACGAGCAACTCTTGTACATTTATTTATGAAGAAATTTATTTCTGTGCTCTCGGAAACGACTAACGATTTCGCTGAAATTTGGTACATGGGCGTTTTCGGGGTAAACAATCGATCTAGATTAGAACGCGTGTTTTCGAGTTTTCATGCGTTTTTCTTTCCACGCAGAATGTGGTCGCTAATTTCGTCCTGCCGGCCACTGGCCGTCTGGTCCAGCGGTTTTAAGACGCGGACGGCAAGAAACAAGTATTACGGGTTCGAATTCCGCTCGGTGACCTACTTTTGTTTTTATTATATGTTAAAGTTTATATGTAATTTTTTAATTTTCATTGCTTTTGGACAAGTTTAAAATAAGTTTAAGTGCGGACAAGTTTAAGTGCGGGAAGTAGTGTCACCCAATGTATGGAAGGTGCAAATTTTGGTATCGGAAGAATTCACTTGGCACAGATGTAATATACGTAAAGTTAAGCTAATTTAGCCGGTAGCCATCCCCCACCCCACAGCCAAATATTTTTTGGCAGCATCTTCTACGAGACACTGAACTGCGCTCCAGGGCCGAAATTGTCGATATGGGTGTCGGCAAAACTGAAGTGGGAGGGGACATTTGTCGTATAAGACCGGAAAGATGGGCAAGAAAGGCGGCGTTATAGGTTCCAGAAGGACGCCGGCGTAGGGGAAGGCCGAGGAAAAGATAGAGGGACGATATTGAAAGCTATATGAGTGGATGGCTGCAAGCTGCCTTGGATCGTGAATTGCGGAAGCATGAAGGAGAGGCCTTTGCCCGACAATGGGACAATATATAGGCTATTAAAAAAATAAAACAAAATCTTCTTCGAGCTGTTTACCATAGGATGTACGTATGGGGCAGATTCAAAATCGTTCCAGTCCGGCGGATTAGGGATAGGAAATTGAACTAAATAATTGGAAACCGAAGTGGGCTACTGCACCAGTGGCTGCTACCGCTTGTCGTGAACAACTGATTCGGTGCAAGTGCAAGTCACGGTGCAGTGTTAGGTGCAACTGTATAAGAAAACTATTAAAATGTACCGAATTATGACAATGTGGTGGAAAATGTTATGAAAAAATGAACTAATATAAATATAAAAATACTACTATTGATACATTAAACCATAAGCGACAGTCTATAATTAAGAAAATTATGTATTCTATATATTTTGAATTAAAAAACAACTTAATACTTGCAACAAATTATGTGAGACGAGACGGTTGGATTAGTTCCTAGGCACTGCCGTGTGCCATGTTCGATTTTTTTCAGATAGATGTATGACAGCTATATATAATAAAGTATATATTTTTTAAAAGCTAGATAAATATTCTTTAATATAGTATTTTTTGTTGCACAAAATACAGGATTTCTGGTAAAATAAATCAGTTAAAATAAAAAAAAAATGCGATCAGATTTTAATATTTTCGTCAATATTTTCCCTTTTTTACTATTAATCTTTACATTAAATATAAAATTATACTCAAAATTGAATTCCTCATGCCTGATTTATCAGAAAATGACACCACACTTGAGGTGTTAGGTAAATAGAAGCTGATATGATTTTTTTTCTGAAGCGCGGCGGCGAGTAGCTTCGAATGCCTCCCCTACCTACCCCCCAGGGGGTGGGGGATGGCTACCGGGCTAAATTAGCTTAACTTTACGTATATTATATCTGTGCCAAGTGAATTCTTCCGATACCAAAATTTGCACCTTATGACACTACTTCCCGCACTAATAGTAATTACCAAGCAAAGGTCGGTCGCCCAGGTACTTATTATATTGTACTCGCTGTAACCCGCGACTTCGTCCGCGTAGAAGTCGAAAATGGTTCTAATAGGATTTTTAATTGTTGACCCCGTGGTTTGGGATGTGCGTTGATGTGTCAGTCAGTCACCAATCAGTCAGTTTCTTCTTTTCCCGTTATCGTTTCCGTTGTCTTTCCCGTTCCCATTCCCGTTCCCGTCCCCTTCCTGTTCCCGTTCCCGTTCCCGTTCTCGTTCCCATTTAAGTTTCTATCATTTGCTAGAGCTAGAGAGAGAGCGACGGAACGCTCCAGCATGGCCTAGCACCCCATTTCATCCCTCTAGGGGTTGTATTTTGAAAAATCTATTAATTTATTACAGTCATTCAGTTTGTTCTTTTATATACATATATAAATTAAAAATATTTTCAGCCCTGGAAACTGAAGGGATATTCCGCCGATCAGCTAATATAACAGTGATCAAGGAGCTCCAAAGGAAATGCAATAAGGACGAGCCCATATCGTTCCGGAATGACCCTCACATTGCCGCGGTACTCCTAAAGACCTTCTTGAGGGACCTGGAAGAGCCACTCATGACGTTTGACCTCTATGAGGAAATTTTGAATTTCCAGTGTAAGTGTTATACTCGTTGACTTAAAATAGTACTAATATTTTAAGAGGCAGTTTAGTCCATCATTCTGAACAACTATTCGAGACGCATGTGTATTAGAATAGGAAAAAAAACATGAAGGCTTAACGGAAAGCATAACTACTATGTTAAGCTAATCCCCAGAATTTCTTCAGAAGCCACTTATATTGTTTTCTTTATGTGTTAAATTTGCTGTTGCAAACTATTTCATAGCCTGTTTTATACATACAATTACGTTTTTTTTTAGATTAGCCTATAACGATAGATGCCTTATTAAATACATATAACAAATGATCTGTAATGTTACCTGTGTGAATTCATTCAAAGTAGCAGTAAACAACGTCTACATATCTTATTGGGTACAATGTTAAAAGCGGGCCCAGTGCTTTTTTAAAATTAATTTACGGCTTTTGATACTAGTCCTTTAGATCCCTTCTTTGTTTATCTCTTCTTTATTCCTAATCTTAACCCTAACTTTACAATCAAAGGTTGGTTTCAAGGGAGCTTAGACAAATCTATAGAGTCCACTGGTTTTCATAGCGATTTCAAGTTTCAGAGCGTTTTCAAATCATAGATTGAGTGGTGGACGGCGCCCAAAGACGCTCACCGCAGTTCGCAAATAAATATCACTACAGCCGCTATAAATAAATAATAACCAAACTACACCAATTTCATATTATAAAGTCCACTAGAATCAATTTGCAGAACAATATAAAGCAAACTCCAACTGAACCCCTTGACTTCCCGCAAAAAACTCCCTTGTGCCCAGTGCTTGTACACATACGTTAATCTATAACAATATAGCCGGATGGTTTTGCTTAATTAATTACAATGGAATGCCTACTATACATACAGTTAATGATTAAGACAGCGTGGAAAGTTTGTCTAGTAAACCACTTCACTCCACACGTGAAACTTATGCCTTAAATTGTTAAGTACTAATATTGTTTTACTAACTTTCCATTTCACAATCTTTTTATTTTTGTGGTACACTTTACGACAAATCTTTAATGACGTTGATTTCTAGGGTTCCGTACTCAAAGGGTAAAAACGGGACCCTATTACTAAGACTTCGCTATCTGTCCGTCTGTCTGTCACCAGGCTGTATCTCAAGAACAGCGATAGCTAGACAGTTGAAATTTTCACAAATTATTTATTTCTGTTGCCGGTATAACAACAAATACTAATAACAAAATAAAATAAATATTTTAGGGGGGCTTTAAAATACAACAAACGCGATTTTTTATAGATAATGGTGCGGAACCCTTAGTGCGCGAATCCGATTCGCACTTGGCCGGTTATTGTTATTTTATGCTTGCTTTAAAAACACTATAAATGAAAATTACAAAGCAAAAAAACCCTCCAAGCGGATAATGGACGAATTCTGTACCTGGCTATCAAAGCACTCATTCTCAAGTGTATAGTTGGGACATGTGTTGTCCCGATTATGATTAAAAAGGGTCGTGTGACCAGACTTCTTAAAACAGGATTTTCCGCTTAGATCGCGGTACCTGGCATCGCTAGAAAGGTGAGTCACGACAGAAGATGATCCAAAGTTTGGACAGCGTTGTCGTCGCATATACTGTTGATCGCGTAAACCCACTTAGCTAGATTTTTTGACATGTTGCACCTCTAGTCCGGGTACGATTTATCTGCATCCAGCTACCCAGGAAGTTCAAGTTAAGAAATGGAAGGTTTATAAATATTCACACTATTCAAGTTTTACTATAGAAGCATCTTTAGTGGCTAACGACCTTTTATTATTTATTAGGAGATTTTTTTTTCCATATGTTAACGTATGTATATTGTAAATAAACACGCTAATAATATTACGATCTAGCCTAAACTCAGACTAATGAGTAATTTTACACTGACCTAGTTTTATAAAGTACTTATTTTATAAGAATGTGTCCATCGGCACTTTTCTTACTGTCTCTATTAAGGGGAAGGCACTATGTTCGTGTGTCTTTTGTTTTCATTGTCACTATTTTTTGCACTATTATACACATTTGTCACTGCTACACTAGTTCGAACGGTTTAGTTCTTTTAAGTCTTCGCACAATGTCTGTGTTGTCGAGGAGCTGGATCGCCTCAACGTTCACATGGTGAATCAACCTAAACTCGTGTGCTTCGGCGTACTTTTTTATAATTTTGTCAACGAACTGTATATTAAGGTCCCGGTGTAGATCGTCGTTTCTTACATACCACGGAGCGTTAACAATATCCCGTAGCACTTTATTTTGGAATCGTTGGATGATATCGCTGTTGCTTTGTTTGGTACAGCCCCACAGCTGTATGCCATAAGTCCATACTGGCATAAGGACTGGTTTATACAAGAGTAGTTTATTTTTAATTGACAAGGTAGGTAGAGTGTCTTCCGAGCAACCATTGCATTTTCTGACACCGTATGTCAAGTTCTCCTCTTTTTTTCTTGATATGAGCTTTCCAGCGCAACTTTGCGTCAAGTGTCATACCTAAATACTTTGCTGTCTTCGTATGGTATTTGTTTTTTATTTATGTATACAGGGTGGTATTTGTCTTGCTTGTTTGTAAAGTTCACGTGAATTGATTTTGATTCATTAAGTTTGATTCTCCATCGTTTTGTCCAGTTTTGAACTTTATTAACAGCTACTTGAACCTTTTTTGCAGCTTCCGCATGGGTACTTCCGACTGCCATTATAGCCGTGTCATCGGCAAAAGTCGCAATAGTGTTGTTTTCTAGAATTAGAATATCTCAGGTGTATAGTAGGTACAGGACCGGACCCAAAACACTTCCCTGAGGTACTCCAGCTTTTATTTATTTATTTATTTATTTAACCTTTATTGTACAAAATACAATTTGTATGGCACAATAGGCGGACTTAATGCTAAAAGCATTATCTAACAGTCAACCTTTGGGTTGTTAGAGAAATTTATGTGGGTGTTAAATAATGGGATAGCAAAAGGAATTCAGATAAATACTTACTAATAATTACTACATAAGATAAACTACTGTATACTACTTACTAAAATAAATATATATAAAAATATGGTACATAAAAATTTAATCAAACAAAAACTAATAATAAATACAATACATATAATACATACGAGTATATACCAGTTATATTGTATACTACTTGAATAATATACATAGATATTACTAAAACTACATAAACAGCAACTTTACAATTAATTTGACTCAGCAAGCAAATGCTTAAACAGCGAAGTTTTAAAACTAGCACGACTAGTGGCTGTCTTCACGGTATCAGGAAGCGCGTTCCAGAGTCTTACTGCCATTACGGCGAAAGATTTAGAGAAAAAACCAGTACGGTGGGAAGGAATTTCTAATGTCAAATTATTTGAAGAACGCAGGACTCTCTCATGAGTAGAACTTAAAAGTTTGAAACTTGTCTTAAGATAATCTGGAGAAAGAGGGTCATTAAGCACATTATAAAGCTGACATAGTAAATGCAGATTTCTGCGTTGACGGATGGTGAGCCATTTAAGCTGAGAACGGTATTCTGAGATATGGTCGTATTTACGCAGACACAAAATAAATCGAATGCAGTTATTGAGTAGGCGATCCAGCTTGTCAAGCTGTTCCTCAGTTATGTCCAGAAAACACACATCAGCATAATCAATGATAGGTAGTACAAGTGCCTGGGTCAACATAATTTTAGTTTTAATCGGAAGAAAATTCCTAAGGCGTTGCAGATAATGCAGTGTCGCAAACACTTTTCGACTGACTTCTACAATATGGTACTTCCAATTGAGATTAGAATCTATATAGAGACCAAGATCTTTAACTACTGGACTAAACGGAATCATAGTACCATTGTATATGACCGGCTGAGTAGTGTTTAGGTCAAGTTTTTTAATTTGGATAGTGCTCCCCACTACTATGACCTGGCATTTTTTGCATTAACGCTTAAACCAAACTTATTTGACCAGTCCATGATACGTGTCAAGTTATCGTTTATCAGAGATATTGCTGTATCAATATTATCGACATTTGTTTGTGTGTAAAGCTGCAAATCATCGGCGTAGAAATGATAAGAGCATGTGAGGTAGTGTGATAGAATATTTTTAAATAAAGAAAATAAAATAGGAGACAAAATACCGCCCTGCGGAACTCCAGCCTCTAGGTCGCACCAGTCAGATGAATCCTGACCAATACAAACCTGTTGCCGACGACCGCGAAGATAGCTGGAAAACCACTCAATCACTGGAGGAGAACCATTGCAACTGGAGAGGATAGCGAGCAGGATGTCCAATGTCAACTGAGTTGAAAGCATTACTGAAATCAACTAGGGCTATAACTGTTACTTGCATATTTTCCATCCCAGCCCTAATATCATCAGTAACTCTAAGCAGAGCAGTTGTAGTGCTATGGCCAGGCCTAAAGCCAGACTGATAAGTGTTGAGCAGATTATGATCAAGCAAATGTTTAATAAGCTGACCAAACACAGAAGCTTCCAATATTTTTGAGAGGAAAGGAAGGATTGAGATTGGACGATTATCATTTAGTCGGAGGGGTTCTGGGATCTTAGGAAGGGGGCGAACATGTGCAATAAGCCATAAGGAAGGAAAGCAGTGTTTCAAAAGACTGTAATTAATTATGTGCGTGATGACAGGAAGTACATAACAAAGGATAGGTATTAACATCACGCGACTAATTTGAACAGACCCAACGGCATTTGAAGTAATAGAAAGGATAATTTTACAAACGTCCTCCTCAGTAACTGGGGTAAACTCAAGTGACCTACCGTCAGGGACAGGCAATGCAAGTATGGATGCGATAGTAGCATCTTTTGTAAGATTATTCAGTAGAGGAACTGTTGTGAAATGTTTATTGAGATCATTTAAGGAAAAACGTTGTTTAAATGAATCTTTCTGTACTTTGCCTATGCCCTGAGAATTTAGAAATTTTCAGAGATTAGCTGGAGAGACATTTACTATATTATCAGTAAAGTATTGGCGTTTTGCATTTCTACACATCTGATTGCACCGATTTCTTGCAGCCTTATACAAAGACCAGTTCTCATCTGTGCGTTCCCGTTTAAACCTGCGGAATGCAAAATTTCTGCGTTTCATGGCTATACGGACTCCTGTTGTAATCCATGGGGCTGGCGGGCGTCGTACTTTAATGGCTCTAACGTAGCGTGATTGTCGTACAGCGATATTATTTTATTATTAAAAAGAGAAACTTTTTCATCAACTGTACTCGCTGAAAAGACAGGTGACCAATTTTCTTAAGTTCGGAATAAGCATTTTCTTGCCGCACTCTGAAAACTCTATCTGATAAATATGATGTTATAATGTCAACAAAGTTTCTGGGGAGCATTTTCTTAAGTTTCATGATAAGGCCTTCATACCATACTTTGTCGAAGGCTTTTGCTACATCTAAGAAAAGGAGAAATTGGATTACGAAAGTTAGTATTTTAATTGGACCTGCCATTGGACAGATCGCCTCCAAGATCAGTATTTTCTTCACCCAATGAGTGCTTACTATAAAAATTGGTTAACGGTCCCTTTAGAAACAAAGTAATCAAAAAACATTTTTAATGCTTTAACCCTTAATGTAATTAATGTGTGTTTGAAAACGCCCAATTGATTTATCATGGGAACGAAATAAATAAATACTGGATTATACACAAAGGATCTAGCGGGTTCTATGTATAAGGTTTAACAAGATACACTCAAACTATATTACGGGTGATTTTAGTCCATGATACTGAACAACTTTCCCAAGGAACATACCTATATCGAAATGAGAAAAGTCGTTTTTGGCCTCCCATACAAATTGACTGATCAGCTGATCTGAGTTTATATGGAAAGCCAAGGACTATCACGGACTGAATTCACTCTTAAAATAGTTTCATTATATTTTATAATACCTAAATTAATAATTATAAAAGTCACAGAAATTAGGAAATTCCTTTTTCACCGCCCACGGTACGTTTTACGTGTTGCCCTGGCTAGAAAGAAAGTGTATTTTTCTCACGAATAGCGGAGCGTTTTGCATTTTACCTCAGAGGAAGTAAAATTATTATCTAAAAAAAAATTAAAAATGTAAATACAATATGTTTTTCTATTTCCAGCATGGTCACATCGGGAGAAGCCGAGACGTGTCAAAATTTTAATTCTTGAAAAGCTGCCGATTGACAATTACAAGCTTCTCAAGTACATTATACAGTTCTTGTGGAAGGTATGTATGGCAAGGTTTTCATGACATGTTTGTAAAAGTTTATTTGATATGGATTGCATTATCGTTTTTTGAATGCGTACAATCGAATAATTGGAATAGACTCTCGAGGGGTACTAATTAGATCACGTAAAATTAAAATATCAACAAAAGTACGAAACACCTAAAATTACAATACCAAATACTTCAAATACTTTAATGATGATACACCGATCATGTGTCTCTCAAATTCCATTTCAGCCGAGATGATGAACATTCGTTTCGCGAATATAAAAAATACTATTATATTAAAATATTACTTTATAGATAACCATTTGACAAAATACAGATTTCGCAAATGTTTTACTTTGCAAATATTTCAAATGTTTACTTTTCATTTCAAAGTAGGTTAGGTTGGAATTGTGACCCCAACAGCGCCAAAAACGAATTGCTGCCCGAAAAGTAGGTTACGTAAGGTTAGAACTGTGACCCTAACAGAGCGCAAGCCTAGCGAGCGAGGCGAACGCGCCGCGGCAGCGGTCGGAGCCGCGCCAGAAACTAATTGCTGCTAGAAAAGTAGGTTATGTAAGGTTAGAACTGTGACCCCAAGAGCGCGCGAGCTGAGCAAACGAAGCAAGTGTGCCGAGGCAGCAGCCGGCGAAGCGCCAGAAACTAATTGCTGCTCAAAAAGTACTTCCAGATGAGGATGTTATGTCAAACCATAGGTATAGTTGACTGAATAATACTTGTTAAAATGGAACATTACTCATCTTATTATAAAGTGTTTGTCTGATTTTGA